>CM065468.1:46468262-47678174 GCA_032872505.1 Leptopilina syphax
GATTTCAATGATTACACCAATATAAGTTTCAAATTTTTCCTACAATTTTTAAAAAACGTGCAGGGGTTGAAATAATTTCCAAAAAAATTTTATTTTAAAATTTTTTTGTCAAATTTGTAGATTGCTGCAAGCTTTGTATAAATTATTAAAATTTTCAGTTACATATCATTAATCGTAGAATTTAATAATCTTTCGAATGGTATATTTGTTAATTTTCTGACATTTGTATTTACAAAGAAATCGTGATTTGAAGATTGGTATATTTTTGGGCCCTGCGCGTGCAGCCGTACCGATAATTCCCGACGGTAGTGTAAAACATGTTAAATTCAATTCTATGATAATATTCCACATTTAACACTATACTAATTTTCCAAATGGACTATACTAATTTTCAGTATTGTATTGTTAAAAACTATTACAGTCATATGATTAAATACTACAAAAACAGCGTTTTCCCCTTTTTGAAATAAAATATATTAAATTTTAAAACGAAAAGTCTTTCAGTGTGGGAAAAAAACTTTTTTTCGTAGATTTTCTGTAAAACCGTTGAAAATTAATATTTTTTGAATAGACTACTCTGTTTCTCTTTATAAATGTTCAAAGAATAATATACAATTTTTAACATATGAAATTTGTTAAGTTAATTATTTTTTACAGGTCCCAAAAGTTGACAAAAAAAACAAAAATAGGTTATTATTTTCAAAAAATATTAATTCTAAAAAAACAAGAAATTTAAACTGCTAATCATGGTTTCTATTGGTTTTGCGGTCGCTGATTACAAAACTAAAGTCATATTTCAAAAATTCAAAATGGCGGATCCAATATGGCGGCCATGCAAATTTTAAAATTAATCAATTTCTAGGAAATTTCTTATCAGGGGGTTATGGGGGTCTCTCATTACAAATCTGAAGTCAGATTTTAAAAATTCAAGGTGTCGGATCCAATATGGAGGGCATAATGTTTAAAAAATTAAGAATTTTTTATGAAACTTAATTATGGAATATCTTATCCTATTAGCCAACAAAATTTTTGTGAAAGTTCTATCTAAATTTAAGTCAATTAGAAATAACTATTTTGATAACAAAAAGTCGATCTCTGATTCAAATAGTAATATTTGTAATAAATCGATTAGTTAAAGTGAACTAATAAAGCATACTTTTATGTACCCTTTTTCCTAAGTGTAACTATCTAAATGTAACAGCACATGTAATTTTTTAATTTTTACTGTGTAGAAAGTGTAACAAAGGAGGATGGAGTCAAAATATATATAAAATCGTATGATCTAATTTGTAAATGAACATTATGTAGCTAATAAATACTAATCTTCTAATTTCTGATTAGCAGCGAGGTCCTGTTTAAATTTTTAACTTCAGATTTGTAACTAGGGACACCGAAAACACCTTAATACGAAGTTTCATAAAAATTAATTAATTTTAAATTTGAATGACCGCCATATTAGATCCGCCATTTTAAATTTTTGAAATCTGCCTTCAAATTTGTAATCAGGAACCCCCACAACCCCCTGATAAGAAATTTCCTAGAAATTGATTAATTTTAAAATTTTCATGGCCGCCATATTGGATCCGCCATTTTGAATTTTTGAAATATGACTTCAGTTTTGTAATCAGCGACCTCAAAAACAATAGAAACCATGATAAGCAGTTTAAATTTCTCGTTTTTTTAGAATTATTATTTTTTGCCAATAATAACCTATTTTGGTTTTTTGGTCAAATTTCTGGGTCCTGTAAAAAATAGTTAACTTGACAAATTTCATATGTTAAAAATTGTATATTATTCTTTGAACATTTATGAAGAGAAACAGAGTAGTCTAGTCAAAAAATATTAATTTTCAACGATTTTACATAAATTCTACGAAAAGAAGTTTTTTCCCATGCAATATACATGCAAAATTTTAATAGCCTACAGGCACCACTAAATATTAATTTTAAAAAAATAAAAAATACGTATCTAATTTTTTTAATTTGTGACAAAATGAGACCCGGATATGGACTAAATTCTAAAATGTCGTTTTTAACGGCCACCCTAAGCGGCACATGTTTCAACTGGTCACGGGGGATTACATAAAATGTATAATAATTTAAAGGATAAATACGCTAATATTACTCGTCAATCAATATTACTGTTTTTGAGTGTTTGTGAAACTTGCGTTAAAAAGAGAGCGCATCCAAAAAAGGAGTTGTGGTTAAGCCTATATTAACAAAAGAGACATATGCACGCGGGCAAGTTGACTTGATTGACATCCAATCAAGCAAAGACGGTGATTACAAATTTATATGCAACTACCAAGATCATTTAACAAAATTTACCATTTTGAGGCCTCTTAAAACAAAAACAGCAATAGGAGTATGTTATAATTTAATAGATGTATTTTGCATCTTCGGTGCTCCATCGATACTCCAATCCGATAATGGGCGAGAATTCGTCAATTGCATTATAAATGAGCTGGAAATAATGTGGCCTAATTTAAAATTGGTTCACGGTAAACCCCGTCATTCGCAAAGCCAGGGAAGTGTGGAACGATGCAACAAAGATGTCGAGGAAATGATAAGAGCGTGGATGATAGATAACAAGACAAATAAATGGAGCGAAGGTCTACGCTTTTGTCAATTACAAAAAAATAGCGAATTACACTCTAGAATTAAGCAGACATTATTCAAAGCTATGTTTAGAAGGAAAGCCAAGGTAGGACTGGCAAGTAGCAATTTGCCGAATTCAGTGATTGAGGGATTGACTACTGAAGAAGATTTGGAGAAAATAATAAATAATATTTGTGAAGAAAAAAAGAAAATTATTCAAGAAACTGTTGAGCCTACACCACAAACTCTTATAAATTAATGCTATGAAAATAGAAATAAAAATAAACGGGTGGATATTGAAGGACTTGAGCAGCAAGCAAAAAGGATGAAAATAGCAAGTGACGCTTAAATTTTACCTTTGAAAAAAGAAAGCAATGTTACTATTCTCATACCGGATATTGATAGAAGTAAATGTGACCTCCGGAAGCTCATTGGTATGTCTAAAACTGCTATATTTACTATAAAAATCTGATTTCTTAAATTCTCAATACGCTTACTTAAAAAGTTTAATCGTCTTGCATGTTTTTTATAGGCACGACTAAGAAATTTGCATGTAGGAAAAAAAATGTGATGTGTAATTCTAAGTGTCATAATTTTCTTAGTTGTACAAATAAATAATTAGCTATTTTTTATAAAAGTTTCTATGTAAATTGACATAAAAGTTTTATATGAAATATATATGACTAAATTAATTTCAAATTTAAAAATAAAATTAATATTCATTGTGATATACAGGCGTGTCTCGTCATTGCAAGATTCGTGAAAATTTCCCACTTTTCAAGTCTCGTAAATGCAAGACACTTAAACCACGACTTCTTTCTAGCATTCCAGGGATGTGCATAGGTATATACTTTTTGGGTGCACACAAAAACATTACGAAATCAAATTATTTTCACGTTTTATTCAAATGTAAGTTTTTCAAATGAGAAATTATATTTTTTGTTCAATTACTTAATTTCTGAAGGTGCAATAAATCCTCCGACTTGCACTTCCATTGTCGTTGAAACCAATTTTCAAACTTTTTAAGTCCTTTAAAAGCTTTAACTGCTTCAGTGATAATGTTGCCCGCTTGAAAAGATTCCTGAATCTCCATATCTTCTTCAGCCTCTGAACCATCATCATCACTTTCACGGGAAATTTCTCCAGTTTCTTGAAACCTAAAAGCACAAACGTTAAATAAATTAAAAAAATTATTAATAAACAAATTTCTAACTGCAAAAAACATATAAGTTAAAATAAAATTTTACCTTTGCAAAATCTCTACAAAATATAAGTTAAAATAAAATTTTACCTTTGCAAAATCTCTTCCAAGCTACGAAATCTCCACCCAGGATCACCACTATCAGCTTCAAGTCATGAAGATACATCCTTAGATGTTATGTTTTGAAAGCCAGGAAGTCTGTAAATAATCTGCATAACATTATCTACAGTTACATCGTCTCTTCCAACATCTACATGGCAAGCAGAAATCAGTTTCCGACAAGCTCGAGAAATATTTGTCGCACTTATTTCCGACCAGGAATTAGCAATTTGTATACAAACATTTAACATGTTGACTTGCTTTAAAAACGTAGAGATACTTTCTTCGTCCTTTTCTAAAAGCATGTCCTTCAATAATGCTTTTGTGTAAAGCTTTTTCAATTTAGCTATTACTCCTTGATTCATTGGTTGTATAAGAGAGGTAACATTTGGAGGGAGATACTCTACCTGTAATAAAAACATATGTTACGGAAAAAAACAGTAAAATTCTAACCCATAAAAATTTGCGTTATCTACAGACACTATTTTTACTATCAACATTTGAGATTGTATTAAAAAATTTTATTTTCTGAAAATTTATTGGTACCTTCTCTTTAATTATTTCTATTAAATCTAGAGACTTTGATAAAAAATTTACTTACACTACAAATGTTTGAAAGAGATTCTATTTCTTCTTTGGATACATGGCATTTCGCATTGTCTAAAATTAGCAATATTTTGTAGGATTTTCCTATTTTTTTATATTCAAGAACAGATGATATAAACACGGTTGTATACCATGTTCGGAATAGGTCTTGATTCATCCATGCACTTTTTGAACTATCGTATACAACTGGCAAGTTTTTAATATTATTGAAGCATCTTGGTTTCTTGGATTTGCCAATTACGAAAAGTGGAATCTTGAGACTGCCATCACCATTGGCGCAAACTATAACAGTTACACGATCTTTTGAGCTTTTGAGTCCCTTTGAATTCTTCTCATAATCTGCTACAAAAGTATTCGAGGGAATCATTTGCCAATGTAGGCCTGTCTCATCGGCATTGTAAATTTAATGCAATTGAAAATCTCTTTCTCTCATTATTCCAGCCAATTTATCTACAAACTCGACACTCTCTTCATAATTTGCTGACAATTGCTGACCTTGCATAGAGATTGAACGAATAATAAACCTACGTTTAAAGTTGGACAATTATCCGGCACTTGCTTAAAATTCGGGATCTGTTTCTCTATTTCGCTTAATATTTCTTATTCTTATAATAGTTGAATTTGACACATTGTACTTCCTGGCAATTTCTGCACAATTAATTTTAATACTATGCTGTTCATTATATTCAAAGGTTTTTATAATTTCATTGCGTTCTTGCAAACTTAGCCACCGAGTATTTATTCCGTCTCCCATTTTCTTAAAATAAAAAAATATTACATTTAAAAATTTATAGATAGGTACCATAAATAAACATAATGAAAAATAATATCAACAAATAAAATAAAAAAAGTAATACTTTCCAATGTGATGAAAAAGTAAACGATAATTATAAAATAAATAATCTTTATAAATAAGATCAGACTTTTGTCTGTACATTGCATAGAATTTGAAATTTCATGTTTAGTTTTCCTATTCGAGTAGTAAGAATTCCAAAAATGACAATAAAAAAAATTATGTATGTATGTATGTATGTATGTATGTATGTCTGTGTGTATGTATGTATGTATGTATGTATGTATGTCTGTACGCAATATTTTGTCCGGGATAAACACAAAGACTACTTGACCGATTAAAACGAAACTTTACAGTCTCTTTGGTCTAAGTCTAACTTAAATTTATAGCCATATCCGATTGAAAAATATTAAGCTGAACGAAAGTTATAGCTTTTTTCACAAAATTCAAAAAAATCAAAAAAATGCAAATTTTTTAAATTTTTGTCAAATTGATGTGACACTTTTTGTAGCTACTTTTTAATGTGAATACAACTAATTTTTACTATAAAAATGAAATATAAATAATTAATCCGAATTTTTAAGCCAAAATCATATTTTTGATTTTCGACAAAATTTTTAATTAATTTTTTTTGTTGAATATTGTTTAATTTTTTATTAAGTTTGTAGTGATATCGATTGATGTTTTTAAATTTTTAATTACATTCATTACATTTATTTTATTAAAAAGTTTAGAGTCATGAATTTGATGCCGATGACAAATTTTCTAAAATCAATTAACGTGAGAGTTTGCAAACAATTTCTATATTGATATTTTCAGGTTTTAAGTTTGAAAATTTCATAGTATGTATTATCATATTTAACGTAGAAAATAAAATATTTATGTTCAATATAAAGGGTATACAGTAAAAGTATCAATAATACTGAAATTTGACTTCAGCGGGCACTGGGACACAGAAAGTCCTTAAGATTTATGAATTGGGATTTATGAATCAAAATTTTCTTTTTTTGAATTCAAGAAATGTTTTAGAAATGACTTTGAAAATAAATAACAAATTCCTATTTATGAATTAAAATTGTTCTTCTTGAATTTTAGAAATGTTTGGGGTATGGTGTTGCTTTCCAAAATTCTATCCGGACATTACGCAAAAACGGGTAAAATGTAAAATCCCATGTGGAAATTTTTAATAGGGATATGGAAAAATTATACCATACGGTTTTACATAGGAATCAATATGGTTTCCTTTATAAAAGTAGATCCCATGTAGATTTCCCATGTGGGAATCAAAAACGTGTTATAATTTCTACTAATACATTTAACAGAGTGTCTATTAATCGGAAAGGTATCCCGAGAAATAGCCGGGAATTTAATTCGACTAGAAAAATCGGGAATTTTCTTATCTAATTAAAAAAAGTTTTATTATATTAATTCATTTTTAAAAAATTGTTTTTGCTTTAATTTCTATTGATGTAATATTTTTATTTGTCAAAATTTAAGACCTACTTTCAGATTACAATATAGGTCTTATTTTTGATTTTAGTAGTCGTAACGTGGGGCCTACTTGCGATACAATTAGTTCGAATTAGACTCTTATATAACTCCAAAAGCTGGTGGAAAATTAGTATTAATTATTAATGCATTAATTAAAATACTACGAACGCATAAAGTACTACAAATTGACAAATACTGTTCTGTAAATCTGAATTAGTTGAAAATAGTATTTGATAGAAAAAGTCATTTACTGATTCAAATGGTAATATTTTGATAATGAAATAGTTAATGGTAACTAATTATTAGTTTTTCCCAGTCAAATTAAATTCCCAATTGGTAGACATCTGTTCAAATATATTAGTAGAAACTAAAACCCGTCGAAGACGGGTACGACAGCTAGTAAGTATAATAAATATTGTATAAATATTTATACCATAAATATATTATGTTTTATAATATTATTGTATAAACTACAATTCTAAAAAATCATACTTTGCATTTTATATAATTTCTCAATTTATAAATATTAAAAAAAAATTTAATTCAAATGCATGTCAGAAATATTTTTAGATATCCTTTCAATTAAGATGTGAAATTTATTTAAAAATATTTTTCATATAAAATAAAGCAATTTAAATTAAAATAAGAAAAACAGAAAATATATAAATTACTATTATATAAAAATATGTTTAATACTTACCACCGATAATAATTTATTTATTTAACCAATATACAGGACAAGCCCTTTCGTACACAGCAAACTCTTACAATAATTTAATTACAAATTGTAATTAAAATATTTAAATCCTCTTATTTTGAACTACTATCTATTAACAATAAATTTTCAAATTTTATTTCACTTTTCAATTGAAACCGTTCACTCTCCGATTTAAATTTATACTGTTATAGCGAAATTATATCTTTAAATAAAACCAAACTCAATGATTGTTTTGAAAATTCACATTTCATGTAAACAATAATTTATTTAGAAACGGTAATGTATATTTTGATAATCCAACTTTTATTATTTCAATTTAATCATTAGATTAAATTATAATATTAACAAGAATATTTCTGTGGAAGAAAGGCTTAAACAGCATAACTGCATTTGTCATGATTTCGAGATAAATTAATTTTAATGTTCTCTCACTTCTGTCAATTCAGAAAATCAACAGATTTGTTCGGTCTTTTGCATTAAGTATTATTATTTAATATATTTTCAAAATTCGTTCATAACATTTAATAAAACACACGATTTAATATAAATTTTGATAATTTTCCATCGGAAACATGAGTTTTATTGTACTTATGCGGTTATGCAAGTTCAGTTTGTGTATGAGTCCAACTTCAGACACTTTTAATGTCACAATTAATTTTGGTTTGATTTGTCATAATAATAAGATTTGTTCACACAAACACAAATTAAACTATTAATTCGTTAAAAAAAATTATAAGAATTTATTTAGTTATAAAATTTATTTTTTTATAAAATGTTTTTAATTTATTTAAACAAGAAAAAAAGTTACTTTACTGTTCAACTTAAAGAATTTTTCAATTTATTTTTTTAAATACTTTCTAAAATTTTTTAGAATATAATACCCTTAAAAATAAGTTCATAATTAAATGCACAATTTATGTTATAAAAAATTTGTTCCAGTTTTATTAAAATAAATACATTTAATTTTAAAGTACAAAAAATGAATTTTACTAAAAACATTTTATCACAAAATTCTTATTGCTTTTATTCTTAAAGGTTATTTTTATTTTTAATTATGTCAATTGTTTTTCAAACTAAATGCAGTTATGTTTATGCTGGTCTCCTTTTGTCAAAAATGCAATTATGCGATTATGTTTTCCATTATTTTCTACATTAATATCCATTTTAATGATTTTTCAGCTATTGAACTTTAAAGAGCAATATTAAATATATACAAATGGTTATTAAATTACCTTTCGATCCATAGGTCACAGAATAAAATTGAACAAAAATTGAGAGAGTTACAGTCAATTAAAGATGAAATTTCATGACAATTTTGATTTTTTTTAGACGTTTGAGTAACTTCTACTATTTTTTTCTACATAAAACAGAAAAAATGTTTAGGTTTTAATTTTTTTTATTGATAGACTATATTATTATACAATTTTTGAGCTCTTGTGGACCTCGATTGGATTAAAAATGACAATTCTACACTAAATTTAGTGAACAAAACTACATTCTTCATTTTTAGTATCCCTTAAGGGGTTACACCACCCTGAACGCCTGAAAACTTCAAAAATAAATTTTGACAAAACTACTAAAAATACAACTTTTCACTAATTACAGTATAAAAATACATATATTTAACTGTAAAAAAAATTTTGAAAAATGAAAAAATATTCAAAAATGGCGAAGATATGGCGTTTTTTTGAAACTACATTTTTCGAAACAGTGTACATGATTTCTCAAAAACTACTCAACCGATTCTCTTTAAATTTTGTACACAACTGCTCAATAACATTCTGTATGGCATGACGTAGTCGTTTTAAAAAAAAAATTTTTGAGCAAATAGGAGCACTTAAAAAAAAAGTATAAAATTTTAGGTACAAAAATTTTTTTTTTAAAAATGTATAACTTTTTTTTAAAAAATCATATCAAAAAAATCCTACTTCATGCCATAGAGAATGTTATTGAGCATTTGTGTACAAAATTTAAAGAGAATCGGTTGAGTAGTTTTTGAGAAATCATGTACACTGTTTCGAAAAATGTAGTTTCGAAAAAATGCCATATCTTCGCCATTTTTGAATTTTTTTTCATTTTTTAAAATTTTTTTTACAGTTAAATATATGTATTTTTATACTGTAATTAGTAAAAAGTTGTATTGTTTGTAAATTTGTCAAAATTTATTTTTGAAATTTTCAGGCGTTCAGGGTGGTGTAACCCCTTAAACATTTGCAGCAAAAATTGAAGTAATAAAATTTAGTTAAGCGCTAAAGTTACTAAAATCATTAACCAAGGGTTTCTGAAGTCGAAGATTTCGAATGCAAAGTTAGTTTTGCAAATTTCAAAATGGCGGATTCAATATGGCGAAAAAGTTTTTGAAAATCGATTAAATTCGTCCTAAGTTTGTTACTCGGGGGTTTTTGGGGTCTCTGATTACAAATATGACGTCAGATTTTTAATAATACAAATTGGCGTTGTTAATATGAGAAAAATCAAATTTAAATTATATTTTATAGGTCAATTTTTAATTTGATTTTATATACGTTTTTAAATAAAGGTTATAAAATTTATTAATGATTTTTATAGTCTTGTTTTGACAATTTTATTCATTTATACTCATTTTGATACTAAATAATTTAAAAAAGTAATAATTTTTTACAAATTGTGATTAATTTGTACACTTTAAAGTATGGTTAAATCAATCAATATATAATAAATTTTTTAGCAAATTTAAAAAATATTATTGCTTTAAACAATTATTATTACATTTGTGAATTAATAATGTTAAAGATTTTGATATACTAAAAATATTAATTATACTTAAAAACCCAAAACAACCTCTCCGAATAACAAGTTTGAAGTACATCTAATTAATTTTTCATAAAAGCGCCTTGCATATTATATTATTCATTAAACATTTTAAAAAATTAATTACAGATTCGTAATCAGCGACCTCAAAAACCCCCGAGTAACGATTTTTAGCCAAATTGAATCGATTTTAAAAAAAAGCATCCGCCATATTGGATCCGCCATTTTGAATTTTGAAAAACCAACATTGAATTCGTAATCAGCGACCCCAAAAACCTTTAAGTATACAATTTCATCAAAATCTGTCAAAGCGTTTGTCCACATTAACAATTTGTTGTAAACTTAGTTATTTGTTAATATAAATTGTTTATAACATTCGAATATTTACCTGCTGCCTACTGGCGGTCACGCGCAGCACAAAATTTCAAGCGACTCCTGTCTATAGTATTTGTGTAGCTGGTGACTGAGTCCGGGACTCATGCTACTGTCACGTCCCAGGTTAGGTACAATTTAATTTTAAGAGAGGGCGAACTTGTTCTTGCTTTGACTACTGAAGTAGTCACCTGGCAGGTAGGAAGTTAGGCGGTTGAATTCAAATAATAAAATATATTTCACTCTGTTTTATTTAAAAGAAGGTAAATTGTTTAATTATAAATTAACAGTCTTGATTAAGTCCTTTAATTTTAACAATATTGAACTTATAATTTCGTTCACAAGAAATACGTCTGATTAGAAGAAGAGAAAGAATTGATCTGCTTTGGCCTTCAAAAGCCACTTGAAACCCTTGCTGAACTCCCCCTCTAAGGCCCTTCTAAGAGAAAGTGGGGATAAAACAACGTGCGCATTTCCTAGTCTACTCTCAAAAGATTTACTAAGAAAAAGATAGAAACTGAATTTTCTGTTGCGTTCTATTTTTAGAATCTTTGGTCAGGCGACTTAAAATGAATCCTTTGTATATCTCGAGTTTATGTTTACTTCCAAATTTTAGAGTTGTTTAATAGAAAGAGGCTTCAAGAGTTCTTTGAAATTGTATAATATTATATTATGTTTGAGATATAATTTCATTTATAATTGGAGTTTAGTTTAAATAATGAATTTTAAATAATATAAATAGTGAAAATAAAGAATATAATAAATTATAATTTATAATTTATAATTGTAATTTTGCAAAATATGATTAATTATTAATTATTTATATTTGATTTTGAATCTTCCCGCGTTTTACCATTAGGGTAGAGTTCTCAGCAAAGTTTTCGTATTTCTGTTGTTAGAATATGAAAGTGGCGTTATTTACATTGTTAAATTCGACGATAACGTCACACCTTCCCCCTTAATAAAAGAAAAAGTCACATGATAAGTGATCTTTTTCTACATGAAAATATGATTTAAAAACAATTAAGTCAATTAGCAGTATCTTTCTCGTAGAAGTAAATACATATTTTAAAATCGTAGATTTATCGTGAATTTCGCAAATTAAAGCAAGATTGATTGTATGATTTTTAGTTTTGTGTTTGCGACTGCAGGTCGTCTTGAATTAGGAGTATTCGCATTCGCCTAGACATTTAACTAGGGGAGAGGAAAACTGCAGAAAACCTTCTCCCAAATACAACTGGTTTATTGACTGTCGAATTATCAAACCTTCCGCTTAATATATCGCCATTGGAGTAGATAAGATCAACATTTACAATCAACATAACAAAATTAGAACCAATTAGAAAAAATATCCTTTAGCTAATATCAAATTACAATTAGATAAGATTTAATTTCAATTTTAAAAGATAAAATAAACTTAAAACAGGTTTATCTCTTCATAATAAGAAACCATTGCATTAATAAATTAATTACGTATTCATAATAAATTGTCGTACAAAAGAATACATAGAAATTACTTGTAATATTAATAATTCTACTTCGCAAAAAGAAAACATAAATTTAGATAATGACGGTAGACCAAAGAACCAAATATTACATGTATATAAAAATTATTTTATATATATATATATATATATATATATATATATATATATACACGATAACGCAAAATATAAAAACCACGCATTATAATTCGAAATTAATAATATACTTGAAGTTTTTCATATTTTTGATAGTTTGAGTGCTTTTGCATGTGAGTTTCGATTTATATACGAAAAATTAATTTTGTTTTCCCTCGCTCTAAAGTATAAACATTGATATAAATAACATCAATTTTCAAATTTTCTTTCTTTTAAAAGTTAATCCTGTCTTTGTTTTATTAAAAATTTAAAGTATTTAAATTAATCTGTAAAAAAAAAAAAAATTTTTTTTTTTCTCTATATTTATGGTGTTTTCATATTATTTACTTTTATATTTATAATTCCATAATTGATAGAAGATTGTTGAATCTCTTTGTAAAGTTAAAAAAAATATTTAAATGTTCGACAACATTAATATGACTCATTTCTGAAAATTCTAAAATCATTATGAGAAATCTATTCGCGAATTAACGCTAGCACCGTTAATGCTATTTTTTTTTTTTTTTTTTTTTTTTTTCACAAAATAAGAGTGGTTTAAACGTGAGAATGCTCTCCAAATTTCATTTGTTTTCGGATTTTTATTCTATCGCTAAATTAAAAATATATCGATTTATTGAAAGCAATACCGTGATATGGCCCCATGGAAGATTTTGTTTCTTTAATAAATTTACGTCCAATATTTTACTGTCAATTAATTCTTTACTTGCAAGAGAATCTAAAACACAATCACAAGAATGAAAATTTATTGCGTGACCTTTATGCTTTGTTGCCTTGTCTTTGCTGTAACTAATACAATAGTTAGCAATAGTAACATCTTTTAGACCTTCGACTTGTGCATTAGGTGAGTGGGTGCCCCAGTGCTTGCAATTCCTCAACCTGCTCAACTGAATCCACATCCAGACCCTTTCGCTCGGCCTCTCGGGAACCCTCTGGGCGCCGTTTACGCGGGGGATGCAATTCAGTATCTTGCAGGACCTCATTACTCTCCTCGTACCTGAGAGGTTTACATGGTTTAACATATCCTGCTCAACTGGGTTAACATCCAGACCCTTTCGCTCGGCCGAGGGAACCTTTTGTGCGCCATTTACGGGGGATGCATCAGTATCTTGCAGGGCCTTATTACTCTCCTCGTACCTGAGAGGTTTACATGGTTTTACGTATCCGCAAGAGAGGACCCTTCGACTCACAAACACATTTTCGACCAGCTGTCTATAGATTTTCTCGATTAGATTAGATTAGATTAGATTTTCCCGATTTATAATTTATAGTAAAATCATACTCGTTTAATTTAATCTTCCATCTGGCCAGTCTCGACACGGGGTTTTTAAGATTATGAAGCTAGACAAGAGGGCGATGATCAGTAATGAGAATAAATTTTCTTCCGAAAGGATAAGGACAAAAATGACATACGGCCCAAACGATAGCAAGGAGTTCTTTCAGTAGTATTATAAATTTATTTATGTGGGAATTAATAAGTGCTATGCAGAAACTATAGGCGAACCTTGGCCAGTATTATTTAGATATTAATATTTTACTAGATGAGGATTAAATTTCTGTTTTAATGAATAACCAAATTTTGAATATTTTAATGTAAAATAAATTAATTTCAACAAGTCTATTTTTAGAAAAAACATTAAAAGTGTTTTGTTGTAACGATGTTCTTTTAGACTTCTTTTAATAACTTAATAATTTAATAATGATTGTAAAATAATTAGAATTTTAATTTTAAACACTAAGAATCTGTTGACATGAACGAGTCATAATTATTATAAGATCACCTTTTACTAATTTTTAAATAGTTCCTATATATGTATTTTCTTACCTAATTAGTATTCGATTTGACTACGCGTAACGCGATTAGTTTTAGAAAATTTGTTAGTTTACGCATTTTAATTTCTTATTAATTTTGTTTTAAAACGCAAAAGTTAATTTATTCCAATAAATTGTAGAAGCTGAAAAAATTATAAAATTTAAATCTATTACGACTTACTACTTTGAAGGGCATAAAATGCATGAATATTGAATGAATGAATCCTGACGTTGTACAAACAAAACAGTCCCAAAAAATTTTAAATTCACTAATCAGGAGTGCATCGCTAGATTTTCCGAGGAGAAAAGTGTACCATTTTCCATTCCAAATTTGCCACCTTGAATCGGTTGATGAACCCTGGTCCCACGGAGGATCGCACTTCACGTACGATCATCCCTCGTAGGATCGCCCTGGGCACGATCTCCATCGATGGATCGCACTTCACGTACGATCCTCCCTCGCAGGATCGCTCGGGGCGCGACCTCCCACGTTGGATCGCACTTCACGCACGATCGTCGGTCCATGGATTCAAAATTAAGCCCTCAATTTTGAATATTTAATTTATTATGTGGTCAAAAATGACAGTTTACACAATATATAATGTTCTATTGTCACAATCACAACAATCCCACTTGTATCCACAATTTCCATTGATATTTAATTAATTGAATACAATTAATAAAGGAAGTAAATGAATTTCATAATTTCCATCATCCAGGTGCAATATCCCACCGCTGTCACCAAATTTTGTCACGTCCCAGGTTAGGTACAATTTAATTTTAAGAGAGGGCGAACTTGTTCTTGCTTTGACTACTGAAGTAGTCACCTGGCAGGTAGGAAGTTAGGCGGTTGAATTCAAATAATAAAATATATTTCACTCTGTTTTATTTAAAAGAAGGTAAATTGTTTAATTATAAATTAACAGTCTTGATTAAGTCCTTTAATTTTAACAATATTGAACTTATAATTTCGTTCACAAGAAATACGTCTGATTAGAAGAAGAGAAAGAATTGATCTGCTTTGGCCTTCAAAAGCCACTTGAAACCCTTGCTGAACTCCCCCTCTAAGGCCCTTCTAAGAGAAAGTGGGGATAAAACAACGTGCGCATTTCCTAGTCTACTCTCAAAAGATTTACTAAGAAAAAGATAGAAACTGAATTTTCTGTTGCGTTCTATTTTTAGAATCTTTGGTCAGGCGACTTAAAATGAATCCTTTGTATATCTCGAGTTTATGTTTACTTCCAAATTTTAGAGTTGTTTAATAGAAAGAGGCTTCAAGAGTTCTTTGAAATTGTATAATATTATATTATGTTTGAGATATAATTTCATTTATAATTGGAGTTTAGTTTAAATAATGAATTTTAAATAATATAAATAGTGAAAATAAAGAATATAATAAATTATAATTTATAATTTATAATTGTAATTTTGCAAAATATGATTAATTATTAATTATTTATATTTGATTTTGAATCTTCCCGCGTTTTACCATTAGGGTAGAGTTCTCAGCAAAGTTTTCGTATTTCTGTTGTTAGAATATGAAAGTGGCGTTATTTACATTGTTAAATTCGACGATAACGTCACACTACCCATGTAATACGCAAGCGCTGTGCCGGATCAGTGTAAACATGCTGGAATCCACACGCGGTATCCAGAGCTTGGGCAGCTCCTACTCACAAGCCTGAGTCGCAGCAGCACACAGTCTATAGATGACTGCTGCTCCGTGTGTAGCGCAGCGTTTGCGCAAAATTTTTTCCCGTGTAGTGATGTCAATTCCTGAATTGTAGACTTCTGTTGGACTTTTTGATGGTTTGTCCTAAATAAAAATAACTTTTTTCCTTATAGAAATTTTAATTAATTCTTGTCAAAATTATTTTTCTAACATGAAAACGAATTTGAAAATTATATTCATATCATGGACATTTTTTGCTATTTTTGAAAGAAAAAAATTTGTTTAACACAATGAGAATAAGCAAAATGGTCATGAAATGAACAACTTATTTTATTTCTCAAAAATGTATTCAGAAAATATAAATTAAAATAAAACAAAGAATCAAATGTAAAGAAATTAGTAAATCGATTATGACGATAAAAGATTCTTGAACGAAAAGAATAAAAATTTCTGACGTACGTTCTTTCGTCAATGTTGGTCGCTACAACAGAAAGATTTTCTTGTATTCATTAAATAATGAAATTTAATCCTAACCAGGAAGGTCTTCTTTGTTTAGAAGTTTTATTTTTAAATCCTCATTGCAATAAAAGAAATATAAAAAATTTTCCGATATTTCTATTTTTCAACAAATTACTCACTGGACGTAAGAATAGATTTACAGAAAAAATATTTATATAAACTTATTTTAATTTCAAACAAAAATTTTAATTAATAAAAAATGTGTTATTTAATTTATTACAATAAAAAAAAAAAAATATATATATATATATATATTTTTTAATGTAAAAAATATAAATATATGAGGCAAAATTCCTCAACTGACCAGGTCAAAAAATAAATGTTCTTGAATTTTCTCGAAACTTTGCTAAAATGTTACTATTATTAGTGGAATTGTAAATATAAAATATTATTAAATTTTATAAAATATTTTTTTAAGAAACATCGTTTCAAAATTTTGACTTTTTTGAAAACGTCTTTTTTTCAATTTAACATATTGATAAGTAGAAATAATGAAATTAGAAGTGTGAATAATGATTTTTGAAGGGTTTTTCAAGAGCTACAAGCTAGTGGTGACAAAAATTTTTTTTTTTTAAATTTGACCTTGAAATTCAAGGTCAAATTTTTAATTTCAATATATCTCGAAATCGACGTTTTTTTTTCTTCTAACCTATCCCAATCGAAAGCTTACCTTTTTTCCTATACGGCATGTAAAAACCAGAGTGGGACCTTGAACGGTTTTGCAAAAATTATATATAAATACCCCGCGCTCTCCGACCGCAGGTCACCCGGCGCGCCAGGCATCACACGCCGATAACGCTTCAGATTGTCAAAAAGATCTTTATTACTATTTATGATAATTTTAATTATTTTTTAACTGATCTCTGCATTTTATAGTTTTATATTTAACAATAATAATTTAATAAATTTTAAAAAAGTAATAATTTCAGGGTGTCTACTAACCGGGAAAATAGGGAATTAGCCGGGAATTTTATACCAAACCGGGAATTTTTTTACCAAAATTGAAAAAGGTTTATTATTTTAATTTGTTTTTAAAAAATCACTTTTTATTTCAATTTTTATAGGTATTTATACTGTTCTCTAAATTTAAGTTAGTTAAAAATAATTAATTTCATAGTAAAAAATCAATTCGACTAAAAATATGTAATTAAATTTGTTAAAAAATTTCATTAGAAACTTTTTAACAAATAGAATTTTCAAAGTATTTTAATTTAATAATTGATTAATAATTGAATATTATAAAGAGTTAAATTCTAATGTATTTATGTTTCTTACTGCGAAGATTAATAATTAAAATTTTTATTAGTTAATTTAAAAAAATATACATACTTAAAATTGTTTAATAAAATTGAACTTTCGCAAATTTTTTTTTAATTCTGAAAAATAAGATTGTTGTAATTTTTTTATTCTTTTGTTTCAAGATAATTGAATTTTTCTAAACAAATAATTGAAATATTTTTAAATAATTGAAATTTGTTTACATTTTTTGAAAAATAATTGAATTCTTTTAAAGAATTTTATTTAAATTTTTCGAAAATAATCAAGGAAAGTTAGTGACCGTAATTATAATTTAATGTTTAAAATTTAAAGTCCCTCTTACAGTTTTAAATCAATTGAGGCCTTGGATCCTAATACCAGTCGGGTAGCAGTGAGTGGCCCAGAGGCGCTCACTGCTCACTGACTGGCAGTTGCGCGTTCCTCTGAGCGTCGGGCGAGTTATTGGATCCAAGGCCTCAATTTTTTGCTTCTAAAAATATTATTAAACTTCTCTTAAATTTTTATAATTTTAAATTTCTGATTAAATGTTTATTACTTATTATGAGAAAATAATTAATTATTAATGATTATTATTTTCAAAAATTTTAATAAAATTCTTCACAAGAATTAAATTATTTTTATAAATAATAGCATTCTTTGGAAGGATTCAATTGTTTTTATAAATAGTGAAATTTTTTTAATAGGTAATAAACATTTAATCAGAAATTTAAAAATTATACCTATAAAAATTGAAATAAAAAGTGATTTTTTAAAAACAAATTAAAATAATAAAACTTTTTTAATTTTGGTAAAAAAATTCCCGGCTAATTCCCTGTTTTCCCGGAATTCCCGGTTAGTAGACACCCTGAAATTATTACTTTTTTAGAATTTATTAAATTATTATTGTTAAATATAAAACTATAAAATGCAGAGATCAGTTAAAAAATAATTAAAATTATCATAAATAGTAATAAAGATCTTTTTGACAATCTAAAGCGTTATCGGCGTGTGATGCCTGGCGCGCCGAGTGACCTGCGGTCGGAGCGCGCGGGGTATTTATATATAATTTTTGCAAAACCGTTCAAGGTCCCACTCTGGTTTTTACATGCCGTATAGGAAAAAAGGTAAGCTTTCGATTGGGATAGGTTAGAAGAAAAAAAAACGTCGATTTCGAGATATATTGAAATTAAAAATTTGACCTTGAATTTCAAGGTCAAATTTAAAAAAAAAAATTTTTTGTCACCACTAGCTTGTAGCTCTTGAAAAACCCTTCAAAAATCATTATTCACACTTCTAATTTCATTAATTCTACTTATCAATATGTTAAATTGAAAAAAAGACGTTTTCAAAAAAGTCAAAATTTTGAAACGATGTAACTCAAAAAATATTTTATAAAATTCAATAATATTTTATATTTACAATTCCACTAATAATAGTAACATTTTAGTATGGTTAGTATGGTTATTATTATGGTTATTATTATTTAGTATGGTTTAATGTTTCCATTATGAAAGGACATGTGAGACAATAAAATAGCTCTATCATATAAATTGTAAACAATGTTCTTCTTTTGTTGAATTCGATGACGTAAAAGTAATTTAATAATAATAATTTAATAATTTAACCGTGCAAGGCCTCTTAAATAATTAAACAATTAAATTATGACGGTTTAATTATAACAACAATAATAATTATTATTACCCAAGTGCGAAATGACAAGACTGCAATAACGGACCATAATTGGTCCAGTAATATCTGCTAAGAATCGGCAATACATAGTTACTGGGCCATTTCTGGTGTTCAAAACGTTTCTATTAAAAATTAATTTATTTATAATTATAGATATACAAATTATTATAAAGTTATTGTTATATATTAATTATTATTATTAAGGGTTGAAGCATATTAGTCGGCTAAGGTCTCATTTGAAAGGGCATGAATTAAGCTTTAATTTCTGATGATAGCGAAGTTTTTATCACGTTAGGATTTTGGCCCATAATTTTTCAAAAAGTGGTAAAAACTCTGTTTTTAGGGGTTTCAACACCATTTTTCTCAAAAACTTGACGTGGTGGAGAATTTTGGAACCAGAATTCGTGTTCAACGCAAAATTTCCTTTTTGAAATACCCAGTCGCATCCATTATGCCGAAAAAAAGTTTAAATTTTTGCAGGCCTGTGATTATTATTATTGTATTAGGGGAGGATGGGGAAAGGATAGTTAGGTAAGACCTTTTCGGATCTAGCGGCCAAACTTGAATATGTATCTGCAAACGAAAAGTATTTTTGGAAAGCCTGGTTATTTGGCTATAATTTTGCTATACATTATTTTACTGTAGACTCAAATCCCTACGAGATACGAATGAAAAAAAGTAAACAAAAATTTTTAACTATACTTGCCCCAGCACCGAGGCAAGGATAGTTAAAAATAACTTTACAAGAATGTCATTCGTGTAACTATAATAATTAAAATCACCAAAATAACTCTTAGAAAAGTTACATCTAAAAAGTCTATTTTCATAAATGATACTGTCACTGCTAAATTGCTGCAGTAATAATTTCTATGTGTTAGCAACTAAAGTAAACTACCATAAGCAGTCTACATTATCAATAGCGCACGATTTGAAAAAATTATGCAGAAATAAGAAGCAATTGGCTGCCTCGCTGCCTCAAAAGTCTAATCACTTAGGATACAAATTCTTACCTTGAACTTCAGTAAAAAATTTTGGACACTTAGGCGTTAATGGGATAATAGATGAACTGGAAACTGATTGTTTGAATTTGCTTAAAAATAATTTTAATTGTGTTCCTTTATTTTATTACAGATATGTGGACGACACACTTTTGTGCGCCCATAAAAATCAAGTCGAACTTTTTTATTGATACTATTGAATTTTTTAATATTTATTTAAAATTCACTCATAAATTAGATATGGATAATAAAATAAATTTCTTAGATATGACATTAATAAAAAACAATAATCAACCCATCACAAATTGGAATCAAAAATCCATTTCTTCTAATAGATTAATAAATTATTTTTCACGTCATCGAATTCAACAAAAGAAGAACATTATTTGCAATTTATATGATAGAGCTATTTTATTGTCTCACAAGTCCTTTCATAATGAAAACATTAACCCTTTAACGCCCAGCGGTTACGATCGAAACCACTTTTGATTTTTAAAATCTATAACTTCGACAAAAAATAACATATTTTTGATTTCTAAACGCTCACGACCCTCAAATTTATAAACCATTATGAAAAAAATTTACATTTTAAAAAATAATTAACAATTTTATAATTACAACTAGCTGTGATACCCGTCTTCGACGGGTTATTAGTTATTGTTATTCCTACTTATATATTAATAGCTACAATACCCGTCTTCGACGTTTTTCTTAGTATTTTTAAAGTTTTCCATATTGAGTATTGATTAGTATTTAACCAACTACATTTAAACTAATTTTCTTGATGATTATTAATATTAATTAATGAAGAAGAAAACGAAATTTTAAGAAAAGTAAAAAGATAATGTTTATAATTTTTAAAATCGCTTTAAGTGTGAAAACCATCATGGATAAAAAACGGCCCAGTACTGGCAAAGTTGTCACCTAGTCTTGGCCGATATTATTGGGACGACTCTTGTGGTGTTAATTACGGTTGGACGTCGGCAGACGTTAATGGCCCAATATTGACTGTCATTACTTACCCAGTATTGGCAAAATACAAAAACTAATATAAATTATTACATTTTTTATTAATTAACTCATTAAATTATCATATTTATACGTCTTTAATTTCACTTTGCTACTCTGACGTGAAGTCAAGAAAGCTTAATGGTTTTATAAGCTACATTATTTATCGATATTGTGATATTATTATGGCGAGGTACGTCCCAATATTGGCAATTGTATTTTTCCATCATAGCAGATACAAAATTTTTGCTATTAATGTGCCATTACTGAGCCGAGCAACGTCCCAATATTCTGAAACTGAAATTACCAACGTTTATTCGACGAAAATTTTTACTTTCGCTAATTGCTTATTTAAATATTAACAGCCCTTTAAAAATATTACGAAAGGATCACGGATTTCCCGAAATTCCTGAAAATTCAACTAAATTATTGTTTCCTCGCCTCGCAAGCATTTTTTTCTCTTAATAATCAGAAGCCATTTAAAAAAATTGCAAGAGGATTTAAGGCGAGGAAAGTAGTGATTTTTATTTTTTTGTCACGGATTTCCCAAAAATTCCAGAATTCAGTTTTATCCAATACTTTCAATTACAACTTGCCATCATAGATAGAAAAGTTTATCCTAATAATCTGATAATAATGTACCACTATTGGTCCGTGTAATCCAGTAATTTTTGCCAGTTTTCTGCAGACATTCACTGATAAAATTACATTCTAATTTTAAGAAAATCTTCTTAAATATGCGCCAAGAATATTCCCCCACTTAGATTATGTGGGAAATATTCTTACAATAAGAAGAAAATTAGTATTGTAAGAATATTTCCCACTTAATTTAAGTAGGAAATATTCTTGGCGCATATTTAAGAAGTTTTCCTTAAAATTAGAATGTAATTTTTTCAGTGATTGACGGGCCCGTTTTGCAGTCTTGGAATTTTACACTTGGATCTTATAAAAAACCATTTATTAGCTTTTTCCCTAGAAGCACCACGTGGAGGTAACCACTATTAGTTGTTTTTGGCAAGCTTTTAAATCCCGTGCAGAAATTGCCCTAACAGGGCCCTGACTCCGCATGAAACCGGGACCCGACCTGGCAGCTCGTCAAATCAGGCTTTGCGCCATGGCGCCGGCCGGGATCCTTGTTTTACCCAGGTCTGGACCCGGCCAGGCCCCTGTCAAAATTTCTAACCGGGATTATTTTCCAGGAGCTTAGTAAAACTAAAAAAATTCTTGTTAATTAAATTTGATAAAAGATATGAAACATTTTCATTTCAGTATTACTAAATTATCTTGGATCATTATATGTAAAAACAAAAAACATCTTATTTAGAAGTAATAAGTAGGTAAAATAAAAAAAAATAAATATTAATGTTTTCAATTTTTATGGGTAAAAATATTTAAACTTTTAAATTTTAGATTTAAAATTCCTATTTTTTTATTTTTATGATAAAATTGAAATTAAAATTACCAAGAAAACAAATTAGTTAATTAATTAGAAAATATCAATACCAACTTAATGCAAGAATTAATTAATATTTAACCCTTTAAGTAGCAGTGATAATTTAATTCATATGAACATTTTTTTGTTAACTTCTGCATAACTTTCTTGATTTTATAAACTGAATATTGAAACGATTTTTTTGGTCCAATGAGGCAAATTTCTTGCTTTAAATACTGGTCTTTAAATAAAAAAAGTTTAATAACTTTCCATAAAAAGCTTGTCTAAAAATCAAGAATCATCATTTTTGTAGAAAAATTTGATCAGAAAAAACGAAAAAAATTTCAAAATACGTCTTTTTTTTAAATTTTAGTATGGAAATGGGTCGTATTTAATCTAAAAAGTTAGCTAAGGATAGTTTTGCATCCATTTTATAAAAAATAAAAATTTTTCATTTTTTTGATTTTTCGAATTTTTTTAAAAAATGTCGTAACTTTCGTTCAAGTTAATATTTTTTAATCGGATAAGGCTATGATTAAAAGTTACGTTAATACCTAATAGACTGCCAAGTTTCACTTTAATCGGTTAAACCGTTTTAAAGTGATGCGCGAATTCCCATGTCTCAAAACAAAAAAATATATAAAAATTTTCAAGCTTGGAGCATTGTACAGACAGAAGTCTGATTTTATTAATATAGACAATAATAAAAAAAAATTGTTACAAAATTTGCAACAAACTTACAAATTCGAAAATAAAAGAAAACAAAGCTAATGAATAATGTTACTCAAGGGTTTTCGGGGTCGCTGATTACGAATTTGATGCCAGATTTTAAAAATTCAAAATGGCGGATCCAATATGGCGGACATCATTTCTAAAAACTGATGCAATTTGCCTAAAAATTGTTACTCGGGGGTTTTCGGGGTCGCTGATTACAAATTTGATGCCAGACTTTAAAAATTCAAAATGGCGGATCCAATATGGCGGACATCATTTTTAAAAACTGATGCAATTTGTCTAAAAATAATTGTTACTCGAGGGTTTTCGGGGTCGCTGATTACGAATTTGATGCCAGATTTTAAAAATTCAAAATGGCGGATCCAATATGGCGGATATCATTTCTAAAAACTGATGCAATTTGCCTGATAATTGTTACTCGGGGGTTTTCGGGGTCGCTGATTACGAACTTGATGCCAGATTTTAAAAATTCAAAATTGCGGATCCAATATGGCGGACATCATTTCTAAAAACTGATGCAATTTGCCTGAAAATTGTTACTTGGGGGTTTTCAGGGTCACTGATTACGAATTTGATGCCAGATTTAAAAAATTCAAAATGGCCTTGAAGTCTTCTTCAGGTGGGTGGAAATTCACAATTTTTATTCAAACACGCACAAAATAGTTTTTAAAATTTACTATATTCCTAATTTCTTTCCAAACCTTCGAACACAGGGCGGACGCAGTAACTTTTCGAAACCGGCCGGTTTTTCAATAAGAAAAATAAAGTATTACTTTAAATAAATTTACTTCGCTGTCTCGAATTTTGAAAACGGCCTCCGTGGACTTCGGAGTAAGTTGGTATTTTATTTTTCGTCTGACTAAATTGTTCGTGTAAGCACACAACCAATTTGGGTCCTCAATACCGGACGGAAACGTTATAGGTTAAGAATATTTCTTTTATTCCGATAACAGAGTTTTATCCTCAGTGGTTGCGGAAACCGAACTGAACGAATTAGATATCTAATTAATGTGCTTTTATAGTTGTACTTCCTTAAGAAATATGGAAGGTGGGGACAGGGCGTTGGACCTGTTGCCATGCCAAAACTGCTAGACTTGCATTTTACAGGAATCGGTTCAATGCACTACGTTGAAATAATTTTATTCCCAGAAAAGAATGTTTTTAATATTCTCTTAATTATTATAATAATTTTCAATTTTGTTTTTTGAATTAATCTTTCAAAAATAAGATTAATGTGAGGTGGAATAATGGACATTTCAAAAATAGAAATTCCATTCTATTTTGTAACCCTTAAAAAGGTTGTTACAATTCCAACCTTAAATCAGTTGTTTCAATAATTATTTTAATGTGCATTGAAACCTTCCGCAAGTATGTAATTCATAGCGGGAAAGGTTTGTAAGCTAGGTTGGTATATGGTGGCAAAAGATAAATTATAATTTAGAGGAGAGAAAAATAAAAAGAAATAATAATGACCTATGTGTTCCCATCCATGTATATATGAGGCATTATTCCTGAACTGCCCCAAAAATAAAAAAAAGTTCTTGGATTTTCTTTATACTTTGGAAATATGTTACCCTAGTAGGTACAAGTTACTACACCAATTTACAGGTCCAACCCCCCACCCCTATCAAAAGGGTGGGGGGTTGAAATTTCAGCTTAAACTCGAACATGCGTTTTTTAAACATTTGTAGTTTCTACTTAAATTATTCGATTAAAAAAAGAGAGTAGTATTTTGGAAAGGTTTTTTTGTGTACTTTTAAAATATTTTATTTATTTAATAAAAAAAAAAAAATATAAAAAAATTTTTAAAAATAAATAGTTTTTTGCAATTTTGTGCAAGTTCGTCAGTTTTTATTTTCTTTTTAATAATCTCAAATGAAAGCTTAGGATTTCCCCTAAAAGAAGATATAAGTTTGAAAATGGGCCGAAAAAGTTTGCCAAAGATATAGTGTAATAAGTAAAATTTGCCCATCCGCTCGCGCACTCCAGCGCGATGAACAGTGAAATTTTTTTACAATTTACTATTGAAAATTGTCTAGAAACTACAAATTTTATCGGATAATGATGTTCTTAGTCTAAAATTACTAAGAGATCCATCAGAGTCGTTTTTTGAATTTTTATTTTTTATTTTTTTCCTGTTACTCAAAAAGTTGACAAATTACAATATTTTTAGAAAAAATCATGTTTATTTTTTTATTTTTCCATTGCACATGATCGAAATCAATTTAAATTAGTCTAGTATCACCACCGGACAATTAATAATGCATAATACAATTTATTTAAATTGTTGCAAACAATGTTAATTAACAAATAGATTACTTCGGACCTTCTTCATAAAAAAATTGGCTTTTTTGCAGACAAGTTTAAATTTAAGTCTAATTTAGTAAAAAATTATTTGAAAGTTAAAAATTATCATTGTTATTTACAATTATATAAACAATAATCAACTTCCTTTTGTATTTGTAAACATTTTCGTCATTTTTTAAACTATAAATATTTATATCATATGTATATTTTTTCAAAAAATTCTTCATTTTTAAACAAATAAGTATCTTTCTTCAACAAACAAAATTTTTTCCTTTTTTTATTTTTACTATCATAAAAAAGAACTCCTTAATGAAATAGGAATACCTTAAATAATTCATATAATTTTAATAAACATTATAAGTTAAGAAATATTTATATTTTTAATTTTTTAGTTAAAACAGTATACATATAAATGTATATAAGTTATTATATTTTGTCTGTGAATAAAGAACAAATTTAAATATTTGTTAACTTATAATGTTTATTAAAATTAAAAGAATAATTTAATGTATTCCCATTTCATTAAGGAGTTCTTTTTTTATGATAGTAAATATAAAAAAAGGAAAAAATTTTGTTTGTTGAAGAAAGCTACTTATTTGTTTAAATATTAAGAATTTGTTTATAACAAATGTAAATGTTTAAGCTAATAATTTTTTTAGGTTTTTGAAAAAATATACATATGATATAAATATTTATAGTTTAAAAAATGACGAAAATGTTTACAAATACGAAAGGAAGTTGATTATTGTTTATATAATTGTAAATAACAATGATAATTTTTAACTTTAAAATAATTTTTTACTAAATTAGACTTAAATTTAAACTTGTCTGCAAAAAAGCCAATTTTTTTATGAAGAAGGTCCGAAGTAATCTTTTTGTTAATTAACATTGTTTGCAACAATTTAAATAAATTGTATTATGCATTATTAATTGTCCGGTGGTGATACTAGACTAATTTAAATTGATTTCGATCATGTGCAATGGAAAAATAAAAAAATAAACATGATTTTTTCTAAAAATATTGTAATTTGTCAACTTTTTGAGTAACAGGAAAAAAATAAAAATTCAAAAATCGACTCTGATGGACCTCTTAGTAATTTTAGACTAAGAACATTATTATCCGATAAAATTTGTAGTTTCTAGACAATTTTCAATAGTAAATTGTAAAAAAATTTCACTGTTCATCGCGCTGGAGTGCGCGAGCGGATGGACAAATTTTACTTATTACACTATATCTTTGGCAAACTTTTTCGGTCCATTTTCAAACTTATATCTTCTGTTAGGGGAAATCCCAAGCTTTCATTTGAGATTATTAAAAAGAAAATAAAAACTGCCGAACTTGCACAAAATTGCAAAAAACTATTTATTTTTAAAAATTTTTTCATAAATTTTTTTTTTTATTAAATAAATAAAATATTTTAAAAGTACACAAAAAAACCTTTCCAAAATACTACTTACTTTTTTTAATCGAATAATTTAAGTAGAAACTACAAATGTTTAAAAAACGCATGTTCGAGTTTAAGCTGAAATTTCAACCTCCCACCCTTTTGATAGGGGTGGGGGGTTGGACCTGTAAATTGGTGTAGTAACTTGTACCTACTAGAGTAACATATTTCCAAAGTATAAAGGAAATCCAAGAACCTTTTTTTTATTTTTGGGGCAGTTCAGGAATAATGCCTCATATATATATAGCATAATTATCAATTGCTGAAATTATACTTTTAGGCGGAAGAAAATGCTTAAGGTCTTTGATCCGAGTTCATTTTCTGCGCGATTTAAAAAATGCTAAGCAAGCATTTCATTAATTAATTTTAATTAATGATAAATAAAATATAAAATTTTTGTAAAATTTTTGTTACGATAATGGCGTAACAGGCGGATCCAATATGGCGGACGTCATTTCTAAAAACTAATGCAATTTGCCTGAAAATTGTTACTTGGGGGTTTTCGGGGTCACTGATTGCGAATTTGATATCAGATCTACAAAATTCAAAATGGCGGATCCAATATTGCGTACAACTTTTCTAAATATTGATTCAATTTGCCTGAAAATTGTTACTCGGGGGTTTTCGGGGTCGCTGATTACGATTTTGAATTTAATTTTTTAAAATGTAAAATAGCAGTTTTAATTAAGCGTATAAAATGTCTAAATAAAAACGAGATCAGAATAAAATGTTCGTCTACCTTCGTGACAATGTGAAAAACAAATGCCTAACGCGAAACCGGCATCATAATGATTAATGAAATATTCATTTCTATATTAGTATTAATCAGAAAAACAAATGCCTAACGCAAAGACGAAATCAATCTAAAATGCTTGACTATATTTGTGAAAATCGGAAATAAAGCCTAACATGAGAACGCGATCCGAATAAAATATGAATCTACATTTGTGACAATTTGATAAACAAATGCCTAATGAGAAAACGATGTCAAAATTAAATGTTCGTTTACATTCGTGACTATAGAATAACAATTGCCTAACGTAGACTCTAACATTGGATTAGTAAACAGCGACCCCGAAAATCCTCTACTAACAATTTGTAGGCAAATTGAATCAATTATTAGAAAAGATGTCCGCCGTATTGGATCCGCCATTTTGAATTTTAAAAATCTGACATCTAATTCGTAATCAACGACTCCGAAAACTCCCGAGTAACAATTTTCAAGCAAATTGAATCCGTTTTTAAAAAAGATGTCTGCCATATTGGATCTGCCATTTTAAATTTTTAAAATCTGACATCAAATTCGTAATCAGCGACCCCGAAAACCTCCGAGTAACAATTTTCAAGAAAATTAAATCAGTTTTTAGAAAAGATGTCTGCCATATTGGATGCGCCATTTTGAATTTTTCAAATCTGACATCAAATTCGTAATCAGCGACCCCGAAAACCCCCTGAGTAACAATTTTCAGGCAAATTAAATTAATTTTTAGAAAAGATGGCCGCCATATTGGATCCGCCATTTTGAATTTTTAAAATCTGACCTCAAATTCGTATTCAGCGACCCCGAAAACCTTTATATACGAGCAATGACGTGAATTGCACTGCTACAAAAAGTTGGGCGTTAAAGGGTTAAACAAATCTTTAAAATTTTGGAAAACAACGATTACCCTTTAGAATTTTTACAAAAAAATATTAAAAATAAAAACTTTAATTCATAAAATAATATATAAAAAAAAACTGAAAATGTCGTTAGTATTTATCAACAACTACCTATAGTCTGTATTAATTTTAATGATATTTATTATCTAATATTTAAAAAAAATATAATTTATTTTCTATTCCTATTGTGAAAAAAAACTAAAGCTTTGTCATAAAAATGGAAAAGGACTTGATGAGACAGTGGGATGGGAATAATATTGCTTATAAATTTAATTGTTTAATAGTTACCCAGCAACGTATATTGGTGAATCAAAAGGTATTTTAAAAAAAGAATTAGCGAACATAAAAGTAAAAACCTCGAATCTCGTTTAAAGTTGTGAACCAACATCAAACTGCATATAATCATTCTTTTAATTTTGACGATGCAGAAATTTTAGATTATGAAACTTCTTATAAAAACGATTAATTTCTGGGATGATTTATGTAAAATCAATTAGTTTTATAAATTTCATTGAGATAACTACATATTTTTGACCAAAATTAATTTAAAAAATAGTTGTTATTGTGAAAACTCCCTTGTTCGTAGAAGTATTTCCCTTATATAAAAAATGAAAGAAATTTTCTATTGTTAGATTACTAAAAATACTTTTAAATTCGATAAATAATTTACTCATTTCCTTTTTTTATTGAAACTATTTTTTGTTAATGATTTTCCTCATTGAAAATCGTAGAAGTGAAGCTCTTTTATACGTAATCTCATAAAATATTTGGTTCTATTTTATCGGTTTTCTGTTTTTGATTCAGATTTAGAGTGTAATTTAAAATTTGTGTATGTGGTGTACGTGCAAGTAGATAATGGGGTCAATGAAATTTTAAGGTTGTTTACGTATATTCCTTGAAATAATAGGAGATGAACTGTTCGTAATGGAAGCCAATCTAAGGCGACATTCAGACTGCAAACGCGCAATATCTACTATCAAGAGTACTGCCATCAATTTCTCGAGTCTTGATATTGCATCAGGAGGTCACCATACCTCGCACCTCGATAGCACACAATTGTGCTGGGACCGCACAATGGGGCGATTGGAAATTGAATCGGCAATCGAGGAATGTTACTATTGTCACTTTTTTGCTTTCTCTCTACTATTATTTGACAAAACACATATTACTTAAACGCAAATAAGCCTTAATTTTCAGAAACAAAATTATATTTCTATATTGAAATAGGAATGAATTTATTTGATTCAATTAATTCAAATTGTTTGAAAAATATTTACTTGGTTCAAATATTTTTTATTTGGATCTAAAAAATGTGTATTTCATTCAAATAACATGAATTATCTGAATATTCATTTTTTGGTTACTTATTATATTACTTATTATATGAACCAAAATAATCTGAATTTAGTCAAGTAAATAATGAATAATTAATTGAATCTAATAAATAAATTTATACCCAAAAAATTTTCGTATTTCAGTACAAGCCCAATATGTCTACAAATATCTTTGGAACGGTATCTACCAACCGTGAAATAGCCAAGAATTAAATTTTACTGGGAAAAAGTAATAATTAGTTACCATTAAGGGGTTACACCACTATGACCCGACCAAAATGTACACTTTTTCAACAATTTTTCTTGAAGAATAGAATTTTTTAAGAAAATCAAAATACAGTAGGGTATTATGTTATTCTTAAACTATAAAAAAATATTTTTTTTCAAAAATGTCGTTCTGACGGATGATATGACGGAGTGCTTAAAAAATGTATTGCCGTGCGGTGGACACTATAACTCAGTGCAGATTTGAGCTAGACCAAAAAATAAAAAAGCATTAGTTTCTGCAGCTCAAAATCTAGCGAAATACATATCTGATTTTAAAAAAATGCATTTTTCGCAAAATGGCATCGAAAAAGTGTGTATTTTTGCCAAAATTTCGTTACTTAAAGTTGTCTAGAAAATTTAAATATTAATATTTTAAAAAATCCGTACGTATTTCGTAAGATAATTACATCACAAACAAAATAAAAAAAGAATTAAGAGAATCGATTAAAAATTGTGGTAGCTAGAGTGTCCACCGATTTTTAAAATACAGTTTTGAGAAAAACGCGTTTAAAGTTTTCATTACAAAGTAAACGTAAGAGTGCGACCTTGCTTGAACAGTTCGAAAATTGTCTTTTCACTTGAGATATCGATATATAACTAATGACATATCATTTTAGTGTCCATAAAGAGATACTTAAAGCAAAAATTTTTTTTTCGATTTTTTGAAAATTTCAAAATGGTGTAACCCTTTAACTATTTCGTTAGGAAAATATTACTATTTGAATCAGTTAATAATTTTTTCTAACTTTGTTATTTTTAATTAATTTAAATTCAAAGAAAAGTATTTGTCAATTTGTAGTACTTTATGCGTTTGTAGTATTTCAATTAATGCATTAAAAATTAATCCTAAATTTCCACCAGTTTTTGGAGACAAAGTAGAGTTGTAGACTGAAAGTAGAGCTTAAATTTTGACTCGGGTCTGTTTACGCTACGTCAAAATCTACGTTAAATTTGACGTATTTTTCACCTACAGGTCAAAGAGGGTCCTAATTAAGACATAGAGATAGATTAATAGGCCTGTCACATTTAGTCCATCATGAGGTCCGTCACATTGAATTCCCCATTTTTTGCGCCTTCTACAATGCGCAAATTTATTGAATTTGGCTGCTAACCAAAATTAAAAATTCAGATTCTTCTTTTTATATTTTCTATAATCATTTATTGTAACTTATTATGATGCATTCGTATTGAAAAAACATGATTTGAAATTTATAAAAATTAAAATAAATATAAGAAATAATATCATTTATTTACGTGTTGTATATTCACGGATTTTTATATAAACTAGCACAAATAACGCGCGCTAAAGCGCATGTGAAGTTTCTTATTTCACTTTTAACATATATAACAATAATGTAATTTTTACATTACATGTCACATGAGAATAAGACTTAAATTTTTATTCCGTTAAGCATGTTATATTTTAAGGTTGACTATTGTTCATAGAAAAGCGTGATTACCAATGAGACGATAATGGAAGATATGTTTATTACAGTATTTTTGACTTATTAATTATCAAAAATAAATTACAATTAATAACAATTAATTACTTATTTGTTATTTTGTTTCTAATAGTTTTCTAGTCAAAATTAAATAATATTATTTTCATGTCATTAACATTAAAAAATTCAATTATTCAGAAGAATTCTACACAAAATCACTATTTTTTAAAATTTATTCAGGAAAATCAGAAAAAAGTCAAAGAACTTTGTCAAAAGTGCTGGAATAATATTCAATTTCAAGAATTCAGAAGAAAATTCTGAATGTTATTCTTCAGCGTTGAAAAAATTTTATTTATTTCAAACTTTTTCTGTTTTTAACAATAATTAGACTTTAAAGATTTGAAATTTATTTTTTTAAATAATTTAATTATTGAAAAACTGTCGAGAAAAAATTATTTTTTATGAATTATTTTGGAATAATTTTTTATTTAAAAATTAAAGAAATAATTGAATTTTATTAAATTTGTATTAAAAATTTTTTTATTAAGTAATATAAATAAGTAGCAACTGTCACGCCTGCCAAATGAAGTATTTAATTTATTATTATTATTACTTAAAAGAAATAAAATTATCTTTACAAAATTCCAATAAAAAAATCTTCGAAAAATTTATGAAAATTACAAAAATGTTATCTTTTTAAATTATTGTATAGGTAACAGGTAAACAAACGCGCGCTAAAGCGCGCGTTTAGTTTCTCTTAGTATCAATAGATATTGAATTAGTTAAAGTTTTTTGAAATGTTACTTCAGTAATTTACGACAAATTCCTGTTACAAATAACAAAAAAACTAAAAAAATTTGTGAGCATAAATTTTGAATGCTTTGCTAACTTTGCACAAAATTCAATTTAAGCCTCCCAAAAATAAATTAAATTTTTGAAAATTTATAACTGATTGCATAAATGCAATTATTTTCAAAAGTAATAAAATTTTTCGCAGAAATTCAATTATGTACAAGAATTTTTTAATATTCTCGTAAAAATGTCAATTATTTTTAAAAAATTTAATAAGAAATCTATTATTTACAATATTTTTATAAATTTCTTCGCAATAATTTAATTATTTTTATAAATAATAAAATTTCTATCAGGAATTTAATTATTTTCATAAATAAAACTCATCCCAGAGTTTAAATTATTTTTAATACAATTTTAATCAAATTCATCGAAAAATGTAATTGTTCTTAAAAATTCTATGAAAAATTGTTAAAAGAAATCAATGATTTTTAAAAATGTTTTGATAAAATTCTTTATAAGACTTCAATTTTAAGAAATTTTAAATATTAAATAAATTATTTATTTTTCCATTTAAATTATTGAATTATCTAAATAAAAATTTATTTCAAAATGAATTTCAGTTAAAGTTTTACATAATAATTGATTATTAAAAGGATTATAGCATGAATTTTAAGAAATAATTAAATTTTAAAATGGTTTCAAATCAAATTCTTTAAAAATTTGTATTTTTTATACTTATAACTAACAATTCTGTAGAATTAATTATTTAAAAAAACTTTAATTGAATTTTATCCTGGAATTATTTGAAGTGTTTATTTTTTAATTCGTATTTAATTGAAGAATTTCTGAATAATTTAAATTTCGTAAAATTGATTTGTAAGCAAATGGATTTTAAAATTCTCAAAGAACTTTTTTCAAAAATTATTAAAAATAATTTATTCCTGTGAGAAAATAATAATGATTAAAATTTATTTAGAAAATAAGTTATTGATGTTTTCAAATAATTTCAGAAATTGGTAAATAAATGTAATAGAACATTTTTTGAGTGTCTAATCATTTTAGAGTCTATCAGAATTTTCTTTAGGGTTAGGGAAGAAGTTAAAAGTTTGCCAAGTATTTAAGTTTTTCATATAAAAAAAGAAAATATTTTGCAGGATTTATTTTTTAGAAACAAAGGAAATAATGAATAATATAATAACATTAATAATTTTTTTAAATTAATAAAAATATTTTTGAATTATTTAAGAAATAAAAATAATATTATTAAATTAAAAAATTTGTGAAAAAATAATGACGTATAATATTATCTATCAGAATATATCCAAAAAACAAAAGCATGCACAATAGTCTAACTTCAAGTGTGGACAGACTGGACAGAACCAGGGCCGCCAAGCTGTAATGTAAGTAACCAATATACTGTATAGTTCATCGCCCCTGGGATGGAGGCGCTTCTGTCGCCACTCTGTTACGTGCGGAGTTACGTTATTTACGCGCAGGCGTAAGATCCGCGATTTGATTCGATGTTCATTTATCTTGGTTTAATCCTTTGAAAAGGAAGCGGAAATATTCAAAATAAAACAAGTAAAATTCCGTTAAAACGGAGGGAAAAATTTCGAAAATAAGAAGGATCAATTAATAATTAATAATATTAATTAATCATTAATCCAACTAAATTCGCGAGTAAACCCAATACATTTATTAAAGTCAAAAACATTACACAAGTCGAAGTTATTCTTATAACTATTTTTGGGACTACTCTGAAGTACATTACGAAAGAACTCCAAAGTAGAACTGCATTCGTGAGGGAGCATTTAGCCCTTGGTCCATGGCAGAATCTTTGCGCATGCCCTGTTATAGAGTTTGTAAAGTCTATGAAGTGTTCAGAATCACAACACTAACACTGTATTGCACTAATACACTTATAAACATACTCTATGTATTGAAAACATGTATCACAACAAGTGAACATAACCCTTTTGCATTCACACTAATTACACAATTATTAATTATTTACATCATATCTAGTAACAATAAATCTCTTATACTGCACTCATCATATTTAAATATAAACAATAATAATAACGATAACTAATTTGATAATATATCATAATATAATATTATAATTATATTAATACGTTACAAACATATATACACATATATACATACATATATATATATATATATATATATATACATATATACACACATATATATATATATATATATATATATATATATCCAATACCATAATATTACAACAATCAATCAGATAAAGTTTACTAATAATATCATTTTCAAATAATACATTCATACTGTACAATTAGCAACAATATAATATTGTTGTCAATTGTTCATAATGTTCATATTATACAATTGATAATTAAAGTTCGTCGCATAATGAAGGTCTATGTGTACGTGACTTTTCGAAGCCATTTCTGTGGTCACAAGTATGGTAAACACATGTTGCATTGTCCTACGGAAAAGGACACTTGAGATATTTTTTATATTCTTTCAAGAGTTTCTCGGTTTTATGACCCTAAAGAAACTAGAGATTACATTTTCTTTCGCTATTCCACTTGATTTATGACAATTCCAAGAAATGTTGATTTTCAAATACATTTTCGAAATTTGGAAACTATTAAACCGTGAAGTATTATATTTTACAATAGTCAAACTTTCTTGTTTAGTCTCGTCAATATTTGTCAAAAGTCGTAAGAAAATCCTAAAATAATTAGTTTATTAACGAAATTTTATTGTTTCGCGCTTCGATAACTCGTTAATCGATATATCGAAAAGTTAACGAGCGAGATGGCAGTCGCTCGTCACAACTCACACATAAGAAATATGTGTAACGATAGAGCGGGGCTTATGTAGTAGTGTGTAAACAAAATTTTGAACCTTTATTATAATCGTTTGTTTAGTAAAAAATATTTAAAATACATACCCTTACAAACTGTGATCGCTGAACGATCACTGCTACGGTGATGGGCGGTGATCTGGTACTATATATATAAAAAAACATGGCGGAACTGTCAGTGGAACAGTAGAAATAGATTACAGCGCCAAAGTGGTAGCTCATTACTTACCGACATGCAATAGATCTAGAATTAATTGTTTACAAATAAAGAAGATAACGCGACTATATTTTCGTAATTGTCTATTAATAAGACTAATTAGACAATAAAACTTGTAATTATGTTAAATGCCAATAGTAAAGTGATATTAAAATAATATCTACTTTACCAACAACTCTTTCTATTTCAGCAGTAGAAGGAAACTAGAAACAATCAAAAGTCCCTATAACTACAGATTTTCTCGTGCGGCGTTTGTCGCAATATGCTATAGTATGTGCTGTTTTCAATTATGACAGAGAAATAATATTTTTATATCAAAGTTACTTTTTTAAAAAATTAAATATTCTCACCTTTTTTCAGTGCACACAACAAATAAAATAAATGCGTTTAGTAAAAAGGAGGAGTGTAAAACTTATTTTTATTAGCCAAAAGTCTCCTTTTTCTCTTTAGAGGTTAACACACAACGTTATGTTTCTTAAACATTAAATATTCTGACAAGTTTTTTAATAGATAAAAGGAATAAAAAAATTGCCTTTTGTAAATAGAAGCAGTTTAAATCATACTTTTATGTGTCAAGAGTCTTTATTTTATTTTTAGAGGTTTAATCTAAAATGATCCTTTTTCAAAATTAAATATTTTCATCAATTTGTTCAATATTGACACAGCGCATAAAAAAATGTGATTTGAAAATAGGAGGAGATTAAATCTCATTTTTGTATAGGCAAAGATCTTTATTTTCTTTAAGAGTTGAAACTAAATTTATCATTTTTAAATATTGAATACAGTGAAACCTCGATTATTCGAACTAACCTAGGCAAGGCTGGGTTCGGATAATCGAAAGTTTAGATAATAGAAATGTTAATTTTGCTATAATTTATTAAGTAAAAAAAATTGTACAGTTGAACTATATATATTTAATTTAATAAATTTTTTATGTAAATACATACATTGATTCATAATAATATATTAATAAAACAGAAAATTCAGGGTATCGTATATTATTTCCAATATAATTTTCCACATGGGATCTTACATAGGATCTCACGTGGTTTTTTTATTAATGGTACAGAATACCACAGTTTACATACTTTTACCGCCAGGTGGCGAGTGCGACTTCTCCCCCTGTTAACATGATTTTTGAACACTATATATAACTGAGAGTTTACAGCTCAGAAGAAGTGTTTCAAATTATCGAATTTTTTTTCTTACTGATGATTTGAAATGATAGTACAATTTATTATTTAATTTTTAATTAAATAATTTTGAAAGCTTTGAAAATTCTCTATACGTAACATGAAAACCCATATGGAATCCTTTATGGAATCCTATATGTGTTCTCACATAGGAATCCATGTGGATTTTTATGTAGACACACAAACTTAAATTCCCACATGAATTCCTACTCCAAATCGTGTCCCAAACATAGATATATTATAAATAGAGTGGGGAAGGTATAGGCGGCAGCGTGTGGGGGAAGTGTCCTGCCATAAACAGAATGGGTTGGAGGGAGAAAGAAGATTTAACACCAGTATCTGTCCTTCAATGAGCTCCAGCGCAAGAGAGACACCTACACGGAGAAAAATGGATAGTTAAATTTACTATCTAGATAATCAGGGTGACGATCTTGGATACTCAACTATAGGACAACCATCTAGATAGTTAAATTTAGTATCTTGGGATAATCAAACTTACATACTAACTGACATTATCCAAGATGTTTACTTTGACTATCCTAGATAATAAACACAAGTTGCTGTGTTTATACACATCTGAATTGATCAATAAGAAATATTTAATGATAAAAGTTAATTTATTTAGAAATTAGTGAACATTTTTCCTAGATAAATAATTTTTTATGGAAAATCTGAAAATTTTAAAGAACAAAATACATTAATTTAACGGTACCCTTGAAATGTTTAAATCCTTTTGACAGGTTTAAAGGTTATGTTGCTAATCGTAAGTTTTATATATTTTTTAAGCAATATTATCTGAAATTCAGTATAAAAAAATTTGATAATGTTTTTAAATTTCGAATAATATAAAACTACTTAACGGTGTTCAATGGTCTCTCAAATTTCTCGATAATGCGACGTGTGCGACCAACAGTTATCACCCAACAAATACGGCACTGATAGGTTTAAATGACGTGTAATTGGTAAACATTCATTTTCTAACAAATTTCCCTCTGTTCACAGGCACTTTTTACAAAATCTGACAACGTACATTTGTCACAAATGTTTTTAATTGTCTGAATTGAAAAGATTTTGTCAATCCATTTAGAAACGCGGTTGCAGCATTGGAGTTACCATCGCAATGTAATGCGAATCATTTTGACAGCTGAGCCTTTACGCTCCCTGCATGCTTCTGCCCTCTACTGTCAAAATGGCTGTAACATACGTCTTGTGCCCTGCCATTACATTACTTTTTTATTTCCAATCCTGCAACCGCGTTTCTGCATGGATTAACAAAATCTTTTGAATTCAGACAATTGAAAACATTTGTGACAAATGTACGTTGTCAGATTCTGTAAAAAGTGCCTGTGAACAGAGAAAAATTTGTTAGAAAATGAATGTTTACCAATTTCACGTCATTTGAAACAGGCAGTGCCGTTTTTTCTTGCGTGTGATCGGTAATCAAACTTCTGCGCAAGCGCTCGTCAAGTTGACTATCCAGGATAATAAATTTGATTATCTAGATATACTAAACGGGAATATATAATATTTCAGGAAGATAATATTTCTAACTATACAGATAATAAATTTGATTATATATTTTTTAACTATCTACTTTTAAATATCCATTTTTCTCCGTGTACTGGTGCTAAATCTTCTTTCTCTTTCTATCAAGCGGACGCATACATGCAAACCATCCCCACTCTATTTATATTATCTCTATGGTCCCAAATATACATGTGCTTTAACATGGGATCCCATGTGGATTCTTACGTGGGACCTGGGATTTTATACAGGTTTTTGTATAAGAACCCACGTAAGATCCTATGTAGGATCCCATGTGGGTGTTTTCAATAGGGTCAATACTTCTTTTTTTTACTGGGAATATCCTGCATCTACAGGTTAGCGCAGTAGCGTAAAAGTGTGAGAGAGATAGACTTCGTGATATTTTAAGAAAAATTCAATTGTCAGAAAAATATGTGATTTAATGTTACAAAATAAGCATAATATAAATATGTATATGTTATAAGACGCGAGCTGTTTTAATTCCACTCCAATTTACTCCTACGAATTCCCTGTTCCTTTTTTCTTGTGGCAAATGACCTTTTTTTTACTAAATGATATAAATAAGCGGGCGTCCCGCGTTGACACTACATATTTCCATATGGTCACTTTATGCATATATTATATTTAGCAAATGGAAATACACTTTGAAATTACAGATTTATTTACTCTATTGATTCAGTAATTCGAATAAATTCGAAATTTTCTAATTATTAATAGTTTTTTTAGTATAAGTCAAAAGCTCGAATCCATTTGAGTACTCGAATTGTTTTATTAATAGAGAGTTGAAACAAGAAAGTTAAAGTTAGTTAGTTTTTAAGTTTTTTTTATTACAGTGAGTTCTCGCGAGTCGTTCAAACTCGCTAGTCGTTCAACAGCTGATCAGTGTCCGATTCATGAGTCGTTCAATTTCTAGTATGCGCGCGCCGGTGCTTAGTACTGTGTAATTTAAATGGACCAAAGCCATTGAATATTGTGTCTTTCGGGGCGATAAATATGTACATGGGCAAAAATAACGCATGGGATCAGCTGTTATGTTTGCCCCTTGGGAGAAAATGGACGCCATTTTCATATGGTCGAACAAATGAGTGACTTTACTCCCTGTCGTCAGCTATCTAAAAAAGCCATTTTTGTGCATGTGGGATAAAAAAGCCTTTTTATTAATTCCAGCCTTTTTTCGTTCCGTGTGCTGAGTCAACGCAGCGACTAGCGAGGCCGAGGCTTTACAGCCAAGACGATCCGAGCTTTGCCGAACTGATCCGATGTAGGACTCACTACATACCACACTCAACGTCGCGTCGCCTGTCCTTCTCCCTGCCCATCGCCGCCAAGAATTCTCTTCGCTTTTCAGTTTTCACAACAAAATCACTCGTCTACAATTGAGCAGTCCAAAAATAAAACCACGCATAAAATTTCCACAGGCGTTTGAGTTGGCCTCTGATGGTTGAAAAAATCGATGGTCATAAAAATTTTTGAAATCATTTCCTTATTGGAAATTTGATTCCGCATATTTTTGCTTCTATAAAAAAAATTGGTAACTCTTACAATTTTCGGGAAACATGCAAAAAAAACTGGATGTTTTGAAAACACATTTTTAATACAATTTTTGACTTTAAGTTTAACTCGCTCTAAAATATAAAGTTTTGAATATTTTTTTTGATATTTATAGGAAGTATAGTTTAAACTATACTTAAGACAACAAACTTTGACAAAAGTAAAATATTTTGTGCAACACCTGCTGGAAAAGAGATACTTTTCTTTAACATAAATGCAGCACAAAGTGGTCAATTTCTGCACATTCAAAAGTGTGCAGGAAAGTGTACTTTCCTGCACAGTTTTGATTACTTTTACGCACACTGTACAGGAAAGTGTACTTTCCTGCACACTTTTCTGTAAACAGTATAATATACACTATAATCAACATAAAACTATATTTATTGATTAAAAAAGTATAAAAATTACTTTTTTCGGTAAACAGGTCTTGCACAAAGTACTATGTGCAACACGTACGAAAGAAGATTTTCCAACTTCGTGCAAACTCGTCGGAAAACAGCTTCTTTCTGTACTTGTTGCACAATATACTATTGTTTAAAAAAAGTTTAAAATTTGTTTCATACACAGTGGCAAAATTATTATTTACAATGTTCGAGGGCTTCGTTTATCTGAAAAATTGTTAGTGATCAAAAACTTCCAGTGAAAAAAATGTTCATTAAGGTATAATACATACTTGTGCCAAGTAGTTTTACTCTAGAATTAACCGTTTAATAAATATAAAAAACTATTTTCTGTCAAAACGCGCGCGGCTACGCAACCTTGAGACTTAGCATTGACAACTTAACACATACGCTAGACTCCTGACTCGCGCGCATTTGTCAGAAAATAGTTTTTTAATAGGTAATATATAGTAAACGGATAATCCTAGAGTAAAACTACTTGGCAAAAATATTTATTATACCTTAATAAACATTTTCTTCACTTGAAGTTTTCGATTACTAAAAATTTTTCAGATAAACATTGTATAAATAATAATTTTGACACTGTTTATGAAAAAAATTAATAACTTTTTTTAAACAAAATACTTTACTTCTTGACAAAGTTTGTTGTCTTAAGGATAGTTTAAACTGTTATCAATTTTTTTATAGAAGAAAAAATATGCAGAATCAAATTTCCAATAAGCCCTAGTAGAAATTTGTCATCCCAGGCGGAAATTTCCCCTCTGGCATGGTACCGCGCCAGTACAAACGTCGGTAAGACTGTACTGTCATGGGTCCGCCTGACGACCGGAGCGGTGCAGACTTTGTACTGGAACCTGACAATGTATTGTAGTGGCTGCGCGCCTGGCTCGGTACAGATTTGATGCCGCCAAACATCCGGCGTTGTACCGGCATTCGTCCGTCTGGCAACCAGGACGGGCCAAATTTTGTTCCGAAACATGACTTTCTACTGGCGTTTCGAATGACAATTCGTCCGCCTAGCAAGCGATGCGGGCCAAATTATATTCTCTATTGAAAATAAAATAAAAAAAATTTAATTAACTACGCATGGTGCATGTTAATTAACATTTATTTATAGGTCATTTGAAGCATTTTTTACACATTTTACATTTTTTTTACACATTAAAATTCTAAACGCTCGCAGTGGGATACGAAGCCCAAGCCTATCCTAATCTACGCACCGTAGTCTAATACGCTAACCACTACGCTATTCGCTCGCTTGCGGATGAGAGCAAAACAACGCCAATATACAATACCGCCGGGAAACAACAACTTATATAAAGTGAATGATAATTTTTACTTAAATATTTTTCAATATTTTTGCATTTTATTTATATTATGCAAATAAATTTAAAGTTTTATTATATTTTTATTTAATCTTCAATGTTTTTAATATTTATCTTTATTTTATTATTTAAAAATAATTAGTTGAACACTTCATTTTATAACTATATATTCGAAATCAATACAAAATTAACTAAAATAAACATTTGTAACTTACTGCGTTTCATTTATACTTTATAACTGTTTTTAAAAAAGAGAAAAAGATGAATGTAATTAATTTGAAATAAATATTAAATACTAGCTGTCGTACCCGTCTTCAACGGGTTGTAGTTTCTAATAATGCATTTAACAGTGTAACTACCAACTTAGAAAACCGGAAAATAGGCTGCAATTTGATTTGACAGGGAAAAAATAATAATTAGTTACCATTGTCTATTTCATTAGGAAAATATTACTATTTGAAACAGTGACCGACTTTTTATTATCAAATTAGTTATTTTTAACTAATTCAAATGCAGAAAACAATATTTCTCAATTTGTAGTACTTCAATCAATATAATGTACTAAAATCAATCTAAAATTTCCTCCAGTTTTTTGAGTTATAGTACAGTCTAATTTGAACTAATTGTACAGCAAGTAGATCCAGTTTTTCTCGGTTACATTAAATTCCCTGATATTTTACGTCTTTCCTGGTTGGTAGACACCCTGTTAAATGTATTATTAAAAAATCCCGTCGAATAAACCAGGAAAAATTTGGACAAAGCCGGAAATTGTTTTAAACCAAAATAAACACCGTGCTTAACTTTTGTCTTTACATTGATCAAAATATCTCTAAAAGTTAAATCAGAGAGCCCACAAATACTACTGAATTAAGCTAGTAGTATAGCTAGGCCGGTTCTGGATAATATCGGTAATGTAGATTCCTACTTACCGACCGAGAGGGTAAGTTACCGACCGTTGGTGGGGTATATGTAGGTAATTTACCGGCCATTGGTGGGGTACCTCATTTGCATATATTTAAATTAGTTAACCCATTTAATTGACGTTAGTGGGGTATCTAATTTGCATATATTTAAATTAGTTAACCCTTTTAATTGACGTTAGTGGGGTACCTGATTTGCATATATTCAAATTAGTTAACCCTTTTAATTTGCATATATTTAAATATGTGGCAAAGTTACTGAGCGTTGGTAGGGTACTTGATTTGCATATATTTAAATTAGTTAACCCTTTTGATTTGCATATATTTAAATATATGGAAAAGTTACAGAGTGTTGGTGGGGTACCTGATTTGCATATATTTAAATTAGTTAACCCTTTTAATTGACGTTAGTGGGGTACCTGATTTGCATATATTCAAATTAGTTAACCCTTTTAATTTGCATATAATTAAATATGTGGCAAAGTTACTGAGCGTTGGTAGGGTACTTGATTTGCATATATTTAAATTAGTTAACCCTTTTAATTTGCATATATTTAAATATATAGAAAAGTTACAGAGCGTTGGTGGGGTACCTGATTTGCATATGTAAATTAGTTAACCCTTTTAATTTGCATACGTTTTCTATTGTTTATTATTTAACTTTCATTGTTAACCCTTTTAGTTTATGCAAATTCCACCCACTATCGACCCTTTTGGACGAAAAATATGTAAATACCACCCCCTCCCACCACCCACTCACCTATGTATTAGTTAACCATCCCCCACCCACCCACTTTTTTCCTTTATATATATATTTCCAATATTACCACCCACCACCACCCACTTAGTATAAACCAGAAATTTCAAAAATCGTATAGAGAAGCGCGAGGGATTAAGCGTTCGCGAGATACCGCGCAGGCGTTGTGGGTAGTGGGAGTGGGTGGTGGTGGGTGGTGGTAAGGCCCAGTGCGCAGCAAAAGTGCGCGTACGGTTACCGCGTTGAGTGAGTGAAAGTTTCATGCGTCAGACCTGTCTACCTGACTCTTGCAGCATGCTTCACTGGTACTACAGCACCATGGGGATAAATGTATTGTCTAAAAATATGTAAGCAAGTTTCAACTTGTCTTTTTCTAAGATAACAATAGTATTTTTTGAATATCTTTAAACAAGTTTCAACCTGCATCTTGAATAGAATAAAGACATTGTCTAAAAAACCTTCAGACAGGTTTTAACTTGCCTGTTGATAATAACAAAGACATTCCTTAAGAAACCTTTTAGTGACGTCATTTTCATGCGAGTTTGAACACGTCTTCTAAATGACTCTTCTTTTGAGGTAGTTGCGTGCGCAGTCGATAAAGGGGGGTAAAAGAGTGGGAGTTGAAGAAGAGTGGGGTTTAAGGGATATAAGGTAGGTTGGAATCAACGATTCGAAACTTCTGTTAAAATTTCCTGCAGCTTTAGCAGTACCAGCAGCTTCAGCATCTACAGCAACATTAGCAGTACTAGCAGCTTTAACAACTACAGCATCATCTACTCATTTGGTAGGTAAATTTCATTTCTTTAATTAAAACATTTTATATTCCAAATTTGTTTTTTTCCTTCAAATTTAATATTAAAAAATCCATCTTTTTTTTTGCTTACAGATATTAAAACAATGGAGTTCCAAAAAGTCAACGCCATTGGTTGTATGGAGAGCTTTCTACCAACGAAGCTACTTTCTGAGTTGACTGTGAATGAGTCATACAATGTAACTAAATAAAATAAACAAGGTGCAGACGAAATATGGTTCTAGGATTGTAGTAGACCTGGATGCTGCATTTACCACTTTTCTGCCGGCAAGGTTCGCAAAACTATTTAAAGCTGACCCTACCTCCTTCACAATGATGGAAGAAGCTGTGCAATCGGAGAAGTTGCGATTAAAATATATTGGTGGCAAATTTAATGTTATTGAATTTGAATAAAATATATATTCTAAGGTTATATTGTAAAAAATTATGTAAATATTTAAAGGTTTTAAATAATAAAAAAAATTACTTTTAAATGAAATCTTTTATTATCTCACCTTCATATTTCAAATAATTTTTAAATTAATTGAATTTTGTATAAAATTGTATAAGTAAATTTTTATTAAAGTTGAAGGAAAAAAAATTTAAAGTATATAATATTAAAGGAGTAGGTATATCAAGAAAGATAACCAACATTTTTAAAATTATAAATTTCATTTATTCATATGTATATAGAAAATTAAAACTTATTACAATAGTGTTTCATTATTTTCATAATATGATTTTAAATTAGTATTCACATCATCCACTTCATCGATACCATATGAAAAGTTTCTCAATTCACTTGTAACATTCAAAAACCAATTTCGAAGCTTAAATACATTGTTTACTGCACAATTTTCAGTTTGTGCAATATGATGTGTACATATAGGTGGTAATAATTCAGTTTTAATATTCTTAAACGCTGGACAGTCAATTTTTTCTAAATTGTGTACATTCATTAAATACTTTTCTAACCACTGCTTTTTTCACAACCTTTAACGTAGATAGTTTTTGCTCCTCGTAAAGCATCTTGAAAAATGGTTCGAACTTCATCGTAGCACACATCTCCAGCCATCCAAGGTATTAAATGATAATTATTCGTCAACCACAGGTTCTTACTTTTATAACGTCCTGGTATTGAATTCCAAGCACAAGTTGGTTCAAAAAGGTAAACTCTTGGTTGAGCATCTGACTCCAGAGGCACTATAGCCAACTCTTTGAAAATAAACTCATTGCAGGGTTTTTTAAAACCTTGAACGTCTACTATGAACTCCATTTTAGAATAGAAATGAGTATCTGCTTCAGAAATTTGTCTTACATACGTCTTCACTTCATCCTCCACACCACTTTGTTTCCCTCTCCACTTCTTATAACTTCTTAATAATCCTAATGATTGGTTCGTCCTATACTACACGATCATGTATAACAAGTCAATATGAAGTTGATTCCTCAGGCAACGTCATTATTCACATAAAGATCAGTAAATATTTGCATGAAGACATCCACTGTCACAAGAATACATCTTATTAAGTTTAAAAATATTAATGTAAAAAAGTTATATATATATAACGTTTCTTAAAGTTGATTTGAATTTTCTACAAAGTAAATTCAACTTTTCCCAATGTTAACTTTAATGCTCTGTTTACTAATGTGACAGTTGCCATCTAAAATCTTCTATATGAGTTGTTGGAAAGAAATTGACTAATGACACATTTGCTTCTACAGTTCATGCTTATACAGAATTCTTTAAAAACGGTTACAGTCATAAGCTTCTGCACTAGCAGTCTGGCATTCTGACTCAGTGAATTGATCACATGATTTCAGCCACATTGTAAGGCTTTACTAGATTTGATAAATGGTTAACTTCTTCAAATGTTAGTTTAAACTTTTCCAAATGTTAGCTTTAACTTTTATAAATGTTAACTTTAACTTTTCCAGTAGTTAACTTTAACTTCCTAAAAGTTAACCTTAACTTTTTCAATAATGCACAGAGAAAAATGGAGTATTCAACAGACTATCTGGAGGGAAAAACAGACTATATTTAAGGTTAAATGTTTTGTAACCATCTCGGAGGGATAAATAGATACTTTGATAATCAAGTTGACTATCTCGGAGGAAAAAGTTATCTATCTAGAGAATCAGGCTAACACTTAAAACCTAACCCTCTAACTTTGGCTATCCAGTTTTCTCAGTGTGAAGGAGCAGAGAGAATTCCTTGTAAACAACATATATATACACGGAAAAAAATTCTTGTGAAATTTACAGGATTTCCTGAGCCATCTATGAGCCACGGTTGTTGTATCCACAAACGGTTGAGTTTGGAGAATACACAAACCAAACTGTGTGTCTGTTTCACAAACTGCAACAGACGAACTGTAGGATTTTTTGGTGCTTTTACAGATTAATTTGTGCTACACCCAAACCAGCTTGTTGGAAACACTACACTGAAAGAAATGCTTTGACATTATCAACAATAAAAGTTTGGTTAGGAAATTCTTAGTAACTTGAAAATAAGGTTCTTTTATTTTAGCGAAACTCATCCTAATAACAATAAACGCAATTTTGAAAAACATAAGTACTACTTTGACTGACAAAGTTTTTCAGAGGAAACATTTATTATATTATAATTCTATTTCAAAAATTTATTTATGTCATTTATATAAATGACAATATCAATCATTTTTAAATGTTACTCTGTGATTTGTCTCATTGTTTTACTACAATTTTTATATTAGTTTTGTCTATTCCGTTTTCTGTTTAATTCAACCATACTGAATGTCAGTATTAAGAACCCAGCTTTCGTGAGTGAAACAGGATGTTAGATGCGTTCGTTAAAAGCGTTGTGCGCAGACGTATTTGAAACAAACAAAATGGAATGGCAATATGGTTGTATTAGCCAGAATTATCACAGTAATCACGAATAATTTTTTTCAGTGTCAACTTGCCTGTATAAAGCACAACATAACCTATTCGTATATTCTACAAAAGACCTTGCGTTTTTCATAAGAAATTTTAAAACGATTTTTTAAAGCGCCTTCTATCTGCATATGAAAAACTTCAAATTGACAAAAGTTTTATCGTTAAGAATAAAAAAATGTATAAGTAAAAACAATTTTTGACTTTTGTATATGAAAAAACAACTGAAAAACTATATAGAATTGTATTAATAACTAAGTCTTAATTTTTTTGGACGTAAGGTTCCCTTTACCTCGTGAGGATACATATGAAATTTAAATTACCAGTTAATAAATTTAAACTGGAAAAATTGAATTTCTTTTAAATATTTAAAAATATGGATTCATGTAAAATATATACTACACTGAGAAAGCTTTGGGTCAACAGCAGACTTTCGATAGGCTGCTACTGACTATTTTGGTGGAACGCTATAAGACTATACTTTTGGGTTGCTGCGGTACAATTTTGGGCGTGTGACATTCCTGAAGTTGTTAAGCTGCAAATTAATGGCGGTATCTCCACTACTTTGGTAAGCTGCTCACCAACATTTTGGACAGTCACACACCCAAAATTGTACGGCAGCACACCAAAACTGTAGTGGAGCCGCTGTCACATATGTTGTTCCGCTACAGTTCCAAAGGTCTCTCAGTGTACATTTTGAGGTTATCATGCTTATACTAAGTTAATTAAAAACGATTACAGCCCTAACACTCTAGCATTCTAACTCAGTGAATTGATAACATGGTTTCATTGACATTGTGAGGATTTAATAGATTTGGTAGATGGTTAACTTTTCCAATAGTTATCATTAACTTTTCTAAAAGTTAACTTTAAGTGTTTTCAAAAAGTTAACTTTAACATTTTCAATAGTTAACCTTAAGGGCATGTTATTCAGTGGTCACGTGCCCCATATACTTTACTATGAGTCACGTGACCACTGAATAACATAACCTTAACTCTTGTAAAAGTTAACTTTAACTTTTCCAATAGTTAACTTTAACTTTTCAAAAAGTTAACTTTAACTTCTCTAAAAGTTAACTTTAACTTTTCCAATAGTTAACTTTAACTTTTTCAATAGTTAACTTTAACTTTTCCAAAAGTTAACTTCAATTTGACTGGTATCATTGTTTTCTTAATACCAACAGTATAGTGAAAATACAATCTTTGTATTATAAGGACACAATGATACCAGTCAAAATAAATTTAACTTTTTCAATAGTTAACCTTAACTTTTATAAAAGTTAACTTTAACTTTTTCAATAGTTAACTTTAACTTTTGTAAAAGTTAACTCTAACTTTTCCAATAGTTAACTTTAACTTTTCAAAAAGTTAACTTTAACTTTTCCAATAGTTAACTTCAACTTTTCAAATAGTTGACTTCAATTTGACTGGTATCATTGTTTTCCTAATACAAACAGTATAGTAAAAATACAATCTTTGTATTATAAGGACACAATGATGCCAGTCAAAATAACTTTAACTTTTCAAAAAAGTTAATTTCAACTATTTAAATAGTTGACTTTAACATTTCAAAAAGTTGACAATTGTGCTAAACAAGATATTCTTAGATGGTCACTTTAGTTACATAAGCTGACTTCGAAATATGTTAACATCATATACTTTACTATACATCATATACTTTACTATACTTTACTATACTATACATCATATACTTTACTATAAGTCACGTGACCATTGAATAACATAACCTTAAGGATACGATCTTATATTATTGACAAGTAGCTACTTGTTTTTTAAGCTCATTATCGATCAAAGGAGTCTTTCATGAATAAAAATCATATGTACCGGGTCTGAGAAAAGGGACCTACTTACCAAAATCAACTTTTCGAGAAAAACGCGTTTAAAGTTTTCTATCCAAATAAATTGGATTTCTTGAAACATTTTACATTTTTAAATTAACATGATGAGTGTTCTATATGTATTTTTTTTATGCTGAATCCGATTTTCATGGTTAAATAATTGTTCAAACAACCCTGTAATTGTTATAAACAATTTACTTTGCAAAAGGCAAATTATGGAATTTTCAAAATTAATTTAAAAGTCTTCCGGATGTCCTAGAGATCTGAAATTTTTTATGCAAGTTCAGAACTGATACAATAATAAATAATTCTGAACTCTACAATAATCCATAGTTATTTTTTGACTTGCACAACCAGGTTGCCGATGACTGGTATACTTGGGGATCATCTTCGAGGAATTAAGTCGAATTTTTTGTAAATGATTTAGGCATTCAATTTAAGATTTAGGGGAAATATTCTTGACACTTAGACAAACAAGAGTAATTTTTGTCGTAAAATTACTTATATTTTCATAAAAAAAATTTTTGCAAAATTTTTTTTTTTAATTTGTTTAAACAATTGCAAAAAATTTTTTTTTAACAATCGGGACTGATTGCATTGTATTTCTAGGATCTTAAACTATAAGAAACCATCATAAAAAAATCGATTTTTTGGTAAGTAGGGTCTCTTTTCTCAGACCTGGTCACATATAATCTTGTTACAAATACTCAAGTATTTAGTAAAATATAATCATTTTAATGAAAAATAACGAATGCTTCAGTAGGCGGAGAATTTTTTTTATTTTTTCTATAGTCGGACATGTGTCAGATATTTTGGATTTATAAAGTAAAAAAAGATAATTTTTTTATTGTTTCTTCCTGGAAAGTTGAATTAAAGCTTATTAGAAGTTAATAATATAATATTTAAATTCTACACTATGAGAAATGGATAGTAAAAATTAAAAGTTTTAGACTGTTCGGTACTAGGAAAAATATCAAAATTGCAGTATTTTTTCACCAAAACTAAATTGAACTTAAAAAAAGTTTATGAAAATATTGTATTTTTGTTAATTGATTTTGGTGTTATATATTGTAGAGTTAATTAATTCATAAATGAAGTCATATTTTTTTAAATAGTTTTATTTTTATGAAACGCTTAGGTTTCCGGTACTAGAGGACTTCCCCCTACTTATGCTAACTCTCTGATTGTAGTCACTACTATCAAGTATTGTCGAAGTTTAACGTGAGTGCATGCGTTGACTATGACAGCACGTTTCAATTCTATTGAAAAAATTCGTGAGTGTTTCCGAATTCATCTAAAATGGTCAATTTTGTAAGAAAATATTTCAGTGTTGTGGAATATGGAATCTTTGATTCCAATTTTTGTCAATTAGTTAATGATTTTTGTTTGAGTTGATCAAAGACTATACAATTTATATATATTTGGGTGATTAAATTTAAAATGTCATTTTTGATCCTACTAACTTTGATTTTTCGATGTTGGATTTTGAACTTAACGATACTCTATTTTGGTTGACTAGAATATATGATGGACAAAAATAATAGTGGTCGAGCAGCTGAAAGCAAATTTTAATTTTCACCAGGTGAAAAACGATAGGCAGAAATGATAAGAAATTTTCTGTTTTCGTTTATTCTTTTCTCAAATAAATTCTTACAACTTTAAAAAGTTAAAATATTTCAAATTACAATAATGAATGTTTCAACAAGACTTAAAAAATATTTGTAATGAGTTCTGCCATAAATTAATATACTTTTGAAGACTAAAAAGACATATGAACATTGAGGGACACCACTGACATTTTTGAAAGATTTCACTGATAATTTTTTTTAATAGTGAGAATAAAATCAGCCTATAAATTACAATCCAGTATCATATCTTCATAAACTGCATATAAGGAGTAAATTTAACACAAATTTATTAAAAATAAAATAATAAGCTGCAAGAAACAGAATTTTGAGGGGACACCACTGACAAGGGACACCACTGACATTTTGCTTCATTTCTCAATTTCGAAAAAGAAAGACTTTATTTTTAAGTTAAAGTCGGTGCGGTTTTTAAAGTACGTGTAATACCTGAAAACGAGATACAATAATATTTAAAAAATATTAATATTATGAACAAGTTTTTGATGGGGACACCACTGACATCGTGTGCTCGACAAAGTGATACTTGCTTTCTGCCACTAACCGTACAAGTTATAGATGTGATAGAATGTTATAATGTTTTTTCTTTAAGAAGCTATATACATATCACCAATACTATTAACGCTTAATAAGGCAATTATCTGCACTAGGTTATTTAAATATCAGACATGATATTCAAAATTTGCGATAATTACTTAAAAATATAAAACTTACGGACAGGCGATTTTGATTTTTTTTCTAGCACTGGATCAAAATTATTCTGCTAGCACAATTACTATATAAAAATATAGACTCTTAGCTGTACAAAATAATTTTTCTGGTACTAAAAATGTGAGAATCAAAATTTTTATTATTACGTAAAGTTCTGATTTCTTAAGTGCGGACAGGGGACACCACTGACATTTTGCTTCTAATTCTTCTGCCAAATTTTTTCAGAAAATTTCTAGCGACTAAGAATTATTAATTTAAGTAGAAGTAGTGATTAAGAAAATCAATTGACTTCAAAAACTTTTATATATGAAATAGTATTCCAGATTTTTGGGCAGGACATGAAAATGACATTTTAAATTTAATCACCCATTTATAACCTCAAAATTTTAAAGGATTGAATTTTCCTTTAAAATGACAGGTTAATGCTTACACAAGCTACTTTCATTTCACAATAAATTTTTTAAAAGTGTTGGAAAGTTTGTGAAATTTGTATTCTCTGAACACAGACACTTTTTACAAAATCTGCAATAGATTTCCTTTCGCCAGTGAGTCTCAAACTAGAAAAATTCATCACGACCTATCTAATTTCGTCACGCTTGAAATATCAGTTGAAGATGAAAAATAGAGGTTCTAACTAGATCGCGTTGTCAGTACCTGAGTAGAATATCAGAATGTGTGAATTTAACTAGAGGTATTCTAGTCAGGGCCGGATTGAAAAATTTAATAGGGATATAAACAGATCCAGATAGATTTACCTATCTGAAGATGAGGGCATTATAGTCAGTGTCCGATTATCACCTATCTAGAAATTATTAGTGTGGTTGGCCTTACTAATTCCTCATCAGCCCCCCTTTTTAAATAAAGCGAAGTAGGGAAATTTCTATACGGTATACTACATTCTACAAGGATGTCCGTATATGTAGCATTAACGATGGTCACCCTAACCATATAGGAGTGGTTACCCACTCCTACAAATTTCTCTCCGTGTATAAGATTTAATATTTATTATTAATTATCAACAAAAATTTGTGCTACTCATTGCGCTACTCAACAATGGTTGCATCTATAGTCGGACACCATGATTTTTTAAATATTGAATATCATATTTCTTGTTTAATTAATTTGTAAAATAACACTATTTTCATAAAATGAAAACTTCACGCGCTCATACAGTATGTTCTTTAAAGTAATTATAACCCCAGGTGGAAAAGTTAACGTTAGCTAATGTTACTAACGTTAGACTAACGTTAAGCAACGTTAACTAACGTTAGACTAACATTAGACTAACGTTAGACTTATGTTAAATAACGTTCTAATATGATATTAGTGATAAAAAAATGTCGTTAGACTAACGTTAGCCTAATGTTAGTCTAACGTTAGTTAACGTTAGTAGCATCAGCTAACGTTAACTTTTCCACCTGGGACAGTGCATTATTATTTATTTGACAAAAAAATTTGAAAAGTTGAAGTCAACTATTTGAAAAGTTAAAGTTATTTTGACTGGCATCATTGTGTCCTTATAATACAAATATTGTATTTTTACTATACTGTTTGTATTAAGAAAACAATGATACCAGTCAAATTGAAGTCAACTACTTGAAAAGTTGAAGTCAACTATTTGAAAAGTTAAAGTTAACTTTTTGAAAAGTTGAAGTCAACTATTTGAAAAGTTGAAGTCAACTATTTGAAAAGTTAAAGTTAACTTTTTGAAAAGTTGAAGTCAACTATTTGAAAAGTTGAAGTCAACTATTTGAAAAGTTAAAGTTAACTTTTTGAAAAGTTGAAGTTAACTATTGAAAAAGTTAAAGTTAACTTTTTGAAAAGTTAAAGTTAACTATTGGAAAAGTTAGAGTTAACTTTTACAAAAGTTAAAGTTAACTATTGAAAAAGTTAAAGTTAACTTTTATAAAAGTTAAGGTTAACTATTGAAAAAGTTAAATTTATTTTGACTGGTATCATTGTGTCCTTATAATACAAAGATTGTATTTTCACTATACTGTTGGTATTAAGAAAACAATGATACCAGTCAAATTGAAGTTAACTTTTGGAAAAGTTAAAGTTAACTATTGAAAAAGTTAAAGTTAACTATTGGAAAAGTTAAAGTTAACTTTTAGAGAAGTTAAAGTTAACTTTTTGAAAAGTTAAAGTTAACTATTGGAAAAGTTAAAGTTAACTTTTACAAGAGTTAAGGTTATGTTATTCAGTGGTCACGTGACTCATAGTAAAGTATATGGGGCACGTGACCACTGAATAACATGCCCTTAAGGTTAACTATTGAAAATGTTAAAGTTAACTTTTTGAAAACACTTAAAGTTAACTTTTAGAAAAGTTAATGATAACTATTGGAAAAGTTAACCATCTACCAAATCTATTAAATCCTCACAATGTCAATGAAACCATGTTATCAATTCACTGAGTTAGAATGCTAGAGTGTTAGGGCTGTAATCGTTTTTAATTAACTTAGTATAAGCATGATAACCTCAAAATGTACACTGAGAGACCTTTGGAACTGTAGCGGAACAACATATGTGACAGCGGCTCCACTACAGTTTTGGTGTGCTGCCGTACAATTTTGGGTGTGTGACTGTCCAAAATGTTGGTGAGCAGCTTACCAAAGTAGTGGAGATACCGCCATTAATTTGCAGCTTAACAACTTCAGGAATGTCACACGCCCAAAATTGTACCGCAGCAACCCAAAAGTATAGTCTTATAGCGTTCCACCAAAATAGTCAGTAGCAGCCTATCGAAAGTCTGCTGTTGACCCAAAGCTTTCTCAGTGTAGTATATATTTTACATGAATCCATATTTTTAAATATTTAAAAGAAATTCAATTTTTCCAGTTTAAATTTATTAACTGGTAATTTAAATTTCATATGTATCCTCACGAGGTAAAGGGAACCTTACGTCCAAAAAAATTAAGACTTAGTTATTAATACAATTCTATATAGTTTTTCAGTTGTTTTTTCATATACAAAAGTCAAAAATTGTTTTTACTTATACATTTTTTTATTCTTAACGATAAAACTTTTGTCAATTTGAAGTTTTTCATATGCAGATAGAAGGCGCTTTAAAAAATCGTTTTAAAATTTCTTATGAAAAACGCAAGGTCTTTTGTAGAATATACGAATAGGTTATGTTGTGCTTTATACAGGCAAGTTGACACTGAAAAAAATTATTCGTGATTACTGTGATAATTCTGGCTAATACAACCATATTGCCATTCCATTTTGTTTGTTTCAAATACGTCTGCGCACAACGCTTTTAACGAACGCATCTAACATCCTGTTTCACTCACGAAAGCTGGGTTCTTAATACTGACATTCAGTATGGTTGAATTAAACAGAAAACGGAATAGACAAAACTAATATAAAAATTGTAGTAAAACAATGAGACAAATCACAGAGTAACATTTAAAAATGATTGATATTGTCATTTATATAAATGACATAAATAAATTTTTGAAATAGAATTATAATATAATAAATGTTTCCTCTGAAAAACTTTGTCAGTCAAAGTAGTACTTATGTTTTTCAAAATTGCGTTTATTGTTATTAGGATGAGTTTCGCTAAAATAAAAGAACCTTATTTTCAAGTTACTAAGAATTTCCTAACCAAACTTTTATTGTTGATAATGTCAAAGCATTTCTTTCAGTGTAGTGTTTCCAACAAGCTGGTTTGGGTGTAGCACAAATTAATCTGTAAAAGCACCAAAAAATCCTACAGTTCGTCTGTTGCAGTTTGTGAAACAGACACACAGTTTGGTTTGTGTATTCTCCAAACTCAACCGTTTGTGGATACAACAACCGTGGCTCATAGATGGCTCAGGAAATCCTGTAAATTTCACAAGAATTTTTTTCCGTGTATATATATGTTGTTTACAAGGAATTCTCTCTGCTCCTTCACACTGAGAAAACTGGATAGCCAAAGTTAGAGGGTTAGGTTTTAAGTGTTAGCCTGATTCTCTAGATAGATAACTTTTTCCTCCGAGATAGTCAACTTGATTATCAAAGTATCTATTTATCCCTCCGAGATGGTTACAAAACATTTAACCTTAAATATAGTCTGTTTTTCCCTCCAGATAGTCTGTTGAATACTCCATTTTTCTCTGTGCATTATTGAAAAAGTTAAGGTTAACTTTTAGGAAGTTAAAGTTAACTACTGGAAAAGTTAAAGTTAACATTTATAAAAGTTAAAGCTAACATTTGGAAAAGTTTAAACTAACATTTGAAGAAGTTAACCATTTATCAAATCTAGTAAAGCCTTACAATGTGGCTGAAATCATGTGATCAATTCACTGAGTCAGAATGCCAGACTGCTAGTGCAGAAGCTTATGACTGTAACCGTTTTTAAAGAATTCTGTATAAGCATGAACTGTAGATGTAAATGTGTCATTAGTCAATTTCTTTCCAACAACTCAAGTAGAAGATTTTAGATGGTAACTGTCACATTAGTAGACAGAGTATTAAAGTTAACATTTGGAAAAGTTGAATTTACTTTGTAGAAAATTCAAGTCAACTTTAAGAAACGTTATATATATATATATATATATATATGGGCCATTCCATGTCAACCGGATCACTCGCCGACCCAAAATTCAGCGCAACAGAATTATATGTTCTTGGTATCAAAACGTTCGCACAGCCAAGCACTTTCGAATTTAATGTGGCCTTTTCAAAAATTTGAAAATGGCGGCTCTATATGACGCATATAATACACAAAAATAAAAAATCATCCAACAAAATTGTCAATAAAAGTTTTATAAGCTCTTAAATTACTTCCAAATATATTTTTTTTATGTATTTGCCATCATAGTTTACAAATCTATCAAATCTTACATCAGAATTAAAAAATTTAAAATGGCGGATCCAATATGGCGGACGATATTTTTAAAAATCGTTGAATTTTAATAAAACTTTTTACTCGGGGGTTTTTGGGGTCGCTGATCACTAATCTGAACTCAGATTTTCAAAATTTAAAATGGCAGATCCAAAATGGCGACGAAAAAAAATTTTTAAATCGTTATATTTGCTTGAAACTTGTTATTTAGGGGTTTTTCAGGTCGCCAAATTCGAATTTGGAGTCACATTTTAAAATACAATATGATGGTTTTAATATTGTGAACACATTTTGAAAAAGGTGCCAGATTTAAAAAAAAATTCGTTACTTAAAGGTTTTTAGGATAGCTAATTACGAATGTAATATCTGATTTTTATAATTTTGATTTATAATCTCTGATTTTTATAATTATAATTAAAATTTTTTTAAACTATGCTAATTTCATTGTTATGTTGGAAATGTTGTAAATTTTCAATAATTAAATATTTAAACAAATGCAAAATTTATAGTAACTTTGATGATTTCCAGAAATGGTTTTTTGCCTATACTTTCCTATAATGATAGAATATTTATGCGTTTAAAAAAATTAATTGACAGACAATAATTGTTTATTAATTAACTACTTCACTAGCAGGGCGTTCCAAATGGCGTTCCACGCGCCGAGGCCCAGACTGGCAAAAACACCGAAATGGCGTTCCTAATAAAACTTTATTTTTTAAGAGTGTACACTACTTTTAACTTCTACAAAGCAATGTTTCTATAGTTTAGACATTAGGGAACAAGATTATCACAATAAAAGTTTCAGTTTTTGAGATTTTTAATGTTTTTTCGAACGTTGAAATAGTCAATTTTATTATTATAATTATTGCAATATATTCTTGTATATAAATACATTATTTTAAATAAAAAATATGAGTTTTACTGCGTAAAAATTGAAAGAAAGTGGAACGCCATTTGTTGAAAAGTGGTAAAAATAGAGTATTTCAACGTTCGAAGAAACATGAAAAAACTCTAAAACTGAAAATTTCTATTGTGATAATATTGTTCCCTGATGTCTAAACTATATGTAGAAATATTGCTTTGTAGAAGCTAAAAGTAACTCTTAAGTAACACTCTTTAAAAATAAAGTTTTATTAGGAACGCCATTTCGGTGTTTTTGCTAGTCTGGGCCTCGGCGCGTGGAACGCCATTTGGAACGCCCTGCCAGTGAAGTGGTTAATAATTAATTAATTATTAACTCATTTTTAATTCATTAATTTATTATTATTTTTACAGGCGTTGTTATTTTATTCACAATTTTTAATTTTCAAATTTTTTACTACTTGTTTATTTTCCGATCGTGCAACCTCCCCGCGGTGTACATCGGGTAACGCCAATGCCGACGGTACAATTATTTAAGAAAATAATGTTAATTAAATAAGAGGAACTTAAGATTTGTAATCAGCAATACCAAAAACGCCTATAAGAATTTTTGTTTTTTTACTTCAGTGTTGTAATGTAATGTATGACACAAGAGGTTAAAATCTGGCACCCTTTTCAAAATTTGTTCACAATATTGAAACCATCATATTGTATTTTAAAATGTGACTCCAAATTCGAATTTGGCGACCTGAAAAACCCCTAAATAACAAGTTTCAAGCAAATATAACGATTTAAAAATTTTTTTTCTTCGACATTTTAGATCCGCCATTTTGAATTTTGAAAATCTGAGTTCAGATTAGTGATCAGCGACCCCAAAAACCCCCGAGTAAAAAGTTTTATTGAAATTCAAGGATTTTTAAAAATATCGTCTGCCATATTGGATCCGCCATTTTTAATTTTTTAATTCTGATGTAAGATTTGATAGATTTGTAAACTATGATGGCAAATACATAAAAAAAATTATATTTGGAAGTAATTTAAGGGCTTATAAGACTTTTATTGACAATTTTGTTGGATGATTTTTTATTTTTGTGTATTACATGCGTCATATAGTGCCGCCATTTTGAAATTTTTGAAAAGGCCACATTGGATTCGAAAGTGCTTGGCTGTACGAACATTTTGATACAAAGAACATATAATTCTGTTGCGCTGAATTTTGGGTCTGCGAGTGATCCGGTTGACATGGAATGGCCCATATATATATATATATATATATATAACTTTTTTACATTAATATTTTTAAACTTAATAAGATGTATTCTTGTGACAGTGGAAGTCTTCATGCAAATATTCACTGATCTTTACGTTAATAATGAGGTTGCCTGAAGAATCAACTTCATATTGACTTGTTATACATGATCGTGTAGTATAGGACGAACCAATCATTAGGATTATTAAGAAGTTATAAGAAGTGGAGAGGGAAACAAAGTGGTGGGAGGATGAAGTGGAAAGGTATGTAAGACATATTTCTGAAGCGGATACTCATTTCTATTCTAAAATGGAGTTCATAGTAGATGTTCAAGGTTTTAAAAAACCCTGCAATGAGTTTATTTTCAAAGAGTTGGCTATAGTTCCTCTGGAGGCAGATGCTCAACCAAGAGTTTACCTCTTTGAACCACCTTGTGCTTGGAATTCTCTACCTGGATGTTATAAAAGTGAAAACCTGCGGTTAACAAATAACTATCATTCAATCCCTTGGATGGTTGGAGATGTGTGTTATGATGAAGTGCGAACCATTTTACAAGATGCATTACGAGGAGCAAAAACTATCTATGTTAAAGGTAGTGAAAAAAAACAGTGGTTAGAAAAGTATGTAATGAATGTATACAATTTAGAAGAAATTGACTGTCCAGCGTTTAAGAATATTAAAACTGAATTTTTATCACCAACATGTACAAATCATATTACACAAACTGAAAATTGTGCAGTAAACAATATATTTAAGCTTCGAAATTGGTTTTTGAATGTAACAAGTGAACTGAGAAACTTCTCAAATGGTGTCGATGAAGTGGATGATGTGAATACTAATTTGAAATCATTTTATGAAAATTATGAACAACTATTGTAATACGTTTGAATTTCTACATATATATAAAAATAAATGAATTTTATAACTTTAAAAAATGTTGTCTTTCTTTCTTGATATACCTACTCCTTTATTATTATATACTCGAATTTTTTTTTCCTTTAACTTTAATAAAAATTTACTTATACAATGTTATACAAAATTCTATTAATTTAAAAATTGTTTAAAATATGAAGGTAGAATAATAAAAGAAGCAATTTAAAAGTAATTTTTTTATTATTATAAGCATTTAAATATTTACATAATTTTTACAGTATAATATTATAATATTTATTCTTATTCAAATTCAATAACATTAAATTTGCCACCAATATATTTTAATCGCAACTTCTCCAACTGTACGGCTTCTTCCATCATTGTGAATAAGGTAGGGTCAGCGTCAAATAGTTTTGCGAACCTTGCCGGCAGAAAAGTGGTAAATGTAGCATCCAGGTCTACTACAATCCTAGAACCATATTTGGTCTGCACCTTGTTTATTTTAGTTACGTTGTATAACTCATTCACAGTCAACTCAGAAAGCGGCTTCGTTGGCAGAAATCTCTCCATGCGACCAGTGGCATTGACTTTTTGGAAGTCCATTGTTTTAATATCTATAAGAAAAGAAAAAAGATGGATTTTTAATATTAAATTTAAAAAAAACTAATTTGGAATACAAAATGTTTCAATCAAGGAAGTGAAATTTACGTACCAAATGAGTAGATGATGCTGTAGTTGTTAAAACTGCTAGTACTGCTTATGTTGCTGATACTGCTGCTGGAAATTTTAATAGAAGTGTCGAATCGTTGATTCCAACCTACCTTATATCCCGTAAACCCAACTCTTCTTCAACTCCCACTCTTTTACCCCCACTTTAATAACTGCGCACGCAACTACCTCAAAAGAAGAGTCATTTAGAAGACGTGTTCAAACTCGCATGAAAATGACGTCACTAAAAGGTTTCTTAAGGAATGTCTTTGTTATTATCAACAGGCAAGTTAAAACCTGTCTGAAGGTTTTTTAGACAATGTCTTTATTCTATTCAAGATGCAGGTTGAAACTTGTTTAAAGATATTCAAAAAATACTATTGTTATCTTAGAAAAAGACAAGTTGAAACTTGCTTACATATTTTTAGACAATACATTTATCCCCATGGTGCTGTAGTACCAGTGAAGCATGCTGCAAGAGTCAGGTAGACAGGTCTGACGCATGAAACTTTCACTCACTCAACGCGGTAACCGTACGCGCACTTTTGCTGCGCACTGGGCCTTACCACCACCCACCACCACCCACTCCCACTACCCACAACGCCTGCGCGGTATCTCGCGAACGCTTAATCCCTCGCGCTTCTCTATACGATTTTTGAAATTTCTGGTTTATACTAAGTGGGTGGTGGTGGGTGGTAATATTGGAAATATATATATAAAGGAAAAAAGTGGGTGGGTGGGGGATGGTTAACTAATACATAGGTGAGTGGGTGGTGGGAGGGGGTGGTATTTACATATTTTTCGTCCAAAAGGGTCGATAGTGGGTGGAATTTGCATAAACTAAAAGGGTTAACAATGAAAGTTAAATAATAAACAATAGAAAACGTATGCAAATTAAAAGGGTTAACTAATTTACATATGCAAATCAGGTACCCCACCAACGCTCTGTAACTTTTCTATATATTTAAATATATGCAAATTAAAAGGGTTAACTAATTTAAATATATGCAAATCAAGTACCCTACCAACGCTCAGTAACTTTGCCACATATTTAATTATATGCAAATTAAAAGGGTTAACTAATTTGAATATATGCAAATCAGGTACCCCACTAACGTCAATTAAAAGGGTTAACTAATTTAAATATATGCAAATCAGGTACCCCACCAACACTCTGTAACTTTTCCATATATTTAAATATATGCAAATCAAAAGGGTTAACTAATTTAAATATATGCAAATCAAGTACCCTACCAACGCTCAGTAACTTTGCCACATATTTAAATATATGCAAATTAAAAGGGTTAACTAATTTGAATATATGCAAATCAGGTACCCCACTAACGTCAATTAAAAGGGTTAACTAATTTAAATATATGCAAATTAGATACCCCACTAACGTCAATTAAAAGGGTTAACTAATTTAAATATATGCAAATGAGGTACCCCACCAACGGCCGGTAAATTACCTACATATACCCCACCAACGGTCGGTAACTTACCCTCTCGGTCGATAAGTAGGAATCTACATTACCGATATTATCCAGAACTGGCCTAGCTATACTACTTAAGCTTCATAGCAATTGGTATCAATTATAATTTTATCAATTTTTTGATATTCAAAACATTTTTATACATGGGTCAAATCATACCTAACAAATCAAAGTTGTCCCTCAGTTCTCTGATTTTGGTAAAAATTTGAGAAATTGTAGGGGAATACATGCGAATAAAAATTCCAAAAAAGATTTTCAAAAATTTTAAAAATTTGTGGTTGTTCAGGGTTTTCAAAATTTTTTTTTGAAATTTTGAAAACGCAATATCTCAGAGACATATGAATAGATTTTAATGATTTTTTTAGGAATTACTTATTATTTACAAACAATTAAAATGAAAAAATTTGCAAAAAAATTTTTTTTTGTTTTAAATAAAAAATTAAAAAAATATTGTTTAAACAAATTTTTTGTTTATAAGCGTATCTTTAATTTTTTTCTAATAGCGATATTTTGATTCCTTAGGATTTCACGAGTATTTTGACATAAAGAAATCGATGGAGACTCTTAAATTTTCGGAGATATTGTATTTTTTGTCTTTGCGCGCAGGGCCAAAAAGCGCACTGAAGCAAAGGCTCTGTATACAAGGTAACGGTCAAAATTACCTAATACTCGCGTAAATTTTAATCGAATTGAATTCTTTCTTTTTTAAATCAATAAGTAACATTTTATTGATAAGTAAATAATAAATAAATAATATATAAATAATAAATAAGTAATAAATAAAAAATAAAACTCGTAAATTTCAACGGAATTGAATTCTTTCTTTTTTAAATCAATTAGTAATATTATGTGAACAAAAGTAAATAAATAATAAATATTTATAAATAAATAATAAGTTATTAAAAAATAAACAAATAATTTGTCTGCGTAAAATAAAATAAAAAAAATTAATGTAAATTAAAAAACAATAACAAAATTAAGAAATATCTCAAATAAGTTTATAGTAGATTATTTGACTACTTTTTAACTACTTTGATTTGTTCAACAAGTCCTACATTAAATTAAACAACTTGTATTAATTAAGGAAGATTTCGATTATATCAGCAATTAGTGACATCTATTAGACGTCAATTGAACTCTTTGGTTTAGAGTCAGGTGTTAATTAAATTCAAAAATATAATTATTTACCGACAACCATATCGGAATAATTATCTTAACAATAACACCTGACTCTAAACCAAAGAGTACAATTAAAGTCTAATAGATGTCACTAATTGCTGATATAGTCGAAATCTTCCTTAATTAAAATTCTTAATCAGCAAATAATTTCCTACTTAAACTTGTATTAATCATCAAAAAGTAGTTAAAATAAATCAGATAAATAGAAAAATAAAAAAGTCATATATGATGGAAAAGTAACATTTTATTCGTTTACCTAAAGCGAAGACCCAGTTCGCGAATCGAGTAATTCTTTATATGAAGAGCGCGCATGCGCAGACTCGACTCGGATAACTTCGTTCAGTCTCTTAACGCGACTGTGCGTCCGGAAGAGTGGATGTGTCAAAGAGGGGGTTCTAAGAGTCTCATTTTTAAATCAGCATTCGTTCGAGCACCCTCCATGTTTGTAGCAAGTGATAATTGTAGAACTAGGTCTTTTTAATAGTCTTTTTCATAGTTAAAAAGGAATTATAAACTTAAACCTAAGGAAAAAATTAAAAAGAAACGCAAAAAAACTTATTTACATTTACTTAAACCTAAAAAAACAGAAAACACAAATCAAACAAACAAACAAACCTTAAACCACAAAAATGACACTATAAACATGCAGTAAAACCTGAAACTATTAAAAAGACCTAGTTCTACAATTATCACTTGCTACAAACATGGAGAGTGCTCTTTGACAAATACACTCTTCCGGACGCGCAGTCGCGTTACGAGACTAAACGAAGTTATCCAAGTCGAGTCTACGCATGCGCGCTCTTCATATAAAGAATTACTCGATTCGCGAACTAGGTCTTCGCTTTATGTAAACGAATAAAATGTTACTTTTCCATCATATATTACTTTTTTATTTTTCTACTTATCTGATTTATTTTAACTACTTTTTGATGATTAATACAAGTTGTTTAATTTAATGTAGGACTTGTTGAACAAATCAGAGTAGTTAAAAAGTAGTCAAATAATCTACTATGAACTTATTTGAAATATTTCTTAATTTTGTTATTGTTTTTTAATTTACATTAATTTGTTTATTTTATTTTACGCAGACAAATTATTTGTTTATTTTTTAATAACTTATTATTTATTTATAAATATTTATTATTTATTTACTTTTGTTCACAGAATATTACTAATTGATTTAAAAAAGGGAGAATTCAATTCGGTTGAAATTTACGAGTTTTATTTTTTATTTATTACTTATTTATTATTTATATATTATTTATTTATCAATAAAATGTTACTTATTGATTTAAAAAAGAAAGAATTTAATTCGATTGAAATTTACGCGAGTATTAGGTAATTTTGACCGTTACCTTGTACACAGAGCCTTTGCTTCAGTGCGCTTTTTGGCCCTGCGCGCAAAGACAAAAAATACAATATCTCCGAAAATTTAAGAGTCTCCATCGATTTCTTTATGTCAAAATACTCGTGAAATTCTGAGGAATCAAAATATCGCTATTAGAAAAAAATTAAAGATACGCTTATAAACAAAAAATTTGTTTGAACAATATTTTTTTAATTTTTTATTTAAAACAAAAAAAATTTTTTTTGCAAATTTTTTTTATTTTAATTGTTTGTAAATAATAAGTAATTCCTAAAAAAATCATTAAAATCTATCCATATGTCTCTGAGATATTGCGTTTTAAAAATTTAAAAAAAAAATTTTGAAAACCCTGAACAACCACAAATTTTCAAAATTTTCGAAAATCTTTTTTGGAATTTTTATTCGCATGTATTCCCCTACAATTACTTAAATTGTTACCATAATCAGAGAACTGAGGGACAACTTTGATTTGTTAGGTATGATTTGACCCACATACATCTTCGTTATAAGAAAGTATTTTTGAAAAATTATGCTAAAATGTGACTAAATAACATGTAATATTCAATTATATAAAGTTTAAAAAGCTATCCATTAAAAAATGTAAAATTTAGAAATTTTCGATTTTTTAAAAATATTTTTATATTTCCATTTTAGTTATAAAGTAGTATTTTTTGCAAAATTATGCTAAAATGTTAATAAATAACATGTAATACTCAACTATAGAAAGTTTAGAAGCAATCCATGAAAAAATATAAAATTTAGAAATTTTCAATTTTTTTAATTTTTCGAAAAAATTGAATATCTCCCGTTCTAATTAATACTTTTTTTTACTCTCGAGTAACTGTACTAATTATATAGTCAAATTTAATAAAATAATTATTTAGTCTAAATACTTCTTAGGACTCATATGCTTGGAAATATAATCATTAAATTCTTACAATTAAATTAAAAATTGAAACCTACGGGGATCAAAACCCAGTCACTGACTTATTTTATCTAAATGTATTTTATTTGTTTTTCTTAACTACTTTATTTGCATTAAATAAATTATTATACTTAAAACTTAAAATGAATTGTGTCAAATAATTTTTATTTATACCAAATATTCAATTAGTTGGTTGAAATAAATAAATTCCTTGTGAATGTTTATTTTAACCTCTGTAAACGTAAAGTTTTAAACCGTAAGATTTTATTGTGTCGGAATGTAATTTTTAAATTGAATGATTTTAAGTCAGTTGATTCTCGCAACAACTACAACATGTATTGCTCAGATTATGAAATTTTAAAAACAATATTACCCGTTGACACCAGCATTGGTAACGACCTTAGTAGTTTATCTAATCCAAATAATAGATTAAATGAATTAATACATGAGAGCAACGCTGTATCTATTTTTACGGATGGTAGTAAGGTATCTTCGCGTTCTTATGTCGGTTCTGCTTGTATTTGTCCAGAATTGAGTATATGTATAAGAAAGAGTATGCCATGCGAGGCATCTGTATTTACGGCTGAATGTGTTGCTTTGAGTGATGCCTTGGATGTTGCCTTGGAACATAGAAGTCATAGCTTTCTCATTTTTTCGGACTCTTTAAGCGCTTTACAAAGTTTAAAATCTAGTTTTCTTACTATTAAAACTAATCCGTACATTTTTGAAATAAAAGAAAAATATGTTAAATTTTTTGCTAATAATTCTTACAATAGTTTTATAAAATTTTTTTGGGTTCCTTCACATATCGGAGTCCGAGGAAATGAGGAGGCTGATTTTCAGGCTAAATTAGCTACTGAAAAGGACTTTTTGGATATTTTAAGGATTCCTTATACTGATTTTTACGAATTGTTTAAAAAAAGGTCATTCTCGCTGTCTACAGATATTATATTGGAACAAGGTCTTGTTAAGGGTAAATACTATTTTGAGAATTATTATTCTAGTGTTAAAAAAATATGGTTTAGCAATAAATCTCTAACAAGAACACAAACTGTTATAATTAATCGTTGCAGAGCTAACCATTACAATCTGGCTGAATCTCTGTCCCGTATAAATATTGTCAATAGTGCCCAGTGTAAATGTGGAAAAAGTAATGAAAACCTTAATCATGTTGTTTGGCAATGTTCATTGTATGTGAGTCAACGGTCATCTTTACTTAAAAAGCTGTATAATATGAAAATTTTCTTGCCCTTGTGTGTAGAAATGTTTTTATCAGAACCTAATATTACTGTGTGTAAACTTATAATTAAATTTCTGGAAAATTGTAATCTAAAGATATAAGTTTAATGTATGCATATAAACCTTTTAAGGTTTCTTAACGCTTTAAATAAAAAAAAAAATAAATAAATAAATAAATAAATTCCTCTTTTTAAATAAGTTATTTATTTAAAATAATTTTTATTTATGTCAAATATCCAATTAACTGAGTGAAATAAATAATTTGTTTTAAAATAACTCATTAGTTAAATAAATTCATTTATTAGAGTCAAGTATTTATTTAATTAATCCAATTAAGATTTATTTGATTCAACTAAATAAAATTATTTAAACGAAATAAATTCTTATTAGATCGAAATAAAAACTTTTTAAATAAGATATTATTTTTCAAATAATTATAATTACTTGAATCATATAACTTTCTTTCAGTGTAGCTATAGTAAACTAAAAGTTATTAATGTGAACGAACATTATCTATATTAATAAAATCAGACTACTATCTGTACATTGCTCCAAACTTGAAAATTTTTATATATTTTTTCGTTTTGAGACATTAGAATTCTAAAAATGTAAAAAAAAATTCTGTCTGTCTGTCTGCATGCAAAACTTTGTTCGCGCATCAATTGAAAACGGTTCAACCAATTAAAGTGAAATTTGGCAGTCTATTATAGGTATTAACGTAACTTACAATCATAGCCTTATCCGATTAAAAAATATTAACTTGAACGAAAGTTATGACATTTTTCCAGAAAAGTCGAAAAATCAAAAAAATGCAAATTTTCTATCTTTTGTAAAATAAATGCAAAACTATCCTTAGCTAACTTTTTCAGATAAATACAACCCATTTCTACAATAAAATTTTTAAAAAAGACGTATTTTGAAATTTTTTTTCGTTTTTTTAGATCAACTTTTTTCTAAGAAAATAGTGATTTTTAATCTTTAAGCAAGCTTTTCAGAAAAAGTTATTAAAGTTTTTTATTTAAAGATCAGTATGTAAAGTAAGAAATTTGCTACATTAAACAAAAATAATGAAGCTAAATGCCATAAAAAAGAAGGAAAAATGTTGAATTTTAAGAAATTCGGTTTTTTGAATTTTTGCTAATTTTCCATAATTTTAGATTTTTTACCGAAGGGTGGAGACTATTGAATAAGTAAAGTATTTTTGAAGAGCACAAAAATAATAAAGCTAAATGACATAAAAAGAAGGAAAAATGTTGAATTTTAAGGAATTCAGTTTTTTGCATTTTTGCTATTTTTCCATAATTTTAGATTTTTTTTACCAAAGGGTGGATATAACAAATAAGGTAAAGTATTTTTGAAGAGCCCAAAAATAATGAAGCCAAAAGCCATAAAAAAGAAGAAAAAATGTTGAATTTTAAGAAATGCGGTTTTTTGAATTTTTGCTAATTTTCCATAATTTTAGATTTTTTACCAAAGGGTGGAGACTATTAAATAAGTAAAGTATTTTTGAAGAGCACAAAAATAATGAAGCTCAATGATATAAAAGAGAAGAAAAAAATGTTAAATTTTAATAAATTCGGTTCCTCGAATTTTTGGTAATTTTTGATTTTTTGCTAAAGGGTGGAGACTATTCAAATAGTATAATTGAGCCCGCGCGTGCAATAACAGGAAGTGCGCTCGGTCTGACTTTCCCAACCACAATATCTACTTTGAGAGGAGTAAAAGAGGAAAAAATCTAGTCTCCTTATTGGCCAGATTTAGTCCCCACCTCGCAATTTGAAGTAGATACAGCGATTGGGAAAGACAGCCCGAGCGCACTTGCTGTTATTGTACGCGCGGGCTCAATTATACTACCGAAATAGCTAATGGTTACTAATTATTAATTTTCCAGTGAAATTAAATTCCCGACTATTTTTGATTTTCCAGATTCGTAGAAACATTGTTAAATGTATTGGTAGAAACTAAAACCCGTCGAAGACGGGTACGGCAGATAGTGCTATATATTTTTCAAAATTTTTAAAATTTAAAATTAATGTTTTGAAATAATTATTGTCATCAATTTTACTTAAATTTGATATAGGGTTAATTTTAGTATTTTTTATTAGAATTTAGTCATCAGAATGAAATTTGAGTTTTTCATTTTTTGATCATTAATTAATATAATATAATAGCAATTTTGAATTCTGTGCAATATACTGACAAAAGTCTCATATTAATTATATGGATATTGTTAATATTCTGCCCTAATAGAATTCTTTTAAGAAAGTAAACTTATGATTTCAACAACAAATTTTTATTGTTGACCTAAGAAATACAACCGTATAAAAATTAATTACAAAAAAATTTCAATTTTTAAACTTTTAATTTTTTAATTTTTCAATATTTAAATCTAACATTTTTTATTTGTTATTCAAAATTTTATTATTTTGACGATTAAATCTTAATAAGAAACACTAAAATTAACCCTGTACCAAGTTTAAGTACAATTCACTAAAGTATATTAAAAAACTAAAAATTTCGAATTTTTGAAAAAATGTCATAAATTTCGTCCATATTAATATTTTTTAATCTTTTATCGCTATGATTTTAAGTTAGGCTGATGCCTAAAAGACTGCCAAGTTTCACTTCAAACGATCGAACCATTTTTTCGTGATACGCGGTCGAAAATTTGCGGACATACATACACACATACACACACATATACACATACACACATAATTTTCTTTATAGTATTCTCGCATTCGTTAGAGTGTAAAAAGAAGGAATATAATAGAAATTTTGAATTTTATGCAATGTACAGACAAAAGTCTGATTTTATTAATAAGGATTAATTAACATTCACCTTGCATAGTTAATTAAACATTTTGCAAATTTTAATTTTTAATAAAGAATAAAATTTGCCCCGCGCTGGTTGCTAGACGGACGAATGCCAGTACAACGCCGGGTGTTTGGCGGGCTGAAATCTGCACCGAGCCGGACGCATTTTGCAATAGAATCACAGTGTGAATGTACTTTAGGCTCTTTCAAAATTAATAATGCAAAAAATGTTTAAAGCATGATGGATTAAATTTACTATTATTATTAATTTTTATTATAAAAAATAAAAATAGCAAAACTTGTCAGATTTTAAAAAATATTTGTGGTAAGATTTTTAAAAGCGAATTTATAAAAAAAATTATCCTATATAAAAATAAAACTAATATGAAAACTAGTAACAATAATTACTATATTCTAAGCATATTCTTATTAATAAATTAATTAATTAATAATTTTTAATTCACTTATTTATTGATTTATTATCAATAAATAAACAAATAAGTAATATTAAATAAATCCAATCAAATTTATTTAATATTACTTATAATTTATTTATAATAAATCAATAAGTAAGTAAATTAAATTAATATATTAATAATAAAATAAGTTATATAGTTCTCAGTCGGTAGAATGCCTGTACCGCTCGGGTCGTTAGACGGACGAGTGCCAGTACAACGCCGGTTGCTAGTTGGTATAAATTTTGATCCGGCGGTCGGATCAAATCCTGTACTGCTCGGGTCGTTAGACGGACGAATGCCAGTACAACGCCGGTTGCGATGCGGTATAAATTTTGATCCGGCAGTTGGATCAAATCTTGTACTCTCTAAATCTGAATTAGTAGAATTCTACTAAGAAATAGTAAAATTTGACTAATTTTTAGTAGTTTTCATGGACGACTTTTCCCCTTTTTAATTAGTAGAACTCTCCAACCAGCATTCGTCCGACTTTTCCGCCTGGAATGGAGCCACTCGATTGTTCAAGTTACTGGACAGTTTTTGTCGCGGACGCTGATTCTAGGCGGACTGATTCTGTCGTGTCGATGACACTGCAATAATGTCTAATAACTAGACAGCTCGACTGATTATTTGCTATAGAGATAAATTTGTTCTTATTCTTTCCAATATTTTAAAACTTTTCATTTTAATTTGTTATTAATTAAAAATTTAATTAATTTATTATTATAAATTAATAATATTAATTAATAAAATTAACTAATAATAAAAAATATTAATAATTATTAATAAAATTAATCAATTAATAAAATTAATTAATAATATTAATAATTAATAAATTAAATTATTAATATTAATTAATAAAATTAATTAATAAATATTTACAATCATTTATATGTAATGAATATAAAAATAATAAAATTAGTTAAAAATTAATTTTTTTAAATTCCATTTTAGTTTAATTATAATTTTCTATTAATTAAAAATTTATTGAATTTATTATTATTAATTAATAATCAATTAATCATATTAAATAATAAAATTAATTAATAAATATTTATAATAATTTATAATAAATTAATAAAAATATTTAAAAATTTAATTAAAGTAATCAATTTGTTTATTAATTGTTAACGTTGCAAATTAAATTACTAAAAAGTTAAAATAATTAAAAAATCATCTACAGTGAGTTCTCGCGAGTCGTTCAACTCACGAGTCGTTCAAACTCGCCAGTCGTTCAACAGCTGATCAGTGTCCGATTCACGAGTCGGTGCTCAGTACTGTGTAATTTAAACGGACCAAAGTCATTGAATATTGTGTCTTTCGGGGCGATAAATATGTTTCACACATCCCTGAAATCGCCTTGGAGTCGTGGCTTATGCGTTGAACGACTAGTGAGTTTTATGATCTTGAAAATTTTCGAGAATTGAACGACTCGCGAGAACTCACTGTAAAATGTTTCATTACATAGAAAATATTAAAAGTATATACCAATGCTTAAAATCTCTAGTTACGGCACTGATATAGCCCATATATAAAATTCTTCCCAAATGACTTCTGTAAGGTATTTTTCATTTTATTAAATCATCGAAAGATATTATTTTTGTGTCAATGATTAAGCTAACTAGCAAATTAAAAATGGTTAGCCAACTACAGTTGGCTCATCTTTAAAATAATAGTAATACCACAATGAAAAAATAATTTAAAAGTTAAGTTATTTAATCAACTAGCACATTATTCTGACCTAAGCGTGATTACATTTTTGACAAATATTTTACATTTCAAACGAATCCTTTTATACTTGTAAAGCTTGCATATAATTTTTAAACATATTGCAACAAGTTCGTACATAGAAACTAAACATTTTCCCCTTTGGAGCTTTATCTCTATAATTAACTGTTTCTGAGACATTCCATTTGTAACAACTGCACTACTAAAAAATTAATTGTTAACACAAAAGAAATTTTTTTCCAAAGCGGGGAAGGAAGAAATTATTTTGAATTTTTTGTTACATTTTTTCCAAAAATCAAAAAAATTCAACTTAATAATTTCTCGTCTCAAAAGCAAATTTTTTTCTTTTGCTACTGATTGATTTTTAAGTCAGAAGTCATTTTCAAAAATTTAAAGTGGATCCAAGTCGAGGAAAGCAGTGATTTTGATTTTTTAAATAAAATTCCAGGATTTTTGGAAGATCTACGACAGAAAATTTCAAAATCACTGCTTTCCCCGCCTTAAATCCTCTTGGAATCTTTTTCGAACGTCTTCTGATAAGAAAATAAACAATTATAAAAAGAAAAAAATTGTTTCCGATACGAGGAATTATTAATTTAGTTGAAATTTTGAGGTTTTTGGAAAATCCGTGACAAAAAAATCAAAATCACTCCTTTCGTCGACTTGAACCTCTTGGAATTTTTTTAAGGACTTTGCTTAAAATAAATAATTATTCAAAAAAATTGCTTCCAAATCGAAGAATTAACAATTTATTTAAAATTCTGAGTTTTGGGAATATTCGTGACCAAAAATTCAAAATCACTGTTTTTCCCGACTTGGATCCTATTAGAATCTTTTTTAAATAGCTTCTAATATTAACGTAAACAATTATCAAAAGAAAATAATTGCTACCGAGTCAAAGAATCATTAAATTAAAATTTTTGGAAAATTCGGGTTTATTTAAACAAACAAGTTCATGCAATGATAAAAAGAAATATATGAATAAATGATCTGATAAAAATTTTAAAAGTCGGGAAAAAGTCTGCTGACGGTTACAAAACTTGGATGGTTTGCATGTATGGCCCGCAATTAAACATCGGGCAAATCCAGGTTGTTTTCGGCGTTCACCCGGTATTAACACCGAGTTCACGAAAGCCCAATCATTAATAATATTTATTAACATTCTGTTGGAACCATCCAATCAGGATTAACTCGGTGTTAACACTGGGTGATCGCCGAAAACAGCCCCAGAGAACTTTCTACTTAGGAGGAGTTTAAACCTTATTTAATTTATCTATAACACCCATTTTTTTAGAGTTAGGAGAATATGTTTTATTTTTTTTAAGGCTATGTCCAAGTTGTGAAATGTAAACAAACCAAAAGGTTACTATAGCAGCACTAAAATCGCAATTTTTCGGCAGCCAATTTTCCCACAAAAAATAACATTTTTACACTTTCTTTAGGAAAATGGAAAATTAGAGTATCAAAGTTTCCAAAAAAATCATTTTTGAATATAAGCAATAAAAAGCAATTAGTAAAATAACTAATTAAAATGACCTGTAAAATGGCATTTTTGACGCGTCGCGAAAAATAAACTGTTTGAGTATATCAACCGCACGGATGATAAAGAAGGCTCATGTCAGCGATTGGACCTTCGACATGTGGAAGGGTAAATTTTTCCCTTTCCTCCTTGAAATTACAAGAGAAAGGGTAAAATCTTCTTCATCGTCCGTGCGGTTGATATAGTCAAACACTTTAATTTTTCGCGACGTGAACTCTGTTGCTCGCTGCGCGTGCGCAGACCGTACCAAGGTCGCAATGACATTGCCATGCAAAAAGGCACATTTTTTTTTTGACTGAATCTCAGTGGTTTTCTCATTTTTTCAGTTATTCAAAGTTTAGTAACCAAATTCGTTACTTTAGTTCACCATTTCAATAAAGAAAATATGAATTTAAATTTATTTACGGAAATGGGAACGGCGAAAAAATGCTTCACTATTCGGTCTATAATGAAGCATTTTTTCGCTGTTCCCATTTGCGTAAATAAATATAAATTCACATTTTCTTTATGGAAATGGCGAACTAAAGTATCGAATTTGGTAACTACACCTTGCATAGCTGAAAAAATGAGAAAACCACTGAGTATCATTCAAAACCAAAACTAAGAATGCATTGACAGCACCATGCGAAAATGCACATTTTGTTTTCTACTGAAACTTAGTTATTTTCTCATTTTTTTCAGCTATGCAAGGTGTAGTTACCAAATTCGATACTTTAGTTCGCCATTTCCATAAAGAAAATGTGAATTTATATTGATTTACGCAAATGCGAACAGCGAAAAAATGCCCCATTATAGACCGAATAGTGAAGCATTTTTTCGCGGTTCCCATTTGCGTAAATAAATATGAATTCACATTTTCTTTATGGAAATGGCGAACTAAAGTATCGAATTTGGTAACTAAACTTTAAATAACTGAAAAAATGAGAAAACCACTGAGATTCAGTCAAAAAAAAAATGTGCCTTTTTGCATGGCAATGTCATTGCGACCTTGGTACGGTCTGCGCACGCGCAGCGAGCAACAGAGTTCACGTCGCGAAAAATTAAAGTGTTTGACTATATCAACCGCACGGACGATGAAGAAGATTTTACCCTTTCTCTTGTAATTTCAAGGAGGAAAGGGAAAAATTTACCCTTCCACATGTCGAAGGTCCAATCGCTGACATGAGCCTTCTTTATCATCCGTGCGGTTGATATACTCAAACAGTTTATTTTTCGCGACGCGTCAAAAATGCCATTTTACAGCTCATTATAATTAGTTATTTTACTAATTGCTTTTTATTGCTTATATTCAAAAATGATTTTTTTGGAAACTTTGATACTCTAATTTTCCATTTTCGTAAAGAAAGTGTTAAAATGTTATTTTTTGTGGGAGAATTGGCTGTCGCAAAATTGCGTTTTTAGTGCTGGTGTAGTAACCTTTTAATTTGTTTACATTTCACAACTTGGACATAGCCTTAAATAAAAACTTTTCTTTATTTTGTTCAACTGAAGCAACGAATAAAAAAATTGCTTTCTTTCAGGAGCTTGAATTTTATTTTTATTGGTTAATAGAAATCTTTCTTCTTGTAGGAGGAGTTTAAATCATAGTTTTGTTGGTCCAAAACATCTATTTTTCTTTAAGGGTTGAAAGAATATTTTTTTTATTTTTTAAAAATTAAATATTTTTACCTCCTGCTATTTACAAAAAAGCAATTTTTTTATTCGTTGTGTCCGTTGAGAAAAATTGTGAGAATATTTAATTTTTAAAACTTATGTTTTATCATAATAACCTCTAAAGAAAAAAGGAGACTTTTAGCAAATAAAAAAATAACGCTTTGTGTCAACCTCTAAAGAGAAACAGAAGACTTTTGTTAAATAAGTGTATGATTTAAACTCCTCCTATTTACAGAATCCAATAAATTTTTTTATTTGTTGTGTACACTAGAAAAAAAAGGTGAAAATAATCAATTTTTAAATACGTTAAATTTAGTTTCAATCTTTAAAAAGAAAATAAAGATTTTTGTCCAACTGAAAATAAGACTCCTATTTTCAAATCAAATTTTTTTATACCGTATACGTTCGGTCAATTGAAAAAAATGATAAGAATAAAAACAAAATAAATACTTTTATCGAATAAATGTGTGAATATGTGATTTAAATTTTTATTTATAAAAACATTTATTTTTTAATTCGTTTGCGTATCCAATAAAAGTAAGATTTAATCTCCTATTTTTGTCAATTTTAAAAATACTGAGAATTTTTAATTTTTTAAAAGGATAATATTTAATGTTTAAAAGACATAACATTTTGTATTAACCTGTAAAGAGAAAAAAGAGACTATTATCTGATAAAAATAAGATTTACACTCTTCCTTTTTAATAAACGCATTTTTTTTATTTGTTGTGTACACTGGAAAAAAGGTGAGAATATTTAATTTTTAAAAAAAGGAACTTTAATAGAAAAATTTTATTTCTCTGTTATCCTTGCTGTCATGATTGTAAACAGCAGCAGCACACACTATAGCAAATTGCGTCAAACGTCTTGCAGGGAAATCTGTCGTTAGGGACTTCTGATTTATTCTAGTTTCTTTCTAATGCTGGCTAATGTTGAAATAGAAAAAGTTGTTGGTAAAGTAGATATTATTTTAATAATTTACTGTTGGGCATTTAACTTAATTAGAATTTTTATTGTTTAATTAGTTTTATTAATAGACATAATAAATATTTTTACATTATTTTCCAAATGTAAATTAATTTTTTTCTTATTTACCACGTTTTCATAAGTATTTATGAAAAATAACCTTGCTTTAAATTTTTAATGAAATCTTTGCACGTTTTGGCGCTGCTATCTATTTCTACGATTTCTACTTTCCCACTGACAGTTCCTTTATGTTTTTGATACATATATTTCCATAATCCTGACCCATTTCACAATTTACATTATTTTTACAAAGAAAATAATATAAATTGTCATTTGGCTTTTCTTGAGCATAAGTATAAAACATTTACTTTTAATCGTAATGTTTTTCAGCGATAAACTTTGTTATTTTGTAATTTTTTTTGTAAATCACTGCTCATCACCGTATCATCGCCAGTCTATTATTTTTCATTTTTTTAGTTTTTTAATATTAATTCACTTAATTTGGTAATTTCTTTTATATACAAACATTAACAATAGTTACTTATACAAATGTCATAAGTTAAACCATTATTTTAAGTTATGTTAATGTAAGTATTCCTTAGGAAAATATTTCAATTTTTTTATGCTGGCTGGCATTTTGACAGTAAGATAATTTATGCTATTCTGTTAAAATTTTTTTAATCAATCACTGTTATATATTAATTATTTATATGTTATATGTTAATTATTTATTATTATAATAAAGGTTAAAAATTTTGTTTACACACTAATACATAAGCCTCGCTCTATCGTTACACATATTTCTTATGTGTGAGTGGCGACAGAAGCGCCTCCATCCCAGGGGCGACGAACTATACAGTATATTGGTTACTTACATTACAGCTTGGCGGCCCTGGACAGAATGGACAGAATACGACGATTATTATAGTTAATATTGTAACGCCGTTTTTCACCTCGCGGTCACTGGAGAATTTTATTGAAAAGGCGCTACAAAAATGGCGACGATGTTTCACTTAAAAACTGGGTACTCAAGTTCCACACTTTAAACTTGAATACGGCCAACAATGATCCGTTTAGGGGAATATCCCCAGCGCCATGTAGGAGTACTACCCGGATCTCCGTCGTCGTACGAAATGAAAATTGCGAGCACTCCCGGTCTAGCTCGATTTCCGAGCTCTCAATTTTCCTCGAATTGATCTACAATTTTACTCTATCAGGGTCCTGTGGTGTGGTTACCGTGATGAGGTTAGAAAAAGGCACTAAATTTAATAAATAAATAAAAAATAAATACTATTCACTGGCTAATTGAAATTAACTTCGCATTTATTATTATTTCACAACCAGACAAAGAAATATCGCTGGAGAATCCACACTTCTGGCGTCGACTGTACTGTGGATAACCAGGCGGTCTCTCGTCGGGCTTTCTGGCGATCCCCAGGTATGAAAATAGTCGGCCAGATTGTTGAGGAACACAGAATCACTAACCTCTCAACTTCTCCAACAATCGTCGGTATTCCATAACTGAGAACTTGTAAATTTATATGGAATCCAGCCCGTGAATATCGGCCTGCGTAACAGCCAAACTCGCACTGCTGAGATTTGGCGGCGTGGTCGCCTCGTGCACAGAGACGCTATCATGCCCAATATGGTTCGCTCTGTGGCATGAAGATGGCAGCACCCTTGTCGTTACGAGTACTTTTGCTGAGTTGAGAGACGAATATTTCGACCCGAATATTGACGTCGGTGATTATTTTGCGGTTCCTTCCGATCTTCATGACCGACTGGTTATCGTGCTAGGTGTTAGCCTAATAGCTACTGCGACCACCGGTCGTTAAAAAAATTATAAATGCGGGTGTCATCGGACCAAAGGCGAATGGCCTTATGGTTACGTTAAAAATATCAATTACTTTCGATAATATAGATATCGTTTTAAAGATGGGTATGTCAAGCGTAGTTAACTTTAATCGTTGACTGTCCACGACAAAACACGGCTTAGGTCCAAAAAATCAATTTGAGTTTTTTATGGTAATCGACAGATTTTATGTTGCTTTTTTAAATAAAAAAGTCAAAAGTTAAAAATATCAATTACTTTTGATAATATATCGTTTTAAAGATGGGTATGTCAAGCGTAGTTAACTTCAATCGCTCGCCCTGTGAAATAGTAAGCAGTTTATTATGTGAGACAATCCACAGTTTCTCACACTAGAAAACGAAAATAATTTTCTTAAACACATTCGAGCAAATTATTATTTCAAAGTCGTTATGATGTGTCATCATCGGTGTCATCGCCAGCCACCTGTTTTTCTTGATGTTTACAACTTTGTTCCAACTACCAAAATGCCTACCTATTGTGTACCACAAAGTCAAACCTTCGTACTGCTGGAGCATCAAAATCTAACAATACGTGATCATCAGAAATATGGAGCTAAAGCGCATGATCTGGTTGACAAAAAGCGATTTAAATCCACGGATAAAATTCATCTGTTAAGACGCAATGCACCATCCCGGACAACGAATCCACAACAACTTTGAATTCTCGTTTTCTCTTGTTTCGACGAATTTTTACATATTATTTGTAAATTGTAAGTCAACATCAATTTTTAACTTAGAAATTTTTATGCAGCGAAATTGTTTTTAAACATTTTCAAAATCATCATTTTGCGCCTGATTCGAATATTATTGCGAATATTACTTAGAATTATCATTTCAAAATGAGCAATTGCAAATTATTATTGGTTAAAAATTTTGGTTAAATAATTTATAAATTATCAATTTTTATTCTATTTCATGACACAATTAACCCTTTCAGTCCCAGTGGTCGATATATCGACCACCTTTTAAGCCACCAATTTTTTTAACATAACTTAAAGGAAAACTTTAAATAATTGCACATTTCTTATTTTTATGTTTCTACAAATAGGGTTTAGTTGTTTTTTAACAAATTAATCTATATTATTTATGTTTTTTTGTTATTAACAAACTTTACACGGCAATTCGTTATTTCAGGTTAAACTTAACTGTAATAAAATTAAATCAGTAACATATACTTTAAATTACGGTTGTTTTCTAAATTCTTAGGGTTTGCTGAATATTAATCTAAAATCAGATATGCAAATTCAAAATGGTGGATCCAATATGTCAGACAAAAATTAAAAAAATTTGCTTGAAAATGGTCTCTCGGGGGTTTTTGGGGTAGCTGATTACGAATCTAAAGTCAGTTGTTAAAAATTCAAAATGGCGGATCTAATATGGCGAACAAAAATTAAATAAATTTGCTTTAAAATTGTCTTTTGGGGGTTTTTGGGGTCGCTGATGACGAATCTAAACATCAAACAAATTTGATGAATTTTTTATTTCTTCGTCCAACATATTGAATCCTCCATTTTTAATTTTAATAAACTGACTTCAGACTTAGAATCAGCAAATTCAAAAACCTCCAAATGCCAACTTTTAAGCAAATTTGTTTCATTTTTAAATTTTGTCCGCCATATTGGATCCGCCATTTTGAATTTTGACAAACTGACTTCAGATTTGTAACCACCGACCCCAAAAACCACCGAAAGACTACTTTCATGTAAATTTGATTAATTTTTTAATCTATCGTCCGCCATATTGGATTCGCCACTTTGAATTTTGAAAAACTGACTTCGGATTCGTAATCAGCGACCCCAAAACCCCCAAGAGACAATTTTCAAGCAAATTTGTTGAATCTTTAAATTTTGTTTGACATATTAGATCCGCCATTTTGAATTTTGAAAAACTGACTCCAGATTCGTAATCAGCGACCCCAATAACCCCCGAGTGACAACTTTTAAGTAAATTTGTTTAATTTTTAATTTTTGTCCGCCATATTGGATCCGCCATTTTGAATTTTGAAAAACTGACTGACCAAAGACGAATGGCCTTATGGTTACAATAACGATTACGCGAAAATTCTCATCAGAGAGATACGTAAAATAACGCGTGTATGTGTGTGTGCTTACTGCGCTTCGACGCATCCTTTTGCATCGTTGTAACGCGCTTTATAGTTAATTAAATATTTACTTTTTAATTATTCTTGTTTTATTGTGTTGTTCCCATCGCTAGGAATATCATTTATAAGAGAACATTTGCGCTGCATCATTTGGTAAGTTCACTCAATCTTCTCTATCTCATCGATTAGTCTCGTGTTTCAATAATGTTGCAATTGCTCATTTAATAAAAACTATTAGTAAAATCGACTTTTGATGTGTAAAGATTTCGTTCATTAACTCTTGTGTCGACTGTCGTGAGACGAACCCTTATCCTCATTCATTTAATTTTCAAAAATATACAAGTCTCGCGAAGTTTCGCTACATTAAATAAAAAACATATATTCCTCTCAGAAGTGCGGTTGTCCCCGATAATTGAGAAGAATACAATTCTTTCTGAAGAACGACAAAAGATTGCCGAAATAAATGTACAAGTCAATGATACATTATTTAGACAAAAATACATCAAAGAAAATAATGTTGAGTCCGAGCCTGGTTGATAATACAAGAACTATGTTCCTTTTTCTTTTTGTCCACGGATCTTTGTTTTTTTTAAATAGGATTTCGGCGAACCTTAAAATTTCTGTTTGTGACGTGTTTTGAAATAAACCAAGTCACAATATAATATATAAAAAATAAAAGAAAATAGTAAAAAATAAAAAATAATAATGAAATAAAGTACTATTTTTTCAATCTTGTTCCTTAAAACTATAAAATATTTAAAAAAGATAATAATTATTCAATTCATTCAACGAAAAAAGTGTAAACAATATTTTCCATTGAAAGTTATTTTGTGCTTTACTGATTCCTAAAGCATGGTTCAGAATAAAGATCAACAGAAAACTTTTTTTCTTGCATCAAAAGTAAATATAGCCTGGGTAAAGTAGATAAATAGTTATTTGTCCAAGAGAGGAAAATAAATGACGTATCTCTTTAATTTTATCCTAATAGTTATATTCATCATCAATGTCAAAGGGCGCAGTAACTGATGTTTTTCGTTCAACCACTTAAGTTTTCTAAGAATTTTTTTTTATTTTTTAATTAAGAAAATGTTAGAATAAAAAATCAATCAGAGTCAATGAAAATAAGAATTTATTTTTTACGTTTTAACAGCACAGCGGACCTCTTCAGAAACTACAATAAAATTTAAAAAAGGAACACGGAGAGAAGAGTTATAGAACATTCTACTTTACGCTTTTAGTAAGCAAAAATGTAGTAATAACTACTGGATATAAAGTACCTAGCATTTACGAAATATTGTGAAGTTTTGTTATTTAGATTTTACTAATCAGCGTAGTGACAATTTTTGGCTGAGTTATACTGAATTATGTAAAAATCGTTTCATAAATTCCAATTTGTTAGAGTAAACTAGACAATAGTCGGACACTTTTCAATTTTGAATTATAGGTATAAAACCGTATGAGATAAAAACAATTTGCTGCTCAGGTGAAAATGATTCGTACGAATTTCGTACTAATTTTGTTTGGAATTCGTTCAGATTTCGGGTTAAATTCCGATAAAAATTTGTGGGCCGTTTTGGAACGTTTTTCGTGCGAATTCCAGGGGGAGAAACGGATACAGAATTAATTAAAAATTCATTCCACACGGAAATCAGAATGGTATTTACGAGAAAAAATTTGTGAAAAATGTCTATTTTTGGCTGTACAACTGCGAGTGACCCCTTAAAAAATCTCCAAAAAGTGCGCGACAACATTTGTGAACGCTCCCTTATCACTCTAAAGTTATTAAAAAAATAAATGTAAGATTTCAATTTAAATAAATTTTGGCAAAATTTTTGTGTTAAATTTGCAATCATGCATTCTAAATTATAAATTATTTGTGAAAATGGAAGAAATAGAAGAAGTGGGAGAAATTGTTAAATTTGTCGGAAACAAATTAGTAATCGCAGGACACATTTAGGTCAGATCGAAACCGTCGAAAAACAATAAATTTTATTAGAACTGTCAGTAGGTTTAAAGAAAAGAATGCAAATCTTGGACGATCACAACAGCTTCTGAGTTAGTAGTTTTGAAGGCCCTAAAAAAACTCCTCATTCACATCCACCCAATCAGGATACAGCAAAAACAGAAGTAGTGAAGGTTAATATGAAACGAATCTCGGAAACTCTTAAAAATATTGTAAAAATTCTAAAAAATATAACAAAATTTCACCCCAAGAATAAAAACATATTTAAAAACTACCCCATATAAACAAAAATCTACAAAATGAATAAAAATCGCTTAAAATTCGTTACTCGGGTTTTTTAAGGATCGCTGATTACGAATCCTCCGATTATAAATTTTCAAAGAATTTAAATCAATTTTTTGGAAAACCATCCGCCATATTGGTTCCGCCATTTTGAATTTATAAAATTTTGAAAATTTGACATCGGATTCGTAATCAGCGACCCCAAAAATTCCATAGTATTGAGTTTCAGGCAAATTCGAATAGTTTTTTGAAAAAGTCATCTGCCATATTGGATCCGCCATTATGAATTTTGAAAAACTAACTCCGCATTCATGATGCTACTTTATTACCTCATAAAAATATAAATAAATTATTTTTAAATGTTTTATAAATCTGAATGATTGAAATTTCACAGAATATTAGTGAAACTAGACTGAGAACTCAGCCAGCAGAGACTACGTATCAGACTTGTCACATGCCTTTTAAGCCACTAAAATATTTACTTGTCTTAAAGTTACTACGACTTTAAGGTATACATGTTTATTTGCAGCTTATCATTATATTAATTGAGACTCTAGATCTTAAAAGGGGACATATACCATTTAAAATCAGTGCTGAAAGTGCCCTTTTAAGATCTGGAGCCTTAATTCTACTTCTTTTTAGAAAAAAATATATTATAACAAATCACCAAATCCTGCACGAAGAGAAAAATAAATCATTTATAATAAAAACAGATTGCTGCATTTCTAGTATGAACAGTCCAAACGATATGAGCGTTTCAGAAATGGTTTGGTAAATAAGTGCAAAATAAGTATGATATGCAAATAAGTATAAAAAATTTTATTCTTTTAGGGAAATACAGTCGTGTCTCATCATTACAAGAGTCTTGAAAATTTTCCACTCTTTATCTCTCGTAAACGCAAGACACTTATACCACGCCTACTTTATAGCTTTCCAGAGATGAAAATAGGTATATTCTTTTTGGGTGCCCTTTCTCATTTGGAACCTTCATTGCTACCCAACTGTCCCCAGTGTGCACGTACTATAACTGTTCTAGACCAAAAAAAGAACAGTGTTCTAGAATAAGTGTTACAATTTTATTATAGAACAGTTCTAAAGCTTTTTTCTAAATTTGTTCTGGAACAGTTGTTCTGTATCTGCTCTATAACAGACATGTAACATTTGTTCTAAATTAGTTATAGAATTTTAAAGTAACATTGTCCCTGCAGTGTTCTAGAACACTGTTACAAAAATTTAATATAACTGTTCTTTCACTATAAACTCGTGTTTATTTTCACTACACGGAAAGATATTATTACACGGAAAAAACTCTATGTTTGTGGTATCCATAAATATGGTTGCCACAACCACAATAAATTGTAAAATACGGGACAACTACATTTGTGGTTGTCACAACAACATTGAACTTTATGCACCAATGTAGTTGTTGGAATCAAGTCGTGTTGTTGGGACAACCACACAGTCTTGCTATCAAAATCGTTTTGTGTGGTTGACCCAACAGCAGAGTGTAGTTGTCAGTGTCGTTCTGAGTGGTAATGGCAACTAAACAGTTTGTTCTCCAAATCACATTTTGTTGTTGTAGCAACTAAATAGTGTTGTTGTTAGAATCATTTTATATGGTTGAGGCAACTCATAATGTTGTTGTCAGAATCGGTCTATACTATAGTATTGCTACATTGAAAAAACTATATTCTATGTTTAAGGATATAATCTTAGCTCCTATGTAAGTATATTTTTTATGTATTTATTCTTAAAGTAAGAAATATAATATTCTTAAAATAAAAAATTTTCTTATTTTAAGAAACTTTTTCTATTTTAATAGTATTATACTCTAACTTTAAGAATAAAACACATAGAAAATATACTTTAATAGAAGTCAAGATTATATTCTTAAATTTAGAATATCGTTTTTTCTCTGTATTAAAATCTTTAGAATTTCTTAGACAATCAGATAAAGTAGTTGTCGTTAATTACAATATAGTTGACATAGCAACAATGGTAGTGTTATGTATACTTGGGGTTACAAAGTTAATAAACATTGTTAAAACATTTAATTTTTAAAATAATTTATTTATTAATATTAAATAAAATGTTTTATAACAAAACATAATATAATGAATACTAAATCTAAATTAAATCGCACTTATCAACAATATAATAAATATTTGAATTGTATATTTAACAATTGCATGTAATCAACTACTGCCAACATGATGAAGGATGCCAGAAGATGGAGTAACCCATTTCTGAAAATCCATGAAGCCATATTATTTTATGTTTAAATTGATTTAAATCATGTTTCATTTGTATAAAATATATTTGTTTACTTACTATTTATTAACGAAGTCATCTTTCTTTATTTTTGTAACTTTAAAGACACTTTTAACTTAAACAACGGAAATAAAATAAATACATTCAGCACTTAGCATTTAACATACAAACGATTTGACGCCTTCAACAGGACTAGTTTGTCACTTTAGAGCTCAGGTACATCCGAAGCGTCTGTTGCAGTTTTGGGGAAAACCCAATAGGGCTGTATGAAATATTATTAGTCCCAGTATTAAAATCAAATTTCGTCTTTTTATTCTATTTTTCTGAATTTAACGATAGAAAATATTAAATCTGAATTAATAGTTAAAATTAATTAATTCTATAATAATATAATTTATATATACATATATAATGTATATTCCAGACTCCAGGGGGTTCTGACCCCCATGATTCAGAAATGGCCTTAGATCCGTCACTGACATTACTGCAAGTAAGGCTATGTTGTTGCCACAACAACATACAAACGCTAGAGTGACCATAGTTGTGGTTTTGGCAACTATATCACTTCAACTAGAACCATGTTTGTAGCCACAACAACATCATATCAATGCTGCTGTAACCATAGCTGTGGTTAGGGTACAAATACTGTAGTTATTGCAACTACATCATTCCGACTAGAACCATGTTGTTCCCACAACAACATCATTTTCTTGGGAAAACAAAAAAAAATATTTAAGACAACAACACTTATGGTTATTACAACACTATCTCTTGCAACATTTAAATTGTAGTTGCCACAACCATAGCAGTTTTTTCCGTGTAAATTTTATAAAAGTATTTTACAAGCGTAGGACAAAATTCGACAAAGGAAAATTTTGCTATCAACAAAACTAACACAGTAAATATTAATTTAAGATCGGTCTTAAATTCAGCACTGTCTGGTATAATGTTAAAGAATACAAAAATGTTGTATCTTAATTTAAGGCTGCTTTCCTGCTTTAAAATAAGACTTTCTTTTTACTGTGGAACTAACAAAACGTACCTATATAAAGTTTAGTAAAGTTATATTAAAATTTGTTAAAAGTTTTCGATATTTGATATAACTTTACTAAATATAGTATAATTTTTATTAAAGTTTAATACTTCTAATATAATAACTAATATAATAACTTTCTTTCCGTGTAGAGTGCAGCCGCGTTTTTAAATGAATTACAAAAAATCTTTTGAATTTAGATACTTAGAAAGACTTGTATCGATGATTCGTGAAAAATTAAATAATTTTTCACTGTCAGCTTGCATAAATTTTCAAGATTTTTAAAAACATTATTCACCAACAATAACATCAAATATTTAATTAATTTATTATCAATTATTAATTAATAGGTATATCATAAAAATACAATAATAAATTATTATTATTAACTAATTAATTAAAATTTGTTATTATTTGTAGCATAATTATAAATTATTATTTGTATTAAAAAAATTTATATATATATATATGGGCCATTCCATGTCAACCGGATCACTCGCAGACCCAAAATTCAGCGCAACAGAATTATATGTTCTTTGTATCAAAATGTTCGTACAGCCAAGCACTTTCGAATCCAATGTGGCCTTTTCAAAAATTTCAAAATGGCGGCACTATATGACGCATGTAATACACAAAAATAAAAAATCATCCAACAAAATTGTCAATAAAAGTCTTATAAGCCCTTAAATTACTTCCAAATATAATTTTTTTTATGTATTTGCCATCATAGTTTACAAATCTATCAAATCTTACATCAGAATTAAAAAATTAAAAATGGCGGATCCAATATGGCAGACGATATTTTTAAAAATCCTTGAATTTCAATAAAACTTTTTACTCGGGGGTTTTTGGGGTCGCTGATCACTAATCTGAACTCAGATTTTCAAAATTCAAAATGGCGGATCTAAAATGTCGAAGAAAAAAAATTTTTAAATCGTTATATTTGCTTGAAACTTGTTATTTAGGGGTTTTTCAGGTCGCCAAATTCGAATTTGGAGTCACATTTTAAAATACAATATGATGGTTTCAATATTGTGAACAAATTTTGAAAAGGGTGCCAGATTTTAACCTCTTGTGTCATACATTACATTACAACACTGAAGTAAAAAAACAAAAATTCTTATAGGCGTTTTTGGTATTGCTGATTACAAATCTTAAGTTCCTCTTATTTAATTAACATTATTTTCTTAAATAATTGTACCGTCGGCATTGGCGTTACCCGATGTACACCGCGGGGAGGTTGCACGATCGGAAAATAAACAAGTAGTAAAAAATTTGAAAATTAAAAATTGTGAATAAAATAACAACGCCTGTAAAAATAATAATAAATTAATGAATTAAAAATGAGTTAATAATTAATTAATTATTAACCACTTCACTGGCAGGGCGTTCCAAATGGCGTTCCACGCGCCGAGGCCCAGACTAGCAAAAACACCGAAATGGCGTTCCTAATAAAACTTTATTTTTAAAGAGTGTTACTTAAGAGTTACTTTTAGCTTCTACAAAGCAATATTTCTACATATAGTTTAGACATCAGGGAACAATATTATCACAATAGAAATTTTCAGTTTTAGAGTTTTTTCATGTTTCTTCGAACGTTGAAATACTCTATTTTTACCACTTTTCAACAAATGGCGTTCCACTTTCTTTCAATTTTTACGCAGTAAAACTCATATTTTTTATTTAAAATAATGTATTTATATACAAGAATATATTGCAATAATTATAATAATAAAATTGACTATTTCAACGTTCGAAAAAACATTAAAAATCTCAAAAACTGAAACTTTTATTGTGATAATCTTGTTCCCTAATGTCTAAACTATAGAAACATTGCTTTGTAGAAGTTAAAAGTAGTGTACACTCTTAAAAAATAAAGTTTTATTAGGAACGCCATTTCGGTGTTTTTGCCAGTCTGGGCCTCGGCGCGTGGAACGCCATTTGGAACGCCCTGCTAGTGAAGTAGTTAATTAATAAACAATTATTGTCTGTCAATTAATTTTTTTAAACGCATAAATATTCTATCATTATAGGAAAGTATAGGCAAAAAACCATTTCTGGAAATCATCAAAGTTACTATAAATTTTGCATTTGTTTAAATATTTAATTATTGAAAATTTACAACATTTCCAACATAACAATGAAATTAGCATAGTTTAAAAAAATTTTAATTATAATTATAAAAATCAGAGATTATAAATCAAAATTATAAAAATCAGATATTACATTCGTAATTAGCTATCCTAAAAACCTTTAAGTAACGAATTTTTTTTTAAATCTGGCACCTTTTTCAAAATGTGTTCACAATATTAAAACCATCATATTGTATTTTAAAATGTGACTCCAAATTCGAATTTGGCGACCTGAAAAACCCCTAAATAACAAGTTTCAAGCAAATATAACGATTTAAAAATTTTTTTTCGTCGCCATTTTGGATCTGCCATTTTAAATTTTGAAAATCTGAGTTCAGATTAGTGATCAGCGACCCCAAAAACCCCCGAGTAAAAAGTTTTATTAAAATTCAACGATTTTTAAAAATATCGTCCGCCATATTGGATCCGCCATTTTAAATTTTTTAATTCTGATGTAAGATTTGATAGATTTGTAAACTATGATGGCAAATACATAAAAAAAATATATTTGGAAGTAATTTAAGAGCTTATAAAACTTTTATTGACAATTTTGTTGGATGATTTTTTATTTTTGTGTATTATATGCGTCATATAGAGCCGCCATTTTCAAATTTTTGAAAAGGCCACATTAAATTCGAAAGTGCTTGGCTGTGCGAACGTTTTGATACCAAGAACATATAATTCTGTTGCGCTGAATTTTGGGTCGGCGAGTGATCCGGTTGACATGGAATGGCCCATATATATATATATATATATATAAATTTTTTTATTACAAATAATTCCTAAAATCTTCTGTCATAAAACACTACCTTTATACCAAGTTTCACAAAAATTGAAAGAACCATGACCAACTTTGATTTTTTTGAGAAAATTTGACTCATTTAATAAACGTGAGAAATGAGTAAATTTTGGTAAATTATTTAAAATTAAAACATTGACATATTGAAACCAAACCTAAAATTTTTAATATTAGCACTGCTAATTAGATCTGATTAGACCGTCTAGTTTAGACTAACGCGTAGTTCGATCGTCACTGATCTGATTAGCCCATGATCAGACAGTTCTTTCAGCGCCCCGTTAGCGAGTAGACGGTCTTTCTAGCTCATTACTAGGACCCAACAATTTTTCTACACAGGCTAAGGAAGGTTTATAATATTACTGATTTAAAAATACAGTCGAGTTGTGCGACACTGGCGAACTTTACAGTGTCGAATCCCGCTTTACTGAGGAACCGTTTTAGATCCTAATTTTACCACAGTGATGATCTTAAAAGGGCACATATACCATTTAAAATCAATGCAATATTTGCCCATTTAAGATCTTGAGCCTCAAATATGTAATACCAAAAGACCTCTTGAATCTTTACAACCGTACTACATCAATGTTAACACTAGAAGGAGTAAATGGGGTGTCTGGACACCCCATTACTCCCTAACTTTACAAAAATTATTGAGACAAGTAAATTTAAATTTTTTTAAAAATAGTTTTCAATCAGTTAAAATCATCTGATAAAGTATAAGTTGCTAGGTTATAAATGAAAAAGTTGTATTTTATAAAAAAGAAACATTTTCATACAAAAATTCTATTTTTATGAAAAGTAGACATTTGTATTTCTAACTACTTATTAAAAATTTCTGAGCTCTCTCTACAATCAGAGATTAAATTCTAAAACAAAAAAAATGTCGTTCATGACAGTCAAATTTAAATTATAAATTCTATATTGTTAATAATGTTTTAACATATATTAGATATATTTAAAAATGTTAATTAAAACTTTGATTAAATATTGATTTACAGAATCAGTTTATAAGTTGTAAATTTTATTGTTAATATATTCAGATATATTAAGTTTGTAAAATTTTAAATTCATAATACCATTTTTAATAAATATGAATTGTTAAAGTCCATTTTATGGTTAATTTTTATGATTTTCACTATTCGACAATTCTCTTTAATTTATTTCACTTCAGTTGTTCAAATAATTATGTTTTTTAAGCAATACAAAAACTAATATTTTTCCTAAAAGTGTATCTATGGAACTATAAAAATCCAAAATATTTTTTAAATTAGTCAAATTTTTAAGAAACTTCGTTTTTTGTGAATAAAAAAGTCAACTTTGCAATTTTTTGGTATTTTCTTGTTTTTACAGTTTTTTTAAATTCTTTTAATTTATCAAAATTTGAATATCATTGTGTTTCTTACTAAAAAACCAATAAAATTCACTACCCATAGTTGACTTTACGCCGAATAGAAACCTTTTAAAACAAGATTAAAGTTTGAGGTGTCTGAACACCCCAGTTGCTCCTTAGAGAGTGAGTAAATTCACGTACTCCTTCTGGGGTTAATAAGTACTGCGTTTCCTTGTTGCTTTTGTGATTAAAGCAAAATACAGTCGTGTCTCGTTATTGCAATATTTGGAATTCGAAGACTCAATATTGCAAGCGCTTGAAGGGCGGTACCCTCTCTTCATTGTAAGATGACGCCAGCTCACGTTATCAACTGTCAGTGCCGACCCAGTGTGCAAAGTTACAGAATAATTCTATAACTATTCTAGAACAAAAAGAACAAGTTCTGTAACTGGTGAGGAACAGGCAGGTCAAAATGTTTATGACTATGAATAAAAATATAAATAAAAATATGAATAATTAATAGAATATCTTTTTTTGCAATAAGTTTTTAAAAAATATTTTTCTTATTTTCTTTAATAATTTAAACAGACTATCTTATTTATTTAAATTAATGACTAAATTATTATTATCATTGTTAATAATTGTTTAAACTTATACTTTATGTAACAATATTAAGAATTATACAATATACCGTTATGTGCAGTGCTAAAATTATAAATTGAAATGTAACATACTTAATAAAAAAATAACTATATATGGGGCATTCCAGGCCAAATCGGAAATTATTTTGCTTTTGCATCTTAAATTTTTTTAAAACATTTTCTTTCTTTTAGTACTCTTTGAAATGAGCTATCTTGAATTTTTTTAAATTTTTTCATTAAGCGGTTCAGGAGATACAGATTTATGAAAAATTACGTTCTTTACGTAAATTTTTTTTTAAATGCTTTTTACTCAGTCAAAAATTGATCAAATTGGACGTTTTTATAATGAAAAGTTTTGTTTTCACACGTTGTTTTTAATAAAAATATAATTGGACGTTTTTATAATGAAAAGAACATTCCGGAGAGGGAGACCATACTTTCTGGTCATATTTATTTTCATTAAGTTTCATAGACAATTACGGCTGTCTAGACATGCGCACGAGGGTGCAAAGATATAACAAAACGAACAACGGGAAAGGGCCTCAATAAAAGTATAATAGCCATGGGTTTATTATTTTTCAAAGTCTAAATACAATGTTATTAACTCAATGTTAATACAATACTGTCGACAACTTAAATATAAACATATTATTTTTTATATGTAGAAATTAATACAGACACCCAAAATTAAACAAAATATTTTATTAAATTAAATACAACTTAATACATAATTCACTAACATACCGCCCGCCTCGTTCTTTGGGAACGAAATTTACATATAGATAATCACCGCCCGCCATGGCGCACTCGTTTTTTTTTTTTTTTTTTTTAACAGGTAATTTACAAAGGGTATAGCCGGATAAGTATGCAAAAAGTGCCCCCGCATGTATTTTATTCATAATTTATCTATGCATTCTTACCCACTTAAAGATAACATTCTAAAATTTTTAACTCAAAAGTCGCTTTTTTGGGGGAGTTATGGAGGGGGAAAGAAAAATCAAAAAATGCGTTTTTCTCGAAAACTACTGAACCGATTTTAATGAAATTTAAATATGTTATAAATGTCAACAAAACAGTTTAAAAAAAATTTTTTTAATTTTTTTTTCAAAAAAAATCCAAAAAAAATTTTTTTTTGAAATTTTCAAAAAAAAAAATTTTTTCTTTTTTTAAGAGCGACACCCGCCATTTTTTTACTATTTAAACAAGTAACATTTTTATGTATTTTCTCATTTCAGTCTCTTATGTGATCTATTTAATAAAAAAATTTTGCCTGACATGATTTCAGTGTGTCACAGAAAATAATTAAAAAACCCTACCCGGTACATTTTTATGTGGTTTTTCACCGTGACACACACTGAAATCATGTCAGGCAAAATTTTTTTATTAAGTAGATTACATAAGAGACTGAAATGAGAAAATACATAAAAATGTCACTTTAATAAAACCAAAAAATTTTTTTCTAATTTTTTAAAAAAGTTTTTTGGAATTTTTTGAAAAAAATTTTGAAATTTTTTTTTTGATCTCTTTAATTGTCTTTTTAACAAATCCAAAGCTGATAAAAATGCATACAATAGTTTTAGAGAAAAATGCGTTTTTTATTTTTTTCCTCCATAAGTTCAAAAAACTCAAAATTTTGAGTTAAAAATTTCAAAAAGTTATTTTGTGGGTAGAATGAATAGGAAAAATATATTTGGGTCACTTTTTCCATACTTATCCGGCTATACCCTATCACATGAAATTGCCTATATGCATATATGTGCATTACCGTACGTGACAATTAGCATGACCATGGTTTTTGTCATTTTACTCAAAAACTATATTTCTTAAAAATTTGATAAAAATATATGTTAAAGGGGACATTATAAGGTACTTTTTACAATAAAAGAAAAAGTGTTCACTTCAAAAAATAACCCTGAAAAAATTTTTTGAAAATATCAAAAAGAAAATTTTTTTGATTTTTTTTGATAAAAAAATTTTGATTTTGATTTTTTTTGATTTTTTGTATGAGGAAGTCATTAAGAAAAATTTTTTTCTGAAAATAGACGCTTTAACGAGTAAATAGTACAAAAATGGCAGGTGTCGCTCTTAAAAAAAGAAAAAAATTTTTTTTTTGAAAAGTTCAAAAAAAAATTTTTTGGATTTTTTCGAAAAAAAAATTTGAAAATTTTTTTTAAACTGTTTTATTGACATTTATAACATATTTAAATTTCATTAAAATAGGTTTAGTAGTTTTCGAGAAAAACGCATTTTTTGATTTTTCTTTCCCCCTCCATAACTCCCCTAAAAAAGCGAATTTTGAGTTCAAACTTTCAGAATGTTATCTTTAAGTGGGTAGGAATGTATGGATAAATTATGAATAAAATACATGCGGGGGCACTTTTTGCATACTTATCCGGCTATACCCTTTGTGTAATGGGTCTTTGACAATTTCCCATTATTGTTCTTAATGTAACAACTCTTACTAGATTATCTTTTCCTACGTGACATTCAATGATTCTACCCATTCTCCACTTTGATTTTGGTAAATCAGTATCACGTATTAATACTAAATCTCCAATTTTTAGGTTGTCTTTCTTTTGGGTCCACTTAAATCTTTGTTGAAGAGTATGTTGATACTCAACAGACCACCTTTTCCAAAATTGTTCAGTAATACGTTGAACCTTTTGCCATCTCGAGATACGATTTTCGTTTAAACTGAGTACCGTGTGCTCGGGCACCGATATCAATGACCGTCCAATAAGGAAATGACCAGGAGTTAAATAATTTAAATCATTACCATCGCTTGATAATGGACCAATCGGTCTTGAATTGACACAATGCCTCTATTTGACACAATAAAGTCGACATTTCTTCGACAGTTAATGTGTGTGTTCCAATCATTCTCCTCAAATGGAACTTTATGCTTTTGACTCCTGCCTCCCACAAGCCTCCAAAATGTGGAGCAGCAGGGGGTATAAAGCTCCATTTGATGTTATCTTTTGCAATGAAATTAAAAATATCTTTATTTTTTGAGAGACTATGAAACATTTGTTTTAAAATTCTATCTGCACTTTGGAAATTAGTACCATTATCACTATATAGGTTGGATGGTAAACCGCGACGAGATACAAAACGTTTAAAGGCAGAAAGGAAACCCTCTGAAGTATAATCGGATACTAATTCTATATGTAACGCTTTTGTTACCATGCAAACAAATAAAGCTATGTATGCTTTTTGGGCTTGATATCCACGACCCTTTCCTAATCTTACCATTATGGGCCCTGCATAATCAAGACCGGTATGAAGGAAGGTTAAATAAGGTGTAACTCTTGATACTGGTAATGCACCCATCATTTGATTCATGTTCTTAGCACACTGTTTAGAGCAAATTAAACAATTATGTATAACTTTCCGAAGTGAGTTTGTTCGATAAGCAACTCACTAATTTTATGTTTCGGCAATATGATTGGATGTTTGGCATCCTAAGAGATAAGCGCATTACTTAATCTACCTGTTATTCTCAAAAGTCCATCACTATCTAAAAAGGGATTTAATGATTTTAGTGGACTCGATCGACTAATTAACACTTCTTTTGGACGAGTGTGACTTAAGGCTTTTATATCTTCTAAAAAGAATTGACTTTGAAGTTTTCTGCACCACAATTTTCTAGCTTCATCAATTCTTAGTGTATATGGTTGGTCATCTAAGCAGACTGTATTTTTCTTTTGACATAAACGAATGAACTTAAGACAATAAGCTGTAATTCTCAAAATTTTCGGCCAACTAGAAAACTTTGTAGACAAACGTTCTAACACGAAATTATCCTGTGTGCTTATTACAGTCAAGACATTAACTTCAAGACGAGGGATTGTTATTTGTTTCAGTGGGGCTACTTTTGTTTTTGAAGATACAAGTGGAATTATGGGCTTTTCATTATCATTTAAAACACGTATATATACTACTGCAGCGTAAGCCTTATTGGAAGTGTCTGCAAATCCGTGAATTTCATATATACTTTTTTTACTTTGACCAGTCCATCAAGGAATTGCAATTCTTTTTGAATTTTCAAGATTAAAGCAATAACTTTGCCATTGACTCAATATATCAGACGGTAACTCATCATCCCAATCAATTTTTTTTAGCCAAATGTCTTGCATTAAAATTTTTGACACGATAATAACTCGAAATATCCATCCAAGTGGATCAAACTGTCGCGATATAACTGAAAGAATTGTACGTTTCGACCACTTATCAAATTTATCAATTTTTACAGATAATAAAAATTCATCGCAATCCGAATGCCAATGAAGTCCAAGAATAGCTTTATTAGAAGAATCACGATCAACTAAACTAATAATACAATACAATAGATTTGATTTTAATAAGACAGGATGATTAGCGTTAAATTTACGCAATGGAAACCCTCCCTTTTCTAATAATTGTATTAAGTCTTCCTTAACTTTTAATGTTTCTTTTACGGTATCATCACCAAAAAGAATATCGTCGACATGAACATTTTCTTTTAAGATTAAACTCGCTTCTACATAATTCCCTCCCTCATCTTCAGCTAACTGTTTTAAGACCTTATTAGCAATATATAGCGCACAAGCCGTCCCATATGTAACTGTTAATAACTGACAATGTTGAAGATTTCCATTAGGTTTTGTTCTACAAACAATTCGTTGATAATCAACGTCCCTTTCGTCCACTAGAATTTGCCTAAACATTTTACATATATCTCCAGTCAAGACGAATTTATAAGTTCGCCAACGAATTATTATAGAAGTTATGTCATTATGTAACTTGGGACCCACCATTAATTGTTCATTCAATGAACTACCAGAGGACGTTGGACTTGAAGCATTAAACACTAATCGTACTGGTGTAGTAGAACTGTTTGCTTTAATTACAGGATGGTAAGGTATATAAATAGGATGTGAAAAATTATTTAGTAATGATGGATCCACCTTAATAGACCTCATATGATTTAGCTCTTCATATTTATTGAGAAAGTTGTAAAATTGTATTTCAAGATCAGGACTTTTTTTTAAGATTACGTTCTGTTTTTAATAACATAGCCATGGCAGTGGGAAAGGAATATCCTAATAGAGAAAGAGCATTTTTCTTTATTGGTAGTCGCACAATACATCGACCTTCTAAATTACGAGTATGAGTATCACAAAAAAACTTTTCACACATTTGTTTCTCATCAGTTAGAAACTTTTCATTTTCAAACTCCTCTAAATGCCGCAATCGACTAAGTTCTTCTTGCAAGTCTGATATCTTGATACAATGTTGTGATAAAACTATGGAATTATAATTCGGATCTGATTGATTTACTGAACCTGATAGAATCCATCCCAATATAGTAGATTGTGCTATAGGGCTACCTACTGAACCTTTTTTTACTTCCCCCAATAATAGTAAACCGTAATAGTCTGCCCCTATTATTATTTGAATCTCATCTTTACTAAAAGGCAAAGGATCAGCAAGAAGAAGGTCGTGCAGATGTGTCCAATGTGGGGCTAACGTCTCTAAAGAAGAGACATATCCCGTTAACCTTGGTAGAACTAGAGCTGAGATTTTAATACCTTGGTGAGGATTGTATATTGATGAAATCATTATTTCTACTCGTTACTTAACAGTACCTACGTAGGCTTTATTGATAGTTTCAACTGTTATGGATTCAGGGATCCTTTTGATTTGAAGCATTTGAACTAACTTATTAGAAATAAATGTCACTTGAGAGCCCTGATCTAATAATGCACGAATAACAGTTTCACGTCCCTTTAAATCACGTATTAAAACTTTCGCAGTGGGTAATAAACTAATAGGGGAGTTTTCTAGTCAAATTTTAGAAGAATTTAACGAGTGACTGAATCTTACGTTATCATCATCTACTTTTGTAGACGAAGAAGATGTAGAAGGAATTTCGATCTTGCTTTCCTTTTCTATAGAATTTTTTTATTAGGGTTTCTAGTTAAATGTATCATAGAATGATGTCGGCGTTTACAATGAATACAATCGTTTTTACTTGTACACTTTTGTGCAACATGACCTTGTCGAAGACAATTAAAGCAAAGTTTGCGTTCTTTAACTAATTCAAATCTTTTTGAAATAGAGAGAGTTTTAAATTGATCACATCTACAAAGAAAATGTTTCCCACCGCACAAGCAACAATCGTCATTAGACAATGTGACGTTAAATGATTTTACTAAATTTGTAGATGTCTGATTTTTCTTTGTATGATTATTATTAGAACTGCAACTTTTTGCAGTAGTCAATGTAGATTTAATGGCTTCTAATGTACGAATACGAGTGCTTAAAAATGAATCAAGTTGTTTATATGTAGGAAAGTCATCACTTTCTCCTACATGTTTTTTCCCATTCGATTAGTGAAAATTTACTTAATTTTTTGACTGTGATAACTACAAGTAAATCGTTTTCAATATCTCTGTCTAAATTTTGCAATGCTCGCACAATCTCTGCGGTAATATCACGTAAATTCTTTAACTCAACAACCGAATCATTTTGAACTGATGGGATAGCTAAGAGTTTATTGATAAGTGAATTAATAATTACACGTTTATTTTCATATCTTTTGTTAAGCATTTCCCAAGCACTTAAAAAGTTTGCTTCTGTAATACTTAAGTGTCTCATAAGTTGTGCTGCTTGGTCAGTTAAACAAGATTTGAGATAGTGTAATTTCTGTGTATCATGTAAATTAGTATTAGAAACTATTAAGGAATGAAAAATATCACGAAAATTAGGCCACTCAATATAATCACCAGAAAAATTAGGTATTTTAATCTTCGATTATTTTACGAATCTAGTATTCTGAGATATATCGACAAATGAATTTGAGTGGCTACTTGTACTTTCATTATTTTTATTTTGACTCTTAATTTCAGCAATTGTTTTATTAAACTTATCTAAGATATCAAAATAAACGTTTTCTATTTCAACAAAATAATCATTAGAAAAGTATTCAATCAAAGACTTATCTGAATTTTTTGCAGCAACATTAATGGCCTTATCCAGTGCTTCACATTTCTTCCAAAGTCCTCGAAGATGTTGGCGGCGGTCATGTATCATTTCCACAGAAAACTCATCACATTTTCGTTTTTTCAAACTTTCATGAAGTCTTGATATGCTTTGAATCACTGTGTCTTGCTAAATTAATAAGTCTTCCATTTTTACCGAAACACTCAATTTAATCCGGCTTGAAGGACCTTAATTATGTTCAAGAAAAAAACTTCAAAGAAACTGAAAGCAAATTTATTTATTAAAAAATTACACTTTATTCTACAAAAGTTACGACGAGACTGACTTTCTTCCTTTTCTGGATTTCTTAATTCGCCCCTCTCCTCTAGTTTTGACAATAGTTTTATACCTGGAAAAATAAAATGAACATTCCGTAGAGGGAAACCATACTTTCAGGTCATATTTATTTTCATTAAGTTTCATAGACAATTACGGCTGTCTAGACATGCGCACAAGGGTGCAAAGATATAACAAAACGAACAACGGGAAAGGGCCTCAATAAAAGTATAATAGCCATGGGTCTATTATTTTTCAAAGTCTAAATACAATGTTATTAACTCAATGTTAATACAATACTGTAGACAACTTAAATATATACATATTATTTTTTATATGTAGAAATTAATACAGACACCCAAAATTAAACAAAATATTTTATTAAATTAAATACAACTTAATACATAATTCACTAACACTGACTGTAGAGAGAGCTCAGAAATTTTTAATAAGTAGTTAGAAATACAAATGTCTACTTTTCATAAAAATAGAATTTTTGTATGAAAATGTTTCTTTTTTATAAAATACAACTTTTTCATTTATAACCCAGCAACTTATACTTTATCAGATGATTTTAACTGATTAAAAACTATTTTTAAAAAAATTTAAATTTACTTGTCTCAATAATTTTTGTAAAGTTAGGAAGTAACTGGGGTGTCCAGATACCCCATTTACTTCTTCTAGTGTTAACATTGATGTAGTACGATTGTAAAGATTCAAGAGGTCTTTTGGTATTACATATTTGAGGCTCCAGATCTTAAAAGGGCAAATGTTGCATTGATTTTAAATGGTATATGTGCCCTTTTAAGATCATCACTGTGGTAAAATTAAGATCTAAAACGGTTCCTCAGTAAAGCGGGATTCAACACTGTAAAGTTCGCCAGTGTCGCACAACCCCACAGTGGGCCAGAGGAGACCAAAAGTGGCAAAAAACAAAGTTTCATATTTCAAAAAAGTACTTACTCTGTCATAAAAAGTACACCTTAAAGTAGTATTTTTGAAATTTTAAAAGATTTTCGTTAAAAAATGTACTCTTAGTAATGCAATACATTTGGAAAATATGTTTAAAATTAAAAATTCGTATTTTTCCTAAAATGATTATTTTTTTTTCTATTCTGTATTTTTATATAATTTCTAATGACCTCTTGTACTAATAGGTATACGGCAACGTAAAAAAATAGTTTTCTATATCAAAAATATTTGTAAGATACTTTTTTTCACAAGTTTTTACATGATTCGTTGAAGTTTTTATTCTTGTGCTTACTTTCGATTGACAGTTCCCTTAAGTTCCACTACATACAACAGTTTATTTTATGTCAATCTCTTCCTTAGATCATACAGTTCAAGAAAATGTTGCGCTTTTTTGCGCATTTTTCTATTTAACCCCTTGGCAGTCTATGACGTGTATACACGTCATGGTGCAGGTGGGCTCAAACTGTCGATATTGTGTCTAGACTCAAGTAGATTTGTGGCTAGATTAACAGACAGATTTGTCCCAAAATTGTTACTCGCTGTATATGAGTCTGATTTCAAATTTTTAAAATTCAAAATGGTTGATCCAATATGGCGGACATTTTCAAAAATTTATCGGATTCACTACTTAAAACTTGATACTCGGGGGTTTTCGTGCACGGAGAGAAAATATATATTAAATTTTGTAAAAGTATTTTACAAATTAGGAAAAAAGTGCGACAAAGCAAAATTTTATTATAAAAAATAATAAACTTTAAAAAAACTTATGTGAAATATAATAAAGTTTTATTAGAATTTAATTAATATTTTTGATATTTGATATAATTATACTAAATTTCACATAAATTTTTCTAAATTTTAGTATTTTTTATATCCAAATTTCGCTTTGTCGCACTTTTCCCCCAAATTGTAAAATACTTTTACAAAATTTAAAATATATTCTCTCTCCGTGTGATCGTTGATTATGAATCCAATGTTAGTTTCCAAAAATTCAAAATGGTTTGCGACGGAAACGAATAAAATCAATGTTAAAATTTAATTATTCTTCTCCCTCCAGCGCGACCCGAATCGAGGACCCCGAATGCACGGTCTGAGATCGTCACTTCTCAAAGAGGTGTTACCGCAGTAGGAGCTCGAAGCGGTCTTACCGCAGCGAAAGGGTTTTACCCTAAGTGGTCTTACCACAGGTGATGAGGTTTTACCTCGAAACGGTTTTACCGTAGTCACTAGGAGACGATTGTCTCAACGCGGTCTCTACGACGACGAAATGGTTTTACCATGATCTACGACTTTATGAACGGTTTTACCGTGAGTAAAATGCCGTCTACGCGCATACATTGATGTTCACGTTCCCGCCGCTACCGACGTTTTCCGTATAATAGTTTTCGTTACGTTTTCTTTACACGATTCGACGATTCTTCACGTTTAATTAGTTTCTCTATTGTTTGTAAATATTTATAAATACACGTTTTCTATGTTTCTGTAATTAAGCTTGTTAATTTCTTAGATTTTAACGAACCTTGACCGACGAGCTAATCCCTCTCAATTAACATTCATTACAGGTTATTCGATATGGTAAAATTTTGTATTCAATATAATTTAAAAAGGTTTTTGTAATCAGCAATCATAAACACTACCGAGTATGAATTTTAAATCAATTTTAAATTTTATGACTTTATTTGGAAAAATTATCCGCCATATTGGATGTGACTTTTCCCCGGAAACATCAGAATAACGAATATCAAATAAATCCCATTAATTTTTGAAAATGATATCCACCATAATAGATCCGTCATATTAAATTTTTAAAAACTAACATCGAAATTATAATCAGTTAACCCGAAAACCTCTAAGTAACAAGTTTCAAATGATTCTGGTGATTTTTGGAAATTTTTCGCCATATTGGATCCTACATTTTGAAAATCTGACTTTAGATTTGTGACCAGGGACCGTAAAAATCCTTGTATACCAAGTTTCATAAAAAAATTAATTTTTAATTCTTATGTCTGCCATAATAAATCCTACGTTTTGAATTTTTTAAATCTGACTTCATATTCGTGATCAGGGACCGCAAAAACCCTTGTATACCAAGTTTCATAAAAAAGATGAATTTTTTAATTTTTATGTCCGCCATATTTAATTCGACATTTTGAATTTGGAAAATCTGACTTAAAATTCTTGATCAGCGATTCCGAAAACAATAGAGAGGATAATTTAAATTTCTAAATATTTCTTAATTTTGGAGTTATTAATTTTTGCTAAAAATTTACGATTCTGGCCCACTGTGAACCCGACTGTATTTTTAAATCAGTAATATCATAAACCTTCCTTAGCCTGTGTGGAAAAATTGTTGGGTCCTAGTAATGAGCTAGAAAGACCGTCTACTCGCTAACGGAGCGCTGAAGGAACTGTCTGATCATGGGCTAATCAGATCAGTGACGATCGAACCACGCGTTAGTCCAAACTAGACGGTCTAATCAGATCTAATTAGCAGTGCTAATATTAAAATTTTAGGTTCGGTTTCAATATGTCAATGTTTTAATTTTAAATAATTTACCAAAATTTACACATTTCTCACGTTTCTTAAATGGGTCAAATTTTCTCAAAAAAATCAAAGTTGGTCATGGTTCTTTTAATTTTTGTGAAACTTGGTATAAAGGTAGTGTTTTATATCAGAAGATTTTAGGAAAAAAAGATTTTTAAAAATTTTCAAAAGTGTGGATTTTACCGGGCATTAAATATTAAAGCACATTTTTTTGAAAAACGAATAACTTTTATCCATTTAGTTAGATTTTGTTTAAATTTTAGGTAATCATAGTTGATTAACTATAATATTTAGATTCGTTATCTTCTCCAGAATTTTTTGCAAAATAAAAATCCCTGGAGACTTTAAAACTAACCGAAATATCGAATTTTTTGTCTCGAGGTGCACAGATATCGATCTCGCGTAAACACGCCTGAGATGTGCACCAAACGTTTTTAAGCGTGAATTTTCGCATTCTAATATTTTTTTTAATTTTTAGTAAAAAAGGAAGGTTTAAAAATCAAGTTTTGCAATTATAAATTTGTTTTTAAACAATTTTGAATCTCAAAATGTGTATGTATGTAATATATAAGGGACAAATTTTCTCAAGTGTACCAATGTCAAAATTGCAAGTTATTAGATCGGGCTAATATTTTCACAGTATTTAGAACTATGAATGAGTACTTTAAACCACCAAGTAATTATGAAATTTTATAAAAAATTGTAGGGGGAGGGGGTTGAAGATTTTGGATAAGAATAAACAGTAAGTTTTATAAAAAATCGTAGCTTTTATATAATAAAGAAAAAAAATTGTGACCTATATGTTTTTGGTAGGTTTTTTCTGATATTTCAAATAGTTAGTATTTTTTTCAAAAAATTCAAAATTTAACCCTTCTTTTAAAAATTAAAGATTTTTTTGAAATTTTTTTTTTTTAACTAAACTTCCCGGCCAAATATTTTTTGACATTTTCTAAAGTACATTTTTTCAATTTTTACATTTTTGATGTAAGAAAAAATGACTTTTTTGTTCTTGAATTATTAATTAATTAATTAATAAAAATTGAAATATTTTACAATATGAAGTATTTTGATTAAATTGACGTTTTACAAATAAATATTTATAAGAATAAAGATATAGTGTTAGTTTTTTTTTAAAACAAATGTTTATATAATTTTATTTTAAAAAATTATATTCCAGTTATTTGCAACGATTGTTTAAATAAAATATTTAACACCTTATGCGTGTATCACGCTTGATATTGATATTAAAATAATAAAAAATTATGCAGATAAAACAATCATCTCTTCTTACATCAAAAATGTAAAAATTAAAAAAATGTACTTTAGAAAATGTCAAAAAATATTTGGCCGGAAAGTTTAGTTAAAAAAAAATTTTTTTTAAATCTTTAATTTTTAAAAGAAGGGTTAAATTTTGAATTTTTTGAAAGAAATACTAACCATTTGAAATATCAGGAAAAACCTACCAAAAACATATAGGTCACCATTTTTTTTCTTTATTATATAAAAGGTACGATTTTTTATAAAACTTACTGTTTATACTTATCCAAAATCTTCAACTCCCTCCCCCTACAAATTTTTATAAAATTTCATAATTACTTGGTGGTTTTAAGTACTCATTCATAGTTCTAAATACTGTGAAAATATTAGCCCGATCTAACAACTTGCAATTTTGACATCGAGACAAAAAAATCGATATTTCGGTTAGTTTTAAAGTCCCAGGGATTTTTATTTTGCAAAAAATTCTGGAGAAGATAACGAATCCAAATATTATAGTTACAAAAAAATCGAAGAGGTGCTTCTGCCCGAAAAAATGAAATCAAAATTTTTTTGACTTTTTTCCGGGCAAATTTTGGATTTTTTTTCTTTAATATTACACTTTTAATTGTTAGATAAACATTTGACCCAAATGTAATGTGAAGACATGAATTATTAATAATAATAAATATTATTGTTATATTTTTATTCATATATGTGTGTACATACACTACCGTCGGGAATTATTGGTACGGCTGCACACACATGGCCCAAAAACATACCAATCTTTAAATCACAATTTTTTTGTAAATACAAATGTCAGAAAATTAACAAATATACCATTCGAAAGATTATTAAATTCTGCGATTAATGATATGCAACTGAAAATTTTAATAATTTATACAAAGATTGCAGCAATCTACAAATTTGACAACAAAATTTTAAAATAAAATTTTTTTAGAAATTATTTCAACCCCTGCACATTTTTTAAAAATTGTAGGAAAATTTTGAAACTTATATAGGTGTAAACATTTAAGTCTCATCTTTAGTTTAAGACCAAAAGAGTTAAAAAATCTTATTCGGTTCGTGAGATATCATTATATACGTCCGAGCATGTTTTTTGACAAATGCATTGAATTAGTCGATTTTGAACGTTTTTTGGCTGAAAATGCTCGGCCGTTTATAATGATATCTCCCGAACCGAATAAGATTTTTTAACTCTTTTGGTCTCAAATTAAAGATGAATATTCAATGATTACACCTATATAAGTTTCAAATTTTTCCTACAATTTTTAAAAAATTTGCAGGGGTTAAAATAATTTCCAAAAAAATTTTATTTTAAATTTTTTTTTGTCAAATTTGTAGATTGCTGCAAGCTTTGTATAAATTATTAAAATTTTCAGTTACATATTATTAATCGTAGAATTTAATAATCTTTCGAATGGTTTATTTGTTAATTTTCTGACATTTGTATTTATAAAGAAATCGTGATTTGAAGATTGGTATGTTTTTTAGCCCTGCGCGTGCAGCCGTACCGATAATTCCCTTACGGTAGTGTATATTTAATGACAATAAGTTATTATTATAATGACAGATTATCTAGGTCGAATAGATGCCTCGCTTAGCGGACGTTTTAGGACTAAGGGTACTTGGTTCGCGTATAATGATATGCACCCATGTAGAAATTTCCCTACGCGTCCCTATCAAATCTTGGATTCTGATTAGAATCACACTAGAAAATCTAGTTTGGAAAAATCTGATTAAAACCTGTTTAGATTCTTGTGAGGAAATTTGGACTAGAAATATCTAGCTAGATTACGCATAAAATCTAGAGAGGTCATTCAGATTAGAAATCACTGATTAGTCCCTTGCTAAATTCTAGTCGAAGATGCCCGGAATCGGACTTATATGATTTTTCAGTGTTTTTTAATCTTTTTTGTTCTGATTTTTTAATTCAATTATAGAATTATTTGTTAATTTAAAAATTGACCTTAGATACACGGAAATAGTATAAGTAATAATAATTAATGATAAACCTTTGTCAAAAAATGATTAGTTAATATAGAATATAAATTTTTATCCCTCATGCACAAAAATGGCGCTTTTAGATAGCTGACGACAGGGAGTAAAGTCACTCATTTGTTTGACCATATAAAAATGGCGTCCATTTTCTCCCAAGAGGCAAACATAACAGCTGATTCCATGCGTTATTTTTGCCCATGGGAGAAAACGGCCGCCATTTTCATATAAGTTAAACAAGTGAATGACTTTTACTCCCTGTCGTCTGCTATCTGAAATCGCCACTTTTGTGCATTAGGAATAAAAAATATCGTAAGTAACACGGGAATAAAGGCAGCCAATTTGTTTACGATGATTTTTGTGACACGAGTGGAGGTCACAAAAATCATCGTAAACAAATGGCTGCCTTTATACCCTTGTTGCTTAATATACTATTATAACTATTCTCAGAAGCGCAGAAAAAAGTGAGAAGTTAGTATATAAGAGCGTTTCGGAATACGTGTGGTATCGCGTCGGTAATGCAGTGTGTCGTGCGTGCGTGTTCGGTTAATAATAGGATAGGTATACAAGCGAGCGAACAAATTTTCTCAACGAGATATAATTAAAACTAATATAATTTTAATTTATATATAGTTATACACTACCGTCCAAAAGTATCAGGACGATTACATTCGACTCTATGAAAAAACATGCCATCACTTTTTCAATCATATCTCGGAAATAAAAGGAGGTACAAAAAAACTTAAATACGGTTAGAAAGCTAATTAAATTCTGCGTAAAATAAGCCATCTTTGAAGTCATTTTCTTAATTATTGTTTAAGTTGTAGAGTGAGAAAGAAATAAAAGAAATAATTAAATTTTCTCATTTTTGTCTCTTGACTTCAACTTTTTCAAAAATCTAGGTTAATCCGTCTTCGATATATCATTAAAAATGTGAAGCAGTGTTTCGACCGATTGGTGCATTGAAATTCAACTGTGACGACTCGGTTCTGGCTTCGCGCGGCAGCGAAAGAGAGAAAACAGGGACGAATTTTGGCTGGAGAATAATAAATAATGATGTTTCACGAGTAATATAAAGAAACTCAATAGTTCATCGTTCCCCCGCATGAATTCGTTCCTGTTTTCTCTCTTATTCGCTGCCGCGCGAAGCCACAATCGAGTCGTCACAGTTGAATTTCAATGCACCAATCGTTCGAAACACGGCTTAACATTTTTAATGATATATCAAAGACGATTAACTTTTTAAAATTTTTTTCTTTCTCACTCTACAACTTAAAAAATAATTAAGGAAATGACTTCAAAGATGGCTTATTTTACGCAGAATTTAATCAGCTTTCTAACCGTAGGAGGGAGTCTCCAGTTGTGAGACGGGTTTTATTTTTGACTCGTAAATTGTAAACGGGTAAACGAAATTGTAAATAAAATACACTGTTCGAAAGGTAACAGAAATAAGCAACTTTTATTGAAAGAAAGTATAGTGTTTCGATGAACTCAAAAAATTTTACGATACATTTTCCGAGCACATCGCTTTAAAAAAAAAAATGTCTCCAGTTGTGAGACACTCATTAAAAATTGCTAAAATTTAATAAGTTTGACATAAAACGTTATGTTTAGTAGAAATAATTAAATATATTAATAATATATATTATTATATATTAAATAATATTTATTCGACAAAATATGACTATCAAATAAACACAATTTAATAGCTTCAACAAGAGCATTACAATTGATTTCTTCTGAATCAATTGACTTTTTTCCACTTGACATGCCTAAAAATACTAGAAAAAAAATCAAAACAACATTTAAATAGTATGTCTGCAAATTCCCATTTTTTATGCTGCCCAGATGGGTGTTGACATCGTCTCACAACTGGTGATATGCTGTGTCTCACACCCAGAAATTGGCGCTATTTTGAAAAAGGAAAATTAAATTATTATCTACCGTAGATTGGAACAATGCAAAATTGCATCACAAAATATAAGGAAAACACTAAAAGAAAATGCATTACATTTACCTTTTCCAATTAATTAACTTGGAAAAAAAGTACTTTGCATTTATTGAAAAAACGCTTTTTAGTCGATTATCACACACAGTGTTGGTATTTAACAAAAACAGTTTATATATCCGCTTTGGCGTACACGAAAAAGTTGGCTCATATAAAAAGAAATGTTTTTATATAAACCAATCGGCTTTTTAATATTGCATGTTAAAAAAAATTGACTGTCTCACAACTGGAGGTGTCTCACAACTGGAGACTCTCCCTTATTTAAGTTTTTTTGTACCTCTTTTTATTTCCGAGATATGATTGAAAAAGTGATGGCATGTTTTTTCATAGAGTCGAATGTAATCGTCCTGATACTTTTGGACGGTAGTGTAATTAATACTAATAACAAATCTCTAAAAGGATTCGTTTATTTTACACTTGTAGGGTACTTGCTAGTTCCCGACTAGAAATTCTAGACTAGTACAAATTTTCGTTTTTTATGTAGAAAATTCAAAGAAATTCTTTGTTTATTTAATTGTAGGTCCATATAAAGGATATAATATACAATATAAAATAGGTGATTAATATAATACTTTAATCTAAATATATTTCCATAGATTTGTTACTCAAATAAAAATAAAAAACAAATTATATTTTTAAGCTTTATTTAAATTATTTTTTAATATATGACGCAATATTATTACAATTAAAATTTGAATTTGAAGAAAAAATAAATTTATTTTGTTCACTTGAACGATCAAATTTGGAACACACTGTCTTCGTAGGGAACTTGTTATAATCCCCCAAAAAATATGCTTGTCAATATCCGAGCGTCACAGAAAATCCCGAGGCCCTCCTAGTTCCTTGCATTTTCCCTTATTCATGTAGGTAATAGGGAAATCTGACCAGATCCATACGAAAATCTTTCTAAAATTTCTACAAGGGGTGTTTTTTTCAATTTCGAACGTTTTATTATTTGACCAAGATACTACTTGATGAACGGGGGTTTTATAAATTTATCTTTCCTGTGGAGGAAATGTGTGACGATCTTTTAAGGAAAATTGAGATGCAAAATTAAATTTTATTTTAAAATAACAGTGGTATGTTTAAGCAAAGTTTTTCTTAAATGTTTGAGTATTTTTGAAAATTTTATAATAAAAAAGTTAATAAATATTACCAGAGGAAGAAGGGTAGCCAACAGGCGAGGAAAGCAGACATGATGATACCTAATGTCCTTGCAGCCTTTCTCTCTCTTTTCATTTTACTACTACTGGTTATCGGAGGCTCTTCCGGTAGAGTTTCCGGGCACGATTGCCCAACGGATGGCAACCCTGCTAATCCTGCTGATATTCCGTTGATTTGTAGATGTTTATTTAGTAAAGCTGCTGCAACTTTGCTTCTGAAACAGCAAAAATTTTTCTTTTATTAATAAAAACTAGCGTCATACTCCTCGCTCGCTCAGAAGACATTTTCTTATTTATTTCTACTTACATAAATAGTTTTTGAGGTAAAAATTTTGTTAAAAAAATTTTTAACGTCAAAAACTCTCTTGATTAAGCTAATTTTGTTTAAAAAAATCTTTAACTTCAAAAACGATCCTTATACCTCATACAATGTGAATGCAGGCTAATTGTTTATAACATTTTTACACCAATAGGTCTTTTTTAAAAAATTATGTAATATATGTTTTCGTAGTGGTTCTTAGCGTAGAATCAAATAGCGCTATAAGTTTCTTATAAAAATTGATTTTTCTTCATTTGTTTATAAAAAAATTGTTAAAAAAATTTTTTTTAACATTCAACGCAATAGTTATCATTAGATCCCATGCCAAGATTTCAATAGTTACTTTTATAATATCTGCATTCCTTTGTCTGTAGGCATCAATGGGTTAATGTAAAAAATCTTTTCCTTAAAGCATTTTTTCAGTTAGTAGAAAATAAATTTGATACAATAACGTTTGACTTTTGTTCCACTGAAGACCATAAAAATAAAAAATTAGAAATATAAGCCTGGATAAAGTGTGGCTAGCGCAACGCACAAACACTCGTAGCGCAAACTTCAAAAATTTTTTTCTCAAAAACGTCAAAAAGCACTTCTTTAAAAATTTAACCACTTATTAAAGAAGGTTTAAATTTTGAGAAAATAATTTTTTTAGGAAACTCCATGATGTCTTCTTTTGCATATTTTTTTAACAATAAAAAATTATTGTTTAAACAAATTATTGAAAATTTAATTTTTCTTAACTTATTTTTAATATTATAAAAAATTGACATTTATTTATTTATTTTCAGTTTCTGATTTTTCAAATCTAAATATCTTGCAAAAAAATTTTATTTTTGCAAAACTGTTTGGCACAGTTATTTAGTACCCCAAATACTACAAAATTACAAACTTTAAGAAAAATCGGTGATCCACCATTTACTTTTCGTATGGAACTGCCCTTGATATAAAAATTTTAATTTGTAGTATCAAATAAATAGTTATTTGTAGTAAATTTGAATTATTTAAGTCAAATGAATGGAATAATTGGATCTAATAAATATTGCTTTAAATTAATTAGGAAAATTACTTGATTCAGTAATGCATGGATTTTAATTCAAATAAATATTTATTTGCATCAATAAAATAATTTTTTTAAAATAACTAAATATTTATGGGACACTCCGCACGTCAACACGAACAGAGCTTTAAACAAAAATTGCTTTGATAGATTTAAACGTTCTAGGGCTTAAAAGATTTCTGCATTCATGTACTTTAACATGGCGATGGGCGTTTTTTGCAAATTTTAATTTCCGATGCCAATAGAGCTGTCAAAAGTCAAATGGTCCAAAAATTTCAAAATACTTTTATGAATTAAAAGCAAAAAACAAGGTAAATTATTCTGTAACTCATTCTTTAACAGTTTTTTAAGGTCCCCGAATATAAATCTAAAGTTTTTTTTTAAATCTAAAATGTCGGATCCTATATGGCGGACAAAATTCAAATTTTATCAGATTCGATTAAAACTTGTTACTCGGTGGTTTTTAGGGTCGCTGATTACGAATCTACACTACCGGTCAAAATTGAGAAACCATTCATTTTCAGGTGATTGAAAAACATTTTCTCCAACACTTGCTCTGAAAGGAGTACTTTTCTTGGTAGAAAAGTGTGGCGAAAGTAGAACTTTTCTTAACTGCTCTGAAGAGCGTGGCGAAAGTAAAATTTGGCGTGGCGAAAGTAAATTCAGCGTGTCGAAAGTAATTTTTAGCGTGGCGAAAGGAAATTTGGCGTGGCGAAAGGAAATCATGAATTTATTCTTTTTTCTTGTTCTTTGACCGAGATTTATTTTGTATCTAACTTCTTTCCCACTCAATACATTCGTCTTTTATTATATTAAACATAAGAACATTTTAAATTAAAATTATACGAAACTCACGAAGAAACCTTTCCTAGCAAGGCGTTGGAGAAAACATAGTGCACAACTCGTGGTGAAAGAATGATTTTTCGAGAGTGATTGCTGCTCTCGCTACGCTCGAGCCGCAAACTTCACTCTCGAAAAATCACACTTTCGCCACTAGTTGTACAATGTACTATTAAAACATAAAATGTATGGAAACTAAAATATTTTGCTTTTTATTTTTTGAAAGATGATAAAATTTTGAAAAAAACAAGATCTTTTAGAAGTCATTTAGCCAATATTTTATTTAGATATTTTTAAAAAATCGTCATTTTCAATGTCTTACAAAAATTTGAATAACTTTTAAAATAATGAACGCTTTTTAAAGATCTTAAACTTATTTTAAAGGTCATTTGCTACACTATAAGAATTACTTATAGGCATTAACGTGTAATTTTTTTCTTAGAAAATGCAGGCCGTCAAACTTGGACTAAAAAAATTCAAAAAATTTGAAACAATCTTCTGAACTAAAAACTATTTTAGAAAATATATAAAACTTTATATGGTATAAATTTTATGAGAAAATTTAATTAAAAAAATACGTTTGAATTTTAAAAATTATTTTTCTGTAAATAAAAATGTTTCAAATTTTTTATATTTTTTTGGTTTAAGTTTTTATTTTAGAAGTTATTCAAATTTTTGTAAGACATTGAAAATGGCGATTTTTTAAAAATATCTAAATGAATTATTGGCCAAACGACTTCTGAAATATCTTCTTCTGTTCAAAATTTTATCATCTTTAAAAAAATGAGCAGAAAAAAATTTTAGTTTTAATAAATTTTATGTTTTAAAACGATTTTCATTTGACTGAAAATGGGTTGTCTTTCAATTTTGACCGGTAACAAGTTTTAATCGAATCTGTTCAAATTTGAATTTTGTCCGCCATATTGGATCCGCCATTTTAAATTTTAAAAAAACTTTAGATTTATATTCGGGGACCCTAAAAACTGTTCTTCCATTTGCATACGTAAAAGTATTAGCACACTAAAAAAAATTATCTCATTCAAATAATTTTTTTATCTATATATTTATTTGATTTAAATAACTTGAATTATGCGAATATACTGTTGGTTTTTGTAAAATAATTATTTATCAAAAATCAATCTTACTTAGAAATGTAATATAAGATCGTATAAGTTTTCTTTTTAAACTGTTTATATCATGAGGCGACAGGATGGCGGACGGCTATCAAATTTTGTAAACCATTTTTGAACAAAGACTATATTGCATTAGTATTAGGCATATATGAGTCAGTTTTGTCTGGTCCTTTGATTTTCATATTAGTCTTAACCGATCAAGCGTAGAGTAAAGATTACATGCATCTTCCAAGTGCGAATTCAATAAAAGCAGAAATTAAGATATAATATTGTTTCTTATTTTATTTTATACCCATAATTCTAATAGGTTGTGGGCTCAGAAACGTTTTAGTAACTGTATATATAAAATATTTTAAATTAGTTTTTCATATTTTAAGTTTCTTAATTGGTTAGTATATTAAACAGAAAGAACAATGGAAAGTTTAAAAGTAAAAAGAAACATTAAACCCTTCGATGGTGACAAATACAGTGTGTGGAAATTTAGAATTTTATCCTTGTTAAAAGAACTTGGTGTTAGTGATGTAATAAATAAACCTACTCCTTCTGAAAAAAATGAAGCTTGGAATAAAGCTGAAAACACTGCAAAAAGTGTAATTATTGAATTTTTAGCCGATTCTTTTCTTACCTTCGCAAAGGAAGAAAATAGTGCGCGAGACATTTTGGACAATTTAAGTAAAATTTACGAACGTAAAAGTCTTGCCACTCAGTTTTCAATTCGTAAAAAATTATTGCTATTAAAACTCCAAGGTGATATATCTTTAGTTAAACATTTTACTATTTTTGATGATTTAATTACGGAATTGACAGCTGCTGGTGGTAAAATAGACGAAACTGACAAAGTATCACATTTACTTCTAACTTTACCATTAATTTATGACGGTGTAATAACTGCTATTGAAACTCTTTCTGAAGACAATTTATACTAGCTTTTGTAAAAACTAGACTATTAGATCACGAGACAAAAATAAAAAGTGATAGTAGTGATACAAGTGCCAAAGTGTTACAAGCTGAAACTGTGAATAAACAAAATTCGGGACATGTAAATAAAAAAAGTTTTACAACCAAGGACAGAAAAATAAGTTGAAAGCAAATAAAAAATCGTTTAATTTGAAGTGCTACCATTGTGGAAGAAAAGGACATATGAAAGGTGATTGCATTTATTTTAAGAAAAGTGAAGAGTACAAGTCAAAAAGGTTGAACGATGCAAAGAAAACAGCTCAAACAGTGCAATCAACAAATTTAGTGCCAATTGAAACGATTAATTCCAGTTTTTCTTTTATGGTTGGAAACTACGAACATGAAGTCAATAATAAAATTAACTTCATTTTGGATTCAGGAGCATCAGATCACATCATAAACCAGAAAGATTTAACTGCAGATTTCAAAGAGTTGGAAACACCTGTGAAGATTTCTATTGCCAAAAAGGATACTTATATACTGGCAACGAAAAAGGGTTCACTAAATGTAATTAGTGATGTTGGTGTTCCAGGTGTACTGAAGGATGTACTATATTGTCCTGAAATTCCTCACAATTTGCTGTCTGTTACGAGAATGCAGGAAGCTGGTTTGACAATTATTTTTGATTTAAAAGGAGTAACTATTTGTAAAGAGCGTAAGACTGTAATGAAAGGTAAATCTTTAAATAATTTAGTAATTATTAACTTTAAAGTAAATAATTCTAAAACTAACTCTATTGTTCAAGTATATAATAGTAAAAAGATTGATTATGAGTTGTGGCATCAGAGATTTGGGCACATAAGTAAAAATAAATTTCTTAAATTGAAAGATAAGCATATGGTCAATGATGTGTCACTAATAGATCAGGTTACACCCGGTGATAATTTATGTGAAGCTTGTATAAATGGAAAGCAAGCAAGGTTACCATTTAAAAAAGAAAAATGCAAAGATCACATCAAACGACCATTGTTTATTGTTCATTCAGATGTTGCTGGTCCTATTACTCCCCCTGCCGTAAATAATAAAAATTATTTTGTTTTATTTATTGATCAATATACACATTATTGTGTAACATATTTAATTACATACAAATTAGATGTTTTCTCAGTTTTTTGTGTGAGCGTATGGTAAGAACTGTCACTGAAAAAGCAAGAAGTATGATAGCTGGTTCTAGTTTAGAAAAATGTTTTTGGGGTGAAGCAGTTTTAACTGCTACTTATTTAATAAATATCACACCTACTAAAGCTTTAAGTGTAGCAAAAACACCATATGAACTATGGCATAACAAAAGACCTGAAATTAAATATTTAAAAGTTTTTGGTTCAACCGTTTATGTTCATAATAAAACCAGTAAATCAAAATTTGATTTAAAGTCATGAAAAGGTATACCGGTTGGATATGAACCAAATGGTTATAAAGTTTGGGATATTGATTCAGAAAAATTCCTTGTGGTTAGAGATGTAATTGTAGATGAAATGAATTTTCTGAAGACAAGACCTAAAGAAATTAATATTGAAGAATCTCAAATAGAAACTGATATTTCTAACGTAAGGTCAAAATCAGTAGATTTAAATGAATCTGATAAAGGTAAATCAGATGCTTTGAATAAATCTGATAATAGTAAATCAGATGATATTTTTGTTGAAAGTGATATAGATGAAATCCCATTAAAAATTTCTAAATTAAATAACAATTTGCGTTCAAAAGATTTTTCTCAAAATAATAATGGACAAATTTCCTCTAACCTTAGAAGAAGTGAAAGGATTAAGCATTTGAGTCCTATATCTTATAATGAAAATAACATTTCAGAAGATTTAATTTTATGTGCTCAATCTGAAATTTCTAAAACGCCAAACTCGTATGATGAAATTAAAAATAGAGAAGATAGGGATAAATGGGAACTTGCTATAAAAGATGAAATTAATTAATTAAAAATTAATAATACGTGGACATTAGTGGAGAGACCTAAAAATAAAAACATTGTAGATTGTAAATGGATTTTTACAATTAAAAACGATGAATTTGGGAATCCACTAAAATATAAAGCTCGTTTAGTAGCAAGAGGTTTCAGTCAGGAATATTTAACAGATTACAATGAAACTTTTGCACCTGTAGCAAGGATAACGAATTTTAGATTAATTATAGATTTTGCAAATCAATTTAATTTACTTATTCATCACATGGATGTAAAAACTGCATTTTTAAATGGAGAATTAAAAGAAGAAATTTATATGAAAGTACCTGATGGAATTAAAAGTAAAAATAATTTGGTCTGTAAATTACATAAAGCTTTATATGGTTTAAAACAAGCTGCAAGATGTTGGTTTGAGCTTTGTAAAAAAGCTTTAAAAGATAAAAGTTTTAAAAATTCTGAAGTAGATCCTTGTATTTATATTTTAGATAGAGGAGATGTCACTAAAAATATTTATATTGTTTTATATGTTGATGATCTTGTAATAGTAACAGCAAATATTAAAACAATGGAAAGTTTTAAATTTTATTTAATAAACAAGTTTTCAATGACAGATTTGAAAGAAATTAAACTTTTTCTTGGGATAAAAGTAACTAAAGATAATAATACAATAACTTTAGATCAAATTGCTTATATTAAAACAATTCTAAACAAGTTTAAAATGAACGAGTGCAAACCAGTAAATACACCTCTAGAAAATAAATTAAACTATGAAGCTCTTAATTCAGATGAAAAATATAATGCACCGTGTCGAAATCTCATCGGTTGTTTAATGTATTTAATGGTTTGTACACGTCCAGATTTAAGTACTGCTGTTAATACCTATATTGAGTAGATACACAAACAAAAATAATGAAGAGTTATGGAAGTGTTTAAAAAGAGTTCTTAGGTATTTAAAAGGCTCAATAGATACAAAATTAACTTATGTAAAAATCAATTTTAATAATGTTTTAATTGGTTATGTAGATTCAGATTGGGGTAGTAACGAAATTGATAGAAAAAGTACAACCGGATATTTGTTTAAACTATTTGATCAATGTACTATTTCTTGGAATACTAAAAGACAAATTTCTGTAGCTGCTTTATCGACAGAAGCTAAATATATGGCTTTATTTGAAGGTGTTAAAGAGGCACTTTGGTTAAAATCATTAGTAATTAGTATTAACTTGAAAATTTCTGATCCAATTATAATCTACGAAGACAATAATGGATGTATCAGTATTGCGAATAATCCGACGAATCATAAGAAAACAAAGCATATTGATATAAAGTATCATTTTTCAAGAGAACAAGTTGAGAAAAATGTTATTAAATTATTGTATATTCCTACAGGTCTACAGCTAGCGGATGCGTTCACAAAACCGTTACCAGGACCAAAGTTTCTGGAACTCAGAGCCGACATTAGTTTGAAATAATGTATCAATAAATATAAGTGGTCTGATTAAGTTTTCTGGGTTTCCCTAATCCGCGCAACAAATGTTGGACCATATGTATAATTTGTTCCCAGTGAAGCACAAGGAGGATGCATATTAAGTTAATATAGTTATTAAATAAATGTATATATGTAAAATAATAAGACGATTAATTTTTGAGGCAGCCTGTTGGTTTTTGTAAAATAATTATTTATCAAAAATCAATCTTACTTAGAAATGTAATATAAGATCGTATAAGTTTTCTTTTTAAACTGTTTATATCATGAGGCGACAGGATGGCGGACGGCTATCAAATTTTGTAAACCATTTTTGAACAAAGACTATATTGCATTAGTATTAGGCATATATGAGTCAGTTTTGTCTGGTCCTTTGATTTTCATATTAGTCTTAACCGATCAAGCGTAGAGTAAAGATTACATGCATCTTCCAAGTGCGAATTCAATAAAAGCAGAAATTAAGATATAATATTGTTTCTTATTTTATTTTATACCCATAATCCTAATATATACGAAACTTTTTTCTTAAAAAATGCAGGTTGGCAAACTCAGACTAAAAGAATTTAAAAAATTTGAAACAATCTTATAAACCCCTTCGCTGTTTGGAAAAATAATAATCATATGATTGGCCTAAAATGTTCAGCAAAATCTGTTAGATGAATTTTTATGAAACTTAGTATACAAGGGTTTTTGGGGTCGCTGAATATAAATATGACGTCAAAAAAAATTCAAAATGGTAGATCCAATATGTCGGACAAAATTTTTAAATTTCAAACAGATATTATAAACAAAAAAAAACAAAGAACAGAAAGTGTAATGTAAAACCTTTGCAGCCTCCACGCGGCACATTTTGGGGTCATGATTCGTTTTATCAGCTAATGCAAAGGATATAGAATAGAGTAGACTAAATCCATTTCAAATGAGCAGGTCGACTAACTTCAAGTTATAGATTTAGCTGTCGCTAAAATATGTTATTGTACATGAAAAAAAAGAGACACGTATTTTCTTATTTTTAAAAAAAGATAAATTTAAAGAAGTTACGCACATTTAAACTTTGAGTGGTAAAACTCGAATGAATAGTGAAAAAAAATTGTTTTGCTTGTCATTTTTTTTCTTTTGAGTTTAATTTAATTTTCTTTCTTGGGTCTTGTAGATGGTCTTGTCCTCTTCAAAATCCAGTTTGAAATTTGAAAAAATATTTAAAATTATAAAAATAGGGGATGATTTTCTGAAAATAAATAAGATCAATTTTCTCAAAAACACCACCTTTTTTTTCTATCCAAATTTTTACTACAAGTTCTTAAAATAATTATGAACATTTCCTATGAATTTCAATCAGGAGAATTTTTTTTTGAAATATTTATTTTCGCAAATTTTTAAATTGTTAACTTGCATTTTTAAAAACAAATGAATGGCTATAACATTGTTGACGTGAACGTTAACAATTTAAAAATTTGTGAAAATAAATATTTCAAAAAAAAATTCTCTTGATTGACAGAATGGTTTAGTCCGTTTGAAATTCATAGGAAATGTTCATAATTATTTTAAGAACTTGTAGTAAAAATTTCGATAGAAAAAAAGGTGGTGTTTTTGAGAAAAATGATCTTATTTATTTTCAGAAAATCATCCCCTATTTTTATAATTTTAAATATTTTTTCAAATTTCAAACTGGATTTTGAAGAGAACAAGACCATCTACAAGGCCCAAGAAAGAAAATTAAATTATACTCAAAAGAAAAAAAATGACAAGCAAAACAATTTTTTTTCACTATTCATTCGAGTTTTACCACTCAAAGTTCAAATGTGCGTAACTTCTTTAAATTTATCTTTTTTAAAAAATAAAAAAATACGTGTCACTTTATTTTTCATGTACAATAACATATTTTAGCGACAGCTAAATCTATAACTTAAAGTTAGTCGACCTGCCTGATTTTAAATAAATTCAGTCAGTACAAAATTTGATAAAAAATCGGGATAAATTAAAAAAATTACGTCCCTTATTTTGAATTCATAATTTTTTATTTTGAAAGGCAAATTTAAATTCAGCGACCCAAAATATCCCTAGATACTGAAACTGATAAAAATCCTAATGAATTTTAAAAATTATGTCCACTATTTTGAATTTTTAAAAATGAAGGTCAAATTTGAATTTAGCTACCCGAAAAACCCCTAGATACTGAAATTAATAAAAATCCAAATGAATTTTAAAAAGTATGTCCGCCAATTTGGATCCTGCATTTTGAAGTTTTAAAAATGATGGTCAAACTCGAATTCAGCGACCTGAAAAACCCTTAGGTACTGAAATTGATAAAAATCCAAATGAATTTCAAAAATGATGTCCGCTATTTTGAATTTTTTAAAATTAAGGTCAAATTCGAATTCACCGATTCCAACAACCCTTATACACCAAATGTGACTTAAATTAAAAATAAATTTTCATAAATTTTACTTGTTTTTAAATTGTTATATTATTTAAAAATAATAAATAATAATTTATTTATTACTTAATTTAGGATTATTGCAATCAATAGTGTGTTAATAATGATATAAAACGATTTATTTTATAATTTACATAAAAAATTGCATTTATTTTGCGCTAAGAAATTTACTACCCAACGGTCGTTAACAGGCAACGGGTTAACAGAAAAATAATTTTTAAAATTCAAACATATTTTTTTACTAAATTTTCTTGAAAAATTTACATCATATCATGTTTTATATTTTTTGAAGAATAGTTTTTTGTACAAAAAAATTATTTTAAATTGAAATTTTTGTGTATAACTTTGCCGACCTGCAATTTCTAAGAAAAAATTACACGTTAATGTCTACAAGTAATTCCCATTCTGTAGAAAATAACCTTTAAAGTAAGCTTAAGATCATTAGAAGTGTTTATGTTTTTAGAAGTTATTTAAATTTTTGTAAAACATTGACAATAATGATTTTTTTAAAAATATCTTACACAGAAATAGAATTGTTAAATCTCAATACTCAATAATCTAATTCTTTTCACTTACAGTACAATTCAACACTTCTTATTTTGGAAATGTCATATTTTGGACATTTTGGGCTTTGGGAATTTTGTATTGTAGAAAAATAATTTTCAGATTGTGTATGAATTAAAAAATTCAATTTTAAAGTTATGAATGTTCTTCGCATGCTTTGTTGTGATATAACACTACTGCGCATGCGTTATAGTAATAGAACAATACTGCTCATGCGTAATAATGATAGAACACTACTGCGCATGCGTTATAGTAATAGAACATTACTGTGCATGCGTGATACTGATAGAACACTACTGCGCATGCGTATTATTGATAAAACTTTACTGCGCATGCCTGACATTGATAGAATACTACTGCGCATGCCTGACATTGATAGAACACTACTGCGCTGTCTGACATTGATAGAATACTACTGCGCATGCGTACCATTGATAGATTACTACTGCGCATGCCTGACATTCAAAGAACACTACTGCGCATGCGTATATGTATGTACAATGAGTATACGATACGAATTTGCTTTTCAAAAATTGATATTTGAAGCATATTACAATATTGCTTTTAAATTATTTTGTTCAGAAAGCGTATTTTTATTATGTAGTTGTAATTCTATAAATTTGATATTTTGCCAATACTTTTGCTAAAATTATCTGATATTCCCTGATTTCCCTCACCATTTTTATATTTCCTGACTTTTGCCTGATTTATATAATATAAAATTTTAAAATTCCCGTGTTTGGCAAATAGAGTAGGACATAGCTCAGCAAACACGTTAAGCAAATATTTCATAACAGTGAGGTCACAGGGTTATAGAACATCTGTTCCAAACTAGTTATAGATCTGTTATATAACCTTATTGTAAAAGAGTTGTAAAACATAGTTACATGTTAGTTACAGAATAGTTCTTTATGCTTATGTCACAGTTCTATAACAATGTTACGTAACATTTTTATAGAACCAGAGTCACAAATAATTAACATATATATAATTATTAATTACAATTTTTATTTCTTTTTTTATTCATATTTTTAATACCTACTGCTTTCTTATAGTCAGTATAACTTTTTAAATTTAATTAAATTACGTACCTAATTATAGAGCACTGCAACTTTCATAAAAATTTATTAAAGATTTACTTGCAAACTTTGGAGGATTTGCTTTCAAAGTTTAGTGTAAATTTTTATCAAATATTATATGTAAACATAGATATCGCGAATAGGTTGCCTAAAATAATCTGTTCAAGGACATGAGTAATTAAGAGTATAATTATAATATTTTTAAAAATTATTTCACTCACTTACACTACCGTCCACGAGTATCAGGACAATTACACGCGACTCTATAAAAAAACATGCCATCACTTTTTTAATCAAATCACAGAAATTTTCGTTAGAATTACAGCTTTAAGATAAGCCTTCGAAAATTAAAAATGTTAATCCGTCATTGATTTGTCATTAATAATGTTCAGTCGTGATGCGACCGATTGGTGCATTGAAATTCAACTGTGACGACTCGATTCTGGCTTCGCGCGGTTGCAAATGGGAGAGAAAGCAGGGACGGATTCATGCGGGAGAACGATGAACTTTTGAGATTATTTAATTCTTCGTGAAACATTTTTTTTATTATTACCAGCATAAATTTGTCCCTGATTTCTCTTCCATTCACAGTCGCGCGAAGACAGAAGTGAGTCGTCACAGTTGAATTTCAATGCACCGATCGGTCGCAACACGGCTTCACACTTTTAATGATAAATCGAAGACGGATTAACATTTTTTAATTTTCGAAGGCTTATCTTGAAGCTGAAATTCTATCAAAGATTTCGGTGTTTTTAAAAAAATTGTATCTGAATTTTTCTAGATTTTTGAAAAAGTTGAAGTCAAGAGACAAAAATAAGAAAATTTTATAATTTTTTGTATTTCTTTCTCACTCTACATTTCAAAAAATAGTTTATTAAATGACTTCAAAGACGGCTTATTTTACGCAGAATTTAATAAGCTTGCTAAACGTATTTAAGTTTTTTTGTATCTCCTCTTATTTCCAAGATATGATTAAAAAAGTGATGGCTTGTTTTTTAAAAGAGTTGCGTTTAATCGTCCTGATACTCGTGGACGGTAGTGTATTTACCAAATAAATTATATACTGATGGAAAAAAGGAAACCTGAGCAATAAGCAACCGATGGGTTGCCTACATTTTTTCGTTCATAACTATATGGTTGCCACGTACAAACAGGTGTATGGTAATTAGTTATTAGCGCTCGTAGGATTACCCAATCAAATATATATGAAAAGAAAGATAATATTATTGCGAACACGATTATATAAGGTTGCCTGCAAAAAATCGTTCAAGAATCACTGTTGCCATTCTTTAAACTTATAAAAAATCTATCGACAAAACAGATAAACAGATAAACAGCGCATGCTCTTTATCTGCGTAATAGCACTCTGTGGGGAATTTGGATAAAAAGTGTGACAAAATCAAAGAACTTTTGATTTAAAAGAGCTCCGCGGCACGCAGCACATAGGGTGCAAAATTTAATCTGGAACAAAATAAAAAAATTTTTCTTTATCTACATGACAATAGCTAGAGAATGACCTACGGGATTTAAAAAAAATTGATTTTTGTGAAATTGGCAAGCATTTGAAAAAAAGATTCATTTTTCGACCAAAAAAACGGCACTAAATTGTTCATAACAAATGTATAAATTAAGTTATTGAAAATCCCGTAAGTCATTCTTTTTAAAATGTTATTATAAAGATGTAAGAAAAAATCCGATTAAAAATATTGGAAATTGTTTGAGTTATGCTGCGTGCCGATTTCAAAAAACGTGTTTTGAGAAATACGCGTTTAAAGTTTTGAGATATATACAACATACCTATGAAAAAATAAAAAATTGTACTTTAAAAATTTTTTTACCATTAATGTGTAATTAAAGCATCATATAGACATCCTTTTGTATAAGTATCATCATCATCTGAGCAGTTTCTGCTCAAACAAGTAGCCATCAGACGCAGGTAGTCGTTGCGGAACGGCCCGGCGCGCTCGGTAAAAGGGCTCAAAATTTCAATTAAATCGATTTCAGACACGTATAAAACCTTTTGCTCTATATTTTACAAGGTTCAAAGAATTTTTTCATCTAATAAAAAAAAATTTATGTTTTGAAAATTCTACAGTGGCCTTACCCCTTAAACCTTTCCGTTTATAGAAAAAAATAACAATTAATTTTAAATGATTTTTAACCTAAAAAAGTAATGTCAAAGTTGACTATCTTTATAAAATTTGTGTTTGTCCACTATTCCACGCCTATTAATACCATATTTTATTTGGAAAACACGTTTGCTTGTATATCTTTAAACGCTTTTTCTGAATCTACAATTGTTTTTAAAAAATTTAAAACGGCTGATTCAATATGACGGAAGTTTTTACTTCCTTTTTTAAATTAATAAAATTTTCTTAATATTGGATACTCTGGGGTTTTTGGTGTTGCTGATTACAAATATGTGGTCAGTTTTTAAAAATATAAAATGGCTGATCCAATATGAAGGACGAATTTTTAAAAAATTAATCAAATGCGCCTGAAAGTTGTTTCCAGGAGGTTTTTTGGGTCATTGATTACGAATATGTTGGCAGTTTTTAAGAATACAAAAGGTTCGATCCAATATGGATAACGATTCTTTTAAATGTTAATACACTGGAACTCCTCAACTTTTGACTCCCAAACTTTAGATTGTTTTGACATAGAGTATAGACAAAGTAGAGTGAGGGGTCGGCGGGAAGCACGGACAAACGTTGAACTAGAAGCAGTAGCGTCTGCATAAAGTGTACCGTTTTGTGGCTCTTTTTAAAAACTTGTTAATAAATTGAATCATGTGAATCAGTTGTTAATTATAAATATAAAAAATTGAAAAAATATTTTTCAATTATCTTTTAATAAATTGACAACAAAATTGTCATTGAATATGTAATATTTATTAAGCGCATCTTCGTTTTAATGAAGCGTACGGCCATGAATATTTATACTTTCAGTCGTCAAGGTGTCCCCTCCGAACATTGGACACCATTACATAGCAGCTCCAAAGTTCGGAGGTTCCAGTGTAGTTATCACTTAAAAATTGTTTCTAGTTGGTTTTTTATGGGAGCTGTTTATTACTTTGTAGTTTGAATTAAAATTTAAGTTATGTAATGTAAAAATTTTTTTAAGAATAAACGACCTAAAAAACCCACTAGAATTCATTATCAAGTGAAAGCCATTAACTTTTAAAAGAATATTCTTCTATATTGGATCGGTTATTTTGTATCTTTAAAAGCTGACTGCATGTTTTGTCACACTTTTTATCAAAATTCTCTATAGTGCGCTATCCTTAATTTAAAAAAATTATAATTATACTCATAATTACTCATGTCCTTGATCATATTATTTTAGGCAACCTATTCACGATAACTATGTTTACATATAATATTTGATAAAAAACATTGTCATCCGGTAAACAGATGAGTGAAGGTCGCTTCCTATTCGGATCCTGTACTTGAAATGTGGGTAAAATTTTTCAAAAATAGCAAAAAACGTTATTTTGGGGGGTTTCAACCGCCTTTTCGAAAACGTGACGAAATAGGAAGTTTTCGACTCCAGATTTGTGTAGAGCATAAAAAATCCGTTTGGAAACACGATGTCCCATTCTATTCTCAGAAAAAAAAGTTATAATTTACAGTGATGTGTTATAGATATAAATCCAGGAGGTCCTGGTATTTAATATTTTAGAAATATTATTTCCTCTAAAATGGTTTTAAAATAGATTTGCGATTTTGTAAAGATGTTTATGATTGCTTGAAAGATCCTTAGGGAAAGAATTTCAAGAGTATAAATTTCGACACGTCTATATACAAGAAGAGATGAGGGAGAGGACATTTACGCTCATCATCATGTACAGCTATGTAGTAACGAGAACGAGGGAACTGACGGACATTTTTATTTATTAGTTTACTCAAGAAACTCTCACGTAATGTTCAATTTCATTGGAAACTTTACAGCCTTTGAGTGTTCCTTCTCAATAGAATCTTGAAACAAGTCTCTTATCACTTATAACTTTCTTATGAAAAGTTTTAAAATGACCAGAAAAATATAAACGATAATAATATACAAGTTGCAAGAGTAATATATACATAAAGGCAAAAAGACATCCTGGAAGATCTATATTCTAGAAATCGAAGAAGAACTAATTTCTTTAATTACACGAGTTGAAATTAAAGTCCTACTATTTCCATTTCATTGAGTAGTACATTTTTATGAGAGTAGAGTAGAAGGGGGTAATGTAGTGCACTTTTCTTTCGAAGACTCCTGTGGTCGCAAAAAAAACAAACCTTAAACCACAAAAATGACACTATAAACATGCAATAAAACCTGAAACTATTAAAAAGACCTAGTTCTACAATTATCACTTGCTACAAACATGGAGAGTGCTCTTTGACAAATACACTCTTCCGGACGCGCAGTCGCGTTACGAGACTAAACGAAGTTATCCAAGTCGAGTCTACGCATGCGCGCTGTTCATATAAAGAATTACTCGATTCGCGAACTAGGTCTTCGCTTTATGTAAACGAATAAAATGTTGCTTTTCCATCATATATTACTTTTTTATTTTTCTATTTATCTGATTTATTTTAACTACTTTTTGATGATTAATACAAGTTGTTTAATTTAATGTAGGACTTGTTGAACAAATCAGAGTAGTTAAAAAGTAGTCAAATAATCTACTATGAAATTATTTGAAATATTTCTTAATTTTGTTATTGTTTTTTAATTTACATTAATTTGTTTATTTTATTTTACGCACACAAATTATTTGTTTATTTTTTAATAACTTATTATTTATTTATAAATATTTATTATTTATTTACTTTTGTTCACAGAATATTACTAATTGATTTAAAAAAGGAAGAATTCAATTCGGTTGAAATTTACGAGTTTTATTTTTTATTTATTACTTATTTATTATTTATATATTATTTATTTATTATTTATTTATCAATAAAATGTTAATTATTGATTTAAAAAAGAAAGAATTTAATTCGATTGAAATTTACGCGAGTATTAGGTAATTTTGACCGTTACCTTGTACACAGAGCCTTTGCTTCAGTGCGCTTTTTGGCCCTGCGCGCAAAGACAAAAAATACAATATCTCCGAAAATTTAAGAGTCTCCATCGATTTCTTTATGTCAAAATACTCGTGAAATTCTGAGGAATCAAAATATCGCTATTAGAAAAAAAATTAAAGATACGCTTATAAACAAAAAATTTGTTTAAACAATATTTTTTTAATTTTTTATTTAAAACAAAAAAAATTTTTTTTGCAAATTTTTTTTATTTTAATTGTTTGTAAATAATAAGTAATTCCTAAAAAAATCATTAAAATCTATCCATATGTCTCTGAGATATTGCGTTTTAAAAATTTAAAAAAAAAATTTTGAAAACCCTGAACAACCACAAATTTTCAAAATTTTCGAAAATCTTTTTTGGAATTTTTATTCGCATGTATTCCCCTACAATTACTCAAATTGTTACCATAATCAGAGAACTGAGGGACAACTTTGATTTGTTAGGTATGATTTGACCCAGAAGCACAATAAAGCCAAAATGAAATACATTACTATTATTTGATACCTTAACCCTATTATACCAACGGCAAGTAATTCAATTCATTTGTTTAGTCAGTAAAGCCAGTGCACTACATTACCCCCCTCTACTCTAAATATAAAAAGGAAAAAGAAAAAAATTTGTTAAATGAAGTAAGCCATTTATTTGTTTAAAAAGTAAATAATGTGTTTATAACAAATGTAATTGTTTATCCTGGTGGATTCCACGTCAGTTCAACACACTTATTTTCATGACTTGTTGGGATTTGGCTGTAATTCATTACTTTTATAGTGATAAACAACTCCACCAAATATTTTTTTAAAATTTTAAAAATTACCAAAAATATGGCATTTTCAAAATTTTTGTCTTTTTTTGAAAGTGCTATAACTTTGGTTCAAATTAACCGATTTTGGATTTTAAAAAAAGGATTTCTTTGGTTTTAAGTATATTTTAAGTTAAAATTAATATAAAAAAAAATTCAAAAAAATTGTTTTTTTGAAATTTTGAAAAATTAAAAATCTGTTTTTGAAAAAACATCATCTTTGATTTTTTTCAAAATTTTACTAAATGTTAAGGCAAATGTGCTTTACATGTCTTGTAAGTTTCATCTTGGGATCTCAAAAGGATTCGGAGTACAAAAATAAAACGCAACCACAAATTACGAACATATGGGGCAAAATTCCTCAACTGCCCAGGTAAAAAAATTAATTTTCTCTAAACTTTCCTAACATGTTACTATTATTAGTAGGAGTGTAAATATTAATTTTTTTTGAATTTAATAAAATATTTTTTGAGTTATGGAGTTTCAAAATTTTGTTTTTTTTTAAATATCTTTTTTTCGATTTAATATATATTTATAAGTAAAATTAATCAAATTTAAATATGAATAGTGATTTTTAAAGGGGTTTTCACGGTCTATAAGCTGGTGACCTTTTTTCTATGAGCCATGTAAAAATCAGAGTGGGACCATGAGAATTTTTGAGGACAATAATAATTTATTATTATTTTACATAGAGAATGATGATTTATAATTAATTTCTTCAAAAAGTTCCATGGTCCCCTCTGATTTTTACATGGCTCATATGAAAAAAGGTAAGCTTACGATTGGGATAGGTTAGAAAAAAATAAAAAACATTGATTTTGAGATATATTGAAATTAAAAGTTTTACCTTAAATTTCAAGGTCAAATTGAAAGAAAACAACTTTTTTTTCATCATCAGCTTATAGCCCGTGAAAACCCCTTTAAAAATCACTATTCATACTTTAAATTTGATTAATTTTACTTATCAATATATTAAATCGAAAAAAAGATATTTTCAAAAAAATCAAAATTTTGAAACTCCATAACTCAAAAAATATTTTTTAAATTAAAAAAAAATTAATATTTACACTCCTACTATTAATAGTAACATATTAGGAAAGTTTAGAGAAAATTCATTTTTTTACCTGGGCAGTTGAGGAATTTTGCCCCATATGTTCGTAATTTGTGGTTGCGTTTTATTTTTGTACTCCGAATCCTTTTGAGATCCCAAGATGAAACTTACAGGACATGTAAAGCACATTTGCCCTAACATTTAGTAAAATTTAAAAAAAAATCAAAGATGATGTTTTTTCAAAAACAGATTTTTAATTTTTCAAAATTTAAAAAAAAAAATTTTTTTGAATTTTTTTTTATATTAATTTTAACTTAAAATATACTTAAAACCAAAGAAATCCTTTTTTTAAAATCCAAAATCGGTTAATTTGAACCAAAGTTATAGCACTTTCAAAAAAAAGACAAAAATTTTGAAAATGCCATATTTTTGGTAATTTTCAAAATTTAAAAAAAATATTTGGTGGAGTTGTTTATCACTATAAAAGTAATGAATTACAGCCAAATCCCAACAAGTCATGAAAATAAGTGTGTTGAACTGACGTGGAATCCACTTCCTAATACATTTTTTAAGCCTTTGAAAGAATGTACATATGATATAAACATTTAAAGTTTAAAAAATGCCGAAAATGTATACAATACAAAAGACACTTGATTACTGTTCATATAATTGTTAATAACAATGATAATTGTTAGCTTTAAAATAATTTTATTTTAAAATGGACACAAATTACTTAAATAAACATCAATTTAAACTTGTCTGCAAAAAAAAAACAATTTTTTTTATGAAGAAGGACCAAAGTTATCTATTTGTTAATTAACATTGTTTGCAACAATTTAAATAAATTGCATTATGCATTATTATTTGTCCGGTGGTCATACTAGACTAATATTAATTGATTTTGATTATGTGCAATGGAAAAATGAAAAAAACCTACTTGAGTAACATATTTCCAAAGTATAAAGGAAATCCAAGAACTTTTTTTTGAAACAGTACAAGTATAAGTGGCACATATTCCTATAAAGGTTTAAATTACTTCTCATTGTATAAATAATGTAACCCCGTTATATGGTTACATAAAAATCTTCGTTAAAAAAGTTATATCAAGTTAATTGTTAAGTTGTAAAAAATTAAGAAAAGTTGTTACGCAAGTTTGAAGGTACACCATTTTGATCTTATTAAGGCACATCATTGTCTTAATGATTTTTTGGTTAGCTTTATACTCCAAACTACGTCAACTATAAGTCATAAAATGTATATTGACTTTTTAAAAAAGTTATACCATATAAACTGAAAAAACAGTCAATGTCACTCACGAGAAACTGTCGACTTCGACACTTTCACTTACTTTTTCGTTCCCTACCTTCAATTACCGGTAATACGACAAAACTCTTATATAAAAACGGTTTACCGGTAAATTACCTGTAATACTTTTCACTAGTATATAATACTATAATATAAAAATAATAAAGCATTTTCGAAAATATTGTGAATATAAAACAAAACAATTCAGCATATTATATTATAATAGTTTCATTTTAAATATTTTTAAAAATAAAGTAATACATATATAATATATAGGTAATAATCTTTGTATTAATTTATTAATTTTAATGCTCTACAAGTTAGTATTGATAATTTTGAAGTTACTTGTACATTTTTCAAAAAAAAATTACAAAAAAGTCTTATTTTACAAAATTTTAGATTTTTAAAAGTTTAATATCTCCTCCTAATATGAACGAAAAATGTTTAATAAAGGCTCAAATCAAAAGATGCGTCTGCAAAAACTCTACAAAACTAAGTAAAAACATTTATAGATGTCTTAACATTTTTTAATGTTATGGACAAAAAACGACTTTTGCAAAATAGAAAATAAAAAAGTATAGTTGAACTTTATGAATCGATTGCTGCACAGTAAAAAGAAAGTCTTAATTTAAGGCATAAAGAGTACCTTAATTTAAGATGCAACATTTTTAAGGCAGCCTGTGTTTAATTTCAATTTATATTTTTTGGCTGAAATTCAAGAGCAAGCATGCTGGTTTTCAGCACGTTGAATGTGCTGAATTTAAGAAAATTATATTGAAAACTCAGCAGTTATATACTTACGATAAAATAGTTTGAAAACCTAGCATTATTTTCACTTAATATATATTATACTCATAATTGTTTCTTATTATTTCAATATTTGACACTTTCAGGTTATGTATTTTGTTTTTTATCGTCGCAGCGCTCGGAATATATTTGACACTTTCAGTCCTTTTAGGTTACATATTTTGATTTTGATTGTCAGCGCTCGGAATATGTGTGGTCAGTTTTGAAATTACTTTCTATTACGATTTTAGTCGATAAAAACGTCATTATAACTTATTTTTATCGGTAACGTTAAAAAATAACCTAAAAGTAAATAGTGATTCAATATTTTTAAATATTTTTTAACAGGAAATGAATGATTTTTATTATTTTTCCATAATCTGTCATATTATGGATAATTATGGATAATCAATATTGTGTATTCAAATAATATAAGTAGTACTATTTACTCATAATTTTTTTTTATTTAATGATAAAATTTTTATTTTGCTTGTTATGTACTGTCGGTAAAAAAATTCAATATTTAGACGTTTCTGAAACTGACCACATGAGGACTAGTGTATATTTTAAAAACAATGTAAAAACCTAACCTGAAGCTGTCAATTTGTTTGACGTTTAAAAATGTGATTAATATTGGAAAAAAATCAAGAATATTAACTATTATATGCAGTGATCATTTAGAAATTCACTACAGTACTGACAATTGTAAGTTCAGAATGCCTGTTCTTATTTTCACGCAAGCGCAGCTGAAATTAAGACTTCCATTATTTTCACGACTTGTTTAATTTCAGACAGCGCTTAAAGTAAGATTTACTTTTTACTGTGTGCTACTTAATAGTGTCAAAATTTGTGAATCCGAAATGTGGAATCCGGAATGTAAAATGAGGAATGTGAAACATGGATCAACCGCGATAAATTGGAGAATCGTAAAAATTTTTGGTTCGTTGAATTGTTTCACTACGTGCAATGATCCAGATGTTTCAGGCTGCTTGGGCCAGTTCTCGTCAGTTAACAAAAGCTATTTTTGTCCATTCTACCAAATTTCTTTACTACTGAGCTCAGTAGGTTTAACACCACGGGTTGCCAGATCAGCTGGATTATCCTTCTTCGGCACGTATCTCTATTCACCTGAGGGCAGCTCAGTTTGAATAAAAGCAATTAAGTGTCAAGAATGTTTTCGCCACCAAGAGAGGACGACTTGACTATCAGACCAAGCGAAAACAGGAAAATCTTTAAAACCTGCCAGTTTTCTAACATGACAAATTAATTTGACAAGAGCTGCTGCATTCAATTCAAGATTTGGGATACATATACTGCTATATTCGTGCCAGCGTCTGAGAACATCAGGAGCTAAAGGCGAATCCCAATCACTTTTCAAAATCCATAAGTCTTGCATTAAAATTTTATCCGTAATGATAATAGGAGCCAATCAACGTAAAGGATCAAATAACTGAGAGGTAATTGACAACACCTACTGTTTGTTAGGGACATATGACTGGGAATGTAATTTAGTGAAACTAAATTCGAATGCATCTTTCTTTGAATTCCAATGCAATCCTAAGGTTTTAACGGATTAGGTTCGTCAACCTGCAATTTTGAACTCTATTTTTAAATCGATGAAAAAAATATTAATTCATGATATTTTAAAAATTCCTTTGGGATTATCAAATTTGGGATTATCAAACTCAGAAAAGAATTGTAACTTAAATTAACTATAAAAATATTTCATTTGTTAGCACATGAAAAAGTCACAATTTTAATTTTTCAATTTTTCCACAAGTCAATTAAAGAATCTGTTTAACAAGAACATTTTTATTGCTCCGTTTTGCTCTAACAGAGTATAAAAAGTAGGGGAGACTACGTGTGGTTGTTACGCTGTGCAGTTGTTACAAATGGAATATCTCATAAACAGTGAATTATAGAGATGGGGTTCCAAAGGAAAAAATGTTTAGTTTTTAAGTACGAACTTGCTGCAATATGATTAAAAATTATATGCAAGCTTTACAAGTAAAAAAATAGGCACATTGGTTTTTAGAAGCCAAAAGTAAATATTTCTCTGCTTGATATTTTTTAAATAACTAATAGACCTTTATACTTAACAAAATAAATTTTTTAATATCCATTCTATGAAGATTTAGCTTTAAAAACTGTCTTGATTGTCCACATTTAGAGTATACTTTTTTAATAAAGTGATTTCCCGTGTAGAAAAATTTCAGGTCCATCTGGAGTCTAGTGATTGCCCCAAGTAGACGCATCTGGACGGTCTAACTGTATTCTATATGGGATTTATCTGGACGGTCTAATTTAGACTGTCTAACTATTTGCTATATGGGACTTCATAGGCATCACTAGAATTCAAAATTTTTTAAGTACAATCAAGACTTTAGTGCCCGATTCGTCGGTCTTCTTTGAATTTATACATGCGCAATGGGTTGTCACTTCAAAATTGAATAGAATAATTTAGTCAATCTAAAAAATCGTTCAAAAATAAATATTGTAGGTTTATATGAATTATTATAAATAAAAAAAAATTTAAATCTATTTATTATAAATTATTTAATGAACAATTTATTGAAACTAAAATTTTTTTCTTCTTATTTTTTGAAAGATAATAAAATTTTGAAAAGAACAAGATCTTTCATTCTACAGAATGAGAATTAATTATAGGCATTAACGTGTAATTTTTTTCTTCGAAAATGCAGGTCGTCAAAATTAGACCAAAAAAATTCAAAAAATTTGATACAATCTTATTAACAGAAAAATAATTTTTAAAATTCCAACATTTTTTTATTAAATTCTCTTGAAGAATCTACTCCATATTATGTTTTATATATTTTCTAGAATAGTTTTTAGTACAAAAAAATTACTTCAAATTTCTTGAATTTTTTTTTGTCTAACTTTCTTAAATAACTTCTAAAGTATCTTGTTCTTTTTAAAATTTTATCATACCCAGATAGAAATTTCAACTCTGTTATAACCAGTCACTGTGAAGTTTTCCTATATTCTGGATAGTTATTGACCAGAAAATCTGGCAAGTGATTGATTAGAAATGTAACGCGCTGCTTCGGCAGTCACTGGTTAGATTATCTGGAAAGTAACTGGACAGTAACTGAACAGTTTTCTGCTCAAAATCTAGAATAAAATATTATTTTTCCTGGCTTTTTTTATTTTATTTATATTTACATATTTATTTATATTTTTGTGTTTATTCAAATATTTAAGACTAATGAACAATTATTCTACCAATAACACTTAAATCTATGAATGAAACATTCGCACGCATGGGGGATTGAACCCTAGACCCCGGAGGCACAACGCATGTGCGTTACTACGCAGCCACGGTGACTAGATAGTAACTTATCATAACTATAAGTTTAAGAGCTAAAGTTCTATTCCGATTGTGACCAGAATTTCTGGCCAGTCAATTGTCAGAAGTAATGATCAGAAATCATGACCAGATAAACTGTTTAGTCACTTTTCAGAGACTTGACGGCTTATCTTGTCAAAATTTAGAAAAATGTAAACTTTGGTAATGTGACATTGAAACGATCATAACTTTTATATAAAGTTACTTTAGCTTTTTCTGTTTTTGACCGTGTGTGGAACATAAAAATTGTTTTTAATATCTAATTATAAATGATTAACTAAGAGTGTATTTATATGAGACTGGTGCTTTGTTTTTTTCCTTAGTAACTGGTCAGTTTCTGTGTCCGCAGTTTCCTTTTTTAATAGTGTCAAGATTTTCTGGCTAGAAAATTTTATTTTAAAATTTAAAAATTCTATTTTTTAATATACCTATATTTAATTGAAAAAATTACAAATAATTGAAATTTCGTAATTTGGAATATTGTAAGCAAATGGATTTGAAAATTGTCAAAGAACTTTTTAAAAAATTATTAAAAATAATCGATTTTAAAAAGAATTTTAGTTAAAAATTCTTGAAAAATCTAGAATAATTCTTTTAATAGGATTCGGCAAGTTTTTCTGATCAGTGGTGGACCTGTTTTTCTAGGTAGAATCTTAAATAATTCTTCAAATCAGTGACTGGCCAGTGTCTGGAAAGAAATTCTTGTCACGATTATGATCAGATTTTCTGGTCAGTGACTTGACAAAAGTACTGTTCACAAAGGGGAATTGCTTTTATCCAGTGAAACTGGCCAGTCACTCATTCAGGACTAGCCAGATTACCTTGGCAAGTAAAACTCGCTCTCGACTTTACAGCTACTGGAAGGAAACAAGTAATACTTGACAAATTTCTACCTGGGTATTTCTAAAAAGAAAAAAAAATTAGTTTCTATTAATTTCATGTTTTAAAATGTTTTTGGGTGGTCTCTCAATTTTGACCGGTAATGTATATGGGTGATTCTCCTGAAAGGGACCCGTTTCTTTGAAAAAACTAAATGAAATCAATTTTTTAATTTTCTGGATTTTTTTGTCATGAGTAGGTTTTAAATACGATTAAAGATAAAAATCTGAGTTGCGCAAAATTAATTTTCAAAAATAAGCCTTCCAGCTTCATTTTAATATTAAGTGTTTTGGAGGTTAAATATACTATATTCAATATTGATGTTTTTTGTAAAAAAAATTCCTTTTAATTTAATTTTCTTTCATTTATTTAACTATTAGCATTATTAATTTATAATTTAATTAATTTGTGTATTTAATAATTTATTTATAACTATTTTATCTTTTTAACAATAACTAATATATATTTTTTATACAAAAAGGGAGAAAAATTTTAATGAATTTTTTAATTTATCACTGTAAGATTAACCACTTCGGTGGCGTGGCGTTCCAATTGGCGTTCCATGTCCCTGGCCAAAAGTGGCGAAAATAGCGAAATGGCGTTCCAACTTTTTTCTAGATTTTTAAACAGTATATTTAATTTTAATCTACTGCAACAATATATTTCTATGTTTTCAATATCAGGGAACACAAAAATGACAATAAAAATTTGTTTTTTTAAGATTTTCATTTTTTTTGGACATTGCAAAATGTCATTTTTGATACTTTTCTACGAATGGCGTTCCACTTTCGCTCAAATATTGATAAATAAACTCAAGATCTTTCTATGGGAAATAATATTTATTTATATCTTAGAATCTCTGAATCGTAGAATTGTGTTATAGAATCATTTGTAAATTTTTATAAACAAATTATATAAACAAATTGTTAATTAAGACGATGTGTTCAATGAATTTTAATAAAAATTGTTACTCGGGGGTTTTTGGGGTCGCTGATAACGAATCCGATGTCAGTTTTTAAAAATTCAAAATGGCGGATCCAATATGGCGGACGAGTTTATAAAAAATTGATTAAATTCCCTTGAAACGTTTTACTCGGGGGGTTTTGGGGTCGCTGATAACGAATCTGATATCAGTTTTTCAAAATTCAAAATGGCGGACGAGTTTATAAAAAATTGATTCAATTCGCTTGAAACGTTTTACTCGGGGGTTTTTGAGGTCGCTGATAACGAATCTGATATCAGTTTTTCAAAATTCAAAATGGCGGATTCAATATGGCGGACGAGTTTATAAAAAATTGATTGAATTCGCTTGAATCGTTTTACTCAGGGGTTTTTAGGGATGCTTATTAGGAATTTAATATGAGTTTATCATGAAAACCAAAAGTTAAAATTAGTCAGGAAAGTAACTTATTATGAGCTGCAACAAAAGTGAGCCAAAGTTTTTTTTGGTTATATGTCAAGGACCAACCTGCATTCGCTAGAGAAAATGTTTTCTACCCAGAGCACGCCACGAGGAGGCTGCAGCGATAGGATTTTGTGGTCCTTTATTTTTTTATATTTTTTTTGCTTTTTTTATTTATTTTTCTTTTTTTTAATTTCTATTATTTTTTTTTGTTAATTAATTTTTTATAAACTTGTCCGCCATATTGGATCCTCTATTTTAAATTTTGAAAAACTGATATCAGATTCGTTATCAGCGACCCCAAAAACCCCCCAGTAAAACGTTTCAAGCAAATTCAATTAATTTTTTATAAACTCGTCCGCCATATTGAAATCTTTATTTTGAATTTTTAAAAACTGACATCGGATTCGTTATCAGCGACCCCAAAAAACCCCGAGTAACAATTTTTATTAAAATTTATTGAACACATCGTCTTAATTAACAATTTGTTTATAACAATTTACAAATGATTCTATAACACAATTCTACGATTCAGAGATTCTAAGATATAAATAAATATTATTTCCCATAGAAAGATCTTGAGTTTATTTATCCATATTTGAGCGAAAGTGGAACGCCATTCGTAGAAAAGTATTGAAAATGACATTTTGCAACGTCCAAAAAAACAATGAAAATCTTAAAAAAAACAAATTTTTATTGTTATTTTTGTGTTTCCTGATATTGAAAACATAGAAATATATTGTTGCAGTAAATTAAAATTAAATATACTCTTTAAAAATCTAGAAAAAAGTTGGAACGCCATTTCGCTATTTTCGCCACTTTTGGCCAGGGACGTGGAATGCCAATTGGAACGCCACGCCACCGAAGTGGTTAAAATTGATATTTTTTATAAAAAAATTGCACCTGTAACAGCTCATCTCATTGAAGTTGACAACATTGGCTTGCAATCTACTCCATTTTCATTGATGGACTTTCATTGTGCCATTAAATGCTTGCAACTTTTTAGGTAATTTATCTTGAATTTCATCAATTTGCTCTGCTGCCACAGTTGAAATAAATATATTTTTGCACTTTTCACGAAGTTTAGAAACCAATACTTTAAAATTATTTACGTCGGTTCCGTAAGTTACTATAGAATCGGCAGTTCGTTTAATTACAGCTCCGATTCCATCTGCTGGACCTTTTCCATGACCTGCTTCTGAAAAATTATAAATAATATTTTCAAAATTATTATAAATTTCTGGAAAATAGACACTCATTAGCCAAAACATGTTCTTATTGCGATATTGAGTCGCTGGTCCATCACTTTGAAAGTGAATATTTTTCAAATTTGGAAACTTGTGTAAAATGTAATAAAAATAAAACAGCAGTGCAATCGTGTCGTAAATCGCTTGACAATGTACAAAATCCTTGCTTAAAGTTCGAGGCATAAATCATCCCTGTATGCAAAGACACTTGCTCTCTTGATGCACCGAAATGAACTGATTGTGGCTCGCTTGCGTACTTGCACTTATAATTTTCGCTCCAATCCATGAGCACAAAACAATCGGTATCAGAAAGATTTTCTTTAATATACTTGGTAGCTTCATATTGTTGTGTTATTCGTTGAACGTGGGCCATAAATCCATTTATCCATTGAGATTGAAAATTATCTCTAATTTCGCGAAAAGTTGTAGTTACTTTCTCTTTTGATGTGATTTGCACAGTGATTTCTTTTTTCGTTTTTCCGAAAATTCTGTTTTCTTTTCTTGTTACCCAGTTTTGATAGACAATTTGTTCAGCTTCATTAATAATTTCTTTAAATTTAATTAATTTTGATTTACATTTTTCGCATTTACGTAGCATGCAGTTTTCACTTTTTTGTTCATATACAAGAGAAGATATAATATCCTCAACATTTTTACTAATAGGGTCAAATCATACCTAACAAATCAAAGTTGTCCCTCAGTTCTCTGATTTTGGTAAAAATTTGAGAAATTGTAGGGGAATACATGCGAATAAAAATTCCAAAAAAGATTTTCGAAAATTTTGAAAATTTGTGGTTGTCCAGGGTTTTTAAAATTTTTTTTTGAAATTTTGAAAACGCAATATCTTAGAGACATATGGATAGATTTTAATGATTTTTTTCAGGAATTACTTATTATTTACAAACAATTAAAATGAAAAAATTTGCAAAAAATTTTTTTTTTGTTTTAAATAAAAAATTAAAAAAATATTGTTTAAACAAATTTTTTGTTTATAAGCAATAACAAAATTGAGAAATATCTCAAATAAGTTCATAGTAGATTATTTGACTACTTTTTAACTACTCTGATTTGTTCAATAAGTCCTACATTAAATTAAACAACTTGTATTAATCATCAAAAAGTAGTTAAAATAAATCAGATAAATAGAAAAATAAAAAAGTAATATATGATGGAAAAGCAACATTTTATTCGTTTACATAAAGCGAAGACCTAGTTCGCGAATCGAGTAATTCTTTATATGAAGAGCGCGCATGCGTAGACTCGACTCGGATAACTTCGTTCAGTTTCGTAACGCGACTGCGCGTCCGGAAGAGTAGATTTGTCAAAGAGCACCCTTCATGTTTGTAGCAAGTAATAATTGTAGAACTAGGTCTTTTTAATAGTCTTTTTAATAGTTTCAAGTTTTATTGCATGTTTATTAGTGTCATTTTTGTGGTTTAAGGTTTGTTTGTTTGATTTGTGTTTTCTGTTTTTTTAGGTTTAAGTAAATGTAAATAAGTTTCTTTGCGTTTCTTTTTAATTTTTTCCTTAGGTTTAAGTTTCTAATTTCTTTTTAACTATGAAAAAGACTATTAAAAAGACCTAGTTCTACAATTATCACTTGCTACAAACATGGAGGGTGCTTGAACGAATGCTGATTTAAAAATGAGACTCTTAGAACCCCCTCTTTGACAAATCCACTCTTCCGGACGCGCAGTCGCGTTACGAGACTGAACGAAGTTATCCTAGTCGAGTCTACGCATGCGCGCTCTTCATATAAAGAATTACTCAATTCGCGAACTAGGTCTTCGCTTTATGTAAACGAATAAAATGTTGCTTTTCCATCATATATTACTTTTTTATTTTTCTATTTATCTGATTTATTTTAACTACTTTTTGATGATTAATACAAGTTGTTTAATTTAATGTAGGACTTGTTGAACAAATCAGAGTAGTTAAAAAGTAGTCAAATAATCTACTATGAACTTATTTGAAATATTTCTTAATTTTGTTATTGTTTTTTAATTTACATTAATTTGTTTATTTTATTTTACGCAGACAAATTATTTGTTTATTTTTTAATAACTTATTATTTATTTATAAATATTTATTATTTATTTATTTTTGTTCATAGAATATTACTAATTAATTTAAAAAAGAAAGAATTCAATTCGATTGAAATTTACGCGAGTATTAGGTAATTTTGACCGTTACCTTGTAAACAGAGCCTTTGCTTTAGTGCGCTTTTTGACCCTGCGCGCAAAGACAAAAAATACAATATCTCCGAAAGTTTAAGAGTCTCCATCGATTTCTTTATGTCAAAATACTCGTGAAATCCTAAGGAATCAAAATATCGCTATTAAAAAAATTAAAAATACGCTTATAAACAAAAAATTTGTTTAAACAATATTTTTTTACTTTTTTATTTAAAACAAAAAAATTTTTTTTGCAAATTTTTTCATTTTAATTGTTTATAAATAATAAGTAATTCCTGAGAAAATCATTAAAATCCATCCATATGTCTCTGAGATATTGCGTTTTCAAAATTTCAAAAAAAAATTTTAAAAACCCTGAACAACCAAAAATTTTCAAAATTTTTGAAAATCTTTTTTGGAATTTTTATTCGCATGTATTCTTCTACAATATCTCAAAGTTTTACCAAAATCAGAGAACTGAGGGACAACTTTGATTTGTTAGGTATGATTTGACCCAATAATAATTTTTTTTGCTAAGGAATTTACAATTATATTCATGCTTAAGACACATGCACGTATCACGAGCACTAAGTTTTTGAGAAATAATCCAAAACGGAAGTAATTTTGCAAAATACGAATAATTTATTTTTATATTCGTATTATTAAAGCAAAATTTGTTATAAAGTGATTTCAATGATGCGTTTAAAAAGGCAGTTTGTTTCTTTATTTTATTTCTAGTAATGTAGTCCTTTTTGCCAGGTCGAATGAAACTATTTTCTTTATAAAATTTATGTACAAGTTGTTGCAGGTTTTGTTGTCTAAGTTTTCTAATATTATAATTTCTTTTTTCTTTGTAAGAAACAATTAAATTTTTTTTTAAAGATCCATTTAATTTCGTTTTTTCATTCGCATTAAAAAGAAGTCTAACCTCTTTTTTCTTTTGTACACTTCGTAATTCTGAATAAGATGTTTTAAGTCTTTGTTTCAGTGCTTCTCCTTCTAATAACTTCTTTTTAATTTTTGAACTTACTTTTTCGTTTCCTATTAACTCTTGTATTTCATTACTGTTAGAAGTACATTTTGGATTGTCAATTCTTGAGAGTCGCTTTTGAATTGCTTTTAATTTTTGTTCCAATTTTCTATTAGTCTCAATTAACTCTAAATTTTTTTTATATAATTTAGAATCCGCACTTTTTCTGATCCTTTTTCTACCTTAACTTGATTTCCCTTTTTTCTCTTTTTCATTAACAGCATTATCATTTTCTTCTTGTACAGATTTTTTTGTAACTTATTTTTATTATATCGTTGCACAGCTTGTAGATTTCTTCGTCGGTGAATTTTCAATTCTTTTTTAGTCATTTTACTTTTTGATTTAATTTTACCACTGTCAACTCTCATTGCAAATCTTTGCCTTTCTTTTTCTTTACTTAACTCATATTTTTCTTTATCTTTTTTCAATAATTCCCTTCTTCTTCTTTGAGCTTCAGCTCTTTTTATTAATCTAATATTTTTTGATTAACTAGTTTTTGACTTCTCATCTGATACACTCTCGAGATTCTGTTTGCTACTCATTATGATAAATTATCTGAAATAAACGCATTGTAAATTTTGGGAATAAATAATAGAATAATTAACTATATTAAAATATATTTTGCATAATAAACAAAGTTATAATTTAAAATTTCAATACTTACCTACTAAAAAACTTCTGTTTATTTATCCATAACCAAACACAACATTTAATTCAAGGGTTAGGTATTTCAAAATAATTATTTACAAATTAAAAACAAAACAATAACGCTTACCAACTATGAAAAAGGCTTCGGAGATGAATAGTTTTTCAGATAAAAAATTCACGTTTTTATTAAATTTAAAAATATTGAAACGTAATTTAACAACATTTTTGGGCTACATCTTCAAATATTCATATATAGATTACGTATAACTAAAAAACAGTTTAAAAATATGATGTTATATACCGAAAAACGAGGCTTCGGAGATGAATTTGAATTTTTACTCCCACTGCCAGTAATTTTTAATTAATTATTTAAAAAATTTCTTTTATTTTATTTAAACAAAATATAAGTGAAAAATAAACGGTAGATTCTATGCTTTAATTTGATATATATTAATACTATATTGCAAAATTTTTAATTACATTAAAAAATAATTAAAAATATGTATCATATTTAACCAAAACTAAAAGACAAAATTAAAAAATTTTTTTACTAAGAAAAACTTTAAATTTTAAGGGGGGTTTCTCATGAAAAAGTAAAAAAATAAACATTTTTGTTTTTTTGAATTTTTTTTTGAATTTTTAAAAATAATAATCTAAATCTTTTTACATATTAAAATTGATGTATTTTTACAACAACAAAAAATATTTTTACATCTAAATTATTGAATTAAGCGTTTGTCACAGTGTGGTGAAGTTGACTCTGAAAAAATAAAGCGTTTTGCGGTAGACACGATTCCGCCATTTTGAATCACCGGAAACCTAAAAACCAAAAAGAATCTTAAAATATACATATGTGGTGAGTCTGTAAACTAGGGGTTTTACTTAAAACCAAAAAATAAAAAAATTGCAGGCTTTTGAATCAAAAATTCGAAATTCGTTTTTTAAATTTTTGATTCAAAAGCCTGCCATTTTTTTATTTTTTGGTTTTAAGTAAAACCCCTAGTTTACAGACTCACCACATATGTATATTTTAAGATTCTTTTTGGTTTTTAGGTTTCCGGTGATTCAAAATGGCGGAATCGTGTCTACCGCAAAACGCTTTATTTTTTCAGAGTCAACTTCACCACACTGTGACAAACGCTTAATTCAATAATTTAGATGTAAAAATATTTTTTGTTGTTGTAAAAATACATTAATTTTAATATGTAAAAAGATTTAAATTATTATTTTTAAAAATAAAAAAAAATTTCAAAAAAACAAAAATGTTCATTTTTTACTTTTCTATGAGAAACCCCCCTTAAGTTTACAAGATTATGTAAAGATAAATGATGTTTCGTAGATTATGGATAATTTTTTTTTAATTTAAACTCAACAGAATATCAATAAAAAATTAATGCAAATATTGAGTCTCACGTTGGAGACACGTGAAGTGGTCCCTTTCAGGAGAATCACCCATATACTTTATTATTTTTATTTTAAACTAGAACCAAAAGGGTGCGCGTTGCGCGCCCACTCCTGGTCCTTTACCAGACAAAATAAAACCTTAATGTAACCTTAAATTAAATCTTAATTTAATAAAAACATATGTTTATATTTTAAAAATTATTTTTCTGTTAATAAGATTGTTTAAAAAATTTTTTATTTTTTTTAATCTAAGTTTGACGAATTGAATTTTCTATAAAAATTACACGTTAATGCCTATAAAAAATTCTCATTCTGGAGAAAATCACCTTTAAAATAAGACTAAAATCATTAAATAGCATTTAGTATTTTAGAAGTCATTAAAATTATTGTAAAACATTGAAAATTATCATTTTTGCTTCCTCATAAAGGAAGCTTTGTATTAGCAAAATTTTGGATTGGCATTTTTTGACATATTTATAAATTTTTTTTTATTATGCCTAATACTTTAGTACTTTATATATGCACAGGAACTCCCCGTATAAATGTTCTTAATAAATAAAAAAAAATTTCGACGTATTTTGACCTCCGAAGTCCAAAAAACGGATTTTAAAAATTTGTCCTGATGTGTGTGTGTGTGTACTAACATTACATTTGCCTCAATATCTCAGAACGGGAAAGAGCTAAAGGCCTCAATTTTTTTTAAATTGTAGGTCTCCCCAGGGGACATAAAATGAGAGTATTTTCAGCCCGATTCATAAAACTTAACTATTTTTTTTTGCATTTTTCATTTTGTAAAAAAACGTTTTTTAGACATAACTTAAAAAAATGTTAGGATACTTATAAATCTTTTTCTTTAGTTTTGTAGAGTTTTTTCACACGCATCTTTCGAGCCCTAATTGAAAATTTTTCGTCCATATTAACCAGAGATATTAAACTTTTAAAAATAAAAAATTTTGGAAAATAAGACTTTTTTAAAAACTTTGTTAAAAAATGTAAAAGTTTAGTTTTGTTTTGTATTTAGTTTTGTAGAGTTTTTTCAGATGCATCTTTTAAGCCCTAATTGAACATTTTTCGTTCATATTAACCGGAGATATTAAACTTTTAAAAATCTAAAATTTTGAAAATTAAGACTTTTATAAAATTTTTTTAAATTATGTAAAAGTAACTTTAAAAAATTATTACCAACTTGAAAAGCATTAAAAAACTCTTCGATTGACCTATTTTTGAACCTGATTCGGGCAGAAATTATGAAATTATTGGTATTTGAAAAATCAAAAATTGTGGAAAATATCATTTTTTCAACATTCTTGTTTATTAACTTATGTGTAATTATTAAACTATTATTACCATCTTATAGAATATATAAAAACACTTTTTTTAGACCAAGATTTATTGATTTTTAACCCTTTTATAAAAAGTAATTCTTATATTTTAATTATTATTATTTCTATAAGGAAGCAAAGTGTTCATGAAATGAACACCAAAATTATAAAAATGTACAACTTGGCAGCGGTTTTTAAAAATTTCTAAATAAAATATTGATCAAAATGACTTGAAAAATTATGTACAAACTCCAAGCATTAATTTAAAAAAAGAAAAATCAGTAACCTTCTATATTATAGAAATTGTGTAGATTTTTCTGCCAAAATACAGGCGAAATTTTTATAAAATTAATACTTGGAGTTTTGCACATCAATACAGAGTAATTTTTTAAAAACTGATTGGATTGGCTTTAAATTGACCATTCGGGGGTTTTTGGGGATGCTGATTACGAATCTGTTGTCACTTCTTTAAAATTCAAAATAGCGAATCCAATATGGCGGACAATTTTTTAAAAAGTATTTAGATTCGCTTGAAAATAGTTACTCGGGGGTTTTTGGGGATGCTGATTACGAATCTGATGTCACTCTTTCAAAATTCAAAATAGTGGATCCAACATGGCAGACAATTTTTTAAAAAGTAATTGTATTTGCTTCAAAATGGTCATTCGGCGGTTTTTGAGTATGTTAATTACGAATCTGACTTTAGAACAATATTATGTTTATCCTCCACGTCCGTTAGCCGTCAACAAAATTTTAATGACGTTGCCCAGCTCTTATCACAAGGAGGTCGATGTGCAAAAAAGCTACTTCTTTTATTTTATTTAAAAATTTTTTTTTGTTTTTTTTATTTAAAAATTTTGTTCTGGATATTTTAATATTTTCTTAAATAAATAATATAAAATTTTAATTTCGCTTTTTAAATCTGAATCAACGATAATTATGACACTTATATAATTATGACATTTTTTATACAATGATAAAAAAGAGACTAACGCAAGATGTAGTTTGATTGAAAACAAGTGACGCACATATATATGCTACATTGAATGCACAATTTTTGTGTCCTTTTGTTGCACTTTGCATGATAGTGGCTATATTTTTCGAGGCAAAATACAAAAAAAAATTGTAAATAAAATTTTTAAAAAACTGGCTTTTTTGCACTTCGACCTCCTCGTCGTAAGAGCAACGATAAACATATTATTGTTCTGATGTTAGATTCGTAATCAGCATCCTCAAAAACCCCGGAATGACCATTTTCAAGCAAATACAATCACTTTTCAAAAAATATGTCCTCCATATTTGATCCGCCATTTTGAATTTTAAAAAAGTGATATCAGCTTCGTAATCAGCAAATTCGAAAACCCCCGAGTAACTATTTTCAAGCAAATCCAATCACTTTTTAAAAAATATATCCGTCATATTGGATCCGACATTTTGAATTTTAAAAAAGTAACATCAGATTCGTAATCAGCGACCCCAAAAACCCCCGAGTAACCATTTTCAATCAAATCTAATAACTTTTGAAAAACATTACCCAGAAATTTTTTTCGGCCTTTTGCATTTTGGAAAAAGGGCGATTTTCATATCCGCCATCTTGAATTTAATAAAAAGTAATTATGGATGTTTTTAGCTGAGAGTTCGAGGACGCGATATTTTGTGTTTTGTAGGCCATATTCTTTAGTTTTCCATGTCAAAATAATAATTGAAAAAAATTTTTTTATAAAAAAGTGTGATTTTTTGCAATAAAATGTTATAAATTTTTTTGAGATAATTATAAACAAATTTAAGCTTTATATTCAAAAAGAGCGATAAATTTTACGTCGGAAATGGTATTTCCTAAAATTTTTAACTAATTATTTCATACAAAATAAGAGTCGTGAAATCATGGTACATTTTGTGTCCTGGTGGGCGTTAATGGGTCAATTAACATTTTTCCCGTCCAAGACACTAAAACTCAATATAAGTATTCAAAAATTAAACTTAAAAGTAAAATTTAATTAACTTTCCAAAATCATTAAAAAATTTCTTGACTTTGTCTTGTTTAATAAAATTAATATAATTTTGGAAATACTTTACATGTTTTAATGTTCTTTGGATAAAGCTGAAATAAGCATTAAACGTCAAAAAAATTAGAAAATTCCAGAAAATATATTATTATACTATAGTTAATATATCGCACTCCGCGAGTGCGACAGTAACACTACTATACGTAATTGGTTTGAATCTCAATACTCGCACTTATGACTACTACTGAAATATATATGGGCACTTCCACGTGAGATTTCAGTCGACCTCTTAAAATCGGACAAAAATATTTTTTTTCTATTCTGTATTGAAAAAAAACAGATACGTATTTTTTTATTATTTTTTTGGAGGCCAAATTTTTAAGTTATGAATTTTCAAAATTTTCGCTTTTTAAATGTAGGTATATTTTTAATGTCAGATAACTAAAAAAATATTGCTTCTTTTCATTTTTTGACAAGAGAAAAAAAGTTTTGTTTTTCTCTCTACTTTTGAATAATCATAACAAAAAAAATTTTGTTTCATTTTTTATTAAAAAAATAAAAAAATTTTATAAACAAATTAATTTTTTTTAACTTTGGGTATGATAAATTTTTAATTTTCTTTTTTTAAAACATACCTGGAATTGATAAGAAGGTTTTGCAAAAAGTTTCAGAGTGGGCCTGACAAGTTTGATGGGTCCAAAAAAATAATTAAGCTCTCCGTGCAGGTCGCACGCACATGGCACAATGGGATTTTTTTATAATTTATTATTAAAAATTGTTTAGAGCCTAAAAATTCAATAATAATCAAAATCCGATAAAATTTTTAGGCTCTAGACAATTTTTAATAATAAATTGTAAAAAAATTCCATTGTGCCACGTGCGTGCGACCTGCACGGACAGCTTAATTATTTTTTTGGACCCATCAAACTTGTCAGGCCCACTCTAAAACTTTTTGCAAAACCTTCTTATCAATTCCAGGTATGTTTTAAAAAAAGAAAATTAAAAATTTATCATACCCAAAGTTAAAAAAAATTAATTTGTTTATAAAATTTTTTTATTTTTTTAATAAAAAATGAAACAAAATTTTTTTTGTTATGATTATTCAAAAGTAGAGAGAAAAACAAAACTTTTTTTCTCTTGTCAAAAAATGAAAAGAAGCAATATTTTTTTAGTTATCTGACATTAAAAATATACCTACATTTAAAAAGCGAAAATTTTGAAAATTCATAACTCAAAAATTTGGCCTCCAAAAAAATAATAAAAAAATACGTATCTGTTTTTTTTCAATACAGAATAGAAAAAAAATATTTTTGGCCGATTTTAAGAGGTCGACTGAAATCTCACGTGGAATTGCCCATATATATATATATATATATATAATCGACTGCCCACTGGTTGAAAGAAACCCTTCGAACAATAGGCCAGGTACTCGAGCGGGCCTCTCGTTTCTCTTTCTGTTATATATTATCTATATATATATAGATATAATATTCAATAACCCATTTAGTGAAAAATTCTTTCTGTCTCCCTCTTTCTAGTAACTAAATATAAATCGCTCTCTGTTTATAACGCAGAAAAGTTAACGCATACCTATCTCTCTTTAATTCAATAAAGATAGTATAGAACTATCTCTCTTCAGGTAACGGTATTGCTTTCTTCCTCTTTCGAAGCTAAATACTATTCAAATGTCTCTCTTTACCTAATTTGCATATCTACTCGTTTCATTTAAGGAATATTCTTAAAGGAAGTAATGAATATAATTACTAGTATAAAAATTTCTTACATTTTAAAGAACTATAGGAAAAATGAACTTCAAAATATTAACTAGGGGAAAAGGTTCGGTTGTGGGCATGGTTCGGTTGTGGACACCCCCGCAGAACTTTTGACAGAAATGAGATTTTTCTAATCTGACAAATGTCACGTGTGTGTTTTGACCAAACGTAGTAATCGATGCGAATACAAAAGTGATTAGACAACTGTGCTTTTTACTATATATAAATTAATTTTTCGACACGTTGAATATAACAAAAATGTATTTTTAAACATTGTTAAATATTCAACAAATGGAAGTGAATTAATTAAAATGATAAGTTCAATGCATATTTACACAGTAAATATGTTATATTTTGTGCTCCAATACCAAGTATCACAACCATATTCACAAGCAAATTTTTTTCATGATGTTTCAAAATGATGGTAAAGTTTGGTTGTGAGCACCTAAATTGATTCGGTTGTGGACACCACTCTTATTCTTGACAAATCGTGAAATATCGTAGTCGATATAATCATAAGTAATTCCTCACAACATTTAATAGTGTTTTACGAATTTTAAAAGTTTCGTAGTTTATTACGAAAATTAATATAACAAGACTTTGATTTTTATGCGTCGTTCGTAGCTATAGTAACTGTGCTGCTGAGGTTCAGTATTAAAAATTTTATATGTCCTTACATGGGGAGGAAGTAATGTCAAAATTAGATAAAATCATCCTTACGTAGTTAATGAATGGTTACTTAGTTAATTTTTTTGCATTTGCATTTAATTTTTCAAGACTGCCGACAACTGAAACAAAATTTTCTTTGTTAGAAAAATTCCCACTTTATTGAATTTTTAATAAAATTTTTCTAGTCAATGGAATCAATTTAGTTTCTTCATCAGTAGTTAGCTAAGGTCCCTAGCTTTAAATACATATACATATGTTTGCTTAATATCTACAAGAACACAAATTATGAGTCAAAAACGAAACTATGCCCACAACCGAACCTCTTTCCCTACTATAACAACTTTTCTTTCAGCGCAAATAAATGATAGATTATAACACAGTCCGACAAAAATTTGTCGAATCTCAGAACCAAAAACCGGATAATATTTTTCCGAAAGTTTTTGACGTGCTGAATCCAAATCTGACCTCAGAATTGCCCCATCACGTCAGGTTTTTGAGATATTCTAACCTAAAAGTGCCAAAAACACGTTTTTTAGACATTTTTGAAGTCTTGTACAATCAAGAGAAAATTTTTTTATAAAAGTTATTTGCGGCATCTGAAAGTACTATTTTTCCCCTTTAAAAAGCCTTTTGAGACTTCAAAAAATCTTTATTTTTCACTGAGATATCGTCTTTAGAAGTTTTTGAATCTGGTCAGTATACGAATATTGACAAATTTACCACATTCAAAGAATTCAAATGACGATATCTCAGTAAAAAATAGAGATTTCTTTAAGTTTCAAAAGGCTTTTTAAAAGGAAAGAATAGTACTTTTAGATGCCGCAAATAACTTTTAGAAAAAAATTTTCTCTTGATTGTACAAGACTTCAAAAATGTCCAAAAATCGTGTTTTTGGCACTTTTAGGTTAGAATATCTCAAAAACTTGACGTGATGGGGCAATTCTAAGGTCAGATTCTGATTCAGCACGTCAAAAACCTTCGGGAAAGTATTGTCCGGTTCTTGGTTCTGAGATTCGTCAAATTTTTGTCGGCTTGTGTAATCTTGCGTTACATTTAAAATATTAAAATAATATAATTGAGCGCATATTGTTTTTTAATGTTTATAAGATATTTCTTACCTTACTATCTCCATAGTTATTTATTTTGTAATACACTACCGGTCAAAATTGAGAGACCACCCATTTTCAGATGATTGGAAAACATTTTAAAACATAAAATTTATGGAAACTAAAATTTTTTACTTTTTATTTTTTGAAAGATGTTAAAATTTTGAAAAGAACAAGATGTTTTAGAAGTCATTTGGCCAATATTTTATTTAGATATTTTTAAAAAATCGTCATTTTCAATGTATTACTTATAGGCATTAACGTGTAATTTTTTTCTTAGAAAATGCAGGCCGTCAAACTTGAACCAAAAAAATTCAAAAAATTAGGAACAATTTTTCTGTACTAAAAACTATTCTAGAAAGTATACAAAACATAATATAGTGTAGATTTTTTAAGAAAATTTAATTTAAAAAATACGTTTTTATCCCACATGCACAAAAATGGCGCTTTCAGATAGCTGACGACAGGGAGTAAAGTCATTCATTTGTTCGACCGTATGAAAATGGCGACTTTTTTTTCCCCAAGGGCAAAAAAACAGCTGGTCCCATGCTTTTTTTTGCCCAAGGTAAAAAAAAGGCCGCCATTTTCATACAAGTCGAACAAGTGAATGACTTTTACTCCCTGTCGTCTGCTATCTGAAATCACCACTTTTGTGCATTAGGAATAAAAAATATCGTAAGTAACACGGGAATAAAGGCAGCCATTTGTTTACGGTGATTTTTGTGACACGATCATTATAAAGATCATTATAAAGCGTTCATTATTTTAGAAGTTATTCAAATTTTTGAAAAACATTGAAAATGACGATTTCTTAAAAATATCTAAATGAATTATTGGCCAAACGACTTCTGAAATATCTTGTTCTTTTCAAAATTTTATCATCTATCAAAAAATGAACAGAAAAAAATTTTAGTTTCAATAAATCTTATGTTTTAAAACGTTTTTCATTCGCCTGAAAATGGGTGGTCTCTTAATTTTGACCGGTAGTGTATATCATTCTATATTCTAGTTTGATTGAAAATTCTTTTCAAAAATTTAAATTTTTATCAGACTTAATAAATAAATTAACCTTTTGAAAGTTCCCGAGTTGAAAATTAAGTTCTACTTAACATCTAAGAGATCTAATCTTAGAGAATTCTTTGAAATTAGAGAGAATCTAAGTAGTAGTTTTAAAATTTCATGTATACTTAAAGAGATATTAAGAAGAACAATAATAGTGTTGGACAATCTGAAAAAAATATTTTAATAAAATGTAGATCTTCTAAAGTGACTGACAGAGATACATAGTTTTTGTACGGAACAGAAAGATACGTGGTTTCTTCACTGAACGTGGAAGATACGTAACTTCTAAAATGTTTTTTAAACATACGAACATTCCACTTGGAGTGAACGATATATATTAATGAAAAAATAAATATAAGGCCGTAGCAGTATAAGCATGTAAAAAGTGCCCCCTCCCGGATCGGGTCCATATTTAGGGAATAATTTTGACCTATTATAAAACTTATTTTCACCAAGTTTCACCTCGAAAAAAAATTTTGTTTTTGAGTTAAACAATTTTTTTTAAAAATTCAAAAAAAATTGTTTTCCCTCCAAAATGGCTGAACCGATTTTTATGAAAAAATTTTTTTGTACAATACAATATGAACAGTTGATAAAAAAATTGCCGACCAAATTCTAACAAAGAAAGTCAGTAAAAAGTCAGTAAATAAACATTTTTTTTTAATTTTTTTAAAAAAACATTTTTTTTTGCAAGGTGATTGAAAGGGTACTTCATACTTTAAAAAATAAAAAACCTATTTTTGGCCCCTAAATAGTACAGTTTCCTATATAAACGGGGGGCCAACATTTTTTAAAATTAAATTAAAAATTAATTAATAATTAAATTAAATTTCTAAAAAATTTAATAATATATGCCTATTTATTGTAAACATTGATTTTTTAGTCAACTTTTCAAAAAAACAAAAAATTTTTTGAAATTTTTTTCAACTTTTGCATATTTTTTAAAAATTGTAGAAAAAGTTTGAAATTTACATAGGTGTGATCATTCAAGTTTTATCTTTAACTTAAGACCAAAAGAGTTTAAAAATCTTATTCGGTTCGTGAGATATGTATCATTATAAACGTCCGAGCATGCTTTTTGACAAATGCATTGAATTAGTCGATTTTGAACGATATTTGGCTGAAAATGCTCGGTCGTTTATAATAATATCTCGCTAACCGATTAAGATGTTTGAACTTTTTTGATCTTAAAGCAAAGATGAGACTTTAATAAGCACGCTTATATAGGTTTCAAATTTTTTCTGCAATTTTGAAAAAATATGCAAGAGTTGAAAAAATTTCCAAAAAAATTTTTATTTTTTAAATTTTTTTAGCAAATTTGTCAATTGCTGCAATCTTTGTATAAATTATTAAAATTTGCAGTCATGTATCATTAATCGTAGAATTTAATAATCTTTTAAATGGTATATTTGTTAATTTTCTGACATTTGTACACTGAGAAAACATTATATTCGATTCAAGTGAAAAAATAATTTTAAGTGATTTTGTTTAATTGAAAGTAGTTTCTAAGCTTAATCCCAATATATATAGAAAATATCTACTGCTTTGATTTATGTTTGATTCAAACTTAAATGTTGATTAGAAATAATTTAAAATCAACCATAAATTATGTTTGAATTGAATATTTTATTTCTATAAATGAACCAAAAAATATGTTTGAATTAAACTTAAATTTGTTTGACTGTATACCAAAGATATTTCAAGTTTGATTTAAACAAAATTTTTTTGAATCAAATAAATCGTTTTCTCAGTGTATTTACAAAAAAATTGTGATTTAAAGATTGACATGTTTTTGGGCCGTGCGGTGCACGTGCAGCTGTACCGATAATTCTCGACGGTAGTGTACGTCCATTTACTTTTTTAATAAATTTTGCTCATACTAAAAAATCAATATTTACAATAAATAGGAATATATTATTAACTTTTTTAGAAATTTAATTTAATTATTAATTAATTTTTAATTTAATTTTAAAAAATGTTGGCCCCTCGTTTATATAGGAAACTGTAGGGGAGACCGAGGTGAGTTGTAACAGAGGTGAGTTGTAACAAAGCCGATTTCTCAAAAGCTATGACCTTTTAAAAATTTTGAAAAGCGTGAATTTATTACATTTTTGATTCACTATTTGATGCAAATTTTGTTGACCATCTGAGAAAAGTTTATGAGATATATTTAATGTGTGCAAAAAAATTGCTAAAAGTAAGTTTTCGGACGAAATTTTGATACTTTATTATTCGACACATATTAGATTTTTGTTATTCTAATATTTACCTTAATAACTGTTGGATATCCTAGTTTCATGAAATGGTTTTGTTTTTTGTGTCAGTTTTAAAATTTAAAATAAAAAATAATTATTCGAACCGATGCACAATTTTTCGCACCTAGGCGAGTTGTATCAGGCTGATTCAACTCACCTAGGTTTACGCAAATTTGTGCTTGATCGAATAGAGACTGTTTAGATTTTTGCTCAAGTATTTTGTTTTATATTATGGCTTTAAAAGTATTTAGAATTTTACAAATTTTCGTGTAAATCACTTTCATATTTTCCAAAGGAAAAAATATTATTAAAAACATTTTTCGAGTTGCTCTTTCATATACAAAAGTCAAAAATAATTTCTACTTATAGGTTTTTTTTTATTATTGACTTTGTTACTTATTTTTAATTTAGTTTTCGGTTTCAATTTGATTTATATTGATCTCATAAATTTTCTTACTCTAATTACTCTTTAATTATTTACAAATTCTAAGACAAAATTTTATTATTCTTAAATTTCTATAAAATATATTATATAATATTACTTTTAGCTTTTATAAAGCTCAAACTGTTATTATAGATCGTAATTAAATACCAAAGATTAGTTCAAAATATCTAATTACCCAGTGTTAAAGAAAACAAAATATGTGATAACAAAATTTTTTTTCGAGTTGAAACTTGGTGAAAATAAGTTTCATAATAGGTCAAAATTATTCCCTAAATATGGACCCAATCCAGGAGGGGTCACTTTTTACAAGCTTATACTGCTACGGCCTTTATGATCATCAATTACTTCATCCTCAAATAGTTTTAACAATTATCTAATCAAGTTATTATTGATATTTATTAATTTTTTCCAATGCGCCTTGAAAAATGCATTTATTTAAAAGATACAGAATTTTTGTGAAATTGTTTAAACAAATAATTTTTCAACTATATTTTTTCCTGTATATTACTTATTCATTATTATCAGTTTAGTTAATTGCAAATTGGAAAAAAACATTTTTCTAAGTGCAATTAGAAAATATTTAACAATTTAATTCTTTAATTAAACAATTGCTAAAATAGCGATTTGACTTGTAATATTTATCGGTTATCATAATTAGCTTTATGAATTAGAAAATTAGGAAAATACCACATCCTTCAAGGTAAAATGGAAAAAAGTTAATAAATAACAATTACTTGTTTCATCAATATTGAATAATAGTTGTAACAAATTTAACTTAATATCTTATTTAATTTATTGATTTTAATACTAAGCAATACCCGAGGTAATACCAATAAAAAATAAAAAATTTATAGTTTGATCTTGTCTATATTGATTTTTAAAGTGTTGAAAATTAGCAATAATAACAGATGATTAAACAAATGAAATGTTCACAGTAACAATAATTCAATAGATTATTTAGGTATCCGTAGTAATCAATAGTAGTGAATTTCCTCAATGACTTCAAAATCTTTTCTAATGTGTACAAAATAATTGGTGTGTATTATACTCAGTGTACATATATGTGACCTGGTCTATGAAAAGGGACCTTACGTGTCAAAAAATCATTTTCTACTTTTTTGTTGATTCGGATAGAGTTTGAAACTCTTTAAGATGGTAAAAACCAAAAAGTCATAAGTTAATTAGAAGTGTTTAAAAAAATTTTTTAAAGTCAAAAGAAACAAGAGTAAAAATACGAAAAAACTGATTTTTTTGTTATTATACAAATTAAACTAACGAAGACGATAATTTTTTATTATTTTGAAAATTTGACAGTTTTTTTGACAACTGTCAATAGTTAAAATTCAAATTTTATATCTTATTCGTAATAAGCGACCTTAAAAACCTTTTTTTATAAAAAACGATCACTTTTTATAGAAGTTGACAGCTGTCAATTGTCAAATTGTCAATTTAACATCATATTCGTAATCAGTGGCCTCGAAAACCCTTACAAACATGTGTCACTTATTTATACTTATTGTTGCTATTTAGAAAACTTAGATTATTTTTCCTATGTTTGGGGAGTTTGTTATTAATTTATATAAACAATTATTAAAAAAAAATTTTCATTACTTGTATATTTTTTGTTTTGATACTGTGATCCACGGTGAAGAAAATAAGCCTAAATTGATTAAAAAATATTAATATTTAAAAAAGTTACAAGGGTTTTTTTAAGTTAAACTTTAACTGCTGTTTTCTCAAAAACTTGTTTTCGCACGTAAGGTCCCTTTCACTGTCCAGGTCATATATATATATATATATATATATATATATATATATATATATATGGGTCATTCTTTCTGAATCCGGTCACACCCCTGCACACTTTATTTTTGAAGATAAAATGTTGTAAGTATACTCAAAATTTGCCCAATTTGGTAATTATCCTCATGAACATAAACATAACATTTTTTTAAAGATTGTATAAGTCATGGAATTTTCTCACAATATATTATGTTCAAACTAAAACTAATATTAATAAAAACTACCCCTAACAATCATCCCCTAATCATAATTTTCACAAATATCCAAATATTCTTAAATTAATTGTGTACAACAAATTTAAATACAGTTTCTGAGGTCTAAAATATTTGTTCTAAATATATTTTAATCAAATTAACCCCCATAAAAATAATTACCAATGAACAAAAATCATCCTCCGTACATTAGTTGCCCAATTTGGTCATTATTCTCCTGAACATCGTATTTAAATTTTTTGTACACAATTTATTTAGGAATAATTGAAAATTTGTGAAAATTATGATTAGGGGATGATTTTTAGGGGTTGTTTTTATTAATATTAATTTTAGTTTAAACATAATATATTGTGAGAAAATTCCATAACTTATAGAATATATAAAAAAATGTTATGTCTATGTTCATGAGAATTAATACCAAATTGGGCAACATTAGTTGCCAGAGGATGATTTTTGTTCATTGGTCATTATTTTTATTGGATTGAATTTGATTGAAATATATTCAGAACAAATATTCTAGACCTCAGAAACCGTATTTAAATTTTTTGTACACAATTTATTTAAGAATAATTGGAAATTTGTGAAAATTATGATTAGGGGATGATTTTTAGGGGTTGTGTTTATTAATATTAGTTTTAGTTTAAACATAATATATTGTAAGAAAATTCCATGACTTATACAATCTTTAAAAAAATGTTATGTTTATGTTCATGAGAATAATTACCAAATTGACCAAATAATGTACAGGGGATGATTTTTGTTCATTGGTCATTATTTTTATGGGGGTAAATTTGATTAAAATCTATTCAGAACAAATTCTGGAGCTCAGAGATCGTATTTAAATTTTTTGTACACAATTTATTTAAGAATAATTGGAAATTTGTGAAAATTATGATTAGGGGATGATTTTTAGAGGTTGTTTTTATTAATTTTTTGTTTTAGTTTAAACATAGGTAATATATAATTAAGGAAGATTTCGACTATATCAGCAATTAGTGACATCTATTAGACGTCAATTGAACTCTTTGGTTTAGAGTCAGGTGTTATTCTTAAGATAATTATTCCGATATGGTTGTCGGTAAATAATTATATTTTTGAATTTAATTTTTGATCTGAAAAAATAAGCTGCGTGAACGACTGCACTGTGCATCTGTAAGGACTCGAACCCCAGTTAATAGCTGCCTTTCGCGGGACTGACGCCTACCAATGCACCTACCAACGTCTAATAGATGTCACTAATTGCTGATATATTCGAAATCTTCCTTAATTAAAAATTCTTAATCAGTAAATAATTTCCTACATTAACTATACAGCTCTTCGACTAGTGTATGGGCTTGATCTGAGATTATAAGAAACGTGAACGTCCAGGCTGTGTTGGCATGGTGCATTGGTAGGCGTTAGTCCCGCGAAAGGCAGCTATTAACTGGGGTTCGAGTCCTCACAGATGCACAGTGCAGTCGTTCACTCAGCTTATTTTTTCAGATCAAAAATTAAATTCAAAAATATAATTATTTACCGACAACCATATCGGAATAATTATCTTATGAATAACACCTGACTCTAAACCAAAGAGTTCAATTGACGTCTAATAGATGTCACTAATTGCTGATATAGTCAAAATCTTCCTTAATTAAAAATTCTTAATCAGCAAATAATTTCCTACATTAACTATACAGCTCTTCGACTAGTGTATGGGCTTGATCTGAGATTATAAGAAACGTGAACGTCCAGGCTGTGTTGGCATGGTGCATTATTAGGCGTTAGTCCCGCGAAAGGCAGCTATTAACTGGGGTTCGAGTCCTCACAGATGCACAGTGCAGTCGTTCACGCAGCTTATTTTTTCAGATCAAAAATTAAATTTAAAAATATAATTATTTACCGACAACCATATCGGAATAATTATCTTAAGAATAACACCTGACTCTAAACCAAAGAGTTCAATTGACGTCTAATAGATGTCACTAATTGCTGATATAGTCGAAATCTTCCTTAATTAAAAATTCTTAATCAGCAAATAATTTCCTACATAGGTAATATATATTGTGAGAAAATTCCATGACTTATACAATCTTTAAAAAAAATGTTATGTTTTGTTTATGAGAATAATTACCAAATTGACCAAATAATGTACAGGGCATGATTTTTGTTCATCGGTAATTATTTTTATGGGGTTAAATTTGATTAAAATATATTCTGATTAAATTACGAGCCTCATAAATGTTATTTATGTTTTTAACCAATTTTTTAAAGAAAAATTGGAACTTTTCTAAACTTATGTTTAGGGGGTGATTTTTAGGGGTGGTTTTTATTATTTTGAGGGTACAGTATTAAAACTACATAAATAAAATGTTTTTCTCTGTTACAAGAAAGATAACTTTATTTTTCTTTGTTATTCACTAAATTGGCCATATTTTTAGGGTAGTTTGGGCGATTTTTTGGACATACTGCCCAACCCCAAAATGGAAATAAATTTGCTAGACGGCATCAAAAACTTGACTTTCTTACGCAAATTTTGAGTATACTTACAACATTTTATCTTCAAAAATAAAGTGTGCAGGGGGGGGGTCGGATTCAGAAATAATGCCCCATATACATATATATTGACAATAGTTATAAACAAACAAATAAAAAGTGTAAAAACAATTTTTTTCCTAATTGCTTTGTTACCGTTTTCCGTCCAACTATTAAAAATCATGGTAAATTTTAGTTTTTATTTTAATTTAATTATTGTTAATAAATCACAAGCCTGCAAAAAAATAAAAATTTCGGTTGTCTGAGATCGAGAAGTCATTTCCCGCAGTATTTGGTGCGCTGAATCCGAATCTGGCAACGAAAACCTCCCATCACGTCAAGATTTTGAGAAAAGTGGGGGTAAATTCCTAAAAATCATGTTTTTCGCAGTTTTTGAAAATTTCTACCGGGTAAGTCTGACGTGCTAGAGACTTGTCATAGGAGTCAAATTAAAGCCTGAACCCTGTACTTTAAGAAGATACAGCGATATTCCTAACAACAAACGAACTTAGCCATAAAAAATGATTTTTTTAACAGTTGTCAAGTATAAAAATTGACTAACACTGTCCGTAAACAAAACTATTTGAAAAATGATTGAATTCGCTTAAAATTTGTTACTCAGGGGTTTTTGGGGTCGCTGATTACGAATATGTTGTCAGATTATTAAAATTCAAAATGTCGGATACAATATGGCGGACTTATTTTTCAGAATTGATCAAATTCACTTGAAACTTGTTATTCGGGGGTTTTTAGGGTCGTTGATTATGAATCCAACTACAGATTTTTTATTTTGACATCATATTTGTAAGCAACGACCCCGAAAACCCCAAAGCAGTACATTCTAAGCGAATCCAATCATTTTTTAAAATAGTTGTATTTACGGACAGTGTCAGTCAATTTTTATGATTGCCAACTGTTAAAAAAAATCATTTTTGACGGCTAATTTAGTTTGTTGTCAGCAATATCGGTTTATTTTCTTAAAGTACTGGGTTCTGGCTTTAATTTGACTCTTATGACAAGTCTCTAGCACGTCAGACTTACCCGGTAGAAATTTTCAAAAACTGCGAAAAACATGATTTTTAGGAATTTACCCCCACTTTTCTCAAAATCCTGACGTGATGGGAGGTTTTCGTTGCCAGATTCGGATTCAGCGCACCAAATACTGCGGGAAATGACTTCTCGATCTCAGACAACCGAAATTTTTATTTTTTTGCAGGCTTGTGTTATTATTATTATTATTATTATTTGCTTAGGGACCCTTGGGAAATCTGCTTACAGATTCCTTGGATTCCGCACTCCAAGGTTATGTGGGGTTGGTATGATAACAACAAAAGGGAATATAAAAAAAGAAAAATAAATATATAAAATAGTAAATTTAATAAACTGGCGACCTACTGCCAGCCCGACCCACTAAAACCCGTAACCCTTCTTTTGGAGCCCTTAACCCTCCCTCCGAACTGTCGTAAGACTTTAGCCTTCGAGGGTGGCGCTCCAACTCTATCGTTGCTGCGACTATGTTTTTTGTCTGCGGTTCTCCTGCGTCAATAGTTAAAAAAGTGATTAAAACTATTTCAAAGTCTAAGCGGAATTCACAGCACAACAATAATAAAAAAACAAATTTTTAAGAAGTGTTAAAAGCCAAAAGATAAAATTGCAAAAGGATATAAAAAAGAAAAGGAAAAAAAAGTAAACACGTATATAATTTTGAGAAGATAAAACTGTACAAAACTGAATATAAAACACAAAACAAATTAAAAAAATGTATAAGGACAAATAAATCACAAAATAAATTAATAAAAAGCAAACAAACAAATTAAAAGCTGTTTAAATTTCTTTAGAAAAGAGAAACATTTCTTCCCTTTCCCTCGCCAAAAGATCTGCTGGCGGGACACTTGCAAGGACCTGCACAGCACTTGTAGATACCGTCTTATATGCAGAGATGATACGCGTTGTTATCGATCTCTGCGCGGACAGTATCTTTTCACAGATGGTCACACATCTTTTATTCCTCAGGGATGGGGCCCACGCTGGTGCTGCATGGAGCATTTTAGCATGGGCGACACTCGCCACCAGTCTCCACCAGATAATGGAAGCCCAGGGTCGGCGCTGGGAAGAGGTGCAAATGCAGGCCCCACCACGTCGTCATCGAACGACTGCAACAAAGGAAACATGACAACGGTGGATCACTTGGCTGGTGTCAATGTTAATGCATCAAGTGGAACGAGCAATATTTTTGAGGACTTCTTCGAAAATGTCAGAAAGAAGGAAGATGCAGAGATTGCCAAAATAAGGCGCGTTCTCGATAAAATGAAAAGCGCAACATTGAGGCAAACTAACGTCAGTAAAGACATAAAAGTTGGTCTAACTGAGATTGAAGAATCTATAGATGTTCTGGAATATGAGAGAAAGAAGTGGAATGTAGGGAAGCTAAAACAGAAAGAATCAATTGTGCAATTACAAAAAGCTCTCCCTACGACACCGACGAACGCTAATAAGAGAGATTTATCTGTTAGCCCAGAGGAAGTAAGCCGGAGCATGAAGAAGCAGGAATCTCACAGACCAAGCCAGAAGAATGGCAAGAAGTCAAATAAAGAAGGAAGTCTACTGACAAAAACAGCTCCAAAACCAGAAAAGTAGATTCCCAAAAAGATGTGAACAGTAAACCTAGAATTAAAATACGAACGCAGGCGATTCTCGTGAAATCTGCTGAAGGAAAATCCTTTGCAGAGGTTCTTAAAGTTGTTAGAGAAAACGTTAAACTACAAGATTTCGGTGCAGAATTTAAATCTATACGAAGTACAAAAACCGAAGATGTCCTCCTCGAACTGATAAACACTTCTCAGGAAGGAAGGAATAGTCTTAGGGCTGCAATAGAATCGGTACTGGGTGAGGAAGGTAATGTTCGAGCTCTTGTCCCAAAAGTGTCTTTGGAAATAAGGGATATGGACAGTTATACGTCACTAGAAGAGGTAGAATCTGCTATCAAAAAGAACTTGGAAGGGTACCAAGGAATCATGAACATAAAACTGACGAAACCAAATAGAATGGAACAACGAAAAGCTCTAGTAACACTAGAACAAGAAGCAGCTATGAAACTCCTGAAAAATAACCACATCAAAGTTGGATGGGTGAACTGCAGAATAAGGCAGTATGATCGTGTAATACGATGTTTTAATTGTCTAGGATTTGGACATGCAAAAACGGAATGCAAAGGACCAGACAGAAGCAATATGTGCTACAGATGCGGAAAAGAAGATCACAAGATTGCAAGTTGCACATCTGATCCACACTGCTTTTTATGTGAAGACTCTGAACCAACTGACAGAAAACATATCGCGGGTACCTACCTCTGCAAAGTATACCGAGATATTAAAGAAAAATTAAAACAGCCGCTCTAAATATACTCCAGGGCAATATGAATAGGAGCAAAACTGCTCATTACCTACTGGATCAAATAACCCGTGAACAAAATGCTGATATTATTATTATTAGTGAACAGTATAAAAATAGAGATAAAGGTTGGTATTCTGACACGCTAGGTACAGCAGCTATATGGATTCCACAGCCTCATCGTGTCTCCATAACAAGATCTGGAAGTGGAAATGGCTTTGTGTGGATCCAAAGTCAAAACATTACGTATGTGAGTTGTTATCTTACTCCTAACGAAAAGATTAGCAATTTTCAAACAAAACTAAACGATTTAGAAGACACGCTACGCGATATTAAAGGAGAGATACTATTAGCGGGAGATTTTAATGCCAGCGCAATAGAATGGGGTAAAATGAGGTCTAACTCTACAGGAAAGCGAGTTATCAATATGGTGACCAGACTCGATCTAGTAATAATGAACACAGGAACGTCAACTACGATTAGAAGACCAGGAAATAGACAGACAATAATCGATATCACATTTTCAACGCAAAAGCTGGTCACGCAGGTGAAAAGATGGACTGTGACAGAATTTTTCTCAGCTAGTGATTATCAATATATCGCCTTTAGCATACAAAGTAAGATAACTAAATCTGTCAATAGTGAAAAAGGAAATCGCAGAATTATGTGGAATGTTAATAAGATTGATCAAGAGAAATTGACAGGGTATCTGGATACTCGAGCATCTAACATAAAACTAGATATGGAACACACCACGTCGCCTGCAGAAGCTGAAATATTAGTAAGACGAACTATGAAACTCATCCGAGACGCATGTGAAGTAGCCGTGAAAAAGAGAAACACACGAATAAAGAAGAAACCTGCCTATTGGTGGAATAGCGATATTTCTAATCTTAGGAAAAATTGCCTAAAACTTAGAAGAGTAGCCCAGAGAGCAAAGAAGAACGATCAAAACTTACAAGAAAAGGCTGAAAGATATAAAGGAGCAAAAAAAGATCTGTGTCGTGCCATTGCTGACAGCAAACAAGAATGCTGGAAAAAGCTTATACAAGACGTTGATAGAGATCCCTGGGGACTCGGATATAAGATAGTTACTTGAAAACTACGAGGATTTGCAGGTAGCCCTTCAATGGACACTGAAACAATCACGAATATTGTAGACACACTCTTTCCAACTCATCCGAAAGTATCGTATCAACATGCTCTCACGGATTTGGAGGAAACTGACCCCTTCTCGATGGAAGAACTTTCGACGGCGATAAAGTCCTTGACATCAAAGAAAGCTCCTGGACCAGACGGTTTTCCATCTGAAATTCTAAAAGCTGTGGCAATAAATAACTCTGATTTGCTGCTTAGCATGTACAATGCTTGCTTGAGGAATGGGATATTCTATTCAAAGTGGAAAGAAGCCAAACTTGTGGTAATAAGCAAGGGTAAAGGACCAGAGAACCAACCTAGTTCCTACAGACCGTTGTGAATGCTGGACACTGCAGGAAAACTCCTAGAGAGAATGCTGAGAACTCGCATTCAAAAAGCAGTAAAAGAAGCTGGTGACCTAGCAGAACCGCAATATAGTTTTAGAAAGGGTCGTTTAAGTATAGACGCTGTTAATGAGGTATTATCTGCGGCGAAAATCATCGAGAGGGGAAATCATTACTCCAGACCAATTTGTCTTTTGGTGACTCTTGATGTCAAGAATGCATTTAATTCAGTGAGATGGACAGACGCAATTAAAACAATGGAAACAGATTTTGCTCTCCCAAAAAACCTTTTTCGAATAATGAAGAACTATTTGAAGGATAGATATCTTATCTATGATACACCAGATGGACAGAAGAAGAAGGAACTTACAGCCGGGGTAGCACAAGGATCTGTGCTTGGTGCTGATATTTGGAATATGTCATACGATGGCATATTGCGGATAAATATGCCTGAAGGAACATTTCTAAATGGGTATGCAGATGACATTGCTGATATTATTATAGCAAAGGACCTAGATTTAGCCCAAATGAAACTGAATCAGATGATGCGACGGATACGCTCCTAGATGAAGGATCGTGGCTTAGAGCTAGCAGTATCAAAAACCGAGATATGTCTCATAACGAGAAAAAGTTTAATCTATCCTACTGTTATGTACATAGATGACAGTGAAATAAAAGTCAAAACAGCTATAAAATATGTGGGAGTTATGATTGACAGAAAACTAACTTTCAGGGATCAAATTAATAATGCAACCAAAAAAGCTGTAGAGGTAACTTCTTCGCTAAGCAGATTAATGACTAACACCAATGGCTCATTACCAAGTAAGAGACGCCTTCTCTTAAGTACTGCTGAGGCTATCATGCTATAGGGTCAAATCATACCTAACAAATCAAAGTTGTCCCTCAGTTCTCTGATTTTGGTAAAAATTTGAGAAATTGTAGGGGAATACATGCGAATAAAAATTCCAAAAAATATTTTCAAAAATTTTAAAAATTTGTGGTTGTTCAGGGTTTTCAAAATTTTTTTTTGAAATTTTGAAAACGCAATATCTCAGAGACATATGGATAGATTTTAAAGATTTTTTTAGGAATTACTTATTATTTACAAACAATTAAAATGAAAAAATTTGCAAAAAAATTTTTTTTTGTTTTAAATAAAAAATTAAAAAAATATTGTTTAAACAAATTTTTTGTTTATAAGCGTATCTTTAATTTTTTTCTAATAGCGATATTTTGATTCCTTAGGATTTCACGAGTATTTTGACATAAAGAAATCGATGGAGACTCTTAAATTTTCGGAGATATTGTATTTTTTGTCTTTGCGCGCAGGGCCAAAAAGCACACTGAAGCAAAGGCTCTGTATACAAGGTAACGGTCAAAATTACCTAATACTCGCGTAAATTTTAATCGAATTGAATTCTTTCTTTTTTAAATCAATAAGTAACATTTTATTGATAAGTAAATAATAAATAAATAATATATAAATAATAAATAAGTAATAAATAAAAAATAAAACTCGTAAATTTCAACCGAATTGAATTCTTTCTTTTTTAAATCAATTAGTAATATTATGTGAACAAAAATAAATAAATAATAAATATTTATAAATAAATAATAAGTTATTAAAAAATAAACAAATAATTTGTCTGCGTAAAATAAAATAAAAAAAATTAATGTAAATTAAAAAACAATAACAAAATAAAGAAATATCTCAAATAAGTTTATAGTAGATTATTTGACTACTTTTTAACTACTTTGATTTGTTCAACAAGTCCTACATTAAATTAAACAACTTGTAATAATTAAGGAAGATTTCGATTATATCAGCAATTAGTGACATCTATTAGACGTCAATTGAACTCTTTGGTTTAGAGTCAGGTGTTAATTAAATTCAAAAATATAATTATTTACCGACAACCATATCGGAATAATTATCTTAACAATAACACCTGACTCTAAACCAAAGAGTACAATTAAAGTCTAATAGATGTCACTAATTGCTGATATAGTCGAAATCTTCCTTAATTAAAATTCTTAATCAGCAAATAATTTCCTACTTAAACTTGTATTAATCATCAAAAAGTAGTTAAAATAAATCAGATAAATAGAAAAATAAAAAAGTCATATATGATGGAAAAGTAACATTTTATTCGTTTACCTAAAGCGAAGACCCAGTTCGCGAATCGAGTAATTCTTTATATGAAGAGCGCGCATGCGCAGACTTGACTCGGATAACTTCGTTCAGTCTCTTAACGCGACTGTGCGTCCGGAAGAGTGGATGTGTCAAAGAGGGGGTTCTAAGAGTCTCATTTTTAAATCAGCATTCGTTCGAGCACCCTCCATGTTTGTAGCAAGTGATAATTGTAGAACTAGGTCTTTTTAATAGTCTTTTTCATAGTTAAAAAGGAATTATAAACTTAAACCTAAGGAAAAAATTAAAAAGAAACGCAAAAAAACTTATTTACATTTACTTAAACCTAAAAAAACAGAAAACACAAATCAAACAAACAAACAAACCTTAAACCACAAAAATGACACTATAAACATGCAGTAAAACCTGAAACTATTAAAAAGACCTAGTTCTACAATTATCACTTGCTACAAACATGGAGAGTGCTCTTTGACAAATACACTCTTCCGGACGCGCAGTCGCATTACGAGACTAAACGAAGTTATCCAAGTCGAGTCTACGCATGCGCGCTCTTCATATAAAGAATTACTCGATTCGCAAACTAGGTCTTCGCTTTATGTAAACGAATAAAATGTTACTTTTCCATCATATATTACTTTTTTATTTTTCTACTTATCTGATTTATTTTAACTACTTTTTGATGATTAATACAAGTTGTTTAATTTAATGTAGGACTTGTTGAACAAATCAGAGTAGTTAAAAAGTAGTCAAATAATCTACTATGAACTTATTTGAAATATTTCTTAATTTTGTTATTGTTTTTTAATTTACATTAATTTGTTTATTTTATTTTACGCAGACAAATTATTTGTTTATTTTTTAATAACTTATTATTTATTTATAAATATTTATTATTTATTTACTTTTGTTCACAGAATATTACTAATTGATTTAAAAAAGGGAGAATTCAATTCGGTTGAAATTTACGAGTTTTATTTTTTATTTATTACTTATTTATTATTTATATATTATTTATTTATCAATAAAATGTTACTTATTGATTTAAAAAAGAAAGAATTTAATTCGATTGAAATTTACGCGAGTATTAGGTAATTTTGACCGTTACCTTGTACACAGAGCCTTTGCTTCAGTGCGCTTTTTGCCCCTGCGCGCAAAGACAAAAAATACAATATCTCCGAAAATTTAAGAGTCTCCATCGATTTCTTTATGTCAAAATACTCGTGAAATTCTGAGGAATCAAAATATCGCTATTAGAAAAAAATTAAAGATACGCTTATAAACAAAAAATTTGTTTGAACAATATTTTTTTAATTTTTTATTTAAAACAAAAAAAATTTTTTTTGCAAATTTTTTTTATTTTACTTGTTTGTAAATAATAAGTAATTCCTAAAAAAATCATTAAAATCTATCCATATGTCTCTGAGATATTGCGTTTTAAAAATTTAAAAAAAAAATTTTGAAAACCCTGAACAACCACAAATTTTCAAAATTTTCGAAAATCTTTTTTGGAATTTTTATTCGCATGTATTCCCCTACAATTACTCAAATTGTTACCATAATCAGAGAACTGAGGGACAACTTTGATTTGTTAGGTATGATTTGACCCTATACGCTAGTGAAATCTGGGCGGATAGCTTAAAGTATGAAAAGTACAGAAAGTCTATGGCATCAGTGCAAAGAGCAGGAGCTCTACGAGTAGCCTGTGCTTATAGAACCGTGTCGGAACCTGCAATTATGGTGATAGCTGGAACGATACCAATCGAAATGATTAGTAAAGAAAGACAGATGGTCTATCAAATGAAAACAACTCATAAAAAAATCTGCGCAAAAAAAAATAGCTAGGGCTAAGACTATGAGCGAATGGCAAAAAAGATGGGATGAAGAGACAAGAGTCAGGTAGACAGCCCGCATAATAAAGGAAATACCTATTTGGATTAATAGAAAGTATGGCGAGATAAATTATTTTATAACGCAATTTCTAACAGATCATGGTTTATTCAGCAAGTATCTGTATAGAATGAAAAAAACTCATATCGAGTGAAAACTGCATCTATTGCCAAAATACTAGAGATGACGCAAATCATACTTTTTTTGAATGCAAGAGATGGGAAGATGAGAGAAATCTAGTTGAAGAAACTGTCGGATCAATTACTCCAGATAATATACTGACTCTAATGATTAAATGCAGAAAATTTTGGGATGAAATAGCAATATATGTAGAGACTGTCCTCCGACGAAAGAAGAGGGACTTCGATAAATTAAAAGAAGGAAAAACAATTTTAACTTGAGTACGACGAGAAACAAGAGCCTAATCTCGACTACAGACCTAGACAAATAGAACGACATCCAAGCAGGAAACTTACAGAGAGCTGAAGTACGGCTAACAGTCGCCTATGAACCCGACTTCTGATGGAATGCGAAAGCGGTGCCGGAAGTTTTTGTGAGGCGAAGAGGAAATAAGGGACGTTTTTTTTACAGGACTTATTATGACATTACAGTGTATTGATGTATAATTCTCTGTATTTTTTACCGTTTCCCTTAATAAATTACAACAAATTTAAAAAAAATTAATTCAATTAATTAATTGACTTTGTCTAATATTTGATTTAATGGAAGTCATAAAAACAAAAATCTTTTAAATTAATCAGATTGGGTTGAAAGTTGTTACTAGGGGTTTTTTGGGTCACTGATAAAGAATCTGATTTTGGTTTTTAGAATTTTTAAATGGAGCATTCTATATTTTGTCCTCCATATAGGATATGCAATTTTAAAATTCAAAAAAAATTTGTCATCCATATAGGATACGTTATTCTAAAATTCGAAAAACCAACATCAAATTCTTTATCAGCGACCCTAATAACAATCGAGTAAGAACTTTCAACCAAATCCGATAAAATTTCGTACGCCATATTGGATTGTCCATCTTGAATTTCTGAAAACCGACATCAGATTTATTATCTGCGACCTCAAAAGCCCCGGAGTAAAAAGTTTCAACCAAATCCGATGAATACGGCCCTGGCCGCCACGTTGCTGTATCACGCTTTGCCGGTCTCGTGAATTTTTTGACATTTTGTTGATATTGAGTATCGCGTTTTTGTTATATGCATATAAATATACTTGCGAGTGTCCAGTGTCTCGTTTTTTTGAGTAATTTACTTGCATTTCTGACTATAACAGTGTTTTCTTGGACATTTGTTTCCTTTAACCTAACTTATCGCCGCGCCAAAACATGGCTTCTCGAGACAATTGTTCGAGTGAAATGATGTGTGTGGCGTGTAATAAAGGTGTTGTCAGGAATACAGTTTTTTGTAAAGTGTGCTCTGCTCCATACCACCCCAGTTGTGCTAAGTGCACCGCCTTGCTCCCAAATGAAGGTTTTTCAAAATGCTGTCGACCAAAATCGCCGTTACCTTTGACTCAGACAGACCCGAGCGCTTCTGTTTCATCTCAGGTCTGTACCGTGAACGGCACTGTAACTATTGATAATATTGACAGTATTATCAATAAAGCAATTTCCAGACTTCAAGTGGGATTAAATAATAACTTCTCGTCAATGTCAACAACAATTAATAATTTATCCTCAAAATTTGATGACTTGAGTTCAAGGGTTGATGATGCTATATCTGTTACCACTGACAATTCTAGGAGAATAACAACAATTGAAGGTACTCTTGAAAAATTGAATGTTAATTTATTAACTAGAAATTGCATGTCAGAAATAAATGATCGCCTGTCTCGTTCCCGTAATTTAATTCTTTTTGGATTGTCAGAGGATAGATCTGATGTTAATTCTAAACAAGATATTTCAAGTGCGGTCATTGAACTTTTTTCTAAATTGTCTTGCCTAAATCCAATTGAAAAAGCAAAAATAAACAGAATTGGAACATTTACGCAGACTCAGCGATACCCGAGACCAGTGAAAATCATTTGCGACTCAGAAGAGAGTGCGAAATCACTTCATATGTCATTCCTGAAAGCAAAGAAGGATGTTGTCACTCAACCTCTTATTTTGAATATGCGCCTGTCGCGAGATATGACAAAAATTCAACTGGAGGAGATGAAATTGCTAAGGAGGGAGTTAGAAGAACGACGCGAAGGAGGGGAGACGAATGTTCGCATAGCTTATCGTCATGGAGCTCCATCACTGGTGTCCACTTCTCGACGATTGAAGCAGTGAACCAGTGTGTGTGTCATGATGCCTGTACGTTTCATGATATTGGTGTCAATGAATTGTGTAATTCTGTTGACCCATCCAATGCTTCCCGTGCTGCCTCGTGTAATACATTTTCAGCTGTTCTCCAGTCGTTCTCTGTTTACTATCAGAATGTGAGGGGACTGAGGGGTAAACAAGTTGATCTTCGCCAAGCTTTGTTAACAGTGACTTATGAAGTAATTATTTTTTCCGAAACTTGGTTGAATTCATCTTTTCACTCTTCGGAACTTGAATTTTCAAATTACAATATTTTTCGCTCTGACAGAAATGCAAATACCAGTCTGTGTTCTCGTGGCGGTGGTGTTCTTGTGGCATGTTGTTCAACATTAAATGCTTCACTTATAGTCACTAATGACAATTCAGTTGAACATATTTTCGTAAAGTTTTTATCTAACAAAACATTGTATATTTTGGCCACATTTTATATACCCCCTAATTCTACCTTTCATACTTACTTAACTGTTTGCAATATAATTGAAAAAGTATACAATTCTTTCCCGTCAGCAATTTTAATTATTATTGGAGATTTCAACATGCCTTTCGTTTCGTGGCGTTCGCATTCTGATAGCGGACCCTCTTGCTTTTCAAAATTAAGTACTTCCAAATCATATAATAAAATTGCCAATCGAATATCTGAATCTTTAGACCTTTTAAACATTAAACAAATAAATACGTTTACTAATGCTTCGGGCAATATTCTCGATTTGGTATTTATAAAATTTGCGAGCGATTATTTATGATAATAATAACAATGATGTAAATGCGGCCAACTAATTTTTGTAATTAATTCTGTCATACTTTTTTATTCTGTGTTGCCAGAGTGAGCGCCCTCAACTTCCCATAATAGAACTAAGAAATTCCTGAATTTTCCCGGACGAGTTTCTTAAATTTCCATGAAATTTCCCGCAATGTAATCTTATATATATATAAGCCCTAACATAAAATTATTATTTTTTTAAATATTATTATTATCATTATTTATATTGGGATTATAAATTTTTATGTATTCTAATTTAAAAAATTAGAATTAAATTTCAAATTTATTTAAGGGGGTACACCAGTTGTAACGTTAAAAAGAAGTGTCTTTTTCAAGAATTTTTTCCTAATAATCTATAAAACTTTTTTAAAAATACTGTTTATTATCTAAAAGTACATATATAAGGCTTTAATTTAAGATGAAAAATTTTTTTCATCCAAAACTTTCTGAAATATGAGCCATTTAAATGGCGCCTTCGGAAATAAAACATAAATTGCGGTGACAAGCATTCCGTAAGATTGGTTTTGCCAATAAAAGTTTCTAAAATTTGATTTTAGTTAAACATTATTAAAATTTGTGTTCTATTAAAGAATTTCCCGGAATTTCCCGTAATTTATCCATTTCCCGTAAAATTTCCCATTATAGTCAAAATTTCCCGTATTCCGGGAAATTTCCATGTCGTTGGCAACACTGTTTTTATTATACTTAGTACACTGTACGAATGGGCACAGCCCGTATATATATATAAATAAAATAAATAAAATAAAATTTTAAATATTTTTGTCCGACATATTGGATCGGCACACCTGGGCTTGATTCTCCACCCTTATTAGGTCACTTAAAAAAATATTAACAAATAATTTATCAAATATAAATTAAAACAATAAAAAAATTATCTATTAATTACGTAAACAATTCGTCACTTTAAAAAAGTTAAACATTCAAATTTGTACTATGAAATTGTACATCTTTTTCTCTATTAATCATAAAACCATTACATGTTATATGTATCATCTCAAAGATTAATTTCTTTTTGAAAGATGATTCATAGTCTATAATCAAAGCATTATCAAAGAAAGAATGACCATATTCAATTCCATGCATATTAACAATAGTTTCACAATTTTTGTTTTTGTGTTCACCGATTCTCTTTTTCAATGTACTTTTTGATTGATTAATATACACAGACGGGCAGTCATTACAATTAAACTTATAGACAATACCATTTCTATCCTATTTTCCAGTAGTATCTTTACTTAGTTTTACAGGTATTTTTAAACAATTAAACAATTGGTAATACAAATTATTATATGGAATGCAAACTTTTAAAAGTTGCTATAAATAGAGATTTTGCTATTAGATAGTTTAGTTTCGACAGTTTTTTTCTTATTTAATGTCTCGCGGTTATTGTTCAGTCTTGACTAAACACTCTTTAAAGAGATGTGTCAAATTTTTATATTTTATAATGTTAGACGAATTTTAATTTTTAAAAATGTTGACAAATTATTGATGTTATTAATATTTACGTAAGTAATTGTTAATAACTTTTTAAATATTTTAATTTATATTTGATTCCGTGTATATTTGATATAAAATTTGTGAATATTTTTTATTAAACTGACCCGATGAGGGTGTCGAACCAAGTCTTCGAAACATTGTCTTATTAAAAAAGATGTGTATTTCTTTTTTAACTGTTGCCATCATTTTCCAAAAATCGAAAACAAATTTTTTTATAAATATTATAATGAAAGGAACAAATATTTCAAATTGGCTGAGATTGATAAAAACAGAAAATCTAAATATTGCTTTAAATATAGCAGAAGGTGCAAAATGAATATTAAGCACTAAATGTCGATTCAGTGGTTAATTCGTTGTGTCCACTTCGTATTCATTTACTCGTGGGAAATAGGAAATTTTTTTTAATTTCCACACTCAATATATAGAGAGTTGTGGTCACTATTGGCAAAGAAAATATACAAAGTACAATATTATAATTAAAATCCTGAGATAGAATATGTACATATATAAAATTAATGAAATTCTTCTCGCGACTAATTGAAAAATGTATATACATACCTATAAGGCTTTTTTAATAGTGTGACGATGTGAATCGTCATGTCATCTGTCGGAATTATCCCTGCACCGTGATCGTTAATTGGTATGGTAATTTAGAAAGTCGGAACTGCCGTGTGACTCACTATCAGTGGTGAATGTGTGTCGCGCGGCTAGTTAGTAGGAGAGAAAGTGGTAGAGGGCAGAGCCGATTTTTGTTAGAACGAGACCGAGAGAGAAGAGCCAGTTGGAACGAGAGAGAAGAAGAGTTGAAGAAGCCGAGCACGTGTAGGAAAAGCCAGAAACAGGTGTCTGCAGTTTTTCGCCGACATTTTTGAAAGTCAGTGACCTACAAGTTATGTAGAGAGTGTGTAATAGTTTTTTTGTAATAGTTCTGAGTGTGTCGAGGAATTAGTGTGTTGTGTAGAGAAAAGGGTTAATAAAGATTGTGGAAAGAAGTGCAGTTGTTTTCCTTGGATTATCCCTAATTTACCCCTGAGGAAAATAGCCGCCAATAAGCGAGCAAGAAGAGAGATTAAGAAGCGTCTTTGGGTGAGTCAGTATCGAGCCAGTGTTGTACCAGTCGTGTCTCGTCGTTGGCATTTCTGCTTGCCAACTTGTTCAGGCAGAATTTCCTCTGACGATTAAGAGCGTCTCAGAGGTGTTGCTGTTTGTCGGGTTGTTGTTAAAGAGTCGAGTAGTTTATTAATTGAGCTTAAAAATTAATTGGCGCCTGACGGCGAAATTTATTAACATAATTTTCATATTATTATTTTTGTTGAAAGCGTCGGATTTTGCCTGACGTAAAGCAGAAACTTTGAACTAAAATTAAAATAGTTTACAATCATACGTCACAATAGAAAAAATATTTAAATATTGTTCCTAAAAAATGGTATTAATTTGAAAACATTTTTAGCCTTTTTCTATCTTACAAGAATTAAATTGGTAAAACATTCTTTATTCCCTTAAGAAAAAAAAATTACGTTTAAATTCACATTTCGCTATTGCTAGATTCAATGATTTGACCTACATTATGCACCTTTTATGACACACATTCAGAAATCTCAACAAAAAGTAAACACAGTATACGACCCTCCCTCCTCTCTCTCTCTCTCTCACTCTCTCGATATTTATAGTATATGTATATACATATATGACAAAAAAGAAGATGATGAGGAATTACATTTTCACCCGCTATGTAAAAATCAGAAGGAAAAAATTTCTCCATTTGAGTACACATGAAAATAGAATGTAGAACAAGTACAAATCGGTTTACTGATTTTGCCTTCGAATCCTTTTATTGCATTTCACGTGCATATTCGTCGAATTTAATGCATTCGACAAAGAAATAGACACACAGAGAGTGAAAGAGAGAGAGAGAAAGGGTGCTTAAAATCTGTGCTAGAGAATGAGACAGAAAAATCTTTAGTCTGACAAGAAATGAATTTAACGATTTTACATTATCCAATGCAGTACAAGAAATTAAATCACTTTTAAATACAATTATTATTTATATAATCATTTTTACATACTTCAATAATTTCTCCGCTTTAATATATCTGCAGAAATGAAGAATTTATTATTTTGTCCATTGAAATAACGACGATATTAATAATTTAATTTAATATAATTTATCTAAGGCAATGTTGACCATTAGAAAAATAATTAAAATATTATTATAAGTAACTAGCTGTCACACCTATAATTTTGTGTGATACCAAGATGAAATTTTAGAGATAGTAACATAAGTACTTACATTAAACTAGATACAGCCCAAATATTTATATACTTATTTAATATATCAATATATTTGCTAATCTAGTAACAAATTTTTATAATTAATTTTCAGAGGTACAATATTTTTTTCATATTTTTTTGTATCTTTTATTACTTGAGAAGGGAAGTTATGCTTGAATTTTTAATATTTGAGCAACGTACAGAGAAAACTTGAATATTATTAAATTTTTTTTATTTTTTGAAAAATGATAAAATTTTGAAAAGAACGAGATCTTTCAAAAGTCATTTGGACAATACTTTATTTACATATTTTTAAAAAATCGTCACTTTCAATGTAATTCAAAAATTTTAAAACTTCTAAAATAATGGACGCTTTTTAATGATCTTAGGCTTATTTTAAAGGTCATTTTCTACAGAATGAGAATTACTTATAGGCATTAACGTGTAATTTTTTCTTAAAAATGGAGGTCGTCAAACTTGTACCAAAAAAATTTGAAATAATTTATTAGAACTAAAAACTATTCTAGAAAATATATAAAACATGATACGGTGTAGATTTTTCAAGAGAATTTAATATAAAAAATTCGTTTGAATTTTAAAAATTATTTTTCTGTTAATAAGATTGTTTCAAATTTTTTTAAAAATTTTTGGTCCCAGTTTGACGACATGCATTTTCTAATAAAAAAATTACAAGTTAATGACTAAGTAATTCTCATTCTGTAGAAAATGACATTTAAAACTAGCCTAAAATTATTTAAAAGCGTTCATTATTTTAGCAGTTATTAAAATTTTTCTAAAACATTGAAATTGACGATTTTTTAAAAATATCTAAATAAAATATTGGTCAAATGACTTCTGATTCTGATGTATTTTGTTCTTTTCAAAATTTTATCATCTTTCAAAACATAAAAAGAAAAATGTATAGTTCAATAAATTTTGTTTTAAAATGTTTTTCATTCACCTGAAAATGAGTGGTCTCTCAATTTTGACCAGTAGTTTACATAGATAGGGGAGAGTAGGCTACATTAAACTAGGTTTTTTATGAAGTCCAAGAACTAATTAAATTTTACAAATTTTGATCAGGTTTTTGTATAAAAATAAAACTGAAGTATTCCTTCAGTTAGTACATACGTTACAAACACAAATTATTATAATTAAGTAATGAAATTTAATTTTTTTCTAATCAGTTACACTTTTCTTATTTTGAAAAATTTGTGTCTACGTTGAACCACCTCTAATAAAACACTACAATTTACTTCGAAAATAATATTTCCACTTACACATTGTAAAAAATCTTATTTTTCACTTAAAAAATAGAAAATTGTTGTTAAATAGTCTTTATTATTTGTTAATATTAGAGATTAATCTATTTCGATGTCAGGTTAGGTAGCAAAAGTGTCAGTTTAAGTTTATCTCGTTCACAATTGTGATGAAGGCATGTCTTCCAGTATTTTTCTTACTAATTAGTAGAGCAGACAACTTTACCACTCCTAAAATTGAAAATTCTTTGCTTTTTCGGGTGGTTCAATGATGCCGCACTCACTGTATACACATGACATTCACAACAAAAATTGTTTATAATAAATTTATGTAAGATTTAAAATTCTTTATCACATCGGAATATTGAAGTTGACACCCTACGAAAGATAAATCACAACTTTACTAATTTTTAAAAATTCTTATTTGAATAAAAAAACGTCATTATAATTCCACCAAATTTTTTGTTTTGCACGTGAAAAACAGTTTTTTTAGTTTTTCTTTGTAAATAATAAACCTACCTGACCATAGTCTGCTTCGGTAATACTAACTTATATATTGAATAAGAAAAAATTTTACTTAGTCATTTTTCAGAAAATTGAAGTGGTTCACAGTTGACGCTGGTTCAATGTAGCCTACTCTCCCCTAGATTAAAATGTCAATTAATAGAGTTGTTACGGTCTAATTTATTAAATAAACTTACTTTACTTTTCTATCACTTCTGAGAGTGACAATTTATTAACAAAATTAATAATTAACTATAATAATCTTTGAATTCTTTCATTTATTCATTCAGTCTGTCCACAGCCTGTATATTCTGTCCGCAGTGAGAAAAAAAGGTTGATAGAGAGAAAGGGAGGGAAGTATCGCCTGTCCTTTTAGTTTAGAGTAGGAGCGAAAGAGAGACGAATAGTTAAAAAAGTAATGCCCACTTTTTGGGTTTAGAAGGGGGTACCATGTCTTCTCCATTTTCCGTGTCAGGTAGAAAGAGAGGAACAGAATTTTATAGAGGAAGGAAAAGTGGGGAATTTTACTTTCAAGCCAAAATACGAAATGGGCGTCTTATTTCCTTATTGGCTAATTATTTTTCTTTTTTCACTCACAGATAGATTAACCCGTCAGCAGTCGCGCCTTTTTTAGTATCTTACTTGCACTCTAAGAGCGCCCTATAGGTCGAGTAGTGTTGCGTGAGACTTTTTCTCACGGCGCGACCGCTGACGGGTTAAGGAGTAAAAGAAAGAGAGATCGAGAACAAGGTATGAGTGAGAGGTATAAATTTTATTGTTGTTCCATAAAAAATGGACAATTTTTCATCAATTTTTGACTCCCACCCCGCCTCCAGTTGTGAACAATCGCAAATGTTTTAAAAAACTAATTCGTATAATTATTTAAGATTCAATTATCTTCGAACAATGGGTAAGCCTTTTTGAAGTGTACCGATGGTTTTTTAAGACTGTTACGCGCTGTAAAAAAGACATGGAGCGTGCAGTTTAGCGGGCGGTTGCACTGCCGCGTTACATCCGTTAAATTGGTTTCAATTTGTTAGTTGATGCTTTATTTATTAAGCATTTGATACATAATTTCGAAAATTTTAATAAAAATTAAATTCAAAATGGCGGATCCAATATTTTACAAAATATCAACTATTCAGAAAGATTTTTATTATACATATATATTTCAAAAACTTAATTATGTTTTAAAAAATGATTTAAAAATTCATTTTTAAATTTGTTTATAGTTACTTTTCGCAATATTAAAATCAAAATAACTTGCATTTTTTTGCTAAAATTGTGGTATTTTTATGTTTGAAGTTTGAAGGAAAAGATGAAAAAGTGGCAAATTTTTAAAGTAAGTCGAAAAAAGTCTCAATTTTCTTAATTTCCCTAAAAAATTTTTTTATTCTACATGCACACAAATGGCGCTTTTAGATAGCTGACGACAGGGAGTAAAGTCATTTATTTGTTCGACCGTATGAAAATGGCGATTTTTTTTCCAAGGGCAAAAAAACAGCTGGTCCTATGTTTTTTTGCTTAAGGTAAAAAAGGCCGCCATTTTCACACAAGTCGAACAAGTGAATAACTTTTACTCCCTGTCGTCTGCTATCTGAAATCGACACTTTTGTGCATTAGGAATAAAAAATATCGTAAGAAATACGGGAATAAAGGCAGCCAATTTGTTCACGATGATTTTAGTGACACGAATGAAGGTTTCGGGGCGCCCTCGACCTTGACTCGTGTTCCAAAAATCACCGTAAACAAATTAGATACAATTTTATTGTGTCATTTGAAGAAAAAGAATAGATATTAATCTTATTTAAAATTTTTTGACAGTCTTTATTATGAAAATATTGATGCAATATTCAAATTTCTAAAATACGAAATGGGCTTTTTATTTTCTTATTGGCTAATTATTTTTCTTTTTTTACTCACAGATAGATTAAGGAGTAAAATAAATATAGTGTTTCAAAGAAATTGAAATACCCTTCGCAAATCATGAGTACACTTCAGAAAGCCTTACCCCAATGTAAATAAAAATTTATGAATATTCACTTTTTGGACTCCTTGAATTTTTTGAGAAATTATGGTCCTGTTCATAATTAAAATTCTACAAAGATTTGATCATTTTTATTAATATTTTTTTAATAAAAATTCTATTATTTGTAAAAGATTTTACCAAATTTTAAATGTTTTCTTTAAAAGAGTTTTTGTATAATTAAAAAAAACTAATTAATTTTTTGATAAATGTCAATTAAAATTTTAAATATAAATTTTTATTCCAAAATTTTAAAAATAATTCTAAAATATTATTTTTTTATGTATTTAGATTTTTGGAAATGTAAATTAAAAATACTGATAATATTAAATTTTTAAAAATTAGAAGCTAATTTTCATGTTTAAATTGGCCTTTAAAGACTTTTTATTCTTTAAGGGGACATTCCAGTTCAAAATGTCAAAAAAATCGATTTTTTTTGTTTTTATTTTCGGATTTCTTATAGTGTCAAGAATACTCTCCTAAAATATTATTGCAAAATTCGAAGTCAAACAAAAGTTATACATCCTTATTCTTCGCCATGTCAAAGATGTTTTTGTATGCGGATAAGAAATCGAATGATTTAAATGTTTTCTCATTTGCATTTTTTAAAAAAGACAAACAAAAATGTATTTGGTATTGCTGATCACAAATTAGATATCAAATTTCCAAAATTTAAAATGGCGGATCCAACATGGCGGAAAAGAAAATTTTTTTATTTTAATTTTTTTTTTGTCCACCATATTGCATCCGCTATTTTTAATTTTAAAAAAATTATGGCATATTCGTAATCTGCGACCCAAAAATCCCCCCTTAACGATTTTCAAGCAAATCCAATGATTTCAAAAAAAGAATGTCCGCCATATTGGATCCGACATTTTGAATTTTAAAAATCTGATTTAATATTCGTAATTAGGGACCTTGAAAACCCCCGAGTAACGATTTTCGAACAAATCCGATGATTTTTTTTTTAAATTTTTTTATATATTTTATAAGAGAAATTCTGAATAAAAACACCTTTTTTTTTGCATATTTTGGGGAAAAGTACTCTAAAAAGAAGGGAGGGGGAAAGAAAATTCCACTTTTTTGAGGTTTCACACCTAAAGAAATATCTAGCGAAGAGAATGTCACTTCGTTTTTGGTTTTATCTGTTATAGAAAGTTTGGAAACGTTTAGAAAAGAAGAAAGAAGGTGCAAGAAAATTGGATATCTGCATTGCAAGTCTTAACTACCAAGATAGAAAATCTGGTATTTCAATAATTATAGAAAAAATTACTATTTACATGAAAAGAATAATTTAAGAAGGGAACCAGTCAAATTTTAACTTATTGGAATTGTTGTTATTTGGTCCATACGCTCATTTTGAGAATACATGTTAGTTTAACCCTTTAACGCCTGCGGGACATATATGTCCCACTTACAAAAACCACTGTAACTTTTTTAAATATTAATATTTTTTAAACATGTTGGACTTGATTTCCTCAGAATCGGTCCAGGTAACCAAAAAAAAAATTAAAGTAAACAGTAAAAATTTTTTTTTAATATAAAAAAATATTAACCCTTTAACGACGAGATGTGCTACTTTTCAACATGAAATTCAATTTCTTACAATTAGTAGAAAAAAGCCATAAAAGTTTTTAAAAGTCCATACCCTACTATTTTTGGGATCGCTCTTTCGAATGGTGTGGTCAAAATTTTCAAAAAATGATATTTAACCCTTCTTTTTTCAAAAATACTAAAAAAAGTCAACTTTTTTTAATGTAATTTTTTTCAAAAGAATTTCTTTCTGTGTCATAACGCTTTTCAAATAGAACAAAAAGTATCAAAAACGTGTTCCCGATAGTTGTACTTGAAAAATATTCATTTATAAATTTTATTTTTTTCGATTTTGAATTTAAAATGGCGCTTAAAGGACAAAATTTTTTTCTTATTTTACGTAAGATGACAAACTTTTTCAAAATTGCTCAAATCTGATTAAAATTTGTTACTCAGGGGTTTTCGTGGTGGCTGATTACGAATCTGATGTCCATTTGTCAAAATTCAAAATGGCGGATCCAATATGGCGGATGACTTTTTAAAAAATTGATCGGATTCGCTTGAAACTCGTTACTCGGGGGTTTTCGGGGTCGCTGGTTACGAATCCGATGTTAGTTTTTCAAAATTAAAAATTGCGGATCCAATATGGCGGACGAAATACAAAAATTGTTCAGATTTGCTTGAATCTTTTTACTCGGGGGTTTTTGGGGTAGCTGATTACGAATTTGATATCAGATTTTCAAAATTCAAAATAGCGGATCCAATATGACAGATGACTTTTTTAAAAATTGATTGGATTCGCTTGAAATTTGTTACTCTGCGGTTTTTCGCGTCGCTTATGACGAATCTGACGTTAGATTCAACAAATTCAAAATGGCCAGAGTATAATGAAAGACTAATTTTGTAAATTTACTCAGGTTTGCTTGAAATTTGTTAGTGTGGTATTTTTGGGGTGGCTGATTACGAATATGAAGTCACATTCCAAAAATTCAAAATGGCGGAATTATTATACTCTATTTGCTCTGACTCTACCAGTATCAACTTATCTATATTTCATAATATGTGACAGGAAAATTTAAGTGATGTATGGTACGAGAAAATCGATGTTAGATTTTCAAAATTCAAAATAGCGGAACGAATATGGCAGACGAAATTAAAAAATTAGTCGGATTCATTTGAATTTTGTTACTCGAGGGTTTTCGGGTCCGCTGATTGCGAATCCGATGTTCGTTTTTAAAAATTCAAAATGCTTGGTATAAAATAGTTATAAGAATTGGTAAGAATATTTTTTAAACCTCGTCCGCCATATCGATTCCACCATTTTGAATTTTGAATAACTAACATCAGATTCGCATCCAGCGACCCCAGAAACCCACGAGTAACGTGTTTAAATCAGGTTTGAGAAATTTTGAAAAATTCGTCTGCCATTCTGGATTCGACATATTGGATTTTTTGAATCTAACGTCAGATTCGTCATTATCGAACCCAAAAACCACAGAGTAACAAATTTCAAGCAAATCCAATTAATTCTTACAAAAGTCATCTGTCATATTGGATCCGCCATTTTGAATTTTGAAAATCTGATATCAAATTCGTAATCAGCTACCCCAAAAACCCCCGAGTAAAAAGATTCAAGCAAATCTGAACAATTTTTGTATTTCGTCCGCCATATTGGATCCGTAATTTTTAATTTTGAAAAACTAACATCGGATTCGTAACCAGCGACCCCGAAAACCCCCGAGTAACGAGTTTCAAGCGAATCCAATCAATTTTTTAAAAAGTCATCCGCCATATTGGATCCGCCATTTTGAATTTTGACAAATGGACATCAGATTCGTAATTAGCGACCACGAAAACCCCTGAGTAACAAATTTAAATCAGATTTGAGCAATTTTGAAAAAGTTTGTCATCTTACGTAAAATAAGAAAAAAATTTTGTCCTTTATGCGCCATTTTAAATTCAAAATCGAAAAAAATAAAATTTATAAATGAATATTTTTTAAGTACAACTATCGGGAACACGTTTTTGATACTTTTTGTTGTATTTGAAAAGCGTTATGACACAGAAAAAAATTCTTTTGAAAAAAATTACATTAAAAAAAGTTGACTTTTTTTAGTATTTTTGAAAAAAGAAGGGTTAAATATCATTTTTTGAAAATTTTGACCACACCATTCGAAAGAGCGACCCCAAAAATAGTAGGGTATGGACTTTTAAAAACTTTTATGGCTTTTTTCTACTAATTGTAAGAGATTGAATTTCATGTTGAAAAGTAGCACATCTCGTCGTTAAAGGGTTAAAATGTTTATGCAAATCGGAAATATTGTTTTAAAAAGTCAGTAAGCTCATGTACAGACGCTGAATTTAAAAAAAAATTTTTGAAGGTCACTATGTGAAGTGTTTTAAACCACTGAATACAAATATCGTCGTTATTTTGAAAAATTCACAAAAATTTAAAAATGGCGTATTAAAGATGGCGCACACTTCAAAACAAAAATGTCTTACATTATCCGAACAATAAAAAATTAATAAGAAGAAAGAAAACGATCCTTAAGGTTTTCGGGGTCGCTGATTACGAACTTGATGTCAGATTGACATTTTGACAGTTGACAGCTGTCAAGATAACTGTCAACTTTTGTAAAACAGATTTATTTTGTATAAAAAAGATTCCAAAAGAGTTTTCGGGGTCGCTGATTACGAATTTGATGTCACATTGACAATTGACAGTTGTTAAACCAACTGTCAGCTTTTATAAGACTGATTTCTCTTTAATAAAAGAGACGGAAAAAGGTTTTTAGGGTTACATATTTCGAATTTGAACTCAAATTAATGATTTAACAGTTGACATTTGATATAATTGTAAATTTTATAGAAAGTAATTTGGTTTATTTAAAAATGTTCCGTAAAAGGGTTTTTACATTGCTGATTACGAGTTTGATATCCAATTGACAATACGCAGACAATACTGTCATAATAACAAAGAAAAAAATAATAATTTCGTTTGTGAACAGTATTCTACATCACCTTCGAGGTTCCGATAAAGATACGTTAGATTTTTTTGGTAAATCTTCGTTTGTAGCCCTATTTTAACACAACCCTTGTAATAATTATAACTCGTATAATTTTTGCTGATTTTATAGACACTTTTGCATAAATAAAATTATATATTTTAAAAATTGACAGTTGGTTTGACAACTTCTAACTGTCAAATTGTTAATTTGACGTCAAATTAGTAATCAGCGACCTAGAAAACTATTTTGGAGTCTTTTTTATGAAAAGTAAACCAGTTTTACAAAAATTGACAGTTGGTTTGACAGCTGTCAACTGTCAATTTGACATCAAATTCGTAATCAGCGACCCCGAAAACCCTTTATGGAGTCTTCTTAAAAAATATATATCAGTTTTACAAAAGTTGACAGTTGGTTTGACAGCTGACAACTGTCAAATTTTAAATTTTACATCAAATTCGTAATCAGCGACCCCGAAAACCCTTTTAGAGTTTCTTTTATAAAAACTAAATCAGTTTTACTAAAGTTGACAGTTGTTTTTACAGCTGTCAACTGTCAAAATGTCAATTTGACATCAAATTCGTAATCAGCGTCCCCGAAAACCTTAGGAATGGCATCTTGTTAGTTTATATCGTTTCTATGTTTTTCTTGGGTGTTAAAGGGTTAAAAATAAGGTATATGTACTACATATGGTTGTTTTGAAATTCTAAACAACAGTTTTGACAATCTCGCCATTTCGGATATATTGACATCTGGACCCCAAAAACATAAAATATAATGATATCTCGTATTAAATGATGAAAAATTTAGCACAGTTGTCACACGAAAACTTTATTTTGACTACACTGCTAAGGAGTTAAACGTGCGTGAATAATATTTAATTCTCATCCATAGAGGCACAAAAATTGTATACTTTTAAAAAAAGTAAATTAGAATGTAAAATTTAAAGATAGCGGACCAAATATGGCCTAAAATATGAAGGAATCTTTGAAAGGGGTGATCACTTTTTTTCAAAATACCAAAATGTAATTAAATTTGCCTAAGTTTTCCTACTCGAAGGCTTTTGGGGTTGCTGATTACTAATTTAATGTTATTTTTAAGAAATTCAAGATAGCGGATTTAATATATAGAACAAAATTTTTTAAAATTTATGCAATTGACCTCAATTTTGTCACTCACGAAGTTTTGTGGTTGCTGATTACGAATTCGATTTTAGTTTCCCATAAATCAAAATGGTGGATCTAATATGGAACAGAATGTTAACTTTATGTAATTAATCTTAATTTTGTCACTCGGTGGTTTTTAGGGTCGCTGATTACGAATACGATGTTTGTTTTCAAAATTTCAAATGACTAATATAATATGGGAAAGAGAAATTAAAAAAAATTTTCTATACACGCTCGCTGATCGTGAATCGACGCAAGTGCTAAAATAATTGTCAGTGAGCGCTCCTATGACATTTACAGCTAACTGACTGGTATTAGAACTCTCGAGTAACAAAATTAAGGTCAATTGCATAAATTTAAAAGAAAATTCTGCCATATTGAATAAACCATTTTAAATTTATGACAACTTACATCAAATTCGTAATCAGTGTCCCTAAAAACCACCGAGTGACAAAATTAAGGTCAATTGCATAAAGTAAAAATATGTGATCTATATTGGATGGGGAAAGGGTCAAAAATTAATAAAAAATTGTCCTCGTGGTTTATGGACGGCTTATACCTCGACTTATATCATGACTATCAATAAATCTCGGTGTCAATGTTTTGACAAAGAAAAAAAAATACTTTAATAAAATAATTCTTCTGATGTATAATTAATATATATAAAGTTTTTCTATCGCTTGACTGAACTAATCAGAACAAAATCCATTATTTTGTAATTTGACTTGCTTGGTACTTTAAAACGTCTGGCAACACAGTATTTCTTTAGTCGTGTTGCAAATGCTTGGTATGACTTGTTTACATTTAGTTTTGAGTAGAAAATTGTGTGCAATGTTTCCAGATGTTTAAACAACTGTTCAATATACTGTATAAAACATGAAATTTTTTTACAAATTAATTTATTGTAAATCTTACAGGTACCTAATGACACATTTTTAACAGATATTTAACCATTATATATATGTCTCGTATTTAAAAATGTTTTATTAATTTCTTAATGTTAAGTACTTTGTGGTGAGTAAATATGTTTGAAAATGTACTTAATTTCCACAAAACTCAATGTTAAAAGTTAAAAACAAAGACGCTTATAACTTTTTTCACAACTACCCACAGGTCTAAAAAATTTAACTACAATTTTTAAAAACTTTTATCTAACAGTGGTACAAATTTCAATAAATTGGTAATGTTAATTCTATTTGCGAAAAAACCTTTCTATTATCTTGAGAAAATCTGTAATTGCCTAAACGTTTTATAAACATTTTACAATATAGCTCAGTGTGTTAAATTTAATTTTTGGTTTTCGTGTTTTACGTTTTTTTAATTCTTCAAAAAAAATTGTAATCTTTTTCCAATATTTCAGAAGAAAAAAAAGGATCATAAGGTCTTAGTCACATTTTTATATACACACAATAAAATAAGGTCTTGAGTATCATAAGACAGAAACAGAAATATCGTGCGCGCTTTAGCGCGCGTAGCTCTGCTAGTACATCTATAAAGGCAGGAATAAGACTGAGTTGCAAAAACGTTTTGCAGTTCATGTCGAATATGAAACAATACAGGTGGGGATACAAAGGTGGGCACCGTTAACCGAAAAGTTAACTTCGTTATTCATTAATTCGTTAAGTTAAGAACGTTGAGGAAAAAAGGAATAGAGAAAGGATTAATCGAGAGACTGAAGGAATTATATATGAGAATGTGAAAGCGAGGGTGAGGGGGGATGCCGGTGAGGGTCGGAGAGAAAGAAGGGGAATATTTTTGGATGGGAAGGGGTCTAATGCAGGGGTGCCCACTAAGTCCCATGTTTTTTAGTCTGCTAATAGCTGATCTGGAAGAAAGGTTGAGTAGGAGAGGTAAGGGAGGTGTTGTGTTGGGTAAGAATCGTTTATACTCCGTAACTTATGTGGATGATATTGTGTTGTTGGCTGAATGTGAAAATGTGAAAGTGGTATGAAGTTATTAAAGAGAGAGTTTGAGAAGTATGCAAAAGAGAAAGAACTGTGGGTAAATGTTAATAAGACCAAAAAGGTTAAATTTTAGGAATAAAAGAGAGGGGGAAGATGTAGTTTCGAAGTTGAATGAGAAAGAAATAGAAGAAGTGAATGAATTTTGTTATTTAGGTTAGGGGAGAGTCTCCAGTTGTGAGACGGGTTTTATTTTTGACCCGTAAATTGTAAACGGGTAAACGAAATTGTAAATAAAATACACCGTTCGAAAGGTAACAGAAATACGCAACTTTTATTAAAAGAAAGTATAGTGTTTCGATGAACTTAAAAAATTTTACGATACATTTTCCGAGCACATCGCTTTTTTAAAAAAAAATGTCTCCAGTTGTGAGACACTCATTAAAAATTGCTAAAATTTAATAAGTTTGACATAAAACGTTATGTTTAGTAGAAATAATTAAATATATTAATAATATATATTATTATATACTAAATAATAATATTTATTCGCCAAAATATGACTATCAAATAAACACAATTTAATAGCTTCAACAAGTGGATTAAAATTGATTTCTTCTGAATCAATTGACTTTTTTCCACTTGACATACCCAAAAATACTAGAAAAAAAATCAAAACAACATTTAAATAGTATGCCTGCGAAGTCGTATTTTTATGCTGCCCAGATGGGTGTTGACACCGTCTCACAACTGGTGATATGCTGTGTCTCACACCCAGAAATCGGCGCTATTTTGAAAAAGGAAAATTCAATTATTTTCAGCCGTAGATTGGAACAATGCAATATTGCATCACAAAATATAAGGAAAACACTAAAAGAAAATGCATTACATTTACCTTTTCCAATTTATTAACTTGGAAAAAAAGTACTTTGCATTTATTGAAAAAACGCTTTTTAATCGATTATCACACACAGTGTTGGTATTTAACAAAAACAGTTTATATATCCGCTTCCGCGCACACGAAAAAGTTGGCTCATATAAAAAGAAATGTTTTTATATAAACCAATCGGCTTTTTAATATTGCATGTTAAAAAAAATTGACTGTTTCACAACTGGAGGTGTCTCACAACTAGAGACTCTCCCCTACTGGTTTAAATGCAATGAGAGTCATAAGTTGAATGTAAGAAGAAGGATTGAAAGAGCCGGAAAAATCATGGGTCAGGTTTAGGGTATAGGAAAAAGAAGATTCAGGAACGACTGGAAGAAAAGGTTATGGATGTTTGATGCTCTGGTGTAGGCTGTATTATGTTATGAGGTAGAGATATGGGGATGGACTGAATAGAGTATGAATGAGAAGTACATAAGGTAGACGATGGGTGTGTGTAAATGGTGTCCAGGATATATGTTAAGGGAAGAGTTAGATAGAGAAAAAATGTTAGTCAGACAGAGAAGAAGAGCAGTAAGGAAAAAATGAGTTTGGGAAAAGGGAATGAGTGGGCACATCTGTGTTGGAGGCAGGCGAGGGAGAGAGAGAGGAGAGGGGGGTTTAAAAGTATGGTCGAAATGGAAGCGGACGAGAGCAAATGCGCTGAGGATAGGGAGGGAATAGGGTAAAGGATGGAGAAAGATTGGAAAGAGAAAGATAAGGAGGAAAGATGGAAGAAAGAGATGAAATCGAGATACAACAATTGGTACAAGATGGTGAAAGGAGTAGGAGAGCCGGAATACTTGCGTAAGTTGAGAAAGGAAGGAAGTTGGAATAGAATGGTGAGATTTAGAATGGGTGGGGGAGTGAAAGAGTGTATGTATTGGATGGATGCAGACCAGAAAATGTGTAGGATATGCGGGTTTGAGTTGGAAGACTAGGAGCATGTGTTGGATAGTTTAATTTTAATTTTCTATTAATTAAACAGTTAATTAATTTATTATTATTAATTAATTAATAATCAATTAATAATAATAAATAATAAAGTTAATTAATAAATATTTAGGGGAGAGTGGGGCAAACCGGCCTGGTAGGTAAACCGACCAGGTGTCTATATCTCCGAAATGGCGAAATTGTCAAAAGTGTTGTTTAGAAATTTGAAACAACCATGTGTAGTATACCTTATTTTTTCAATTTGACATTTTTTATTTTTGTTTGTGCAATGCTGGGATCAAAAGTTTTTTAAAATTTTTTTAGTACTTTTATAAACTTGTTCTTAAGGAAATTCTAAGGAAATCGTGTAATATTTCCAAATATTAGGTCTTAGGTTTTGAAAGGCCTGTGAGGCAAACCGGCCATAGGATATTTTCATTGTATCACTGTTGTTGTATCATATTGTTATTGTAGATGATACAAATGCAATATTATAGATAAAATACTTTACTGGCCGGTTTACCCCAGGGGGTGAGGCAAAACGGCAAGTTTGCAAAATTTTTTAAAGTTAACACAGCAACTAAAGTCATCGAAAAATTAAATCGGTTGATCCATTTAGTCACAAGAATAAAAAAAAACCGTTAGTATGGCCGGTTTGACCCACTCTACTTTATAATAATTTATAATAAATTAATAAAATTAACTAAAAATTTAATTACAGTAATCAATTTATTTAATAATTGTTAACGTTGCAAATTAAGTTACTAAAAAGTTATAATAATTAAAAAACATCTAAAATGTTTAATTACTAGAAAATATGAAAAGTATATACCAATGCTTAAAATCTCTAGTAAAGGCACTGAACTGAAACATGCCTGGTTCTTAATCCTCAGTATTCATTGCGTTGCGAACGGCCAAATGCGTTAAGCGTGCGTGCGACTTTAGTCCAGCGGGACCCGAGTTCGCTCCCCGTTACCCCCCAAAATTTCTTTCGGTGAAATTGCGTTATCGTTTTAACGTTTATATAGATTATAATGTTTATACTAATAAAAAATATTTCTTTCAGTGTTATTGTTAATAATATAGTGCATTAAAAAACATTAAAGTTGTTATAAAACAGTAAATATTTAGGATATTCAAATTTATAATTTTTTTAAATTGAATTAAAAATCAAAAAGTAATGTAGGAAATTACATGTAATAATTTAATATTTCCATTATATTTTTATGTAATAATTCAATTAATTAATTAAAAATTATAAAATGTTATATAATTTTTTATTGCATTCCATTTATTATGTATATATTATAATGGATACAGAAATTTTCAAAAAATATTTTTGATTGCATTTTTTTGGTGCCAAATAGAAATTTTATATTAATTGCATGAAATCAGTGGCGGATTCAGACAAGGTTTTTGGGGGGGCCATCTATTCAAAAAAAATAAGAGTCAGACCATTATATTTCGAATAAAGTCGTTGCGGCCTAATTTTAAAAAAATGGATACTTTTAGAAATGAATCTGTAGGATCTCTGAAGAACGAAATGAAAAGAATTATATTAAAATATTTATTAATTTTCTTAAAATATGAGTGTAAAGTGGAGAAGGTGCGGAAAAATGGCACTTTTTTAGCAATTAGAAAATATTTAAAAAAGTATTGAAAAATTCTTGAAAGTGCAAAAAGATTTATTGATTCATGTAGGAAATTATTTGCTGATTAAAAATTTTAATTAAGGAAGATTTCGACTATATCAGCTTATTTTTTCAAATCAAAAATTAAATTCAAAAATATAATTATTTATACCGACAACCATATCGGAATAATTATCTTAAGAATAACACCTGACTCTAAACCAAAGAGTTCAATTGACGTCTAATAGATGTCACTAATTGCTGATATAGTCGAAATCTTCCTTAATTTATTGATTCATGTTTAAAATTAGTTGATTAATTATTCTTCAATAAAAAACTAGTAAAAATATAAAAATAATAGATAAAATATGTTTTTAAAGTCGATCCGCCAAATATCCTAATTTTGACGTTTTTATCAATTAATTGCGAGAAGGTGGAACAATTAAATTAAATAAAAACTCACCGAATATAGAGTATTTTTGATGTACTTTCACGATTTCTTATCACTTTTTTAATTTTTCCTTTGAATATACAAGAAATATTGAGTTGAAAGTACGCGATTTCCCAAATGTTGCGTACTTTACAACTTAATAACTCCGTTAAAGAAAAATAAAAAAATTTGGCACTTTCACAACTCCTAAATCACAACGAAATCTATACACTCAAAAATTTTTTTTTTGGTCCCAGGTCTAATTTAAAAAATATAAAGGTTTAAAAATTGCACACTTTTTCAGGTTAAAACTATTTATTTTCTTAAAATGGAAGTTAGTTTTTTATTGTAAATCACGTTCCAATCATAGTGTTTAAATTAAAAGCCAACTTCAATTTTAAGAAAATAAATAGTTTTAACCTAAAAAAGTGTGCAATTTTTAAACCTTTATATTTTTTAAATTAGACGCGGTACCAAAAAGAAAATTTTTGAGTGTATAGATTTCGTTGTGATTTAAAAGTTGTGAAAGTGCCAAATTATTTTATTTTTCTTTAACGGAGTTATTAAGTTGTAAAATACGCAAATTTAAGAAATCGCGTACTTTCAACTCAATATTTCTTGTATATTTAAAGGAAAAGTTAAAAAAGTGATAAGAAATCCTGAAAGTTCATCAAAAATACTCTATATTCGGTGAGTTTTTATTTAATTCAATAGTTCCACCTTCTCATAATTAATTGATAAAAACGTCAAAATTAGGTTATTTGGCGGATCGACTTTAAAAACATATTTTATCTATTATTTTTATATTTTTACTAGTTTTTTTATTAAAGAATAATTAATTAACTAATTTTAAACATGAATCAATAAATCTTTTTGCACTTTAAAGAATTTTTCAATACTTTTTTAAATATTTTCTAATTGCTAAAAAAGTGCCATTTTTCCGCACCTTCTCCACTTTACACTCATATTTTAAGAAAAGTAATAAATATTTTAATATAATTCTTTTCATTTCGTTCTTCAGAGATCCTACAGATTCATTTCTAAAAGTATCAATTTTTTTTAAATTAGGCCGCAACGACTTTATTCGATATATAATGGTCTGACCCATAAATCAATATAATGTTATCTCTTTCTATCTCATAGGAGGGGCCAAGCACCCGTGCCCCCCCTGTATCCGCCACTGCATGAAATAAATGTGTTAACTACAGTAAATCTTAATATTAAACAAATTTTTAGTATTTTAAAAGAATTAATTTGTCTAGTTTTTCTAAAGAACAGTTGACCAGAATTTATAAAGTTTGACTAGATAGTAACTTGATGAAAAAAGCGAGTACCACACAATAAAACATGAAACTAAAAATTATCTTAAAGAATAACAGTATAACAGTTAGAAATAGGAATTTCTCAAATTTTTTTAGAACCATGCAAAAAAAATTAAGAAGGATTACACTCAAAGTCACTGGAGTCTCATGAATCATATTTAAAATCTCTGACGTTCAGTATATTGTTACAATAAGAATAACTGAAGTGTCGGCGTATATAAACGAGTTAAGCATGAAAAATGGTCCAGGCGGTGCAACACAATAGTAGAATATATCTAAAAGCTGCTCATATTATGAAAGAGGGAAAGAATGAAATAGCTTAGGCTTTCCCAATTTGATCGACACGTATATGCGTAGGAGGTTAATTTTGATAAAACTTTTATTATCTAAATTGTTTCTTTATAAATCATTTTCATATTTTTTCTTCTATTATATTGACCATTTATTATTCGATTCAGTACTACCTACACAGCACCGAAAGTTTCCTAAAAATTTATTAAAGATTTACTTGCAATCTTCGAAGTATTTGTTTGCAAAGTGTATTAACAATTGTGTAAAGATTTAAATGTCCCACTTCATAATAAATGTTTATCGTCAAACTTTTCTAAAAATTTAGCGTGAAACTTTCCATGAACATTTAAATTACATTTACGAAAATTTAATTTAATTGTTTAAGAAAGTTTCACGCTAAACATTTATTGAAGTGAAACATTTAAATCTTTACACAATTTTCACTAAACTTTAAAAATAAATACTCTAAAGTTTGTAAGTAAATTTTTAATAAATTTTTTATAAATGTTTCGGTGCTGTGTGAACAATAAGTTGTAAAAATATTTTTGCAAAATTTCGATTATTTTGCAAGATATTGTTATTTAATCTTTCAAGTCACTTTTTCAGCAATTTTTATTTCGAAATTTATTATAGTTACAAAAAATTTCTAATATGAAAATTGCAGGAAAATTTGATTTAGAATGTGAAAAAATGAGCTGTGCACAAGAACAGCCCAATCGAGCAATATTAACCCGTGCCACCGAAGTTTAAGGTATTAATCTCGCTGCTGGCTCTGGCCAAAAGTTTACCGGGCCGCTTACTAGAGTGGGGCAGTGAGAGTGAGAGAGATAGTTTAACTCCCTACTCTATTCGTTCGTATGAAAATTCATATAATTTAGTTATTTTTTTAACTTTCTGTCAATATATTTATAGTTTGGTGCGGTCAAAAAATGTCATGTTCTTTTATTCATTTGTTTCATCTAATTGAATACTTTGGTAGTTTTATTTCAAAATCTGACGATTAGTTATCATATAAATAATTATTAAACAAAATCAATACATGCATTGGGTGCTCCCTCCATGCAAAATGTATGAACTTTGAATTCATTTTTTGAATTTTCTCGAAACTTTGCTAAAATGTTACTATTATTAGTGGAATTGTAAATATAAAATATTATTAAATTTTATAAAATATTTTTTGAGTTACATCGTTTCAAAATTTTGACTTTTTTTACGGAAAAAACTCTATGTTTGTGGTATCCATAAATATGGTTGCCACAACCACAATAAATTGTAAAATACGGGACAACTACATTTGTGGTTGTCACAACAACATTGAACTTTATGCACCAATGTAGTTGTTGGAATCAAGCCGTGTTGTTGGGACAACCACACAGTCTTGCTATCAAAATCGTTTTGTGTGGTTGACTCAACAGCAGAGTGTAGTTGTCAGTGTCGTTCTAAGTGGTTGAGGCAACTAAACAGTTTGTTCTCCAAATCACATTTTGTTGTTGTAGCAACTGAATAGTATTGTTGTTAGAATCATTTTATATGGTTGAGGCAACTCATAATGTTGTTTTTAGAATCGGTCTATACTATAGTATTGCTACATTGAAAAAACTATATTCTATGTTTAAGGATATAATCTTAGCTCCTATGTAAGTATATTTTTCATGTATTAATTCTTAAAGTAAGAAATATAATATTCTTAAAATAAAAAATTTTCTTATTTTAAGAAACTTTTTCTATTTTAATAGTATTATATTCTAACTTTAAGAATAAAACACATAGAAAATATACTTTAATAGGAGTCAAGATTATATTCTTAAATTTAGAATATCGTTTTTTCTCTGTATTAAAATCTTTAGAATTTCTTAGACAATCAGATAAAGTAGTTGTCGTTAATTACAATATAGTTGACATAGCAAAAAGGGTAGTGTTGTATATACTTGGGGTTTCAAACTTAACAAACATTGTTAAAACATTTAATTTTTAAAATAATTTATTTATTAATATTAAATAAAATGTTTTATAACAAAACATAGTATAATGAATACTAAATCTAAATTAAAATCGCACTTATCAACAATATAATAAATATTTGAATTGTATATTTAACAATTGCATGTAATGAACTACTTCCAACATGATGAAGGATGACAGAAGATGGAGTAACCCATTTCTGAAAATCCATGAAGCCATATTATTTTATGTTTAAATTGATTTAAATCATGTTTCATTTGTATAAAATATATTTGTTTACTTACTATTTATTAACGAAGTCATCTTTCTTTATTTTTGTAACTTTAAAGACACTTTTAACTTAAACAACGGAAATAAAATAAATACATTCAGCACTTAGCATTTAACATACAAACGATTTGACGCCTTCAACAGGACTAGTTTGTCACTTTAGAGCTCAGGTACATCCGAATCGTCTGTTGCAGTTTTGGGGAAAACCCAATAGGGCTGTATGAAATATTATTAGTTCCAGTATTAGAATCAAATGACCTTAGATCCGTCATTGACATTACTGCAAGTAAGGCTATCTCTTGCAACATTTAAATTGTAGTTGCCACAACCATAGCAGTTTTTTCCGTGTTGGAAAAGTCTTTTTTTCAATTTAACATATTGATAAGTAGAATTAATGAAATTAGAATAAACATTTAATCAGAAATTTTAAATTATAAAAATTTAAGAGAAGTTTAATAATATTTTTAGAAGCAAAAAATTGATTTAAAACTGAAAGAGGGACTTTAAATTTTAAAAATTAAATTATAATTACGGTCACTAACTTCCCTTCATTATTTTTGAAATATTTAAATAAAATTCTTTAAAAGAATTCAATTATTTTTAAAAAAATGTAAACAAATTTCAATAATTAAAAAAATTTTTAATTATTTGTTTAGAAAAATTTAATTATCTTGAAACAATAGAATGAAAAAATTACAACAATCTTATTTTTCAGAATTAAAAAAAAATTTGCGAAAGTTCAATTTTATTAAACAATTTTAAGTATGTATATGGGCCATTCCATGTCAACCGGATCACTCGCCGACCCAAAATTCAGCGCAACAGAATTATATGTTCTTGGTATCAAAACGTTCGCACAGCCAAGCACTTTCGAATTTAATGTGGCCTTTTCAAAAATTTGAAAATGGCGGCTCTATATGACGCATATAATACACAAAAATAAAAAATCATCCAACAAAATTGTCAATAAAAGTTTTATAAGCTCTTAAATTACTTCCAAATATATTTTTTTTATGTATTTGCCATCATAGTTTACAAATCTATCAAATCTTACATCAGAATTAAAAAATTTAAAATGGCGGATCCAATATGGCGGACGATATTTTTAAAAATCGTTGAATTTTAATAAAACTTTTTACTCGGGGGTTTTTGGGGTCGCTGATCACTAATCTGAACTCAGATTTTCAAAATTTAAAATGGCAGATCCAAAATGGCGACGAAAAAAAATTTTTAAATCGTTATATTTGCTTGAAACTTGTTATTTAGGGGTTTTTCAGGTCGCCAAATTCGAATTTGGAGTCACATTTTAAAATACAATATGATGGTTTTAATATTGTGAACACATTTTGAAAAAGGTGCCAGATTTAAAAAAAAATTCGTTACTTAAAGGTTTTTAGGATAGCTAATTACGAATGTAATATCTGATTTTTATAATTTTGATTTATAATCTCTGATTTTTATAATTATAATTAAAATTTTTTTAAACTATGCTAATTTCATTGTTATGTTGGAAATGTTGTAAATTTTCAATAATTAAATATTTAAACAAATGCAAAATTTATAGTAACTTTGATGATTTCCAGAAATGGTTTTTTGCCTATACTTTCCTATAATGATAGAATATTTATGCGTTTAAAAAAATTAATTGACAGACAATAATTGTTTATTAATTAACTACTTCACTAGCAGGGCGTTCCAAATGGCGTTCCACGCGCCGAGGCCCAGACTGGCAAAAACACCGAAATGGCGTTCCTAATAAAACTTTATTTTTTAAGAGTGTACACTACTTTTAACTTCTACAAAGCAATGTTTCTATAGTTTAGACATTAGGGAACAAGATTATCACAATAAAAGTTTCAGTTTTTGAGATTTTTAATGTTTTTTCGAACGTTGAAATAGTCAATTTTATTATTATAATTATTGCAATATATTCTTGTATATAAATACATTATTTTAAATAAAAAATATGAGTTTTACTGCGTAAAAATTGAAAGAAAGTGGAACGCCATTTGTTGAAAAGTGGTAAAAATAGAGTATTTCAACGTTCGAAGAAACATGAAAAAACTCTAAAACTGAAAATTTCTATTGTGATAATATTGTTCCCTGATGTCTAAACTATATGTAGAAATATTGCTTTGTAGAAGCTAAAAGTAACTCTTAAGTAACACTCTTTAAAAATAAAGTTTTATTAGGAACGCCATTTCGGTGTTTTTGCTAGTCTGGGCCTCGGCGCGTGGAACGCCATTTGGAACGCCCTGCCAGTGAAGTGGTTAATAATTAATTAATTATTAACTCATTTTTAATTCATTAATTTATTATTATTTTTACAGGCGTTGTTATTTTATTCACAATTTTTAATTTTCAAATTTTTTACTACTTGTTTATTTTCCGATCGTGCAACCTCCCCGCGGTGTACATCGGGTAACGCCAATGCCGACGGTACAATTATTTAAGAAAATAATGTTAATTAAATAAGAGGAACTTAAGATTTGTAATCAGCAATACCAAAAACGCCTATAAGAATTTTTGTTTTTTTACTTCAGTGTTGTAATGTAATGTATGACACAAGAGGTTAAAATCTGGCACCCTTTTCAAAATTTGTTCACAATATTGAAACCATCATATTGTATTTTAAAATGTGACTCCAAATTCGAATTTGGCGACCTGAAAAACCCCTAAATAACAAGTTTCAAGCAAATATAACGATTTAAAAATTTTTTTTCTTCGACATTTTAGATCCGCCATTTTGAATTTTGAAAATCTGAGTTCAGATTAGTGATCAGCGACCCCAAAAACCCCCGAGTAAAAAGTTTTATTGAAATTCAAGGATTTTTAAAAATATCGTCTGCCATATTGGATCCGCCATTTTTAATTTTTTAATTCTGATGTAAGATTTGATAGATTTGTAAACTATGATGGCAAATACATAAAAAAAATTATATTTGGAAGTAATTTAAGGGCTTATAAGACTTTTATTGACAATTTTGTTGGATGATTTTTTATTTTTGTGTATTACATGCGTCATATAGTGCCGCCATTTTGAAATTTTTGAAAAGGCCACATTGGATTCGAAAGTGCTTGGCTGTACGAACATTTTGATACAAAGAACATATAATTCTGTTGCGCTGAATTTTGGGTCTGCGAGTGATCCGGTTGACATGGAATGGCCCATATTTTTTTAAATTAACTAATAAAAATTTTAATTATTAATCTTCGCAGTAAGAAACATGAATACATTAGAATTTAACTCTTTACAATATTCAATTATTAATCAATTATTAAATTAAAATACTTTGAAAATTCTATTTGTTAAAAAGTTTCTAATGAATACAAATTTAATTACATATTTTCAGTCGAATTGATTTTTTACTATCAAATTAATTATTTTTAACTAACTTAAATTTAGAGAACAGTATAAATACCTATAAAAATTGAAATAAAAAGTGATTTTTTAAAAACAAATTAAAATAATAAAACTTTTTTAATTTTGGTAAAAAAATTCCCGGTTTGGTATAAAATTTCCGGCTAATTCCCTGTTTTCCCGGAATTCCCGGTTAGTAGACACCCTGAAATTATTACTTTTTTAAAATTTATTAAATTATTATTGTTAAATATAAAACTATAAAATGCAGAGATCAGTTAAAAAATAATTAAAATTATCATAAATAGTAATAAAGATCTTTTTGACAATCTAAAGCGTTATCGGCGTGTGATGCCTGGCGCGCCGGGTGACCTGCGGTCGGAGCGCGCGGGGTATTTATATATAATTTTTGCAAAACCGTTCAAGGTCCCACTCTGGTTTTTACATGCCGTATAGGAAAAAAGGTAAGCTTTCGATTGGAATAGGTTAGAAGAAAAAAAAACGTCGATTTCGAAATTAAAAATTTGACCTTTAATTTCAAGGTCAAATTTAAAAAAAAAATTTTTTTTGTCACCACCAGCTTGTAGCTCTTGAAAAACCCTTCAAAAATCATTATTCACACTTCTATTTTCATTAATTCTACTTATCAATATGTTAAATTGAAAAAAAGACGTTTTCAAAAAAGTCAAAATTTTGAAACGATGTAACTCAAAAAATATTTTATAAAATTCAATAATATTTTATATTTACAATTCCACTAATAATAGTAACATTTTAGCAAAGTTTTGAGAAAATTCAATAACATTTATTTTTTGACCTGGTAAGTTGAGGAATTTTGCCCCATATATATATTGGCCTCAGAATCAATCTACGAGTGCGAAAAGGACACTCACGCTTAGGGCCTACCACCTAAATATAAGAACAAATATTTTTTTTAATTTAAAAATTATATCGTAGATTATTTTCCTTGGGACACGTTCTACGTATCTTCAACGAAAATTAAATTGAAAAATGTTTATAATTCATTGGTGAATTCACTCACTATATGTGAGTGAATATAAAGTTAAATAAGTGAATTATTAGTGAATACTTCGTGAATTAGTAAATAGTGATTTAGTGAATAGTAAGTATTAGTGAATATAATTAGTGACAATAAGTTAATAGTAAATAATAATAGAATTACATTAAGATACTGTTTTATAAATTTTTTCAATCATTAAATAATTAATTGAGTTGTGTTTTGTTTTTGATGTTAATTATTAATAAAGTTAAAAAATTTGTTATAATTTTTTTGAGGTTTATTAATAAATTTAAAATTTTGTTATAATTTGGAAATCGTCTGTAATTGGATAAAAGGCAAAATTAGAAATTGGTTCTATTGGTTAAAAACAAAGCTGGAAATTGGTTAAATTGGATAAAAGAAAAATTGTAAATTATTTATATTGGATAAAAACAAAGCTGGAAGTTGGTTAAATTGGATATAAGGAAAAATTGTAAATTGGGTAAATATTGGATAAGAGATAAAATTGGAAATGGGTTATATTGGATGAAGGCAAAATTGGAAATTGGTTCTATTGAATAAAAACAAACCTGGAAATTGATTAAATTAGATAAAAGGAAAAATTGGAAATTGGTTATATTGGATAAAAACAAAGCTGAAAATTGGTTAAAAAAGCTGGAACTTGGTTAAATTGGATAAAATACAAAATTAGAAATTAGTTATATTGGATAAAAGGCAAAATTAGAAATCGGTTATATTGGATAAAAGCCAAAATTGGAAATTGTTTCTATTGGATAAAAACAAAGCTGGAAATTGGTTAAATTGGATGAAAGGAAAAATTGGAAATTGATTATATTGAATAAAAACAAAGCTAGAAGTTGGTTAAATTGGATAAAAGGAAAAATTATAAATTGGTTAAATATTGGATAAGAGACAAAATTGGAAATGGGTTATATTGGATGAAGGCAAAATTGGAAATTGGTTATATTGGGTAAAAATGAAGCTGGAAATTGGTTAAATTGGATAAAAGGAAAAATTAGAAATTGGTTTTATTGGATAAAAACAAAGCTAGAAATTGGTTAAATTGGTTAAATTGGATAAAAGGAAAAATTGTAAATTATTTATATTGGATAAAAACAAAGCTAGAAGTTGGTTAAATTAAAGAAAAGGAAAAATTGTAAATTGTTTAAATATTGGATAAGAGACAAAATTGGAAATTAGTTAAATTGGATGAAAGTCAATAATTGACATTGATTATATTTGATGGAAGGAAGAATTTGAAAGTTTTGAATAAGGAGAGAATTTTAAATTTGTTGTTATTTTCTATAAGAGGCAAAATTTGGTAGCATTGGATAAAAGGAAATTATAAAATTTATAATTAAATGTATAAAACTTGATGTTAAAATTGTAATGTCATATTACTATTTTTAAAATTTTAATTCTTTGATATAAGTAAATTTTATAAAATAAAAGAAGAATGTCTAACAAAGAAGAAACTGTTAATTCGACTACTCATGATTTAATTACTGTTGTCACTGAAGGAGCAATGCTAAATTATGATCTTATGTATAAATTTCAAAAGCTATTGGAAAGATAATCAAATTTTTTTTATAATATGCAAAATACTTTGTGTTTACAAACAATTGATTTGATAGTTCCAATCGAGAAAAGTAAGCAGCACATTCAAATACTTTTTAGTGGATCTTATAAATCTGGTCATTGGATTTGTACTTATTATGATGGAATAAGCCTTTACATTTTTGATAAACTTAATTAAAAATGTTTAAATCAAGATCAAAGAGATTATTTAATTAGATTATATCCTTTTGAACCACCAGTAGTTTTCACAACTGTTGATCAACAACCAGAATATAGTCTTTCTTATGGAGTGTATCCAATAGCATTTGCAACATCGTTGTTTTTTAATATTCTGCCCCACTCTGTCAATTACTATTATTGTAATATTAGAAATCATTTAGTGTTAATGTTCGAAAACAATAGTTTATGTAAATTTCCCTCTGTACAACTTTCTAAGAGTAGATCTTGCATAGTTGTGTATGACTAAAATTGCCTTTTAAATGAAAAAAAAATTCAACTTCAGTATGGAGAATAAAACTTTTCCAAAAACTCTGTTAAGAAAGAAATTTTTTTCTCGATAATAATAAATAATATAAATGAAGGAAATATTGCATCAAAAACACTTAAAGAAAGTAGGGATAAAATTCAAAAAAATTATCGTGAGAGGCAAATATTAAAACGTACAATTGATAACGTAAATTATTAAGTGAAAAACACACTTCAACTAAGAAAAAACTTTAAGTCGAATCCAAAATAAAATATGCTGAGAACCTTAAATTAAAAAATAAAAAAGTGATACAAGTTCTTTATCAAAAACAAAGAATACTCGATGTCAAAGAAATTATTGTTAAGGAGTATTAAAGCATTAAATTCAAAATGAGTTAAATGTTGAAAATTATCTAGGTCCGATAAATAATTACTGCACACATTGTCAAGCTAAACATTTTAAAGATGAAAAAGTTACTGGTAAAAAAGTTAATTTTAACAGCATGTGATTGTTATAGAATTCAATGTTAATTTTTTCGACCACTTTTCTCTTAAAATATTAAATAAATTAACCCTTAAACCGCACCCTGGGTGTGCGACACCCATATTCTAACTTTTTACTCTAATATCTCGTTTAAAGTCGTAAAAATTGAACATATGTCGCTATTGGACGACACATTTTGTACTTAATTTTATGTTCCGTGAGGGACATTAGTCTCCCAAGTGTCTTTGTGTATTTGATAACTTTATGAAGTTAACAGCGAAAAATTTCTGGGTGGCTGATACCCAGTTTTCGGTTTAAGGTGATTTCAGTAGTTTTAAAAAACATTTTTTTAATTATTAATATTAAATAAATCATTATAAAACTTATTTTCCTTCAAAATAGATGTACTGAGCTACATAAGATAATTTTTCTGAAACATAATATCCTTTTCCAGCTTGGAGAACACACTTTAAAGTCCCCGGGTGTCGCACACCCAGTGTGCGGTTTAAGGATGGATTCGGAAGTGTGCGGTTTAAGGGTTAAGCTAGATTTTTGTGAATAACTCTAAAATATCATAAAGAAGGGCAGTGATGTGAAAAAGTTTTAATATTTTTAAAATTATTTATTAAAAAATAACTTTAAAATTATCAGTTCTCAAAATAACTTTTAATCAATTTCTCGTCTTTTCCGATTTCAAAGTATTTTTTTATAATTTATTTTAGAATTATTAAAACTTTTGCACATCACTGCTCTTCTTTATTATATTTTAGAGTTATTCACAAAAAACTGGGTCATTCCAATGAAAACCGTCTAGAGCTGGTTGCTCGATGATTTTAAAAAATGATGTGATTAATATATAATATTCTTCAATAAAATTGGATTATATTTTAGTGGTTTATAGCCCTAAATATATTTTACATTCTTTTAAATATTTTTTTTAAATGTCTAACTGGTTAGACATAACCCATTTTGAAAAAACTCAGTATAAATTATTAAAAATAGATTATAAATACTGATTTTTATTTTAAATAAATATATTTTTGCTAAATTCATTTAAATAAACGAAAATTATTTGAAAATAACTCACCAGAACAGATAAATCAGAATTTTTTTGTACTTGCACAGTATAATAAACATGAATTTCTTTTTCTTATATCTTCTGTGGAGAAAAAGAAATTTTCACGAAACTTTTTTAAATTGATTTATTTTAAAATTATAAATTTATTTAAATTGGAATTTTTTTGGGACCTGTACTCATTAATTATTTAATAAATATGAAAAATTTTATAAATTTAACCTGATTTTGATTAAATTTTTATTTTCATGACTAGACTGAAGTTTGTTTTTTTTAAACGAACGACAAGGTGATGAACTTCAGTCCAGTCATGAAAATAAAAATTCAATTACACTGAAAAAAAAAATCAGGAGAATTTGCTTTTTACTAAGGCAATTTTTGCCTTAGTAAAAAGGCAATGTAGGTAAAGCAATTGTTTCTTTAAAAAAAAAAACAATTTTTGCCTTAGTAACTAAGGTTAATATCACATGTTATTTACCAATAAAATGTTACATATATATACGGCAAATTTTAATTTGATTACTTAGAGAATGCGATATGAAATATTAATAAATTTATTTTCTAAAATATTTAAATTATTTAATGAAAAGGTTAAATAGTACGTATATAATTAATATTATAAATAGATATTTTAATATCGTGAATATAGCGATAATATTTTTTTGTTGGTTTTTTTTAAATTAAAAAATTAATTAAAGAATTTATGTCAAAAAATTTGTTTTTGTAAGAAATCAATATAAAATTATACAATGCTATTAAATAAAATAAAATTAAAATGTTTTCCATATTTAGTTACTATATAAATTTAAATTAATACGTAATAATTATTAAAAATTTAGCTGAATAAAGAACATTCTCTTATTATTTGGTTTTAATGCGATTAAAATGGTAAAGAAATTTAGTTTTTTTATACATTAATGTATCAAATTAATCACATGGCAAATTTTGCTTTCACTGTTTTAAAATATAATTACTCAATATACATTTTTTAAAGAATATTTATTTAACACAGTATGAACAATATAAAATAGAACGAAATAATTAAAATATCACTAAGTACATTTTAGTAGAAAGAAAGTTAAAGTTTGTACTTTGTTACAACAAATGAAAATTCTCCTCTGTTAATCAGAGTACAAGGAGAAATGTTTGGTAACAAAGTTGCCTTTTTTAAGACACAAATTGAACTTGGTTCAATTCTGTACGCTTGGAAGTGTTCGTCAAAGTACAATTGACTCAAAGGTTGAAGAAGTACGTAAATTTCTGTACCTTTGAAAAATATTTGTTTTATTTTTCCAAAGTTAATTGTGTCATTTCCGATTTCAATAACAATTACCATATTTATTTTATAAACGATTTCTCTGTATTTTAAATAATCGGTTTTAAAAACTCTATCGTTTCGGTCTATATCGGGGAAGTAGAATTGTTTGAAGTGTAAATCAATTTGTTCTGAATTATTGTACAGCAATTCAGAAGATGTATTGACATTTATTCTTAAATAAGCCAATTGTAATTGAAATCTTAAAGATACGGTTTTAATTAAATTCTTTTTACAATTAGTTGCAACAGCAGTCTGTTTTAGAATTCTATGTTTCGCTTCATAGCGCATTGACCAGAAATGTACCATTGGTCCATTAAAACTTAAACATTTAGGTATATGCGTGTAATTGTGGAATTTGTACTTTAAGTCTCCATATAATTTCTTATACGAAACTAAAAAGTCTGGAATCAAAATTTTTAATTGTTGGATATAACCATTTACTAATCGAGGAGAAAGCAAAATATCATTGATTTTATGAAGAAGAATGTACAAATTCCATTGTTCACAATCTTTTACTTTATCTCCGATAAGCAATGCAAAATATGTACAAAAATTTAACATTTCTGCCGCTGACATTTTTAATTTCTTTTTTACACAAAGATGTTCTTTTTTAATCAATGGTATCTTGTTTGATATTTCTGTTTGCTGTAAATTGAAAGTCTCTATCCGTGTATTTAATGAATTTAAAGAAAATGCTTCTTTAACGTAAATCAAGTCATAACATACGTTAGTCATTGTATAATTAGCAACCCCTTCAAAGTCATCATGCATTAAATCTAATGATATATTTGTAGTTACTTCATACCCTTGCACAGAATTAAACACGCATAATTCTTTGATCCCAGTAATTGATGAATTATTTTGCATATATTGAATAGAATACGATTCCTTTGTTCTTCTTAAATCCTTATTTTCTTTAATTAAATTTCTTATTTCGTTAGCACTAGCTGTACAAATTCGACAAGCATTTCCGGAATTAAAGTTTTCTACATATCCTAAAATATGGTTCAAACCCAAGTTGTCTCCTAATATTAAGCCTAATTGAAAATAAATTCGATAACTTTTTCCATCAACATTAATGATTAATCCCACATTTCTTAGTTCATTCAGCTCACAAATCAATCTTTGAAATAGTATTTTATTGTTACTATATTTCTTTTTCTCATCAGCATAATATAACATACATAACAATATATGATTCAATTTAGAAGACACGACTGGAGGAAGACAAGGAATTGTTATATATACTGCGCCCAATTTATTTTTACCTGCATGTGATCCTAACGGATTACCACATTCAAAATTATCTTGGAATAAAAATAAAGGAAGAACAAATTTGTCTTTAGAAAACTCTTTACATTGATTTTTCCAGCATTCAGATTGAATAAAGTTACTCACAATAGTGGTTTCTTGTTTTAGCTCGTTCACATAATTTCTAAGCAACATAAATGTATCTGGTGATTCTAAAAGAAGTTTTAAAGACCATTTTAAAGGTATATACTGCGCAAAAATATTTTCTTCTTCTGAAATTTGCCCATCATTATCAGTAACCTTAATTACTTGTTTTTTACCTATCACGATTTGATCAGGTTCAATTATGAGTCCCTTCTCTTTGTACAATTCAAATCTCAAATATTCAGTTTTATATTTGTCAAAAACTGATGTATAAGATTTAAATAATTCATCAATTACAAGAGGTACCTCTTTATTACAATTTTTTAACGAGTTTTGTAATTGCTGTTTTAACAATCCTAATAAAGTATCATTAACAAAATGTGTTATTGTCTCTATAAATTCGTCAACAACATTACGTGGTATAACAGGATTGTTAGATAGTTTTAAAGTTAAAAGTAATAATTCGTGTTCCAAGATGTTTGTTGGAGACATGTTACACAATAATCGCGATTTAAAAATACTTAACAATAATGATTAATTAATACTCTTGCGTTGGACAGGATAATTTTAACTTAATTTGTTAAGTTCATTAATGACTTTTGTCACAGATAAATACGGCTTAACACGATTTTGTAATTGAATCTTATAGAAATATTGGTTAAGGAAAAACCACAACATTTTACACGAAATAGGGAATTGGATGTTTAAAATAATCATGCATTTAAAGCAGGAATCGACTGCATCCAAAATGGAGTTTGATGATATTTCGAAAGTGTTTTTTTGAATAACTATGTACACTTTAACATTTGAAGAACCTTCGTCTAACAGTTTTCCCACTAAAACAATGTATGGTTCAACCAAATTTTTCTCGAGTTCATATTTTTCTTTTAAATCTTTGAATTGGTCAAATTCTTGTTCAGTCTGAAAAAGTACGATAAGAGGAATTTTCAAATTTTTTTGCAATTTCATTAAAAAAATTTTATACTGATTAGCTTTTTAAATCCACAACTTTAAAAAACATTCTAATATTAATTTTTTTAAATTTATACATTACTATGAAAAATACTTTCTTTAAAAGAAAGGAAAAATAATTTTTATTTTAATAATGTAATAAGCTTCAAAAAATGTAATTAATTATTTTATAATTTAATTTAAAAAATAAGTAAAAGTATTCTGTAATTTGTATTTATAAATTTATTATATTACCTCGACAATTAAAATGAACGAGTTTCGTGCTAAACTTAGTCTGTGTTGTGCAAACTGGTCATTATCATCTAATTTTCTTTTGAGAGAAGTAGATCCAAAAATTTTAAAAAGGCAGAAGAAAGCCAACAAATTTCCTTTATCTTTAGAAATTAGATCTTGATCACAGGAAGTGTACTTATAAGTTTTGAACTTATTATTGCCATGTGCTAGCAATTTTGGAACCAAAGATTCCCAGTTAGTAGTTAAGTTTTGTGACGATTCGGAGTATGTTTTATTGAAATCATCAATGAGCTGTAAAATTTTTGTATGTTTGAAAACTAATTGACAGTTTATAATGAACAACTCATTAAAGTTGTATAATCAATCACATACCAGTTCGTGACCAAATGGCGTCTTTAAGCATTTAAAAGTTTCAAAAAACTTATTGACATCTTCGCATCGATCTCTTTTTCCAAATGTACTATTCCAAATTTCCTTAACCTGCTCTTTTGGTTGATCATTTGATTGCAGCCAGACAATATTGCTATCTTGGGTAATCGTTACTGAGTATTCTAAATTAATATTGTAATTAGAATTAGATGAGAAATTTAATTAATTTTATTATTTTATTTAATAATTATTTATTGGAATATTATAATTATTATAATATAAATTATTATAACTGTTACTATTAAGTAATTAAAATAGATTTTAATAATAATTTGGCGCTGCTCCGAAAAAAAATTTACATTAAATTCTTAATTATTCAAATTTAAAAGAATTACCTTCTGAAATACAATCATATTTAGAGATTATGCCTGATTGGATCAACTTTTTTCTTAGATATATGTATTTCTCATACAATACGCCTCCACAACAAACAAAATCTTTCTTATTTTTCCCTTTTTGAGACGGATAATAAAAGAGTGTTTCTTCTATTGCATCTTTTTCGGTTGAAAATATAGTTGCAAGTTCTTTGCTCAGTTCTAGGAATCGATTTTTCTTTATGCTATATTTAATTCAAGAAATTTTAAATTTTAAGTTAGGTTATAAAACCGTATAAAATTATTAAATTTTAAAAAAAGGTATTTTTCCTGTGTAAAGTATATTAAAATATGAAAAAAATTAAAAATAACGTAATTCATACTCTATACATTCTTAATATATTTATATTTCTTTTCAGACAAAGTGAGTTCATTAAAAATGTCATTGAAATAATGTTTCTGGCATATCGCGCAAAGGAGAAAAATATTTTTTAAAGTTTATAATAAAATAAAAAATAAATCTGTCATTTACTTTAATTACAATTTTTAAATTTTATACCGATAACAATTTGTTAACTCCATTTCATACTCAATGACAACATCGCTTATTAAATGAGTATCAAGTTTTTGATGCAATAAAAACGATTGATGAGCTATTTTTCCTCTGACTGTAGTAGTCAATAAGTCTAATACAGTTTTCCTTATTTTTATACCAGCTGCAGAAATAATGGATTTGCTTTTTAGAATAATTTAAAAATACCCCAATATTTATTTAATTGTCAATATACTAATTATCATACGTATTTCAACAATTATTTGCGAATTGTCAAGGTCCTTTAAATCATTCAAAAATGGGCTTTTATTATTAAGAGCATCGGCAGAAGAAATATCATTTTCAGAACCGGCAGTTCCGATATTAGGATCTAAGTCAGTTTTTGCATTTGGGGAATTTTCAGAAAATTCATTTTCATTATCACTCAAATCAATATCTGGAATTATTTTCCATTCTGTATATCTCTTCATGAATTTTCTTTTGAACCCACATTCATGTTCCTTGAATAACTTCTCTAACATTAAATTATCAATTTCCTCAAAAATTTCAAAATCTACACCAGCGTCTGTATTACATAAAAAAATTATATAATTTTGTTTTTTAAAAAAAATTTTACACCTTATTATGGTTATTTATTTTATTATTTTATTAATAATATTCTATTTTAATTAAATAAAGAAAATATGAATCACTTTGTCAATTTCAATAGCAACTATGCGCGTGTGAACTTTATAACCAAATTGTCTAGTTTTATGAGAGTCTATACATTTAATTTTAATTAATAAGAAAATTTTATTATAAAAGTGAAATTAATACCTTTAAATACTTCCACGAAATTTCCTAAATTCCATTTTTGAAGCAAATTTCTTACTTTGCTATCCATATTAAAAATCCATATATAAAATTCGTATTATCATTTGTAAACAATTTGCTTGACAAATGACAAGCAATTGTTACCTTAGTTACTAAGGCAAAAATTGCCTTTTTTTAAAAGAAACAATTGCTTTACCTGCATTGCCTTTTTACTAAGGCAAAAATTGCCTTAGTAAAAAGCAAATTCTCCTGATTTTTTTTTTCAGTGTAAAATCAGGTTAAATTTATATAATTTTTCATATTTATTAAATAATTAATGAGTACAGGTCCCAAAAAAATTTCAATTTAAATAAATTTATAATTTTAAAATAAATCAATTTGAAAAAGTTTTGTGAAAATTCTTTTTTCTCCACAGTAGATATAAGAAAAAGAAATTCATGTTTATTATACTGTGCAAGTACAAAAAAATTCTGATTTATCTGTTCTGGTGAGTTATTTTCAAATAATTTTCGTTTATTTAAATGAATTTAGCAAAAATATATTTATTTAAAATAAAAATCAGTATTTATAATCTATTTTTAATAATTTATACTGAGTTTTTGCAAAATGGGTTATGTTAGACTGCATAACCAGTTAGACATTTAAAAAAAATATTTAAAAGAATGTAAAATATATTTAAGGCTATAAACCACTAAAATATAATCCAATTTTATTGAAGAATATTATATATTAATCGCATCATTTTTTAAAATCATCGATCAACCAGCTCTAGACGGTTTTCAGTGGAATAAGCTAGAAAAAATTTATTTAATATTTTAAGAGAAAAGTGATCGAAAAAATTAACATTGATTTCTGTAACAGTCACATGCTGTAAATGACTGCTGCAGTCATGGAGGAGAACAGAATTATGCTAAATTAAATGTAAAACAAAAACTTGTAGTTGATTATATACTTTATGCCCTAAGGGATTCTTCTTTTGATGATTCAATGGCAATTGTTAAGAAGTAAAGGAATAAATGTTTGCAACATGGCATTTACAGGTATAGCTGCGACCCTGCTTCCTAATGGAAAAACTGTTCATAAAGTTTTAGGCTTACCCGTTCCATTATACAATGATTCATTTTCAAACATTAAAGTTCAATCTTTAGAAGGCCTCTTTTTAAAAAATATAGATGTTTTTATTTGGGATGAAGCACCAATGGCTCCAAAATATGCTGTAGAAATTATGGATTATCTATTCCAACGAACCTTTTGGTGGTAAAATTGTAATTCTAAGCGGAGATTTTCGACAAACTTTACCAATTAAAGAACGGGGTACTAAATCAGAAATAGTAAATTTATGAATAAAAAATAGTAAACTATAGAAATATTTCAAAAAATACACATTAACAGATAATATGAGAGCTTTACCACAAGAAACGGAATTTGTAGATTTTTTACCTAAAGTTGTCAATGGTAAATTAGATGATGCAGATGATAATGTTATATTACCAGAACATATTATTCAAAAAGGGAGTAGGTATACAAAATTTAAAATAAAATTTAATCCTTAAAGATAAAATGTTTTTAATAACTATGTATGTATCTTTAGAGTAATATTAGAAACTTTTCGGTGTAAAAACATTTCCATTTTTAATAGCAGAAAGAAAAGGGGCGTGCGTAGCGCGCAAAAATAGTATTTATGGTTTTAGATGTACTGAACAGAAATCCGAATTAAAAAAAAAAATTTGACAGCTAACAATCTTTTAACCCTTAAACCGCACCCTGGGTGTGCGACACCCATATTCTAGCTTTTTACTCCAATATTTCGGTTAAATTCGTAAAAATTGAACATGTGTTGATATTGGACGGTACATTTTGTACTTAAATTTATGTTTCGTGAGTGACATTAGTCTGACAAGTGTCTTTGTGTATTTGATAACTTTATGAAGTTGTCAACGAAAAATTTTTGCTTGTCTGACACCCAGTTTTTGGTTTAAGGTAATTTCAGTAGTTTTAAAAAACTCTTTTTTAATTATTAAAATTAAATAAATCATTATGAAACCTATTTTCCTTCAAAATAGATGTACTGAGCTATATAAGATAATTTTTCCAAAAGATAATATCCTATTCCAGCTCGGAGAACACACTTAAAAGTTCCCGGTTGTCGCACACCCAGTGTGCGGTTTAAGGATGGATTCGGCAGTGTGCGGTTTAAGGGTTAAAATCAACAGTTTTAGTGAGATTTCAGATTTTACACTAATTTACTCATGTAGAAGTATTTTAAGAACACTAAGGATAATAATTCAAATAGCAATATGTAATATATTGATAGTTCTCATCTGTCAAGGTTTTAAAAACGAGAGTTTTTACAGTTTCTACATTAAATTACTCATATATACCTACTCATATAAAGGTATTTTAAGAACACTAATAATCCTGAATAGAAATATGTAGGTAATATGGACAGTTGACAACTGTCAATCAGGCTATCAAAATTTTGAAAAGAAGACTTTTTATATTAAATTAGGGTAAGTCCGGGGGAGATGGCCATAGTTTTTTTTAAGGAGTGTAAAATTTATAAAAAAGCTTTTTTTGTCTAAACTTTTATTGATAATTAAACATTGAACACTTAACTTGAAAATAAAGAAACATAAAATAAAATATTTTCATTGCAACAATCTTAAAATTTACATTTTCGAAAAAGTGCATTTGGCCATTTCTCTGGAATGTCCGGCAGTCCGGGTGAGATGGCCACATGTGTTCGGGAGAGAGGGCCACTACCTATAATTTTTGGCTTTTATCTTAAATTTAATTTTTAATCGTTCACATCACTTTTCTCTTTTTCTTGTCGCATTTTGAAAATTTTTCATGGGGTTTAGAGCAGTTTTCATGTAGCCACAAGTGTCAAATTCTGCATTGAATTCAATCTTCAATTAATGTCGTTCGGTTGTAACTTTTAGCACAACCTACAAATAAATCTCCATCTCTGGTGTCAATTAGATCAATTATTTTGTTTTCAGACATTTTTAATTTGCTTTTCTTTAATATTTCTCAAGTATCTAACATTAACATAAAAAAATTTTAAATAAAAGTCATTAATGGCCATCTTACCCAAAAATTCATGATAAAAGTAAACATCAAAATATTAAATAAATAAAATAATTTTTTGTTTATATCGAAGCGTGGGTTACACTACTCAATAAAACTTAAATTTAAAAAATATGTTGACAAATAACAATATAGCAACAAGAAATCTGAAATTTTCAAATTATTTTGGACCCATGCAAAAAAAATAAACAAGGATTACACTTACAGCTTCATTATTTTTCATCAAATTATTGTTTAGATTTATTATTAATCACAAAAGGTTGAAGAATAACCCATAAAAAGTGATATTTCTTTACAAATTCTGTAAAATATTCGAGCTGGCCATCTCTCCCATATGGCCATCTCCCCCGGACTTACCCTACTAATAAACATTGTACACAAGTAATTTAATTTTTGTATGAGTAAATTAATGTAAAATCCTACAAAAACAGTTGTACATCCAAAACCATAAATATATACATATCGTCAAAGCAAAAGATTATTAAAAAAAGTTATCATACAAAATGTAAAAAAGTGCACTAATCCTATTGCTTTTTTCACATTCTAAAGCAAATTCAGCCCGGTGACCTAAGAGTTTCCAGCTTTTGCAAAATAACGGTCACCCTAATACATACATACTCCTTTTATATTTTATTGTAATATAATGAAAATTGCAACAATAAATAGGGTGTTTTGGAAACAAAAATTTAAATGTTTTAAGGTTTTTGGTCTATTTAAAAAAATAGCACTATATATTTTTCTTTAACTTTAGGGGTCATCCATAGATCATGTGATACTTTAGGGGGTGGGGGTGGTCAGCAGAATATCACACTCCATGTTAACTATTAATGGAAAAAGCGTCATTGAACCACCCGAAAAAGCAAAGAATTTTCAATTTTAAGAGTGGTAGAGTTGTCTGCTCTACTAACTAGGAAGAAAAATACTGGAAAACATGCTTTTATCACGGTACCCGACCATTCTCCCGAATCCATTAACCCGAACGTATTTTTCACCGAATGACCAATATCCCGAATGACCATTTCCCCGAATACAATTCCACCGAATGCAGTTTTACCGAAAGGACAAGATCCCGGAAAAATAATATTGCAAAAATTATTATATTTATTAAATTTTCAATAATTATAATTACTAAATAAAATGCGTACTGTATAAAAATAGCGTAAATTGTTAAAAATTTGTGTATGAAAGGTGTCAGTAGGTAATAAAAGCAAAAAATTAAAGGTTAATGTTGTGAGCGATTGCAGTTAAAAAAGTTAATTCATCTCTGTCTTCTCTGTAGCGATGATATTGTTCAACTATTCCTTTGATACGCCGTTGATGTTCAAGCCACTTTCGTTCAGGAGCAGCTTTGACTTTTCTTCCCAAACTCAATTCCGCAATCATGATTTCCGTATCAGCCTGTTCTTTCTTTATTTCAGTAAGAGCTGAATAAAGATCAGGGTAATGCTTTCCTATTACTAATCTGAATCTGTTGTGCCAACCCTCGCTCACATTATTGGTGAGGCTGTTCTGGATGAAGTTCCGCTTTCCTTTTCACACATACTTTCAGCAATTCTGCATTACATTCTTCTTCATTTGGTGGATGTTCATGAATAGACTGTAAAGGGAAATCATGTGAAGGTCCTTTAAAAACAATAATATTTTCTCCCTGTAGAGGTTCAGATGTGATAGCCCTCGCTTTGCATTCCTTATCCCGTAACTTTCGACAGTCCCAATATGTGCGGCCTTTACTTGTTTTAGATTTTACGTAAATATATCCACCAAGAATAAGTTTTTTGTCCGCTATTTTTGCCATACTTAAAATTCTGTTATCGATCGAAAAATTTGTATACTTTAAACTAGATAATTTTGCAATATGTGACACTCCATTTATTTATTTACAATCGTTGCTAAGGTAACAAGAATTTAATTTTTAAAAACATTCGACAAACATTTTTATGTTTAAAAATTTCGAAATACTGTCTTCGGAAAAATATATGTTCGGGAAAATGGTTTCGGGAAAATTAGCATTCGGGTAAAAAATATTCGGGGAAATGGATTCGGGACAAATGCATTCGGTAAAACGGTATTCGGAAAAAAAAATTTCGGTAATTTGGACATTCGGGAAAAAGGTCATTCGGGGAAATGTATTCGGGATTTTGTACGGGAATCTTTTATCACAATTGTCAAAGTGATAAACTTAAACTGTCACTTTTGCTACATAACCTGACATCAAAATATATTAATCTCCTGTATTAACAAATAATAACTATTTTACAACAATTTTCTTTTTTTAGTAGAAAATAAGATTTTTTACAATGTGTAAGTGGAAATATTATTTTCGAAGTAAATTGTAGTGTTTTATTAGAGGTGGTTCAATGTAGACACACATCCTTCAAAATAAGAAAAGTGTAACTGGTTAGAAAAAAATTTAATTTAATTATTTAATTATAATAATTTGTGTTTGTAACGTGTATATTAACGAAATAAGTATTTCAGTATTATTTCAATTAACTAAAATAGAAAAGTTGTAAAAAATGCACTATTTACTGACCAAAAGCTGATTAGAGCCATTATTCAATAAATTACTGAATTATCAAAACTTAAAATTACAATAAAAATCAAACGGCTACTAATTTTTCAAAACCCTTTGGGGGTTTTATTCTGCTGGGGTAGTACTTTCATTCCATTATATTCAAGTCTTAACCTAAAAAAAATTTTCTAAAATTGTTCCACTGTGTTATATTTTCTTTTCTTTACATTTCACAACTTGAATTTGCCCTTAAAATGAAATTTAGACAATTTAAGTAATAAAAAGAAGAAAAAGAAAAAGAAATTGCTGATAATAAAATGTGACAATCGAATTGGCGGAATAAAATTCTGATTTTTTTGACATCGATTTTCCTTCAAATTCAAATACGATTATAGTAGTAGTAGTAGTAGTCTAGAAACTTTCTGGTCAGACATGTTTATTCGGTCTGACCTTAATCGACCTTATCTACTGCTGTTCTGTATCGTGAGTGCGGTTCATTGAAATTTGAACGGTCTGATATTTCGTGATAGGCTGACTAGTGTGATCCTATTGAAACACAAAACTTCCATGAAATAGATTATCAAATACAATCTTGCGCTTTTACATTGATTGATCTTTTCTTATTGATCAAATTAAATTTAAAAAAAGATAAAAACCTAGTCAATGTTGACCTACTTTACTTAATAAAAAAACAGATTTTTTTTATTATTTATAAGGTATTTTAAATTTTAATTATTTATAATTTTTGATTTAAAAAAAAATTTTAATTTATGATTATCAATACAAATGCAAATAATTACACAGAAACACAAAAAAAAATTTTTCGTCACCCAGAGAACAGACCACTATATTCCTACGTTTTTAGGGTCGCTAAAACCGAATATAACCAAGAAAAATTTTTTTAATTGCCCATTTTCCCGCCACCACCCCCTTACACCTCCACACGGAAGTAAAGGGGTTGGCATTTCAGTTTTCAAAAAAAGTCAAGTAGGGTATCTATTTCTGTTTTTTGGGTCGCTCAAACCGTAAAAGTTGACAAAACGAAATGCGTCCCTCCCTTTACCTCCTAGAACGCCCAAAATACACGCCTGGAATACAATTTTCACGAAAAGTAGAATGCGGTATATATATACGACTTTTCATGAAACTGAAAATTTCAACCTCCTCCCTAGGGATACTAAGGGAGTGATAGTGGGTAGAATAATGAACGAATTTATTTTTAGTGATCTTTTTCGGTTTCAGGGGCCCAAATAACATAGGAATAGACACCGTGTTCGACTTTTTGTGAAAATTGTAATTTTAATCTCCCGCCAGGGGTGTATTTAGGGCATTCTAGAGAGTAAAGGGAGAGACGCATTTGTTTTTGATTGTGTTTTTCAGTTTCAGTGACCCAAAAAACATAGGAATAGACACCCTACTCTACTTTTGTTGAAAACTGAAATGCTAACCCTCTCACTCTCGTGTGGCGGTGTAAGTAGGTGGTAGCGGGAAAATGGGCATTTAAAAAATTTTTCATGTCATATTTGGTTTCAGCAACCCCAAAAACGTAAGAATATAAGGGTCTGCCCTCTGGGTCACGAAATTTTTTTTGTGCAGGTGACTAAATTATTATTATTATAATTCCTTTTTGTATTAGGGGAGACTGGGGTAAACCCGCTCACTTTTTTTCAGATTGGCTAAAATCTAGGAAATTATTCTCTAAATCCAAGTTAATTTATATCATTTGAAAGCTTATGATTTCTTCTAAAAAAATAAAAAAGAGTTTTTGATTTATCTTTTTTAGTTTTACTTAGAGAAAGTTTTTAATAAACATATACCAAATTTCGAAATCACAATTTTTCAGGGGAAAACCCGCTCACTTTATCTTTTCAAGACGGAACAGTTTTATTTTTTAAATATTAAAGTTCGTCTTATTCCCTTCTGAAGTATGATTTATTATTGATAATTTATGAGTTATATAAACAATTCTATAAACACCAAATTGGTTTAATAAATAATAAACATAGATTTCATAAATTACAACTATGGATTTAAATAGTGTTATATTTTATTAAGAGAAAGTGAAATGTAGTTACAATTTTGGTTTCAATAAGTCATAAATTGTGTTATTGTTGAAATATAATACGTGAAATTATTTTATTCTAAATTTTAAATTTAAAACTAAGTGAGCGGCTTTACCCAGACTTCACGTGAGCGACTTTACCCCGAGTGTATTCCTCACATTTCAGAATAAATTTAATTAAATCTTTTTGAAATAAGATAAAACTATACATGTACTTCGAAGAAGGACATCCAAAAGCAGCAAAAAAAATTTGCCAGATAAATTAAGACTCAAAAATAATGATCGAAAAACTTAAAAATCCAAAATACGTTTTTTTTCTGACACCTCTACAAACATTTGATCGACTCTGATTCTATGTTGAATTCATGAAACTAAACGAAAGTTCGTTAATATAAGTTGAATGTTAAGTACTATTCACAGTACCAATATCTCCATCTTAAGTTGAGTTCATAGCGTAAAATCGATAGTGAGCGGGTTTACCCCAGTCTCCCCTATGGTACCGTTATATATAGTGATATAATAATAAATTGATTGTATCGTGTTTATTTAATTGTGACCGTCCTATCAGTGATTGGGATTTTCACATGCTCCGTGCTGTTGATGTAGTCATAACTTTTTAAGTCGTTGTCGCTCATAGATTTTCTCAACTAATTTTGATTCCTTATAGTTTTAATTGTATTCTGAGACTTTTTCCAATTTTTAAAAGGCGCCAAATATTTAAAAAATAAATTGTTTATTAACAATTTATTAAATAATTATTAAAGAATTAACTTTTTAAAAAGTTTCTAATTCTTAACGAAAACATATGCTATTCCCTTTGTATTCTCGCTTGGTTCATTTAAATCGGTTCATTCATTTAGAAGAAATAAAATTCCGTTTCAAAAGTTGCAAAAAAATTCATTTTGCATTATCTACCTATTAAAAAAAATTTCTGTCGGTTTGTGAACACATTTCTAAGGCCAAATAAAAATATTTTTTCATCATTTGTGAAAAGTCAGAATAATAGACAGATAAAACCTATTTATATATTTTATTCAGCATTACAATTTTACATTACTTTGAACTTTTTTGGTTGTCCCTGTTTTGTTATATGCTGATACCTGACCTTAGCAAATTTGACCTCATTATGCTAAGAGGAAAATTTCACTTGGACGAACGTATTATATTCTTTTCCAATTTTTTTTTCTTTTTGCTTGTCCCCTTTTTACAATGAGTAAATGTGAAAATTCCATAAGAGGTGAAATTGAAATAGCTTTGAGTAGCCATGCGGCTAAAAGAAATTTACGAAAATTTATTTCATTCGAACGTTCTGCTATGAAATGTTTGTCACTTTTAAACAAAGAAGATAAAATCTTTTATGTTACTAAATGTAAAAAAGAAAATATAGGATTTTGGTTCAGGAAAAAAATACTTTTTTTATATCAGCAATTGCAGATATTCAATTAAAGGAAATTGAAAACATTGTTCCAATAAGTTCACTAAAGATAAAATGAGTGTAATAAAAAATTTTTAATGAAATTGAAAAAAATTCCACAGAGAAGGGAACTTTTTTATATAAATCTGCCTCTAAAAGAAAAAGATCATTTCTAGTTATATATTTTTCTTTGCACCCTTATGGGATTGAATACGGTAAATTTATTTTATTTGGAGAATTATTAGTCTCTCCTTTTTTTCGTTTTATCAACTATTTTTTTGATTTCACTCGGTTTTAAAGTAAACTAAGGCATTTCTAGAAAAATTTATTTGAATGACAAAATGTTAAATGTCAATACGTTACTTTTTAAATAAAACAATAACTTTCTTTTTACTTGATCAGTTTTAAAAATGTTTCGCTATTGGATGAAATCAATAATATTTAAAAATTTACTATAAAAATGATTTATTTAGCACTTACTTATTTCAATAAATAAATGAATAAATATTTACACTGAAAAAAATGTTATTGGTAATTCTTACATACAAGTATGGTTAGGACTTTTGTCTGAAATAAACATACAATAATGCTGTTCTCTAAATATAGAATTGGTGTTCTTCACATACTTATTACTGTCACTCACATAGATATGGCTAGTCTACACTGCGTGTAGCTGTAACAGCAATACAGTATGTCTGTACCATATCTGCCAATACAATATGTGACAATTAGTCATAATTATGGCAGTAATAAAAATACATTTTTTCCAGTGTATGTAATGAATTAATAAATAAGTAAATGAAGTATCTACTTAATGTATATTAAATATAAATTGTATTCATCATTATAAAATATAAATATATTTCAATTAAATTAATTTTAATATTTCGTTGATAATTTAATGTTGACTACTAACTTATGCTTTTGAGACATTTCATTTTCACATACGTTAAGTTCTCTCACACGCTGAATTGTATAGAATTTCATTCATTTATGAAACAAAAGAAAGGAGATTCAATATTGAACTTTGTACATAAAGCGTCGTTCAATGAAAAGAAATATTGAAATTACATAGTTTAAATAATGGATAATAATAATGAATAATAATAATAATAATAATAATAATAATAATAATAATAATAATAATAATAATAATAATAATAATAATAATAATAATAATAATAATAATAATAATTTGTACTGATTACTGTTAAGTGCTCGCTTCACTTAAAATTCAAATATTTATGAGTAAGAATTCCTGAAGTGTAACAGCAAATTGTGAGATTTACTGTATTTACTTGGCGATACATGAAAATGAAACATAATTATGAATTAATTAAATGCCTTCAAGAATTTTTCAAAACAATTAAATTTCACTTTGTTATAAACAATTGAAGTTTTTTGCAGTGTTTTATTAAAAAATTAATATCTCGAAACAGAATAAACGAATCGTTATAAAATTTGGTATGTATACTCAGAAAATGATGTAGTTTTAAATGAAATAATTGTTATTGCAAATTTAATTGTTTATGTGTAAAATAAACACTGTTCTGAACGTCGTAGGAAGTTCGTTCAAATTTCATCGTAAAGGCTTTTTTATAACGATTCCATACCCGTTTTAAAATTTAGTGTCCCGCAATTAGGAACAAAGTTATGAATTTTTTTCTGCCAGGCGACACGTTTGTTTACCGCGAGGCATGTCCACCGTTACCGCCGCCACAGTGGGGCCAAATGTACTTTTTGTGTCAAAATCAGTCTAGAGGTCACAAATTTCATTCAAATTAAACAATTTTTTTTTAAATCTTCGTTACTAAATTCTTTATTGATTCCTACAGGCCGATTTTTTAATTTTTGTTTATTTATATTCATTTGTTTATAACAAAGTATGAAAAAGTCGATATGTTGCTATAAAATAAAGTTTTTAGCATTCAAAAAATTTTTAAGTACATTAGAAATCATGTTTTAGTATTCCTAAAGTAAAATTTTTTATATAATTACACTTTTATTAAATAAACAATACGCTACTTAATTAACTTTTGCAAAAAAGAACATGATCAAAAAAAATTCAATTTGAAGTATATTTCTTCGAGTTTTTTACCCGAAATTTAATGGGTAATTAACATATAAACATGCAGTATTAATTTAATAAATTTTTAAAATGTTTAAGGCTGATTCTAAGAAAAAATCAAAATTGATGTCCTTAATGATTTCTGCAAATCAGGATCGTCAATTATGAAAAGTTATTTTTTTAATAAAACTACTGTACTAGATGTTCGAATTAATGGAACAAATTTATTTTTTATATTGTTAAAGTAGGATTTAGAAATTTAATTTTAATTTTAAAAACTTCAACTTACGTGTCCTTCGGACAAAAGAAATTGTAAAGGTAGTGGATTCCCCCTCAACTTAGTTATTGATTCAACTAAGAGGTTGAGAACCCTACTCTTGAGTAAAATGAGAAGATAGGAAAATTATTAGGATGTTTAAATTGAAACACAAAATTAAGATAATAACAATTAAATGTATATATTTTGCCCAAAGTCCCTATTACAGATAAATCTAATTTTATGTGTAAGACGAGTAAGTGTATCTGTGTGAATGGAGTATTAGTGTGTGTTGTGACACGTAAGATCTTTACTCACTACTCGGTGATTCTTCCTTGGTAATACGAATCCAATAAATGTGTCTTGTCTTTATACCCGCTTCACGATGTTCTTCCGAAAAATTCAGGAAATACCAAATCTAGGTTCACTAGATTGATATTTCGCTGGGAACTTTAATATTCTTTTTAAAATGCACAAAGTTTAAGATCTGAACCTCGCAGTGTTGCCAACGACATGGAAATTTCCCGGAATACGGGAAATTTTGACTATAATGGGAAATTTTACGGGAAATGGATAAATTACGGGAAATTCTTTAATGGAACACAAATTTTAATAATGTTTAACTAAAATCAAATTTTAGAAACTTTTATTGGCAAAACCAATCAAATTTGTTTTATCGGCATGTGTATAAATATATCCGTGGACTGGTCTGTGAATATTACTGGTGTAAAGTTTTCCAATTAACAAATGCATCAAACACAAAAATATTTAATAATTTAAAGATAGTTATCCGACTCCTTTTGGTTTTGCCCTTCTCGAATGCCTCAGTTGAGCGATTAAGAGTTTTAAGTAAATTTAAAATTTAATTCTAATTTTTTAAATAATAAATTATGAGTTTTAAGGGGGGCACACCAGTTGTAACGTTAAGAAGAAGTGTCAAAGTCATGAGAATGATTTTGATTAAAAATAAAAGTCGATTTTCAGCTTTAGGAATAAAAGTTTTTCATAAAAAAAGAAATCCTTTGATCGAGAACTAGATAAACTTATAATAAATGTAAATCAATTTTATTTTTGCATTTTAGACGAACTATACTTACGGAATGCTTGTCACCGCAATTTATGTTTTATTTCCGAAGGCGCCATTTAAATGGCTCATATTTTAGAAAGTTTTGGATGAAAAAAATTTTTCATCTTAAATTAAAGCCTTATATATGTACTTTTAGATAATAAACAGTATTTTTAAAAAAGTTTTATAGATTATTAGGAAAAAATTCTTGAAAAAGACACTTCTTTTTAACGTTACAACTGGTGTACCCCCTTAAATAAATTTGAAATTTAATTCTAATTTTTTAAATTAGAATACATAAAAATTTATAATCCCAATATAAATAATGATAATAATAATATTTAAAAAAATAATAATTTTATGTTAGGGCTTATATATATATAAGATTACATTGCGGGAAATTTCATGGAAATTTAAGAAACTCGTCCGGGAAAATTCGGGAATTTCTTAGTTCTATTACGGGAAGTTGAGGGCGCTCACTCTGGCAACACTGGAACCTCGTAAATAAAGGTTGTCTTCTAATATATATGAACGATTCCATATCAAGTGATCAAGGCAAAAAAAATTTTTTTCTAAACGGGCTTCAATTGCGGGCATTTGTAGTAACTATATATAGTAGTCTTTGGTTAAAATATTTTTTAATTTAGTCAAATATTTTTCGAGGGGGAGGGGGTGAAAGTTTCAGGGTTTTCCGGTACACCACATTGTATATTAATTTTTTCCTAATATATAATTAAGAAAAAAAAAATTGTGTATATCAGTTTCGATAGATTTTTTCATGCTCTTTCGATTGGTGAAATCAATTTTTGAAAAAAAAAATTTTGAACCTAAAAAAATCAAAATCAAAAATAAATTTCAGTTTTTCAAGGTGAAGGATACGATTTTTTTTTAAATCGAAAGCTAAGCTTTTTTCCTAAAAGGACATATAAATAAGAAAGTGGGCCTAGACTATTTAAGCTATGAAAATTAAAGTTTTGTCCCACGCGACACGCGCCGCGCGCTGCGGGCTGCTGGCCGGGCCAATTGGTCGCAGTATAAAGAGCTACAAATTAACGCTCTCTGCATTTTACAGGGTGGAGACTGTTATTACATAAATGCCTGCATTAAGCTAACGTTTAAATTTAGAAAATATTAAAAATTTACTTATTTTAATTATAAAAAATAAAATTAATTTATTAACTTTTAAATTTGAAAATTATTTGAAAATTACATATTTTTCTTGAAAAAAAAATTAAATATTATTATTATATTATTAATGTTATTAATATTATATTATTATATTAAATTTAAAAATATTAATATTGTTATTTAATATTTATTAAATATTAAATTAAATAACAATTAAATATTAACGGCTTTTGTTTATATAATATATTAGGCCAAAATTGTTAATTTATAATTATTCTATTTATTACATAATGCTTGGATTTTTTGAATAACTATTTTATTTTGTAAAGCGTTTCTGATTTTATTAGTATTTCATTATCTTTAAAATTAATATAGACTGTTGATTTTAATAATGTTTATTTAAAAAAGTATAACAATATAAATAAACAAAAAATAATAATAAAATACAATTATTATTTTTTTTAATACTTATAAAAGTCTTTAATAATCGCCAAAAAAGAAAGTATAGATTTAAATTTCGCGGTCAACAGAGAGTTTCGTTTCACAACTCGTCCATGAGATGGCGTTAATCAAAGTTTGCTCGAAAACGAAAGCAATCTTCCAGCTTATAAGTATCACTGGTGATGTTTAGAATTTCCATATATATTATATCTCACACCAGAGACTCCGCAGGTTTGTAGTATTTTTTATTTTCTTTTAAAATATTTAATATTATTTTTCCAGCTTACTTTGCTTTATATTCATTTTTGTCGATTTTTTTTTTATTTTTTCCATTGTTTGGTTATTATTACGGACGAAAGAAACGGGAAAAGCAAAACGGTTTGGAAAGACAAATGTATAAATCCTTTTAGGATAGAAAACCACAATGCACAAAAGGCTCGAAGAATTTGAGATAACTTGATTTTAACATTTACTTTATTAATTGCGGGTTCAAAGCTCTGCAACCCATGTAGGGAAAAACTTGGCAAAATGAATGAAATACTAAACAATGGCGACGATAAAAATGATAATCGTGATGACTATTCTTCAGAAGAATATTTTGTAATTGATCACATCCATAAAGATCCAGATTATGTCGATCCTACTAAGAAAAAAAATAAAGGCAATGATAAATTAAAATGCAACGACTCATTTCATTTAGCTGCATTAGAAGTTTTAGACTAAATTAAAGATAAATTTAATTGTACTAATAGTTTAGTTTAAAAGACTCAACTTTTAACACTAGCTCCAAAGTCCTGGAGTATTCAACAAGCTGTTGATTTTTTTAACATTTCTCATCGGCAAGTTAGAAAAGCAAAACAAATAGTTGCTGAGCATGGAATTCTAACCCTCCCTGACGCAAAATAAAGGAAAATCTTTCAGTTCAGAAACGAATGCCCTTGTTGTGAAATTTTTCGAGAATGACGATATGAGTCGCATAATGCCGGGTACAAGAGATTGTATTTCAGTTCTAATAAATGACAAAAAAGTTGTCGTTCAAAAAAGATTACTTTTATGTAATTTAAACGACTTATTCGCTGAATTTTAATCTCAAAATGAAAATGTCAAAGTTAGATTTTCAATATTTTGCGAACTCAGGCCAAAAAATTGCGTTTTTTCAGGGAGCAGTGGTACTCACACCGTGTGTGTGTGTGTGTGTACCACAAAAATGTAAAATTAATGTTAAGAGCAATAAATCTTGAATATTTAAATAACGATCCACAAATTATATTAAAAGATTATGTAGATTGCTTAAAGTTAATTATGTGAGAAAATGCGACAAGTTCTTGCCACTTAGGGGCCGTTCAAAAAATACGTAACGCTATTTTTCGGAAATTTGGACCCCCCCTCCCCCTATGTAACGCAATGTTGTATACATTAGCGCCATTTTTTCTGCTGACCGTAACAAATAGCTTGACCCCCCCCCTCCCCCCTAAAGCGTTATGTATTTTTTGAACGGCCCCTTAGGTGATTGTAAGAATTGTCCTGGCATCACTGAAATAAAAAATAATTTGATTGAATCACTTGATAGCGAAGAATTGCAAGAAATTAAATTTAATTCTTGGTTACAAACCGACAGGTGCACTGTAAAAAAAGAGAGTTAAATTTTAACTCCCCGGGGGTCTATAAAAGTCGCACCCATTGGGGAGTTAATGCCAGGGGAGTTAAATAAAGAGAGTTAAAATTTAACACCCAAATGCTAACTCCCCATGCAAAAAATAACTCGCGCGGGTGTTGAATGAAGGGAGTTAGAAATTAACTCTCTTTTGGAGTTGATTTTTAACTCGAAAAATTTCACTCCCAACTCCCGAGTCCGTTAACTCCCTAAATTTTGTACAGTGTGCACCTACAATTAATTGAATTTGGATAAAGATGAATTTGCAAATTTACTATGCGAGCAGTTGTTAAAGTTAAAAGTCCATGACTTTCTTTGTAAAGAACAAGCTTTATTTCTTAAAAATTTGAAAACGTCTTTGCAAAATTATGAATTTCTAGTCTTGTGTGATTTCGCAGAAAATTATAAATTTGTTTTACAAAATGCTGCCCAGGGCTTCCATTGGAATAATGACCAGGCCACAATTTTTACAATAGTAATTTATTACGTAAAAGAGGGAACTTTAAAACATAAAAGTATGGCTATTATTTCTGATAATTTAAATCTTGATACTGCTGCAGTGTATGAGTATCAGAAATTAATAGTCAGTTACTTAAAACAAAACTTTGCTTTTCCTAAAAAGATATATTATTTTACTGATGGAGCTGGACAGCATTTTAAAAACAAAAGCAATTTTGCTAATCTCCTTGCACATAAGACGGACTTTAAAATTTCTGCCGAGTGGAATTTTCATCCGACTGCTCACGCAGCAAAATATAGTTTGCAATGTTCGCCTGAAAAACACATTTTAGATGCCTTATCACTTTATGTGTGGGCAAAAAAGTTTTGTCAGGAAACTGAGATACTTTTCTGCAGTAAGGAAGATGTGAATTTGACTACGAAAAAACTAAAATCCAGATTTGATGCTGCAATAACAATAAAAGGAACACTGCAGTATCATTCATTCATCCCCACTGAAGATGGAAGACTCGAACTAAAAAAATTCTCTTCTTCTACAGAAAGTGAGTACTTCCCGAAAAATAGTAAACGTCAAAAACGCTCTACAAAATAAAATAGTTATTATTCAAAAAATCCAAGGATTATGTAATACCTAGAATAACAATAAATTGACTATTTCGGCCCATTATATTATATAAACAGAAGCTGTTTAGCTTTAATATTTAATTTTTTTTTCAAGTAAAATATGTAATTTTTAAAAAATTTTCAAATTTAAAAATTAATAAATTAATTTTATTTTTTATAATTAAAATAAGTAAATTTTTAATATTTTCCAAATTTAAACGTTAACGTAATGCAGGCATTTATGTAATGACAGTCTCCATTCTGTAAAATGCAGAGAGCGTTAATTTGTAGCTCTTTATACTGCGACCAATTGGCCCGGCCGGCAGCCCGCAGCGCGCGGCGCGTGTCGCGTGGGACAAAACTCTAATTTTCATAGCTTAAATAGTCTGGGCCCACTTTCTTATTTATATGTCCTTTTAGGAAAAAAGCTCAGCTTTCGATTTAAAAAAAAATCGTATCCTTTACCCTGAAAAACTCAAATTTATTTTTGATTTTGATTTTTTTAGGTTCAAAATTTTTTTTTTCAAAAATGGATTTCACCAATCGAAAGAGCATGAAAAAATCTATCGAAACTGATATACACAATTTTTTTTCTTAATTATATATTAGGAAAAAATTCATATACAATGTGGTGTACCGGAAAACCCTGAAACTTTCACCCCCTCCCCCTCGAAAAATATTTGACTAAATTAAAAAATATTTTAACCAAAGACTACTATATATAGTTACTACAAATGCCCGCAATTTAAGCCCGATTAAAAAAAAATTTTTTTTGCCTTAATCACTTGATATGGAATCGCTCATATTTGAAATTAATATTATTTATTCTTTAATAGCTTTACTTTATTTTCCTTTTTGATATAAGAGTCTTTTTTACTTTACATTGATCACTTTAATTTCTTTTATATTTCTCTCACAAATTCCTTTATGTTTATTCTTTATAAATTTTTATATTTAATTTCATTTATGTATTTTATTTTTAATATTTTCTTTTATTTCTTTTATCTTTTTAATTATATCACTTTATTTTATTCTTTATATTTCAATTATATATTTTTCAATTCAACCTTTTTTTATTTTTATTTATTTATATTTTTCTCAATTAAATTCACTTTTCTTAACAAACTTCTTATTAATTTCTTTAAACTTCTGAGATCCTTTTTATACAAACACGGCCAATTGCCGGACTTAGGTTTGCCTGGCCTAAAAATGCCGGCTACAACTACAGGCTACAACGGCCTGGACTAAACTGCCCAGATTTCCCTATGTCGATCACTTTTATTGAAACACGATTTAGTGGAAGAATTCATAGTTAACTTGGCTGTTGCTAAGCCGATTTCTGTAACCTTGCAGATTTAGGCAGTGGCGTGATCCGAGTTCGGTGACTTGGATGCACCACCCCAAGTGCGAAATTAAAAACGGCCCAAAACTGGCCCAGTGACGGCATAGTCAGTGCCTACTCTTGGCAGACAATAGTGGCCCGACTGTCGGGAGGTTAACCGCGGTAGGCCGTCGGCAGCTAATCATCGGCCGATTCTCGGTAAACATTAATGGCCCATTATTGGCTGCCATTACTCCCCAGTGTTAAAAAAATTTAAAAAAATATATTTTTTATTTAATTAACCCCTTCACTGTCAGTGGGCTCTATAGAGCCATAAAAATGTCGTGCCCTGTATGTCCATGGGCTCTATAGGGCCATCGGAAAAAAAGACATTTAAATGTTAACGAATCTGGCTAAAAATCCTTACTCGGGGGTTTTCGGGGTCGCTGAATCCAAATCCGTTGTCGAAAATTCAAAATTCAAAATGGCGGCTTCAAAATGGCGCCCAAAAAATTTTTTAAGTTTACGAATTTTTTTTAAAATGCCTGAAAATGCCTACTCGGGGGTTTTCGAGGTCGCTGATTTCAAATCCGTGGTCAAAAATTCAAAATTTAAAATTGCAACTTTAAAAAGGCGACAAAAAAAATTTTTAAATTAACGAATTCGTTAACTTTTCAATTTTTTTGCTCGATATTTTGAAGCCGCCATTTTGAATTTTGACTTTTCGACCACGGATTTTGAATCAGTGACCTCAAAAACATAAAATATGACAATATCATGATTTTAAAAAAAAAAATTTTTTTGAACACTTATGGCACAAAAACTTTATTTTCACTCGACTGTGAAGGGGTTAACTAATTAATTCATAATATTTATACAGTTTATTTCCCTAAATTAATCGCAAACTTACAAATATTTGAAAAATTCTTACCGCTCGCGGGGATCGATACCTGAACCTGACGCACCACAGCCTAACACTCTGACCACTCTGCTACTTTGACGTGAAGTCGAGGAAACAAAAGGGTTCTTATAAGCTACACTACACTGGCCGATACTGTGCCATTATTGGGCCGAGCTACGTCCCAATATTGGCAATTATAATTTGTCATCATAGATACAAAATGATAGACATTAATGTGCCATTATTGAGCCAAGCTACGCCCCAATTCTGGCAATTACAATTTGTCATCAAAGATACAAAATGTTTGCCATTAAAGTGCCACTAATGTGTCATTAATGGGCCGATCTTCGTCACATCACTGGCAATTGAATTTTTCCTTTAAAGATTTATCGACTTTGCCAATAATGTGCCGTTATTGGGCCAAGCTACGTCCCAATTCTGGCAATTATAATTTGCCATCAAAGATACAAAATTTTTGCCATTAAAGTGCTATTAATGGGCCGATGGTCGGCACATCACTGGCAATAGCTTTTTGCCATTAAAGATTAATCAAATTTGCCATGAATGTGCCATTATTGGGCCGAGAGCTGGCCCAGTCTTAAAAAATTTGAAATTCTGACCATCGGCGCCATCATTGGCCCATCAATGGGACGTTTTGATCACCAGTAATGGCCCAGTAACTACTGCCAATTCTCGGCAGACATTACTAGACCAATGATGGGCCGTTTTTGCAGTCTTGGCATTTCGCACTTGGGACTTCTTATATTGAACTATTTGCTTGCCTTTGATAATTTCTATCCATTTCTCAAAAGAGTTAATAAGCTGTTTGTGAAAGAAAGGAATCTATTGAGAAGTATTGTATTATATTCTTAAGTTTTTTACTTTAAAAATTGTCAAACTCAAAAAAAAACATTAAATTCAATCTTTATGTAGAATTGGAATTTTTGTTAAATTTGGGATACCTTGGATTAAAATTACCAAAGCGAAGAATGTCCCTTTTGTGAAATTACAAAGGGTTGTTTTTCGTGTAAATGTTTTTGAGTTTGTTAACAAAATCTCTTGTTGTGTATAATTCGGTTTTTTAAGTATTGTAAATAATTATTTATGATATAAAAAGTTACGGAGTTCGGCCGTAACATATATGATAAACAAAAAAGATATGTCCAAAAAAATAACCCTAAAAATCATTCACTCACTATGTCCCAATTGCTAAATTTGAAGAGAATTATTAACTCAAAACGTAAAATTCCTTACAAATTGTTGGTTATCTTATTTTTTACTTATATAAGATAGCATTGATTGTAACTACATAAGTTTGTAATTTAAAAAAAGCCAATGGAAATATTTTTAATTATACTTCAAAATTTGTCCTTGAAAAACTTATCATTCGCTCACCGTTTTAAAACAGTGTGATTGGAGCAAAATTTGAAGACCTACGAAGCCCTGCTTTAATTTTTTTTAAAGTTGTCAACATTGTCATTGACAACATACACTAGAGTGAATGGTTGTAGAAAGGATGTTTTGTTAAAACTAATTTGTCAATAAGTTTGTTTAATGTTACATTTTTACCGTCATTCCCTCATTTGCTTTCTATAACGCTAAGCACTTTTTTATTTAATAATCATAGTATCTTTGCATGTGGTTCAAGTAATAATATCGTACTTTTCTTCGTACATAAGAAAGTCAGGTTATGTTTTTGAGATTATGGTCATTTTGTTTCGTTTCGTCATTCCCTCATTATATTTTTTGATGAGGGAATGATCCTTGTAAGGGAATGATGTATTTCTTAATAAGTGCACTGAAAAAAATATATTTATTGTACTGCCATAAATATAGCCAATTCGCACATATTATATTGGTGGATATAGGACTGCCATACAGTATTGCTGTTTCAGTTATACGCAGTGTAGAACAGCCATATGTATGTGAAGAACACCAATACTGTATTTTAAGAACAGAAATACAGTATTGCTGTTTCAGCTATACGTTCTTACCATACTCGTATGTCGGAATTGACAATATCATTTTTTCAGGGTGTAAAATATTTATATTTGCTTTATTTATTTCAGTACCGTCAACTGGGGCTATTTTGTGAACGCGACGTTTTTAATGAATATAATTATTAAAATGAATTATTTTGTTAATTTAAAGTTTGACTACATGACAATAGAGAGCAATAAATGTTATTATTTAATTTTTTGTCAGTTGGCAAAAAAATTTCTAAAAGCGAAAAAATTGTGTCAACAATTTTGAAAGTTCGGAAAAATTATACCAGATCTTCTAGACTTTTAATGTGTCTCATAAACTGAGCTGGATATTTGTTGTCAATTGTGTTGTGATGATACATACGCAATGCGCTAACTTTTTATTCACTATTTTAAGAGAAAAGTGGAAAAACCAGGATTCTATGGGGCTATTTTGTGCACTTAAAAAATAGTTTTTTTTCATTTTTTATTAAAAAATGGCGCCCGAACGCTAATTTTTTTTTAATACGCAAAAAATTTTTTTTCTAAATTTGCTTAAATTCGCTTGAAATTTGTTAATCGGGGGTTTATGGGGTCGCTGATTACGAATCTGATGTTAGTTTTGAAAAATTCAAAATGGCGGATTCAATATGGCGGACGATTCTTTTAAAAATTTACCAAATTCACCTGAAACTTGTTACTCGGGGGTCACATCCCGAGATAAAACTTTTTTTAATTTTACCCTCAATGTGTAAAATCAAATCAGCACTTTACCTCCCTTTTATTATTTGCTTAATAAAATTAACCTTGCCTTAGCTCGAGACGTGACAGAAGACAACCTTAAACAAAGTTTAATGATGAAAAAAGGTCCCCACTTTAAAATTCAATAAGTAATTAAACTAAGTTTTATGAAAGTAATGTTTCAAGTTTGACATTATTATTAATTAAGTTTAATTAAATTCCAAAATTGGCCCAAATAAGAATTCTCAAGCCAATCTGGATGATTTTTATTTTTTCTGTCCGACATATTAGATCCGAAATTTTGGATTTTTAAAAACTAACATCATATTCGTAATCAGCGACCCCAAAAACCCCCGAGTACCAATTTTTAAGCCAATCTGAATGATTTTTATTTTTTGGTCGACATTTTGGATCCGCCATTTTGGATTTTTAAAAACTAACACCATATTCGTAATCAGCAACCCTAAAAACCCCTGAGTAAAAAGTTTCAGGCGAATTTGGTAAATTTAAAAAAATCGTCCGCCATATTAAATCCGCCATTTTGAATTTTTCAAAACTAACATCAGATTCGTAATAAGCGACCCCATAAACCTCCAAGTAACAAATTTCAAGCGAATTTAAGCAAATTTAGAAAAAAGATTTGTATGTGTAATAAAAAAAAATTTAGCGTTCGGGCGCTATTTTTCAATGAAAAATGAAAAAAAGAAAAAAAAACTACTGCATATTTTTAAAGTACAGTTATCGGGAATACGGTTTTTATACCTTAGACGATATGTAGATACCGATATATCAATGAAAATTGCAATAAAAAAAAAATTTCATCCAAAAATCTTACATTTTTTGAAAAATTTCATTAAAAGAGGGTGTATTTTCATTTTTTGGAAATTTTGACAAACAACATTCAAAAGAGCGACCCCGAAAATAGTAAGAAATGGTACTTTTAAAATTTTTTTAGCTTTCCTTTAATAGTTGTACGAAGTTAAAATTCAAGTCGGAAAACAGCACATTTGGGCGTTAAAGGGTTTAAATAAGGTATCATAAAGCCCGATTGGTTTTTTTTAAAGTGACGCAAAGGTCAAACAAATGAAAGTAGGGTTGCCACATAGAAATTACAAATTATACTGGAAGTGGTACCCTGAATGAAAGAAGAAGACAGATGGAATGACAAAACAGAAAAAACTCCGGACTCTGGTAAACATTTCACTAGACGACGCATGAAAAAAAAATAAATAAAAATTTTGTAACTTCTTAAATAATACAGATATTGACTTACAATTTGAATGGTATATTCTTGAATAGTTGTAGAATCGATTAAAATTATTTCCAGAAAATCGATTTTTTTGATGCAATAAATGAGGTTCCCCCTTAAACTTAGCCCTTCAGCGGCACGGGTTAATATTTATTAAATGGGCTGTTCTTGTATGTAGCTCATTTTTTCACATTTTAATTCAAATTCCGGCCGGCGACCTAAGAAATTCCAACTTTTTTTAAATAAGGAACACCCTAATGAAGATAAAGAGTGGTCTGTGCACGGAAATAAATGTACTAATCCAGATAATACGTAATCCTGCTGCTTATTGCTGCAAGCTTCAAATATACATACGAAGCTTGCTGTATCAGCTTACTACAATGTTGCATAGCAAGCCTGTAGCAAACTTACGACAAGTTTGCTGCAAGATTGCCGTAACCTTACTGGTAAAAATTTTCTTTTATGGATAAATAAACCCAAACAGCAAGCTGCCCCTGCAATTAACTAACTATCCAGAGAAAATAATCTTGCCCTTAAACCTGAACAAATTTTCTGCGAAATTGTTGTAAGCTTTCAGCAAGATTACTCTAAATTTGAATCAGTTAAAAATAACTGATTCAGAAGCAAAAAGTCAGTCACTAATTCAAATAGTAATATTTCTACTGACAATTAGTTAAAAATAACTAATTGTCAGTTAAAAATAACTGATTGTCAGTTAAAAATAACTGAAGTTTCAGTAAATTTTTCTTTGATTGATTCAATTAGTCAAGTTTAACCCGTTGCCTGTTTCCGACCCACCCGTAGGTCGTGTTCATTTTCACTCCAAATAAATATAATTTGTATATACACTCGAATCTTGATATAACGAATCTCGTTACAACGTTCTCTCGTTACAACGAACATTAAAACTCTCGATACAACAACAACAAAAAAACACGAACGAATTTAAGAATTTAATTTAACCAAAATTTTGGTTAACTCAAAAAAACGACTAAGTTAATCAACCCTTAACTTTATTTAACCTAAAGAATCTAGTGATGTGATTATTATTAAAAATTCTTACTTTTTCTTTAAACTGATTCCATAATGCAGAAACTTTTAATATAAATAAACATACTTTACGAAAATTTTTACACTTATTTGACGTTTTGTTCTGTTAATCACAGATAAATTCATGTGTTTGAATATAACGTGAAGTAGGATTCCTCCTTCCGTCGTAATATCGAGATTTTGAAGTCCCGAGATCGTCGTTATAACGAGAATCGAGTGTAAATTGATAGATATTTTTCTTTATATTAATATTATAAGACATTATAATGGTCATTAATGATATTTTTTACAATAATTGAATAATTAGTTATAATTTAAATATATTATTCTATTTGAAAAAGTATCAGATTCCGCTGGGCATTTTGGGACAATCATGTTGTATTTTCCTCAAACAGTTAAGGGGTTAACTATTTTTTCAGTTATTTTTTACGATTCCCGGTCATTTCCCCGAATCGAATTTCCCGAATGCCTCTGTCCCGAATGACCATTTTCCCGAATCGAATTTCCCGAATGCCCATTTTCCCGAAAGCCTATTTTTCCGAATACCTGTTTTCCAGAGTTTAAATATTTGATACACACCTTGTTCAAATAAAAGAATAATGTTACCATAGAAACCGACGCAGTTGTCAGATATCTTGTTTACTTCAGTCCAGTATTTCTACATCAAAATTGTTGTGTATTTTTATATAAAATTTTTTGTGTATTTTTATATCAATTGTAATGTGTTTTTAAACTATTGCAATGGAAGAGACAGCAATAATGTTAGGGACGAAATTAACTATATTAATCTTCAAGTCGATTCTGTCTGTCACAGTATGAGACAGAAAACATGATAAAGAGAAAGAGACGGAGGTATTGTCTCTCCTTTTAGTTTAGTGTAGGAAGGAAAGAGAGACGAATAGGTAAGAAAGTAACGCCTATTACTTTGGTTTACAGAAGAGCATAATGTTTTCTCCATTTTCCGTGTTAGGTAGAAAGAGAGGAACAGAAATTCGGAGGGGAAGGAAAAGTGGGGAATTTCACTTTCAAGCCAAAATACGAAAAGGGCGTCTTATTTCCCTATTGGCTAATTATTTTTCTTTTCTCACTCACAGATAGATTAAGGAGTGAAAGAGAGGGAGATCGAAAACGAGGTAAGAGTGAGGGGTATAAATTTTATCGGTATTCCATATACTAAATAGACATTTTTCACCAATTTCTGACCCCCTTGCCTCTGGTTGTGGACAATCGTGAACATTTGGCAAACCCTCTCCCCTTTACACTTATCCACGTGGACAATGCACATTTGAAAAGTATGTAAGTATTTTTTTTTAAATTACTCCTGCATTTTAAAAAGTAATAAAGCTCATTTTAAACATATTTCAAAGCACGAAATTACGAAAATGATTAACGATTAAAATAATAAATAAGCACTATAATTTAATTAAACACTCTATTTTTTAATTATCATATTGTTATATTAACACCATAGTTAGGTAAACAACATTTTTTCAGTAAAATCAGGGAAATGTCATTAAAAATTTTTTTTTCAGGGAAAGTAAGAAAATTGAGACATTTTTTCGACTTATAAACAAATCTTTTAAATTAATAAAAATTAGCATCTAAATTTTTTAAAATGCAATACTTTCAGTATTTATAATTACATATTTCCAAAAATCCAAATACATACGAAAATAATATTTAAGAATTATTTTTAACATTTTGGAGAAAACATTTATTTTCAAAATCTTTAATTAAAATTCATGAAATAATTAATAAGTTTATTTAAATTATACAAAAAATCTATTAAGAAATTCAATCCTATTTTTTAAAAATTGTATTAAATTTTTTTTAAAAATTCGTATAATTGTTTTATAATGATTATTTAAGATTTATTTATTTTCGAACAATGTAAATAAAAAATTTTGAATATTTACTTTTTGGACTTATTGAAATTTTTAACAAATTATGGTCCTTTTAATAATTAAAATTCTCAAAGAATTTGATCATTTTTATTAATATTTTTTACTAATTCTATTATTTTTAAAAGATTTTTACAAATTTTAATTGCTTTTGAAGATAATTGAATCTTAAATAATTATTATAAAACAATTATAGGGTAGAGTGGGGTGAAAAAGCCATGGTGTAAAAAAGCCATTTGAGTTTTATTTAAAAACTTTTACGCCGATTTATCAGCTGTTTAGAATATAAATACTATTAGGTAATGCGCAACTTTTGAATCTAGTTTGAATGTTGTACCTAGATTAATATTGTTTTTATTGTAATTTTAATTTTTTGTTTCTTTTCTGAAAACATTTTGGTGAACTTTTCAAACATATTACAATCTGATTAAGTAAACGAATAATAAAAGTAAATGTTTGTATACAAGGAGAAAAGTATATCGAAAACGTAAACAATGTTAATTTTTGGAAATTGAACTGAATTAAAATAGTATATTAAGCAACAAGGGCATAAAGGCAGCCATTTGTTTACGGTGATTTTTGTGACACGAGTGGAGGTCGAGGGCGCCGTAGGCGCCCCGAGACCGGAACGAGTGTCACAAAAATCACCGTAAACAAATGGCTGCCTTTATTCCCGTGTTACTTACGATATTTTTTATTCCTAATGCACAAAAGTGGCGATTTCAGATAGCAGACGACAGGGAGTAAAAGTCATTGACTTGTTCGACTTGTATGAAAATGGCGGCCTTTTTTTTACCTTGGGCAAAAAAAAGCATGGGACCAGCTGTTTTTTTGCCCTTGGGGAAAAAAAAGTCGCCATTTTCATACGGTCGAACAAATGAATGACTTTACTCCCTGTCGTCAGCTATCTAAAAGCGCCATTTTTGTGCATGTGGGATAAAAATTTATTTTTGCTTTTTTAATAACTGGTCTTGGGTGTAAAAAAGCCAGGGCAAAAAATCTATTGAATATTTTGTAAAATTCACTTGTTTTCTACTTAAACTAACCTTCTTATTTTACAAAATTTCTCGTGTTTATTTGATAAAATTAATTAAACACGACGAAAAAGTAGTTCAAAGTGCATTAAAAAAATTAAAAATGAATAAACGGTTGCAACGAAATATGTTATCTGTGATAAAACTTAAAGAGAACTTTTAAGAAAGTTACCAAAAATTGGCAGTGCAAATCGAAAACAGGTAAACTTAATATAATTAAAAATGTTGCTTATTAAAAACTCTTTCATAACACAGGTCAACAAAAAAAGACTTACTTTTTTTATGAGATAGCGAAATGGTTTCCTATGTATTCTTGGACCCTGAACACGATCCCGACTACCAAAATTGCCCATCACGTCAGGATTTTGAGAAAAGTGGGGGTTAAAATCCCAAAAACGCTTTTTTGAGGATTTTCAAAAAATTTTTTCTCTTTAACCAGACGTGTTAGAGACTTTCACAAGATCTTAAATTAAAGCTTGTAATGTGAACTACAAGACCCACATCCATAAAATAAAAAAAAATTAAAATTTTTTTCAAAAAATGGGTTTAAAGACACCAAAAATGTGTGTTTTTGGATTGCTTTAATTGACTTTTTGCAATTGCTTGTATTTGTTTGAAAATGGTTACTCGGAATTTTTGGGGTCGCTGATTACGAATCCGATATTAGTTTTCAAAAATTTAAAATGGCGAAACCAAAATGGCAGATGTAAAAATTAAGAATTGATTGGATTCGCTTGAAAATTGTTACTCCAGGGTTTTTGGGGTCGCTGACTACGAATCCGCCATTTTGAATTTTTGAAAACTAATATCGGATTCGTTATCAGCGACTTCAAAAACCCCGAGTAACCATTAACAAGCGAATCCAAGCAATTGCAAGAAATCTATTAAAGCAATCCAAAAACACACATTTTTGGTGTCTTCAACCACATTTTTTGGAAAAAATTTTAATTTTTTTTATTTTATGGATGTGGGTCTTGTAGTTCACATTACAAGCTTTAATTTAAGACCTTGTGGAAGTCTCTAGCACGTTAGGTTAAAGAGAAAAATTTTTTTTAAAATCATCAAAAAAGCGTTTTTGGTGTTTTTACCCCCACTTTTCTCAAAATCCTGACGTGATGGGCAATTTTAGAAGTCGGGATCGTGTTCAGCGTCCAAAAATACATAGGAAACCATTTAGCTATCTCATAAAAAAATTAAGTCTTTTTTTGTTGACCTGTGTAATTATTAAAATATTTTTCAAATAAGACTATTTGTCATATAAATAAAGGAAAACTATAAAAATACCTAAATTAATAACATGTTTTGATAAAATCGTAGGGTGGCTTTTTCACCCCACCAGGTGGTGCAAAAAAGCCACTTCTTTCGTAAAACTCTTATAACTTAGTCCTTTCATGAGATAAAAAATATTTCCGTCAAGAATTTTAAAGCTTAATAACTAAACTTTTAATAACAATTGGAGAGGCCGTAGCAGTATAAGCATGTAAAAATGGCCCCCTCTTGGATTAGGTCTATATTTAGAGAATAATTTTGACCTATTATGAGACTTATTTTCACCAAGTTTCAACTCGAAAAAAAATTTTGTTTTTGAGTTATACAATTTTTTTGAAAAATTCAAAAAAATTTTAAAAAAAATTTTCCTTCCAAAATGGTTGAACCGATTTTCATGAAAAAATATTTTTTGTACAATACAATATGAACAGTTAATAAAAAAAAATTTTTCGACCAAATTCTAACAAAGAAAGTTAGTGAAAAAAATTTTTTTTAAATTTTTTTTTAAAAAACATTTTTTTTATTGAAATTTTTTTTACACAACCGCCATTTTTTTTATAAAATAATAATCATTTTAAGAGTAACATATATTTTTTGCAAGATGATTGAAAGGGTACTTCATACTTTAAAAAATAAAAAACCGAGTTTTGGCCCCTAAATAGTACAGTTTTCTATATAAACGAGGGGCCAACATTTTTAAAAATTAAATTAAAAATTAATTAATACTTAAATTAAATTTCTAAAAAAGTTAATAATATATGCCTGTTTTTTGTAAATATTTATTTTTTAGTCAACTTTTCAAAAAAATTTACAAAAAAGAATTATTTTTGAAGTTTTTTCAACTTTGGCATATTTTTTAATATTGTAAAAAAAATTTGAAATTTACATAGGTTTAAGTTTTATCTTTAACTTAAGACCAAAAGAATTTAAAAATCTTAATCGGTTCGTAAGATCCCAATATATATAGAAAATATCTTCTGCTTTGATTTAAAAATAATTAGAGCTGTGCAAAATTCGAACCGAATCAAGTTCAGTTCGGTTTTGGGGCGCCAAAATGTCGAATTTTCGACATTCGACATCGCCTAGTTCGAATGTCGAAATTTCGCAAAATAATTCGAACCGAGCTATTCGAATATTTTCTCGTAGTTCAAATGTCGAATGTCGAATGTTTAACATTTAATCCCTGTACTTAGAGTAATTTAAGATAAAAATATATACACTGGGAAAGAAAAGGAAATAATTTGCAGCGTAATTTTACATTTTCTTCTTCTTTTTTATTACAAATCAGAATTATTAGAAAAATATTTTCTAGAATTATTACAAAAATTCTTGTTTACAATGAATTTTGAAACAATACCTTTTTCTAATTTCATTAAATAATTAAATTTTAGAATAACTTCCATCAAAATAATAATTAGAATTAACTTAGAAAATTTTTTAGTTGAAAACAGTTGCAATTTTCCAAATTAATTTAAATTCAGAAGGTTTTAAACTAATATTTTTGAAAATTATGTCGAAAAATATAAAATTTTAAAGTGAGAAGAAAATTCCGCTTAACAATTATTTTGACATTTTATTTTTAATATACAAATATTCATCTATAATAAAGAGAAATTTTTGTTTATATTTGAAAGTTTTTTAACTAAAAGATGAATTTTAATCTTTCTTCTTTAATTAAAATTATTCCTCTCAGTCTCACAACTGGAGACTCTCCCCTTCATATATAATTATTTATTTAAAAAACTATTTAAGTTTTAAATAATTTTATTTGAAATTGAACCAGTTTAAGCAATTGTTGTTTTTTAAGTATAATAGTCAGGCTTCGAAGTGACACACTTTTCCACTTTTTTGACACTTTTTTTGGTCAAGCCTACTTTTTGCTACTTATTTTGTCAAAAAGCTACTAAATGCTACTTTTTTTCCAAAAAATGTAAAAAAAATTTACAGAATTCAAGAATTTTAGTTTTTTGGTGAGTTTCGTAGATTTCAAAAAACCCGCCAAGTGAATTAAATTTATTATTGGACGCGTGATTATAATATATTATAATAATTACTAATAGTGGATGTTTATTAAATTACAACTTTTTAATGTTTCGAATTTTTCGTATCTAATTTTATTATTCTTTAAGCTTCTTAAAAAAAATTAAAAACTAAATTTTTCGCTATATAATTTAATAGTAATACCTTTTTTGACTTTATAAAAGTTTCATCAAGTATAGAAAAAATCAATTAAGAATGAAAACTTAATTCTTTTGGTTATATAAATTGTTTGATTAAAAATCCAAAATAATATTTATTTAACGTGATTATTTATTATATTATGTTTACAAACTTTATGTCAAATTTGAAAATATTAATTGTATTTTCAAAAAAATAATTTATAAAGATTTAAGATTTATCTAGAAAAAAAATTATACCTAATTTTTTATTGGAATTAAATTGCTCATAATTTATTATTGTACAAAATTATGGCTATGTGGATTCTAAAATTTAAAAAAATTTTTATGACTAAAAACAATACATTTTTTTCATTTTGATAGTTGTTATTAGTAAATTACTAAAAAATGTTTACGTTTCATTTTTAAAAATTAGATGGCTGATAAAAAGTTATTGATAGTTTTTAAAAAAATAATCAGGAGAAAGAAGGTGTCAATTTAACTTCTCAAAATTATGAGCCTGTTATTAAAAAACAAATTCTTATGAAAGATCTCATTTAAGTATTATTAACAATTACATTTCATTATGTAAATGAAACTTTCTAATGTAAAATATCGACAAAAAAGCTATTATATTTTCATATTTTATGTTTATAAATCAAAATTTAAAAAAATTTTTGTAAATTTTTATTTTTAGTATTTTTTTCTTTCAATTTTTTGGACAACAACATACAGTGCCGCTCAAAAGGATTTGCCCACCCTACGCCATGCAAGGGCATTACAAAAAGTTTTGTATCTTCAATAATAATAAAGATAAAATCTTAATCAAATATTTATTTTAAACCTTAAGTATTTGACTTGAAATATTGCCAAAAACAAATTCAAAAAAAAATTTTTTTTTAATGTTTAATTGCAGAAAATAAAAAAAAAATTTTCACTTTTTTTGAAAAATTTCAAATTAATACAATTTTTGAAGAAATCATCACATTCAAAATCTACAAATGTCATTGGAAAGCATTTTTTGTCACCTTTCAAACGATTTTTTGAAAATTGCTCTACGATAATTTTTAAGAAAGATATGATCATTTGTTTATAAAAATAGCCTATTTTTTCAATTGTTGGTAACTTGAGAACAATTGATTTTTGAAAAAAATTGTTAAGAAAAAAAATGTGCCTCTTTGTGCGTAGAATTAGAAAAAAAATATTTAAACAATAAAAAAAATTTTTTTTTTTCATTTTTTCCTTCTTTATATATTTTTAAGACGAATAACATGTACTTATCAATACATATCGATAAAATCTAACACAACATAAATTATCACTGTTAAAAAGAACAGTTAATAATTACACTTTTTAAATATTTAAATAACATTAATTATAAAACATTTATTTGTTTATAAATAATTGAATCAGTGTTGTTACAAATAACATTCAATATAAAAATCACGAAATTAATTAATTAATTAATGTTATTTAAATATTTAAAAAATGTAATTATTAACTGTTCTTTATAACAGTGATAATTTATGTTGTGTTAGATTTTATCGATAGGTATTGATAAGTATATGTTATTCGTCTTAAAATTATATATACAGAAGGAAAAAATATTTAAAAAAATTTTTTTTTATTGTTTAAATATTTTTTTTCTAATTCTACGCACAAAGAGGCACATTTTTTTCCTTAACAATTTTTTTAAAAAATCAATTGTTCTCAAGTTACCAACAATTGAAAAAATAGGCTATTTTTATAAACAAATGATTATATCTTTCTTAAAAATTATCGTAGATCAATTTTCAAAAAATCGTTTGAAAGGTGACAAAAAATGCTTTCCAATGACATTTGTAGATTTTAAATGTGATGATTTCTTCAAAAATTGTATCAATTTGAAATTTTTCAAAAGAAGTGAAAAATTTTTTTTTTAATTTTCAGCAATTAAACATTAAAATAATTTTTTTTGAATTTTTTTTTGGCATTATTTCAAGTCAAATACTTAAGGTTTAAAATAAATATTTGATTAAGATTTTATCTTTATTATTATTGAAGAAACAAAACTTTTTGTAATGCCCTTGCATGGCGTAGGGTGGGCAAATCCTTTTTAGCGGCACTGTATATTAACTTAATTTTCTTACTTAAAAAACTAATTTTACTTCATTTTTAATATGCTACTTTTTGCTACTTTTTTCAATTTAGAGGACACTTTTTTCTTATAAAATGATACTTTTTCACACTTTTTTTAACCTGCTACTAGACTTCGAAGCCTGACTATTATACTTAAAAAACAACAATTGCTTAAACTGGTTCAATTTCAAATAAAATTATTTAAAACTTAAATAGTTTTTTAAATAAATAATTATATATGAAGGGGAGAGTCTCCAGTTGTGAGACTGAGAGGAATAATTTTAATTAAAGAAGAAAGATTAAAATTCATCTTTTAGTTAAAAAACTTTCAAATATAAACAAAAATTTCTCTTTATTATAGATGAATATTTGTATATTAAAAATAAAATGTCAAAATAATTGTTAAGCGGAATTTTCTTCTCACTTTAAAATTTTATATTTTGCGACATAATTTTCAAAAATATTAGTTTAAAACCTTCTGAATTTAAATTAATTTGGAAAATTGCAACTGTTTTCAACTAAAAAATTTTCTAAGTTAATTCTAATTATTATTTTGATGGAAGTTATTCTAAAATTTAATTATTTAATGAAATTAGAAAAAGGTATTGTTTCAAAATTCATTGTAAACAAGAATTTTTGTAATAATTCTAGAAAATATTTTTCTAATAATTCTGATTTGTAATAAAAAAGAAGAAGAAAATGTAAAATTACGCTGCAAATTATTTCCTTTTCTTTCCCAGTGTATATATTTTTATCTTAAATTAGGGGAGACTGGGGTAAACCCGCTCACTTTTTTTCAGATCGGTAAAAATGTAGGAAATTATTCTCTAAATCCAAGTTAATTTATATCATTTGAAAGCTTATGATTTCTACTAAAAAAATAAAAAAAGAGTTTTTGATTTATCTTTTTTAGTTTTACTTAGAAAAACTTTTTAATACACATGTACCAAATTTTAAAATTCCAATTTTCCAGGGTAAACCCGCTCACTTTATCTTTTCAAGACGGAACAGTTTTATTTTTTAAATATTAAAATTCGTCTTATTCCCGTCTTAAGTGTGATTTATTATTGATAAACTATGAGTTCTATAAACAATTCTATAAACAACAAATTGATTTCATAAATAATGAATATAGGTTTCATGAATTACAAATATGGATTTAAATAATGTTATATTTTATTAAGAGAAAATGAAATGTAGTTACAATTTTGGTTTTAACAAGTCATAAATAGTGTTATTGTTAAAATATAATACGTGAAATTATTTTACTCTAAATTTTAAATTAAAAACTAAGTGAGCGGGTTTACCCCGACTTCACGTGAGCGACTTTACCCCGATTGTATTCCTCATATTTCTGAATAAATTTAATTAAATCTTTTTGAAATAAGATAAAACTATACATGTACTTCGAAGAAGGACATCCAATAGCAACAAAAAAATTTGCCAAATAAATTAAGACTCAAAAATAATGATCGAAAAACTTAAAAATCCAAAAAACGTTTTTTTTTTTGATACCTCTAAAAACATTTGATTGTCTCTGATTCTATGTTGAATTCATGAAACTAAACGAAAGTTCGTTAATATAAGTTGAGTGTTAAGTACTATTCACAGTATCAATATCTCCATCTTAAGTTGAGTTCATCGCGTTAAATCGCTAGTGCGCGGGTTTACCCCAGTCTCCCTTACTCTAAGTACAGGGACTAAATGTTAAACATTCGACATTCGACATTCTAACTAGGATAAAATATTCGAACAGTTCGGTTCGAATTATTTTGCACAGCTCTAAAAATAATATTTGTTTTAATAATTGTGTTTAATTCAAATATATTTTCTGTTTTGGTTTAAACAAAGAATATGTTTAAAAATGTTATGTTTGATCCAAACTTAAATGTTGATTAGAAATAATTTAAAATCAACCTTAAATTTTGTTTGAATTGGATAAATTAATTCTATAAATGAACTAAAAAATATGTTTGAATTAAACTGAAATTTGTTTGACTGTATAGCAAAGATATTTTAAGTTTGATTTAAACAAAATTTTTTTGAATCAAATAAATCGTTTTCTCAGTGATTGACATGTTTTTGGGCCTTGCGCGTGCAGTCTCATAATAGGTCAAAATTATTCCCTAAATATGGACCCAATCCAAGAGGGGGCTATTTTTACATGCTTAAACTGCTACGGCCTTTGAGAAAAAAATTTTAAATACAGATTTTACAGCATCAAAAGTAAAAATGTGGCTTTTTTACCCTACTCTACCCTACTAATTACTTTTTAAAAATATTTTAATGTAAATTTTCGAAAATAATTGAATTATTTAAAAGAGCTTTTGTATAACTTAAAAAAACTTATTAATTTTTTGATGAATTTCAATTAAAAATCTTAAATATAAATGTTTTTTTCAAAATGTTGAAAATTATTCTGAAATATTTTTTTTGTATGTATTTAGATTTTTGGAAATATATGTAATTGAAAACACTGAAAATATTGAATTTTAAAAAATTAGAAGCCAATTTTCATTAATTTTTAAATTTAATTTAAACAATTTTTAAAAATTGTAACAAAATACTTATAATGAATTAATTATTTTTCAATTAAATTTTACAAACTTTCAACTGTTTAAAAAGATTTTTATTATAGATATATTTCAAAAGTAAAATAATGTCTTAAAAAATGATTCAAAAACAATTTTTGAATGATTTGTTTATAGTTACTTTTTGCATTATCAAAATAACTTGCACGTTTTTAGTAAAAATTGTGGTTTTTTATGTATTGTCTCAATTTTCTTAATTTCAATGAAAAAAAATTTTTCCTAACATTTCCCATACTATGGTGTTAATATAATATAATAATTTTAAAAAATAAAGATTTTAATCAAATTGTAGTGTTCATTTATTATGTTAATGGTTAACTTATTAATAGTGATGTACATTAAGACGAGATTCTCAGATGTCTCATCGATCTCGATAGATTATGAAGTATTCTCATAATGAAAAATCTCGTCTTTTAATAATAATTCTCGTCTCATTTTGTCTCATTTCTCGTTTGTTTCTCGTTTAAAGTAACATTGAGTGACAATTACAAAGATTATTTTATTTTTAAAAGATATTTATTTCAAATTAAAATAAATGTAACTTTAAAAGTTTTGTATTTTTTTAAAATTGAAAATAAATTATACTTAACGTTGTATTGAATTATTTGTAGTTCAATAAGTTAACATTTCAAAATAATAGTTTCAAAAATTATTCTATTAAACACAATTTATTTAATTTAATGTTATTTAATTTAATTTAATTTAATGTCAATAAAAAATAATTGATTCAAATAAATTTTTTTTTTGTTCAAGGAAACCAAAATAATTTTTTTTCTTCAAGAGTTGTAAAGTTTTATTTTATTTCTATTTATTTGCAAAATAATAAAATAATATAAATAAATCCTAAATTAATAAAGGGAATGTAAAAATTAAAATTTGGGAAAAATGTATTAAACAAAATTAAAAAAAATAAAATTATATTGTAGTTGATAATTAGATATCTACATTTTAATTTAAAGAATTAAAAAATGATCTATTTAAGAAAACATTTTTTACATTATTTTTGAATGTATTGCAATTAATTTAAGTACATAAATATAATAAACCTTGAACCATGGATTCTATTATATGAATGATTAAAAATATTTAATTTTAATTCAACAAAATCCGCAATTAATTATTATATTGTTGGAAATATTGATGAACGAAAAAATAATATTTTAATAGTTTAACCCCTTCTCTGTCTGGTGAAAAAATAGTTTTTGGTCCACAAACGGTTTAAAGAAATAAGTAAATATTTAAAATTGTTGTTTGCCATAAACGATCAGCTATTTTAAATTTTTGAAATCTGGCATCAGATATTCAAATGTTTGACTGACAAGAGGTTAATGTTTGAGATATTAAACGATTTGAGAATAGTAATTTATGAGATGAGACGAGACGAGAAAAAGAAACAAAAGAATAAAGTCTTACTCAATATCGCTCATTTCTCATATTTCTCGCTCATGTACATCACTACTCATTAACGCCTGAAAAAAGAAAATTCTCATCAAATTTTATTTTATTGAGTGTCCTCTTTTCGATTCGTGTGTAAAAAAGAATTTCGCTTAACCCAAAAATTAAATATAGCGGTTATAATTTCAAAAACACAAAAATTTAATTTTTTTAAGTTTGATAATTTTTTTACCCTTTATCCCCTTCCCAGTGTATGACGTCTATAGAGGCAAAAATAATTCGTGCCACTAGTTTGTATGACCGCTATAGTGGCATTTAAAATAAAAATCTCGGTAATAAATGAAATATGAATATCAATGAATATTCTAAAGTTTTGGGGTTGCTTAAAATGCTGGTTCTGGGAATTTTGAGGTTTCTAAATCCAAATCTTTAGTAAAAATTTAAAAATTCAAAATAGCGGTTCCAAAATGGCCAACGAAAAAATTTAAAATCAGTTAACTTTGAAATTTGTCGATCGCCATTTTCAAGCCGCCATTTTTAATTTTTAAATTTTGATTATGCTGATTACAAATTCGATTTTAGTTTCTAATAAGTCAAAATGGCGGATCCAATATGGAACAAAATTTTTACTTTATGCAATTGATCCTAATTTTGTGACTCGGTGGTTTTTAAGGTTGATGATTACGAATACGATGTTTGTTTTCAAAAATTCAAAGTGGCTAATATAATATGAGAAAGAGAAATTTAAAATAATTTCTATCCACGCTCGCTGGTTGTGAGTCGGCGCAAGTGCTAAAACAAAAGTCAATTGTCAGTAAGCGCTCCTAGGACATTTACACCTACCTGACTGGTATAAGAACTCCCGAGTAACAAAATTAAAGTCAATTGCATAAATTAAAAAGAAAATTTCGCCATTTTAAATTTATGAAAACTTACATCTGTTCGTAATCAGCGACCCTAGAAACCACCGAGTGACAACATTAAGGTCAATTGCATAAAGTAAAAATTTTTGTTCTATATTGGATGGGGGGTGGTCAAAGATTGGTGAAAAATGGACCTCGTGGTTTATGGACGGCTCCTAAGCTTATACCGCGGCTAATATCATGACTATCAATAAATCTCGGTGTCAATCTTTTGACAAAGAAGGAAGAATATTTCAATAAAATAATTCTTCTAATGTGTGATGAATTTATATAAAGTTTTTCTATCGCTTGACTAAACTAAAAACTGAAAATTTAAGGAAATAATTATAAAAATAAAAAAATATTATATTTATGTTGTGAAACTGCTCAGTATGTTAAATGTATTTTTTGGTTTTCGTGTTTAATGTTTTTTAAAAATTCTTTAAAAAAATTTGTAATTTCTTTCTAATATTCCCAAAGAAGAAAAAAACATCTTAAAGTCTTAGTTACATTTTTATATACACACAATGAAATAAGGTCTTAAGTATAATAAGACAAAAGCAGAAATATCGCGCGCGCGTACCTCTGCTAGTTAACTATATTAATCTTCATACTCATTCTGTCTGTCACAGTATGAGAAAGAAAGCATGATAAAGAGAAAGAGAGGGAGGTATTGTATCTGCTTTTAGTTTAGCGTAAGAAGAAAAGAGAGACGAATAGGTAAGATAGTAACGCCTATTTCTTTGGTTTACAGAAGAGCATAATGTTTTCTCCATTTTCCGTGTTAGGTAGAAAGAGAGGAACAGAAATTGGTAGGGGAAGGAAAAGTTGGGAATTTCACTTTAAAGCCAAAATACGAAAAGGGCGTCTTATTTCCTTATTGGCTAATTATTTTTCTTTTCTCACTCACAGAAAGATTAAGGAGTGAAAGAGAGGGAGATCGAGAACGAGATAAGAGTGAGGGGTATAAATTTTATCGGTATTCCATATACTAAATCGACAATTTTTCACCAATTTCTTATTTATTTATTTATTTAGAAACATTACGGGACATGCCCTTTCGTACAAATGTACTCCTAATACTAAGGTGACGATAAAGATCACAAAATGAAATAACTTAAAAACTAGGCGGATATTCCGTTGTTTAAGTGTCAATATCTTTGAACGTAGCTTTGCACGGTGTGTCTGAACGAAGTTCAACCCAAACTAGCTTGCATATTCCGGTTTTCTTCTAATTTCACTTCCGGGATGCCTCTCGATGATTTTGAGCCTAAAAAGAAAAAAATCGCTTGGGCCCTTTTTAAAAAAACTCATTTTTTGAAATTTTAAAAATATTAAAAACCATATTTTTAAGAAAAAAGGAATATTACTGCTGACTTAAATTAATTAGTTTGACATAAATAAAAGGTTTCTAGATGTTTCATTCCTGGGGATAACTGACGCCCAGAAAATACTTTAAAAAAACTGTGAAAAACTGCGAAAAAGTTGCATTTTTACAAAACTACTCACTTTTAATGCATACAGATAATTAATTTTCTATAAAATAACTAAAGCCAATAAAATTGTACGTAAATTGAAAGAAATCAAACTCTTTATTTCCAAAAGTTTTGGAATTATGTGCTTTTGAAAATGAAAATTTCCTTAAAATTAATTAAAATTTCAGTTTTCTGTAAAATAACCCATGTTTTTCAATCTAGAGTAAATTTTCTGACGAGAAATAAAAATGGGCATGTCCTGTGCAACATGTGGTACAAGCCTCATGCGTTTACACGTCATACTTGATAACTTGTAGTTTGCTTAAAAAAAACATGTAAATTAGATAAAATATGTTTTGAAATGGGGATTTCGTGTACTTTTAAATAAAGATGTTAGTTTTTAAAAAAAAAAAATTTTTGACCTTGAAAATTAAAAATTAAAATTTAATTTTCATTTTTTTGTAAAATTAATTAACTAGAATTCATAATTCTAGTCCCATTTTGGGCAGATATGTTTTTGATAGGAAAAGAGCTCAGCTTTCATTCTAAATAAAAAAAAATTTTTTTAAAAATACCGATTGTACAAAAAAATGAAAATTAAATTTTAATTTTTAATTTTCAAGGTCAAAAATTTTTTATTTTAAAACTAACATCTTTATTTAAAAGTACACGAAAACCCCTTTCCAAAACATATTTTATCTAATTTACATATTTTTTTTTAAAGCAAACTACAAGTCATCAAAGTATGACGTGTAAACGCATGAGGCCGGATCACTTCCCGTGAAATCCCCCTTATATTGATTAATTGATTGAAAAGTTTTGATTAAAAGTAGTTTAAAATCTTCTGTTCTTAACAAAAGTATTTGTCTTTTTTGTATTTATTTACCATAAGTGTTTTTCTAATCAATGTTAGCCAGATAAAACAAATTCAAAAATTGATGTATAAAAAGGGTCGTGTTTAGAAGGTCACAATTTTGGTCTAAATGGAAATAGAATGTTCTAATTTTTTTGGACTTAATCAAAATTATGCCTATTTTTTTCTCATCAGAAAATTTACTCTAGATTGAAAAACATGGGTTATTTTACAGAAAACTGAAATTTTAATTAATTTTAAGGAAATTTTCATTTTAAAAGCACATATTTCCGAATCTTTTAGAGATAAAGAGTTTGATTTTTTTTTAATTTACGTACAATTTTATTGGCTTTAATTATTTTATAGAAAATTAATTATTTGTATGCATTAAAAGTGAGTAGTTTTGTAAAAATGCAACTTTTTCGCAGTTTTTCACAGTTTTTTTTAAGTATTTTCTGGGCGTCAGTTATCCCCAGGAATGAAACATCTAGAAACCTTTTATTTATGTAAAACTAATTGATTTAAGTCAGCAGTAAAATTCCTTTTTTCTATTTTATTAAAAATATGGTTTTTAATATTTTCAAAATTTCAAAAAATGCCTTTTTTAAAAAGGGCCCAAGCGATTTTTTTCTTTTTAGGCTTAAAATCATCGAGAGGCATCCCGGAAGTGAAATTAGAAGAAAACCGGAATATGCAAGCTAGTTTGGGTTGAACTTCGTTCAGACACACCGTGTTTGATTTTATAAAATATCAAATATAATAACAATTTAACGTTAATTAATTAATCAATAGTAAATCGAGAGTATTTGACATAATTATTTATATGCATAATTATAGGAAAATATTAATATATCATAAATTATAAATCAATATTATGAAAAATAATTATTATGATTTTTCAAAAGTATTAATAGATCATAAATTATAAACCAATATTATTAAACATAATTATTTATATGAATATAACAAAAATATTCATAAAATGAATCACTAACATAATCAACAAACATCATAATTAAAAATAGTATTTATAAAGTTCTTATGGAAATTAAACTATCAATATTAAATGTTTTCATGAAAATATACAGGATAACATCATAGAGTGCTACTGTAGTTGAGAGGAAGGGAGAGCACACATAGAATTGCGAAAAGGAATTACAGTTTATTCACTGTGGGCCCACCCAAAAGTAAAGTAAGAGTTACTGTACGTTTCCGTGGGGGAATTTTGATAATTGTAGGCACACCACTCGATGGCGATACACCATCGTTAAATTCATTTCTCCTTCCTGTCGACTCAAAGTAAGTTGCTCTCTCACACTTCGAACTTCTTCTCTCAGCATCATGGTCTTATCGTTTGTCATCGACAAATTTACTAATTCCTTAGACTGGATTGGGTCCCTCTTTGCAGCAACGAAGGTTCTCAGTACCGCCTGCGCCTTCTCCTCCGTGGAACATATGATTTTCACTAGTCTAGGTTTCTGAGGGACTTGCGCATATGAACCGATTCTGAAAATACGGCTACAATCAAGATCCGTTTCAGAGAGACTTTTCAACTTGTCGATGACAGTAGTTTTTAAATTATCAACTGATTCAACAGATTTTGAGGAATTATTGCTTGCAGTGTTGTTTTCCGGAAGACCAAACAATATAAGGTTTCGCTTTCTTTCGTTTCGATCTATAATTTCATTAATACATTTGTTGGTTTCAATTTTTGATTCAATTTTTTCAGAACAACTAATCTCACACCTTTCAAGTCTCCCCTCCACTGACACTAAACGATCTGAGAGGTTAGTCACTCTACCTTCCATATTAATAAGTCTTGAGAGTGTGTCATCAAGTTTGGCATTAATATCAGCGAAATTCTCTGTCATATTGACACAATTTGCGGAAACAGTTTCTGTCAAATTCATTATGGCACTCATGACTGTATCTATACTTGAAGTTGATTGGGAATTCACTGATGAAGATGTTAAACCTGGTTTACAGCAAATCACAAAAGATCCATTAGATAAAGTTGGTAACTGCATTGCGCAGCTGCGATGATAGGGCAGATTGCATCTCACACAATATGAGGGAACACGTGCAATATCCTTATTACACTTAGAACATTTTTCAATTTTTACATTAGATGCCATTTTTTGCTCACCAAATAGTCACAAACAATCACCGAAAATTCACAAAAGATTTTATTTTAGTATTTGATCACAGTAGATAGTGGAAGGGCTATCCAAAGTATAATATCAGAAGTGAGGTTAGAACGAGATAAACACAAATATTTAATAGTCTCAGAAGCGCAAACACCAAAAAAATTTAAAGAAACAACACTGCGTTGACTCAGCAACAAGAGAAACACTCCTCGTTAAAAATAAATTAACTCAAACTATAAAAATTTAAAAAAAACAAATGCAAATAAACGCACAAGCATGTGCACAGCGTAGCCACCTAGCAGTTATTTTGGCGGTTATAAACCTGGCGGTTTATTTTTATTTATAATTATAAATTTTTATAATTATAAAAATAAAAAAATATTAATATAGTTATGTCGTAAAACTGCTCAGTGTGTTAAATATAATTTTTGGATTTCGTGTTTTATGTTTTTTTCAAATTTTTCAAAAAAATTTGTAATCTTTTTCAAATATTTCAGAAGAAGAAAAAAACATATCATAAAGTCTTAGTCACATTTTTATATACACACAATAAAATAAGGTCTTGAGAAATATGAGACAAGTCACACCCAGAAAGTCTCCCCCGGACAAGTCTCCACAGAGACATAACTCCCTATGGGACAAGTCTTCCCATGGACAGCTCCTCCCAGAGGACAAGTCTTCCCAGGAACATCTCTCTCCAAATGTAAATATTAAATGTAAATAATGCAATGGGTGGACAAGTCTCCCCGGGACATCTCTCCCCAGTAAAAATAAAATATTAAAACGGGGGCAAATTCAGGACAAGTCTCCCCGGGACATCTCTCCCCAAGAAAAAAATTGTTTATTAAAACAGTGACAAATTCAGGACAAGTCTCCTCGTGACATCTCTCCCCAAGAAAAAAATTGTTTATTAAAACAGTGACAAATTTAGGACAAGGCTCCCCAGGACATCTCTCCCCAAGAAAAAAATTGTTTATTAAAACAGTGCCAAATTCAGGACAAGTCTCCTCGGGACATCTCTCCCCAAGAAAAAAATTGTTTATTAAAACAGTGACAGATTCAGGACAAGGCTCCCCGGGACATCTCTTCCCAAAAAAAAAATTGTTTATTAAAACAGTGCCAAATTCAGGACAAGTCTCCCTGGGACATCTCTCCCCTAAAAAAATTGTTTATTAAAACAGTGCCAAATTCAGGACAAGTCTCTTCGGGACATCTCTCCTTAAGAAAAAAATTGTTTATTAAAACAGTGACAAATTCAGGACAAGTCTCCTCGTGACATCTCTCCCCAAGAAAAAAATTGTTTATTAAAACAGTGACAAATTCAGGACAAGGCTCCCCGGGACATTTCTCCTCAAGAAAAAAATTGTTTATTAAAACAGTGACAAATTCAGGACAAGTCTCCCCAGGGCAAGTCTTCCCGGGACATCTCTCCACATTAAAAATAAAATATTAAAACGGGGGCAAATTTAGGACAAGTCTCCCCAGGACAAGTCTCCCCGGGACATCTCTCCCCAAGAAAAGAATTGTTTATTTAAACAGTGACAAATTCAAGACAAGTCTTCTCAGGACAAATCTCTACAGGACATCTCTCCCCAAGAAAAAAATTGTTTATTAAAACAGTGACAAATTCTGGACAAATCTCTACAGGACATCTCTCCCCAAGAAAAAAATTGTTTATTAAAACAGTACCAAATTCAGGACAAGTCTCCCTGGAACATCTCTCCCTAGTAAAAATTATTTTTGAAGGGAAATGTCTACTGTGACAAGGGAAAGAATAGGCCGATTTTCGCAAATTTTTTTTCTAACAAAATACGACTTCGACATTAAATTAAATTAACCGCCCTATATTATATATTCAAGTATTTTTAAAAATATTTTAATTCTAAATATTCAAAATTGCCGTGGTGGCACTCCTTTAAGCGCAATTTTGTTCTTTTTTAGGTGCACTAACCCATTAACGCCTGAAACCTCAGAAATTTTGCGTTTAATTAAAGATTTAATTTCATATACTAAAAATGCTTAATGCAAGTAACTGAAATGTTTCTTTATGTTTTCGGGGTCGCTCAAAATAATGATTAATTATTAGAATAAATAATTATTTCTTACTGAAAACATTTTTTGACACGAATACATGTGTCACAATTTAGCACAAACTTATTAAACTTTCAAAATATACAAAAGCGAAAATAAAAAAATAAAATGGCGGCTCCAAAATGGCGCTAATTTAAGGGAAAAATCATTCAATTTTTTATGGTGCACCGATATTTACCATGGCTATAAAATCTAACAGAACTTAGTGTTTATATGTGTTTGAGGTCGCTCATGACGAATATAATCGTATTTTCAAAATTAAAAATGGCGGATCAAATATGGCCGACAAAATTTTTTGAAATTTACTTGATTGGCTTAAATTTTGTTACTTAGGAGTTTTTGAGGTCGCAGATTATGAATCTGCTATCGGATTTTTAAAATTCAAAATGGCGGATCCAATATAACGGACAAAAATTATTTAAATTTATTAGATTTGATTGATACTTATTTCAAAGGGTTTTTAAGGTCGCTGATTATGAATCTGCAATTGTATTTTTAAAATACAAAAGGGCAGATCCAATACGACGGACAAAAATTATTTAAATTTACTAGATGCGCTTGAAGATTTCCTATCTGCCATCTTAAATTGTTTTAATAACATTTTCACGTTTTAAGTTTAAAAATATTAAGTCTTATGATAGAACAGTGTTAAAAGAAATTTTTAAAGCTAAGCCAATTAGATTTGGAACAACAATTTTTGATTCGTGTTCTTCTGATGGATTTTCTTTGTATTTTGCCTTATTCTGACTATTCTGCCTAATAGATGGTCATCATTATAAAATTTCAGGCGAATAGAATTGATAAAATAATTTTTATCCGACATATTGGATCCGCCATTTTGTATTTAGAAAATCCAATTGCAAATTCATAATCTGCGACCCCAAAAACCCCTGAGTAACAAAAATTAAGCGAATCGAGTAAATTTTAAAAAAATTTGGCGGCCATGTTGGATCCGCCATTTTGAATTTTGAAAATCCGATTATATATTCGTCATGAGCGACCACAAAAACATATAAACACTATGTTCTGTTAGATTTCATAGCCATGGTAAATATCGGTGCACCATAAAAAGAATTAAATAATTTTTTTTCCTTAAATTAGCGCCATTTTGGAATCGCCATTTTGTTTTTGAATTTCCGCTTTTGCATACTTTAAAGTTGAATAAGTTTTTGCTAAATTGTGACACTTGTATACGTGTGAAACAAATGTTTTCAGTAAGAAATAATTATTTAAAATAATTTTTAAATTTTTTTTTGCAATTTGATGTACAAAATTCGCCATATTTAATTTTCTTTGCAAAAAATTTAAGATCTGAGCGCGGAATCTTGTACAGCAACCCCAAAAACATAAAGAAACACTTCAGTTACTTGCACGGAGGATTTTCAGTATATGAAATTAAATCTTTAATTAAACACAAATTTTTTGAGGTTTTAGGCGTTAATGGGTTAAATAAAAAAGATATTAACAAAATCCTTTGTCAGACGAGAGTCAATACTATGTAGATGACAACCATATTTTGTTTTTTTGGTTTAGATCACCAAGACGTGAGATTTCATGTACACGGTTAATGCACCTAAAGAAGGACAAAATTGCGCTTAAAGGAGTGCCACCACGGCAATTTTGAATATTCAGACACAATTATTTTTACAAATACTTAAATATATAATATAGGACAATTTAATTTAATGTCAAAGTCGTATTTTGTTAGAAAAAAAATACGCAAAAATCGGCCTATTCTTTCGCTTGTCACAGTAGACTTCCCCCTTAATAAATAATTTTAACTGGGGAGAGATGTCCCAAGGAGACTTGTCCTGAATTTGTAACTGTTTTAATAAACAATTTTTTTCTTGGGGAGAGATGTCCCGGGGAGACTTGTCCTGTAGAGACTTGTTCAGAATTTGCCATGGTTTTAATAAATTATTTTTACTGGGGAGAGATGTCCCGGGGAGACTTGTCCTGGTGAGACTTGTCCTGAATTTGCCACGGTTTTAATAAATTATTTTTACTGGGGATAGATGTCCCGGGGAGACTTGTCCTGAATTTGCCCCCGTTTTAATATTTTATTTTTACTGGGGAGAGATGTCCCGGGGAGACTTGTCCTGAATTTGTCACTGTTTTAATAAACAATTTTTTTCTAGGAGAGAGATGTCCTGGGGAGACTTGTCCTGAATTTGCCACGGTTTTAATAAATTATTTTTACTGGGGAGAGATGTCCCGGGGAGACTTGTCCTGAATTTGTTACTGTTTTAATAAAGAATTTTTTATTGGGGAGAGATGTCCCAGGGAGACTTGTCTAGAATTTGCCACGGTTGTAATAAAGTATTTTTACTGGGGAGAGATGTCCTGGTGAGACTCGTCCTGAGGAGACTTGTCCTAAATTTGTCACTGTTTTAATAAAGAATTTTTCACTGGGGAGAGATGTCCCGGGGAGACTTGTCCTGGGGAGACATGTCCTGAATTTGACCCCGTTTTAATATTTTATTTTTACTGGGGAGAGATGTCCCGGGGAGACTTGTCCTGAGGAGACTTGTCCTGAATTTTGCACTGTTTTAATAAACAATTTTTTTCTTGGGGAGAGATGTCCCGGGGAGACTTGTCCTGGGGAGACTTGTCCTGAATTTGTCACTGTTTTAATAAACAATTTTTTACTGGGGAGAGATGTCCCTGGGGAGACTTGTCCACCCATTGCATTATTTACATTTAATATTTACATTTGGGGAGAGATGTCCCTGGGAAGACTTGTCCCATGGTGAGTTATGTCTCTGTGGAGACTTGTCCTGGGAGGACTTGTCCGGTGGAGACTTTCTGAGTGTGACTTGTCCCAACCCCGGTCTTAAGTATCATAAGACAAGAACAGAAATATCGCGCGCGCGTAGCTCTGCTAGTTAATTATAAACGGTTATTTGTATCAACGATCAAAAAGACAAAAAGGAAAAGCGTACTGGGATTGCGTGAGACTCAGAAGCTTTTAGATTAAAAAGGAAAGCAGAGGAGCATCCGGAGCAGCCTCTCGCTCAAATATTGCGTTCAGAATTACCATCGTTAAAGGGGGGGGGTTCTAAGCTAACTTCCAGAGCGGGAAAATTTAAAGAAGGCGATGCGACGCCAACGCTAAAAGAATTTGCCACCGAACTTAAAGTCACTTGCGACCTTGCAGAATATACCAGAACGTTATCGCAATAACCTGGTTGGAGAAACATTTCTTATTTATGATTCACTAGATAGTTTGCCAAGCGAGGAAAGAGTTCTAGTTTTCAGCACACGCAGAAATTCGGAGCTCCTTGCACGAAGTTCTATTTGGTTCCTAGACGGAACATTCAAAGTTGCTCCAAATATTTTTACTCAGGTTTTCACCATCCTCGGACTCGTTAAGAAAAACAGAATCGGCTCTGAGGACGACGTTTCTGCGGATAAAATTGCTCTGCCATTTGTATTTGCATTAATGTTAATGAAACAATCCTCACAATACTCTGCCGTGTTAAACGCAATAAAGGAAACAGCTGATGAGTACCGCATTCCTAATTGCCGCCCGGACAAATTTATGACAGATTTTGAGTTGTCTATTCTAAATTTCTGTGCTGTCGTATTCCCTGATAAACGAATCTCTTGCTGCTTTTTCCATCTTTGTCAAACCATCTACCGACATATTTAAGCTGAAGGTCTTCAACGAGAGTACAATGACCCACTAGATCGCAATTTGAAAAAATTTACACACATGATGTTAGCTTTGGCTTTCGTGCCCCCCCCCCTTGACGTAAAGATTGCCTTTAATTTGCTTTTGCATGCGTCGATTGATAAACTTCGCGCAATATTACTTTATTTTGATGAAACTTATGTATCAGGAAAACCAGCAAGAGGACGGAGAAGGCAAGTTCTATCTCAATATCCCATCGAACTCTGGAACCAGCACGAAGCGGCTCTCAGAGGAAGTAGTAGAATCAACAATGTCAGTGAGGGTTGGCACAACCGTTTTGCGATACTAGTGGGAAAACATCATCCTGATTTGTACTCTCTACTGCCGGAGGTACAAAAGGAGCAAGCCGATACTGAATGTGCTATTGCAGAGCTCAGTTTAGGCAGATCAGTAAAAGCTGCCCCTAAGAAAAAGTGGTACCTTCTTCAAAGTAAACTCCAAGCAATTACAGCCTCCTATGAGGATTATAAAAGGGAGAATAAACTGTTGGACTTTTTAAGTGCAATCTCTTATAATATTGTTCTTTAATTGGTTTGTTTGATTCCGGTTTATTATGTAAAATTATGTTACTTATATATGCATTAAATTCTTTATAACTATTAAAAAAATCTTATTTTATTTTCGGGTACATAGCCATTTGGGAAAATAGCATTCGGGAAAATAGTATTCGGGAAAATGGTCATTCGGGGAATTGGTCATTCGGGACAGAGGCATTCGGTAAATTCGATTCGGGAAAATGACCGGATACCATTACCATACTGAAAATTAGTTATTTTTTCACTGAAAATCTGTTATTTTAACTGATTCAGAAGCAAAAAGTCAGTCAATGATTGTCAGTTAAAACCACGATTTTTAACTGATTCAAATTAAGAGAGTGGGTTGTGATATTCATATAAATATTGTTTTGTATAATAATGTTGCATTATCCAATGAAATGGAAAGAACAACTTTTTGCATGGGAGCAGTTACAAAATACAATGGATGTGCTGACCGTATTTTTTTGTTTGCTTTTGTCTTAGATGACTAGAAGGAATATATAAAAACACTTTACATATTTAAAATAGCGTAAAAGATAAAACAGGTAAGGCAAAACAGGCAAGTAAAGCAGTTCTCTTTTTTTCTTTCTGTATATTACTCGTCTATACTCAGTTAATACCGACTTGTTCGTTTCATTTCGGTGAACTTCGATAGCTTCTGTCAATTTTTATATTTAATAGCAATTAGCGTAAAAGAAATTTACAATTTTATTTATGCTAAAAAGTAAAGGACAGAAATACTTTTTATACAATTCGTTTTCAAATCAATTATCAAAATTTATAACGATTTAAAAAGTGAATATAATTTCAATTACCGAATAACGAAAAATGTATTATTTAATACATATAAAATTCGTAATATATAATTTACCATTTGATGTTTTCGTGATAGATTTTCAAGTTTTCAAATAATAATATTAATTTTTGTACCCCGTAGCATTAAATCTTATTATTTGAATTTTAGTCATTCTTAAAATGGGTAACGATAATTTATAACATCCTCAATTTCCCTAAATCGTAACTGATTATAGCAATTGCAAATATTATACTAATGAATTTCGAAACAAAACTCTTTCAGGGAACTTTTAGTTATATTCATTTATTACTAAGGATTTTTAATTGAAAAACAAACATTAATTATAATAGGGCAATGTCACCTTGAGTAGACCGCCTGAGCTTTTAAGTTATCTGACAGCGGAAACGTGAAATAAATAGTGCGAACAGCAGCACCGCACCTAGAAACCGTAAGAAATTAAGTTCCGCGATAATCATATACGTTATCGTTTGATGTAACGCATTTTTAAGAACACAAACCGAAAAAGAAGTCGCTCTTACAATGAGTAAAGTGATTCGGAAGTGTAAAAGTAGTGTAAAATTTAAGTTTTAAAAGGTATTTTATTTTTTTCCTACTACTTTGGACATTGAAATTGATTGTCTTAATTTATTTAAGATCACTTAATAAAAATTAATTAATTAATTAAAAATTAAGTTAAATTTAATTTAATTTTTTAATTAAATTTAATTTCAATTTTTTTAATTAAATTAATTTAATTTAATTTTTTTAATTTTGACTAAAAAAAATTGTGGTGGCTGTCATAAAAAGTTGCATGTCACCGTGAGTGGACCACTGTTTATAACCATAATTGGACTGCCTGTTTTTTATATTTTTAATGTCAGTTTGCCATTTTTATGGAAATAAATTGACAATGAATTGGTTTGAAACTATGTTTTATATTCTTTATTAATTTTTTTGTGATATTGATGTGATATGTGCCAAAATTATTGAAAATGGTTTCACTTGTAAACATTGCGACACATACATGGTCTGAAGCTGCATAAGCATAAATTTTGTTTTAATATATCAGAAGTATTAAATACATTACATAATTTAGAATAACTTTTACAATTTTTTAAGAGTTGTCCACTCAAGGTTACACTTTTTTCTTTCCTTAAAAATTAGCTCTTTTTTAAAAGTCAATTGTTTTTTCCAAATAAAAAAAAATTAAAGCTATTATGGTATAAACACTTATCTAAGGATCTAAACTAAAGCTTGGAATAGAAACCTCCGATTAATTTGCTTTCATAAAGAATTTTTTTAAAAAAAAGCTTAGGCGGTCCACTCAAGGTGATATTACCCTACATTACTTTTAAAGATGAGATAATGTAGGGGAGACTGGGTTAAACCCGCTCATAGGGTAAACCATCTCACTAGCGATTTGACGCTATGAACTCAACTTAAGATGGAGATATTGGTACTGTGAATAGTACTTAACATTCAACTTATATTAACGAACTTTTGTTTAGTTTCATGAATTCAACATAGATTCAAAGGCAATTAAATATTTTTTAGAGGTGGCAGAAAAAAATGTTTTTTGGATTTTTAAGTTTAACGATCATTATTTTTGAGTCTTAATTTATTTGGTAAATTTTTTTTGTTGCTATTGGATGTCCTTCTTCGAAGTACATATATAGTTTTGTCTTATTTCAAAAAGATTTAATTAAATTTATTCTGAAATGTGAGGAATACACTCGGGGTAAAGCCGCTCACTTAGTTTTAAATTTAAAATTTAAAATAAAATATTTTCACGTATTATATTTTAACAATAACAAAATTTATGACTTGTTAAAACCAAAATTGTAACTACATTTCACTTTTTCTTAATAAAGTATAACATTATTTAAATCCATAGTTGTAATTCATGAAATCTTATATATTCATAAAATCATATTCATGAAATCTGTTTATTATTTATTAAACTAATTTGTTGTTTATAGAATTGTTTATAGAACTCATAGTTTATTAATAATATATCATATTTAAGACGGAAATAAGACGAATTTTAATATTTAAAAAATAAAAATGTTCCTTCTTGAAAAGATAATGTTAGCGGGTTTACCCTGGAAAATTGTGATTTTGAAATTTGGTATATGTGTATTAAAAAGTTTCTCTAAGTAAAACTAAAAATCAATCAGAGAAGCAGGCGCAATGCACCTACATCATAGGGTTTCGTGGCCTACAATGACAAAAAAATAAATAAATAATAATTTATTTAGAAATTGTTTTGTACTTAAGATTGAAATTTTTTTTTATTATCATAGTAACGGTTGCCATGGCAACAGTTGTAATGGCAACCATTACTATATCAACGGTTGCAACGGCAACGGTTGTTATGTCAACCATTAACATAGCAACGGTTACCATGGCAACGGTTGTTATGTTGTCTTAAGACTTATAAGACTTAAGACTTAGAACTTAGCACTTAAGACCTTTTTATACCGATGTTAAGTCTTAAGTCTTAGGACTTAAGACCTTCTTATACTGAAAGTTAAGTCTTAAGTCTTAGGACTTAAGACTTTCTTATACCAAAGTCTCGCTATATAAGACTTAAGACTTATTACATAAGACTTAAGACGTAAAAACTACGGACGGACACCGAAGTCTCGCTATAAGGGTTTCGGCCCTTGGCCACGAAACCCTAAAAAGGTAAATCAAAAACTCTTTTTTATTTTTTTAGTAGAAATCATAAGCTTTCAAATGATATAAATTAACTTGGAATTAGGGAATAATTTCCTAGATTTTTACCGATCTGAAAAAAGGGAGCGGGTTTACCCCAGTCTCCCCTACCTAAAATATATGAAATTCGACTATATGCAAACTAAAGGAAATAATCGTGTTTCCAACAATTTCTCGAAGCACTTTGATTGTAGCGTAGTTTAGTGTCTCTGAGAATATAGATTTAATGAACCTTCGCTAAAGGAAAGTGCATGAAATTCTAAGCGATGAAAATCAGGAAGAACATTCTCGGAGTTGCAACTACTTCTAATAAAATGCCATTTAATACTAGCTCAAAATTGAATTTAAAGAAACAAATCTGTTCTTGAAAATAAGGAAACTTATTACAGTTAAAATGTAAAGAGTAGAAATTCAATTTTTACAAATTTTAAATTTTTTACGCACTTAAAAAATTTATTTTTAAATTGTATCATTCCATTCCTCTGCCTTATTAAAAGTTAAGAGGAACTTAATAAAGAAAATATCAATTTTCATATTTAGTTTGAATTTTGTACAATATTTTTAAATTTTCAAAATAATAATTTTAACAAATCAGCATTAATGTGACGAGAAAGGAAATTCAACTTGATATTTGAATTTACGATAATTAACAACAGAATTGTTTTTCACTTTATTTTTGTCAAAATAGCACAATATTTTTAAAAATATTTTCTTACAAAGTAAAGTACCAGACACAAAAAAAAGTAATTTCATATGTAACAAATTTAATATATTTACTACTTTAATTATTATGTCAAGAGAATATAAATGAAATATTAGGTTTATTTAGTTACCTATAACAAAAAAAACAAAATATAAATTCAAACTCTATAATTTTATTAACAAATCAATTTTTTTTAAATAATTTAATCTACGAACAAAAAAAAATTTCACAATGATTCGAGTTTGAAATTATAATCAATATTTCGTCCAATAATTATATGCACACACTCACGCACACATTAATTCATACAATTAAAATCAAATATAATATTAAATCGTTATTAACAAAACATTTATATATAAAATCTTTGTAAAAAAATATATAATTCAATTTAAGGCGTTCGAAATAATTTTTCCTTTATGTTAAATTTTAAAATTGATTTTGGTCAAGTAATTAAATTAATCTTTTAATAAAAGTCGAATATTATTATCGGAAACTCGGACTCACCAATTAGTCAAAATTATAGATAAAATTCTACAAACATGTAGAAAGTCAAAATGGATTTGTTCCTCGTTAAACTTCCGGTCTACGTGCTCGTCGATGCTATTTCTTCTTCCTTATTATTTTTTGGAGCGATACGTCTATCAAATTTTCCAATTTTTATGGGGTGAAGGAACAACGTAGAATTAATTTTGTGGAAGTCCGTCGATTATCAAGAAAATACTTAGGTGATTAAGTCCAATCCGAATAATAAAGTTGAAAGACAACGAATCTGACGCTGACAAATGTGATCTCGAGATGCTCACAATTCGCTAAATTGGAAGATTGGAAATTGGTGAAGATGTGAATTAAATATTTATACAGTTGCAAATATGAGTTAAAGTTAAAAAAAGTCAGTTTAGAATCATTTTCTCCGAATACTTGAAGTTAGACACTTTAAAAATACAAATAAGTCAAAATTAGAGAACTATAGACATTGTGAGGTAAATCCTTACTTAAATTGATGCTTGAGAACTGTACTTGGGAACGGTGAAAAAAACCACCAGCTTATACAAAATTTGACAATGCGACATCGAAACGTATCTCCCTTCTACTCTTAATCTCCCATCTCTCGCTACACACACAACGATTCGCCTGAGATATATCTTAATTCTCACACATATTAAGAAAAGGAATCCTCTTTTAATACACTGCATACTTACATCGACTATTATTTAAAACATAATGGCCTTTAAACTGCATGGAAAAAAGCAGTGGTTGACATATGACCAGTTTGGTTGACCTTTGGTTATAATTAATGTTTGTATTAAAAAGTTGGACAAGAGTTACTTTTTAAAAATGTTTCAATACTGTATCTCTAATTAATATTCATAACAATTACAATAAAGTTTAAAGAAAATAAAGACAAATATGAATAAAATTTGTACAATATGAAATAAATTACAATACTGTTTTAAAATACAAAGCCTTTCTATGAAATATTTAATCCTTACATTCATTGAAAGATTCTTAATACAGTATAGTAAATATGTTGAATCAATATAAAGTAAATTACTATACTGTATATAAATGTAAAACCTGTCAATGAAATGTATAATAACTTATCATACAGAAAATTTATTTTAAAAAAATTTATATAGTTTGCCTTTTAGTTTTTAAACTTTTTTAAAGCACCACGTATCTTGACATGGCACCCAGAATTCATACACTATAAACTCTAAACATTTATTTATACTCAATGATAGCCTACCTAACAGAAAATCTACTAACGACTGGAATCGAACGCACAACCCTAATATTAATAGAACGCAACCCTAACCCGCTAGCTACGCAACGCACGCTGCAGGTGGTCCTTTGATAGTAGAGGACATTCTCACTGTGCAAATGTATGCGCAGCAGACTACTGCGCAACTGACGCGTGCGCGGTTCTTCAAAATATTTTATACAGTATAGTAATTTTTTTAAACTTGTCTGGAATACACATCTGAACTCATCTTTCTTATAAGTATTAAAATAATTTTATATTGATAGTTTCATAAAATATAATAATAATTTTACGACAATTAAAAACATTTTTTCTATTATATGCTCTCTAAATCTGAATCAGCGAAAAAATCGCTGTTTTCACCAGTGAAAGAAATTTCCGCTGAAAAATAGTGGAAGTTACTGAAGATCAGTGGATGTCACTGAAGAAATCAGCGAACTCTGCGAGTGCGCAGAAGTGTCAAATAGTCGTAGCGTAACCGATAACACGTCACCGCTGATTGGACCAGCGACTATTCGCTGATTCTCAGTGGTATACTTATAGCTATTTGAATTAGCGACTATCCACTGAGAATCAGCGAGGTTTCGCTGATTCAGATTTAGAGAGTGAGAATATTTATAATCTATAATTTCTTTAATACATTTCAAACGTTTTATCATACGCAACATAAAGTTTCTTAGACATCTTGAAATAATTTTTAGGAAATCAAATAAATATTATAAATTGTCCATCTTGTCCAACTTTTCTATAATATATTAAAATATTCTTTAGACTTTTTCTTTCCGTGTACTTGTGTCTAGCTCAGCGGTGACTTTAGCATTATTAACGTATATTTACTTGAGAATCTCAAGTAAAAGGAACTTGTTTTTTCTCTCCGTGTAGTGTCGCTGAACGAAAATTTATTTAAAATGAATATTTTCGACGTGTCTCTTTCTTCAACTAAAAAGCGACGTGTCCTATTTTTCAACTAAAATTCGAGGCATATTTTTTTCACTAACCCAGCGACATGGAAACATCACACAAAAATAATTAATTAGTCTTAAAACTACAGAATGTATTCCTTAAGGGGTTACGCCACCCTGAACGCCTAAAAATTAGAAGGTATTTCAAAAATTAATTTTGCCAAAACTATTAAAAATACAACTTTTTACTAAATACTAGCGACTCCGACGGCCTTCGGCCGTCTTCGTTGCTTCTGTTCCATGTTTATTTTTGTTCAATTTTTAAAATTTCTAATGTTAATTTTTTCAATTTATGTTTTTTTTAAATAGAATTCCATTTTATTAAAAATATTTTTTTTTAAGTATAAAATTTTCTATTAATTTAATTATATTTTTAATTTGAAATTATATGTTATTTATTATACGTGGTCGTCCACATGAAAAGGGCCCATATTGTCGGTTCTAGTTTTCGAGATAATCGCAATTTAGTAATTTTGGAGCAAAATCTTAATTTTTTTTATTTTTTATTATCAATCTACATGTTTTGACAAGTCAAATCATGCTGTTTTCATTAATTTATCGATAATTTAACTGGTGGATTCCACGTCAGTTCAACACACTTATTTTCATGACTTGTTGGGATTTGGCTGTAATTTTGTAAATTCATTACTTTTATAGTGATAAACAACTGCACCAAATATTTTTTCAAAATTTTGAAAATTACCAAAAATATGGCATTTTCAAAATTTTTGTCTTCTTCTTTTTAAAAGTGCTATAACTTTGGTTCTAATTAACCGATTTTGGATTTTAAAAAAATGATTTCTTTGGTTTTAAGTATATTTTAAGTTAAAATTAAAATAAAATAAAAAAATTCAAAAAATTTTTTTTTTTGAAATTTTGAAAAATTAAAAATCCGTTTTTGAAAAAACATCATCTTTGATTTTTTTCAAAATTTTACTAAATGTTAGGGCAAATGTGCTTTACATGTCCTGTAAGTTTTATCTTGGGATCTCAAAGGGATTCGGAGTAAAAAAATAAAACGTAACCACAAATTACGAACATATGGGGCAAAATTCCTCACCTGCCCAGGTAAAAAAATGAATTTTCTCTAAGCTTTGCTAAAATGTTACTATTATTATTAGAAGTGTAAATATTAATTTTTTTTGAATTTGATAAAATATTTTTTGAGTTATGGAGTTTCAAAATTTTGATTTTTTTGAAAATATATTTTTTTCGATTTAATATATTTATAAGTAAAATTAATCAAATTTAAAGTATGAATAGTGGTTTTTAAAGGGGTTTTCACGGGCTATAAGCTGGTGACCTTTTTTCTATGAGCCATGTAAGAATCAGAGTGGGACCATGAGAATTTTTGAGGAAAATAATAATTTATCATTATTTTACATAGAAAATGATGATTTATAATTAATTTCTTCAAAAAGATCCATAGTCCCACTCTGAGTTTTACATGGCTCATATGAAAAAAGGTAAGCTTTCGATTGGGATAGGTTAGAAAAAATTAAAAAACACCGATTTTGAGATACAGTAGAACTTGGTTAATACGATTCTGTAGGGACCGCACTAAGAATGCGTCTTATGCGGGAAAAAGTATTAGGTGGTAAATAAAATGTATGTCTTTAATTGCAGGGACCACCATAAATGAGCGTCTTAAGCGGGAAATCGTATTAAACGGGATCGTATTAACCGGGTTCTACTGTATATTGAAATTAAAAATTTGACCTTGAATTTCAAGGTCAAATTGACAGAAAACAACTTTTTTTTCATCACCAGCTTATAGCCCGTGAAAACCCCTTTAAAAACCACTATTCATACTTTAAATTTGATTAATTTTACTTATAAATATATTAAATCGAAAAAAATATATTTTCAAAAAAATCAAAATTTTGAAACTCCATAACTCAAAAAATATTTTATCAAATATTCAAAAAAAATTAATATTTACACTTTTACTAATAATAGTAACATTTCTGCAAAGTTTAGAGAAAATTCATTGTTTTACCTGGGTAGTTGAGGAATTTTGCCCTATATGTTCGTAATTTGTGGTTACGTTTTATTTTCTTACTCCGAATCCCTTTGAGATCCCAAGATAAAACTTACAGGACATGTAAAGCACATTTGCCCTAACATTTAGTAAAATTTTGAAAAAAATCGAAGATGATGTTTTTTCAAAAACGAATTTTTAATTTTTCAAAATTTCAAAAAAAAAAATTTTTTGAATTTTTTTATTTTATTTTAATTTCAACTTAAAATATACTTAAAACCAAAAAAATCTTTTTTTTTAAATCAAAAATCGGTTAATTAGAACCAAAGTTATAGCACTTTAAAAAAAAGACAAAAATTTTGAAAATGACATATTTTTGGTAATTTTCAAAATTTTTAAAAAATATTTGGTGGAGTTGTTTATCACTATAAAAATAATAAATTTACAAAAGTACAGCCAAATCCCAACAAGTCATGAAAATAAGTGTGTTGAACTGACGTGGAATCCACCAATTATGATATAATTTTTTTATTTAAAAAATGTATAGATTTAATTAATTTAAGTTATTTAATTTAATAAGTTAAATTTACTCCAAATTCAAATATTGGCGCACTACTTCGATTCAGCCAATCAGAGAAGTGCACATAATTCGACTTTCGATTTATTTCGACCTTTCTTATGCCATGTCTTTTTTAAGAAAGGATAATTCTAATACTTAATTACTATTCATCATAATTAATTAAAAATTATTATCATATTCAACAATTAGGTTAGGTTTCTTTTAGTGTCCATGACAGCTCCAAACTCAACAATACCAATTCAAATTCGCGCGCCATATGTCGGCTTTAATATATGGGCAATTCCACGTGAGATTTCAGTCGACCTCTTAAAATCGGCCAAAAATATTTTTTTTCTATTCTGTATTGAAAAAAACAGATACGTATTTTTTTATTATTTTTTTTGGGGCCAAATTTTTGAGTTATGAATTTTCAAAATTTTCGCTTTTTAAATGTAGGTATATTTTTAATGTCAGATAACTCAAAAAAATATTGCTTCTTTTCATTTTTTGACAAGAGAAAAAAAGTTTTGTTTTTCTCTCTACTTTTGAATAATCATAACAAAAAATTTTTTTTTTCATTTTTTAGAGTAAGTATCGTTTAGACACAAAAAAAAAAAAATAAAAAATAATGAAAAAAAATATTCGCTTTTTATTAAAAAAATAAAAAAATTTTATAAACAAATTAATTTTTTTTAACTTTGGGTATGATAAATTTTTAATTTTCTTTTTTTAAAACATACCTGGAAATGATAAGAAGGTTTTGCAAAAAGTTTCAGAGTGGGCCTGACAAGTTTGATGGGTCCAAAAAAATAATTAAGCTGTCCGTGCAGGTCGCACGCACGTGGCACAATGGGATTTTTTTACAATTTATTATTAAAAATTGTCTAGAGCCTACAAATTTTATCGGATTTTGATTATTATTTAATTTTAAGGCTCTAAACAATTTTTAATAATAAATTGTAAAAAAATCCCATTGTGCCACGTGCGTGCGACCTGCACGGAGAGCTTAATTATTTTTTTGGACCCATCAAACTTGTCAGGCCCACTCTAAAACTTTTTGCAAAACCTTCTTATCATTTCCAGGTATGTTTTAAAAAAAGAAAATCAAAAATTTATCATACCCAAAGTTAAAAAAAATTAATTTGTTTATAAAATTTTTTTATTTTTTTAATAAAAAATGAAAAAAAAAATTTTTTTTGTTATGATTATTCAAAAGTAGAGAGAAAAACAAAACTTTTTTTCTCTTGTCAAAAAATGAAAAGAAGCAATATTTTTTTGAGTTATTTGACATTAAAAATATACCTACATTTAAAAAGCGAAAATTTTGAAAATTCATAACTCAAAAATTTGGCCCCAAAAAAAATTATAAAAAAATACGTATCTGTTTTTTTTCAATACAGAATAGAAAAAAAATATTTTTGGCCGATTTTAAGAGATCGACTGAAATCTCACGTGGAATTGCCCATATATACACACAATTTGACAGCTAACCTATTTTGTGTTTCTAAAAATGTATTATATATTTTTTTTAAATAAATTAAAACTTCTAATAGTTAACAATCATGATGTGATGTCAATTATGATTATATATTAAATATTGTTATCACTTATATATGTGTGTTTTGTGTTTGTGAATAAAAATGTATGTGTTGTGTTGGCATGCTTGTGTGTGTCCGTGTGGTCCCACATTTCGAGTTCTTCGATATTTCGATTTCAACTCGAACTTTTTTTTTAAGAAAGGATAGTACCTATAAAAATACATTACATACATTCTCAAAAACTACTCAACCGATTCTCTTTAAATTTTGTACACAACTGCTCAATAACATTCTCTATGACATGACGTAGGATTTTTTTGATATGATTTTTTTTAAAAAGTTATACATTTTTAAAAAAAATTTTTTTGTACCCAAAATTTTAGTCTTTTTTAAGTGCTCCTATTTGCTCAAAAAGTTTTTTCTTTAAAAACGGCTACGTCATGTCGTAGGTAATTTAATATAGTTTAAAAAAAATGTTTATAGGTTTCAGATAAAAATTGTGCTGTCCGCACTGCCCTGTCGAAAATATCTTGGGCAAAGCGTGTTTAAATAGTGTTTTATAGAATGTTTATTGTGTGTCGATTATGTGTTTGTGAACACAATAAAGTGTGTCTAATCCGTGTATTTTGGAACGCTTTGAGTGTTTGGAAAACACTGAATTGTGTGTCAGAAGTGTGTTTATAGAACACACAATGTTTAGGTAAAAATACTCTTAAAACACTCTTTTCACATTCATGAAACCCTAATCTACTAATTAAACACACACTTAACATTATCTTTACAACCTTTTTAAAGTTTTATGTTTTTATAGTAATCTGCCATTAAAAAAATATTTAAATTACAGTAAAAAAATATTCCATTCTGTTCTCGCATGTCATACATACTTGGAATGTTTATACCTGTCGACGAAAATTTGTTTCGCTATTTATCTAAATATTTACAATCACTAGGTCTCGAACGCAAGGCGCAGCTAGGAGTGGATTAGAAATCACACGCTCTACCAACTGCGCCACGGAGGCTCATGAAAGGAAGTTTAGAATTTACATATGTAACGAAGGAACTATGAAAATGTGCTATGTAACTTGAAGAAAGGATACTGTATTTGCAACAATAGTATAATTATTTTATGTATAATATACATTATATTTAATATTTATGTTATTGAAGAATGTTAATTTTCAAAGTTAAAAGTATAAGGAAAGGCTTAAGGTATTAGTCGCGCTGCTGGCTCTGGCCAAAATTTTACTGGGCCGCTTACTAGAGTGGGGCATCAGTGAGAGTGAGAGAGACAGTTTAACTCCCCACTCTATTCGTTCGTATGAAATTTCATATAATTTAACTATTTTTTTACCTTTCTGTCAATATATTTATAGTTTGGTGCGGTCAAAAAATGTCATGTTTTTTTTATGCATTTGTTTTATCTAATTGAATACTTTGGCAGTTTTATTTCAAAATCTGACGATTAGTTATCATATAAATAATTATTAAACAAATTTAATACATGCATTGAGTACTCTCTCCATGCAAAACGTATGAACTTTGAATTCATTTTTTGAAGCTTTGAAACGGTCAAAATTAATTAAATTGGTCTTATTCGGTAGATAAATACTTCAGGAATAAGTATGTAAAATTTGAAAAAAATCTGACGAAAACCATTTTACGCGACTAATACCTTAAAAGTTAATTTTTAAATGAAATATTAAAGCAATAAATTTAAGCTTAATTAATGAATTTATAACAAGTGTCCTATAACACTGTGACCACTTCGGTGACCACACTGTTATGGAATACTTATAGAACGTGTTTGCTGGGATAATAATATACGAATGAAACATATACACGGAAAGAAAGTTATTATCAAATTTTATAAAAGTATTTTACAAGTATAGGACAAAATGCGATAAAGGTAAATTTTGATATCAGAAACACTTAACTTTAAAAAAACTTATAAAATTTAGTAAAGTTATATTAAAATTTGTTACAAGTTTATGATACTTGATATAACTTTACTAAATATCATATAAGTTTTTATAAAGTTTAATACTTCTGATATAAATATTTACCTTTGTCGCATTTTGTCCAACACTTGTAAAATATTTTTATAAAATTTGAAAATAACTTTCTTTCTGTGTTCATACTTGTTCAGATAGTGTTCTCTAAACATACTATAAACATACAACTTGAGTGATTCATTGTTTTCCAAAGCATGTGAAATCATTGTTTAGTAATACTGAACAAACATACAAATGTTTGTCAAAAGATAGTTTCAAGTATGTTCATTGTAAAATATACAATAGTTTGTGAACTTAGTGTTTTCAAAACATGGTATGAACCCTGATATGTATGTCAAGAAAATGTCTTATGACTGTTTACTCTTAATGTGAGTAACATGTTTAAATAGTGTTGAATGAATGATTTATTTACTATAAAAAGTATGTCAGAAGTGTGTTCAAAATATGTTTAAATATAGAAGTGTGTTTCAAGATACTGAGATCTGTGTTTGAGCAAAATAAAACTATTTTCAAACATCATGAAACCCACATTTGTTGGTGAAATTTTCGACAGGGTGCCGTTCACTACAAAAAGTAACTCGCGAGACTCGCCATATCTTCGCCATTTTTAAATATTTTTTTATTTTTCAAATTTTTTTTTACAGTAAAATATATGTATTTTTATACTATAATTAGTAAAAAGTTGTATTTTTAATAGTTTTGTCAAAATTTATTTATGAAATACCTTCCAATTTTCAGGCGTTCAGGGTAGCGTAACCCCTTAAAGCCTATTTTTTTATGAACTCAATACACTCAGCATCCATTGATGTAACTTAAAAAACACATAAACAATTTACAGGGATCAATAACACAGCCACCCCCTTTACACCCACACACGAGAGTGAGTGGGTTGGCATTTCAGATTTCAAAAAAAGTCGAGTAGGTAGTCTATTTCTATGTTTTTTGGATCGCTGAAACCAAAAAAGACCACCAAAAACAAATTCGTCCCTCCCTTTACCCCCTAGAACGCCCTAAATGCACCCTAAGAGGGAGTTACAATTTCATTTTTCACGAAAAGTGAAAAAAAGTGAAAAATGAAATTTTAACTCCCTCTAAGGGTGTATTTAGGGCGTTCTGGGGGGTAAAGCGAGGGACGAATTTGTTTTTGTTGTTTTTTTGGTTTCAGCGACCCAAAGAACATAAGAATAGACACCCTACTCGACTCGTTTTAAAAACTGAAATGTCAACCCTCTCTCACTCTCGTGTGGGGGTGTAAAAGGAGTGGTAGCTGGAAAATGGACAACTAAAAATTTTTTTCATGGTCATATTCGGTTTTAGCGACTCCTAAAACGTAGGAATATAAGGTTCTGTCCTCTGGGTCACGAAATTTTTTTCTTTTGTGTGCCTGTGTAATTCTTAAATAATTTGTGACAATGTTTGCGACTGAACATATACACGTGTTTGGACGCTTGGAATTGATGAGAATAATTTATTGAGTCATCGCGCAGACATGATACGCAGGCGTCTTTAGGAGACTTAGCAATTCGAAAATGGATAGGAGATTCAAACTGTTAAAATGAAAACCATTATTGTAAACACAACTGGAGCTATGCTTGTTACATCTATATCAAATATAAAAATAAATAGTCGAACAAGTGAATGACTTTTACTCCCTGTTGTCTGCTATCTGAAATCGCAACTTTTGTGCATTAGTAATAAAAAAAATGGTAAGTAACACGGGAATAGAGGCAGACAATTTGTTTACGATGAAATTATCGTACAGAATTGGCTGCCTTTATCCCCTTGTTGCTTTAATATACTATTGTTTCTTTATTTATTAATAACATTATTCAATTTCTCACTACTAATCATTTAATTTGGAATTTGGGCTAGAAATGTAATTAATTGTTCAACAAATAGCAAAAAATTAAATCCTTGCTCAAAAATGATACACCCAGGTAGAAATTTGTCAAGTATTACTTGTTTCCTTCTAGTGGCTGTAGAGATGAGAGCGAGTTTTACTTGCCAAGACAGTCTGGCTAATCCTGAATAAGTGACTGGCCAGTTTCACTGGATAAAAACAATTCCCCTTTGTGAACAGTACTTTTGTCAAGTCACTGACCAGAAAATCTGATCATAATCGTGACAAGAATTTCTTTCCAGACACTGGCCAGTCACTGATTTGAAGAATTATTTAAGATTTCACCTAGAAAAACTGGTCCACCACTGATCAGAAAAACTTGCCGAATCCTATTAAAAGAACTATTCTAGATTTTTCCAAATCTCTAACCAGAAAATCTTGACACTATCAAAAAAGGAAACTGCGGACACAGAAACTGACCAGTTCCTAAGGAAAAAAACAAAGCAACAGTCCCATAAAAATACACTTTTAGTCAATCGTTTATAATTATTTAATGTAGGAAATTATTTGCTGATTAAGAATTTTTAATTAAAGAAGATTTCGACTATATCAGCAATTAGTGACATCTATTAGACGTCAATTGAACTCTTTGGTTTAGAGTCAGGTGTTATTCTTAAGATAATTATTCCGATATGGTTGTCGGTAAATAATTATATTTTTGAATTTAATTTTTGATCTGAAAAAATAAGCTGCGTTAACGACTGCACTGTGCATCTGTGAGGACTCGAACCCCAGTTAATAGCTGGGTCAAACCATTTTATTTCGCCTAATGTATTTTTGATCTTTATAAAAAATTTCAATATTTCGGGAAAATATTCTTATATGTTTTGGGATTACGAAATGCACAATGATTTGTAAAAAATAATTTCATTTCATATAAAAAAAGATATTATAAATTGAGAGTACATGAAAAAAGGTTACATTGACAGGCATTACAAAATATTTTAAAAAAGGAGTAATCTCTTTAAAAAATATAAAAAAAGCGATTGATATTTATTTTTAAAGACTTAATTTGTGATTTGAACTTGATAAAAGTATCAAATAATTTATAATAAACTGTAAAATATGTTATTTATTTTCTGTATGAAATGTCAAAAATCGATCATATTTAACAATTTTTTTGGACAAAGTAATTTAATTTTCGTAAATCAGAATTATTTAAATAATAAGTATTTTAAATACACTTTATTATTATTTAAATACTTTTTTGATTATCAACTGAGAAATATAAAAAAATTTACCTTAAAAATGAACCATTCTTCATTTTATCGGGATTTTGAATGTTTGTAACTTCGTTGGAGAAAAACCAATTGATGCCAAATTTTTGGAGCATGTAGATTGAAGCTATATCTTCCTGCTGCTAATATCTTCCTGCTAATATCTTCCTATTTCGCGATGGGTTTTGCACTAGTCTTTAAAAGAAATTGATTTAAAAAAAGTGTTTATTTTGAAGGTTAATGACAAGTATTATAGCTGACTTGAAGTTGGTTTGTTTTAAACTGACTTTAAAAAAATCGTTTTATTTTGAATTTGACTTTTATTGCAAGTAGCAAACCAACTTCAAGTTAGTTATAATACTTGTCATTAACCTTCAAAATAAACACTTTTTTTAAATCAATTTCTTTTGAAGACTAGTGCAAAACCCATCGCAAAATTTTAGCAGCAGGAAGATATTGCTTCAATCAACATGCTTCAAAAATTTAGCATAAATCGGGTTTTCTCCAACGAAGTTACAAACATTCAAAATCCCGATAAAATGAAGAATGGTTCATTTTTAAGGTAAATTTTTTTATATTTCTCAGTTGATAATCAAAAAAGTATTTAAATAATAATAAAGTGTATTTAAAATACTTATTATTTAAATAATTCTGATTTACGAAAATTAAATTACTTTGTCAAAAAAAATTGTTAAATATGATCGATTTTTGACATTTCATACAGAAACTTAAATAACATATTTTACAGTTTATTATAAATTATTTGATACTTTTATCAAGTTCAAATCACAAATTAAGTCTTTAAAAATAAATATCAATCGCTTTTTTTATATTTCTTAAAGAGATTACTCCTTTTTTAAATATTTTGTAATACCTGTCAATGTAACCTTTTTTCATGTACTCTCAATTTATAATATCTTTTTTTATATGAAATGAAATTATTTTTTACAAATCATTGTGCATTTCGTAATCCCAAAACATATAAGAATATTTTCCCGAAATATTGAAATTTTTTATAAAGATCAAAAATACATTAGGCGAAATAAAATGGTTTGACCCAGCTATTAACTGGGGTTCGAGTCCTCACAGATGCACAGTGCAGTCGTTAACGCAGCTTATTTTTTCAGATCAAAAATTAAATTCAAAAATATAATTATTTACCGACAACCATATCGGAATAATTATCTTAAGAATAACACCTGACTCTAAACCAAAGAGTTCAATTGACGTCTAATAGATGTCACTAATTGCTGATATAGTCGAAATCTTCCTTAATTAAAAATTCTTAATCAGCAAATAATTTCCTACATTAAATAATTATAAACGATTGACTAAAAGTGTATTTTTATGAGACTGTTGCTTTGTTCACGTTTCTTATAATCTCAGATCAAGCCCATACACTAGTCGAAGAGCTGAATAGTTAATGTAGGAAATTATTTGCTGATTAAGAATTTTTAATTAAGGAAGATTTCGACTATATCAGCAATTAGTGACATCTATTAGACGTCAATTGAACTCTTTGGTTTAGAGTCAGGTGTTTTTCTTAAGATAATTATTCCGATATGGTTGTCGGTAAATAATTATATTTTTGAATTTAATTTTTGATCTGAAAAAATAAGCTGCGTGAACGACTGCACTGTGCATCTGTGAGGACTCGAACCCCAGTTAATAGCTGCCTTTCGCGGGACTAACGCCTACCAATGCACCATGCCAACACAGTTTTTTTTAGAAAAAGATTTCTTTATTGAAACATTATTATTTTTTACAGGCAATGTAGATATCAATTAAAAAAAACATTGCTTATATGGGTAATAATCAGCCAATCCAAACCATCGGCAATCTACAGATTGCACTCGTAGTTTACAACATTTTATTGTTTGGTAAGAAGAACAATTAAATATGTTAGGCAACACTTTGACATAAGTCAGGTGTTTGCGTTCTCTTTTTTTTGTTTGTATCATGAAATAATATGTAACGCAATGTGATAAAGGGTCTCATGCATACAACACACTGACACCTTTAGGTCTTAATAACAATATATAAATAACATTCATAACAGTAGATAAAATAAAAAAAAAACAATTAGATAACAACAATTTAAATTTAACAATAAATACACATAATAAATAACAGTAGTAATTTTTATAATCATATTTTTTGTTATATAGCATTCAGCTAGGGGTATTTTTTGATGTTTAGCTGCGCTTTGTCTATAGCAAATCTTTTTTTGGAAGCGAGGTCGACAATACCATAGTAATATTAGGGGTATTATTTAAATCATGTTTGTTATATTTTAACTTTTTATCATACGCATGTCTTTTAATGTGATAAATTATAGGCAGATTTTTACCATCCTGAATGTACCCGCGCTGGTCCAGTCTAGGAAATGTCCCGAGAGGCAGGAACCCCTCTACTATCATTCTATCAATGATATCCAACTCTAATAAAAATGGTTCTTTTATCAAGGGATTCTCGTCGTTTTTTAATGTTAGGCTTACATGATTCCTTGTCAGTTTTATAATAAAATTGTCAATTCTCGATATATTCGATTCGTCATAAATTTTTTTGTTGGATATCATTGTTTTGAACTTAGTTTCAGGGTCCCTATGCCTACCGAGGCACGCCCTTAAACAAACTCTTTCGAAGACTCTTAATTCTTCCATTACGTGAGGTTAAATATTGAACCAGACCATGCACGAGTACGTCAGGATAGGTCTAATTAATAAAATGTAGCATAATAATTTAACTTTAGAATCTAATTTTTTAGAGTAAAAAAGACTTTTTAGTGCGTAAAATGCTTTTTTAACCTTTTCTATGCTACTATATATATGTTGTCTAAAGTTTAATTTTTCGTCAATTAATACGCCTAGATATTTGACTTTGTCTTTGTGAATTAAAATATTTTTATTTGTGGTATTGTCGACAACGTGGAAATTTTTCCATTTATTAACATTAATAGTTTTTTTTCAATTTGTTCATATTTGGGCGGAAGATAATGGTCTCGCATTTATTTATATTAGGCGAAAGACGCCATGTGTCAAAGTAATTTAAAATTTAAAAAAAAAAAGATTTTGTAATATATTCAATTTTTTTGAATATATTACAAAATGTGTGCGACAAAACATGTATTTTTTGCGAGAATATCAGGAACTTTTTTATTGAAAGTTGTAGAGGGCAAGTTGCCCTACAATATTGATATACAAATATTTGTATCTAAGCGGCTTATTTTGCAAAAAAAATCATTTATGTAAAATTTAACTTTTTTCCCCAGTCTCCCCTATAATTACATATTTATTTATATTTTTGTGTTTATTCAAATATTTATGACTAATGAACAATTACTCTACCAATAACACTTAAATCTAAGAATGAAAAATTCGCACGCATGGGGGATCGAACCCTAGACCCTGGAGACACAACGCATGTGCGTTACCACGCAGCCACTGTGACTAGATAGTAACTTAGCATAACTACAAGTTTAAGAACTGAAGTTCTATTCCGATTGTGACCAGAATTTCTGGCCAGTGAATTGTCAGAAGTAATGATCAGAAATCATGACCAGATAAACTGTTTAGTCACTTGTCAGAGACTTGACGGCTTATCTTGTCAAAATTTAGAAAAATGTAAACCTAGGTAACGTGACAGTGAAACGATTATTACTTTTAAATAAAGTTACTTTAGACTTTTTTGTTTTTGACCGTGTGGAACATAAAAATTATTTTTAATGTATAATTGTAAACGAGTGACATCTATTAGACGTCAATTGAACTCTTTGGTTTAGAGTCAGGTGTTATTCTTAAGATAATTATTCCGATATGGTTGTCGGTAAATAATTATATTTTTGAATTTAATTTTTGATCTGAAAAAATAAGCTGTGTGAACGACTGCACTGTGCATCTGTGAGGACTCGAACCCCAGTTAATAGCTGCTTTTCGCGGGACTAACGCCTACAAATGCACCATGCCAACACAGCCAACACATATAGTCAAAATCTTTCTTAATTTAAAATTCTTAATCAGCAAATAATTTCCTACATTAACTATACAGCTCTTCGACTAGTGTATGGGCTTGATCTGAGATTATAAGAAACGTGAACGTCCAGGCTGTGTTGGCATGGTATGCGCTTCTTGAGTGATCTGTAATTAACTGTTGTTGCACATTGCACCCCCTCAAAATCAGTTCACTGTGAAGTTATTGTGACTCCCGATTGTTCTTTTGACTCTTGATTGTTCTTTTTCTCTCTTTTTTAAAGAAAAGAAAGAAAAGTATCATTTTAAAGTGTGTGTGTAATATAACATGGATAGAAGGATGACTCATCTTTAAACAATGTGTGTGTCCAAGGAAGAACGAATTGATCCCGCCATTTAGTTGTTTGGCGCCAAATAGCAGACAACTGAAACTCAAAAAGATGGCACCACAAACAAACCCTGATCCGAGTAAAAGCAGACAACTTTCCAACAAGAAAAAAGGAGGGACTATTCCTCCTTTATTCATAAACAAAGATGATCCCATAAGCAAAAGGAGAACAATAATGAGAACTCACGTTATTCACCAGAGAGAATTAAATGCATTGGGCATTGACTTAAATGTGAAAAAACTATCTCCACAAGTAACAGAAAAAAAAGCTGTAAAACCTAAGCTGACAAATCGAAATCCCAAAATCGATAATAAGAAGAACAAATTCGCTGATAATAAAACACAAGAACCTTAATTAACACAGCCTATTTTAGGCGACGATGACAACATTACTAGCCAGGAACTGACTGATCCTTTTGTGAAAAAGGACGTAATTGACTCAACTAAACCAACATGTTCAACCGAGACATTTACATTAACACCGAAAACTGATTTCAAGGACAACCTGAATTACTCTCAAAATGAGTTTGATGAATTTGTATCCCGCAATAAATTCGAAATACCAAACTCCGAAAACTCTCATCAAGTAACTGACAACAAGATAAGAATGGACATGGACATCGAGGAACCAGATAAAACACTCGAGGAGGAAACAGAGGAAAATTATAATGAGGAAAGCCTTAATTTGAGCGACCGAATCTCTGAGAAAGAAACACAACGAGAAAATAACGATATGAATCTCACCAGCAACTCGAACGACATGAAATCCACATCCGACGAGGGAAGAAGAAGACCAGCTACAAGCTCCGACGCAAAAAAAACTGTTATTGATAAAAGAGGTAATAATCACCAATCCAGACCCTTAAAAGGTAAGAATGTTGAAAATCATTTTAAAACGAAAGTACCGCCGATTTTTGTCTATAACATAACAAGTAAAAATATCTTAAACTTAATTAAAGAACAAAATAACATAATTAATTTTGTAATAAAAAATTTGTCTAACGAAAGACTAACTCTTCTTGTCTTAACAATCGACGAATTTCATATCATGTTGAAAATTTTAAAAAGTAATAAAATTGAATTTTTCACGCGAACTCCTAACGAGGAAAAGACTCAAACTATTATGTTAAGGGGATTGGCGACGGATTACACTGAGTTTGAGGTTTTCGAGGAGATAAAAAAATTGAATATCAATAACATGAATATAATAAAAATAAAAAAAATAAAATTCAAAGAATTTTTTCGTATAGAAAGCGAGGAGGAAAAGGCTTCCTTATCCAAATATCGAATGCAAGTTCATTAAAGAACTTAACTGATTTTTCAATTCTAGCAAAACAAAAAATAAAGTGGGAAAAAATAAGAAACAAAAAGCCCCTCCAATGCCACAAGTGTCAACGCTTAGGTCATATGGCAAAGTACTGCAATTTAAATTACAGATGCGTAAAATGTAACATTAATCACGAACCTGGTAAATGTAGCTTGTCCCCCAATAAAAAAAATAGAACTCGAAAAAATTTATTGTGTTAATTGCGAAAAGTATGGCCATCCAGCTTCGTTTCTTGGATGTCCTATAATCAAAAAGAAAATCGAAAATAATAAAATTAATAGTGAGAATTTGTATAAGAGAAATTTAGAAAGAATTAATAAAATAAATAAATTCGTATCTGCCGAAAAAACATATGCAAAAGCTACTGCTCCCCCCAATCTGGAAAAGGAAAATAATATTATTCGTAGTAAACACGACATGACAATTGATCACACCGACTCAAATCTAACACAAACGACTAAGACTACGAACGAAATACATGACGAAACTGATAAGCATCAACACTCAGAAAACCAAATAATAGGGATGGATAGAATTTGTAATTTACTCGATCTCTTTAAGAGCGAGATTATCTCTGTCCTTGGCGATCAAATAAGTGAAATCAACAATAAAGTTGATACTAATACAAAAAAAATTGATTACTTATATACTAATTTTAATATTAAACAATAAAAATGGCTGTACAAAGAAATAATATTAACGACCAAAAAATGAAAAAAATTAAAAATTTATTATTTTTTTCTATAAACGTAAATTCTCTAATACACAATTCGCGAAGATACAATCTTTATAAAACCCTTCAAAATAATAATATTGATGTAGCCATAATAAGTGAAACTAAGCTGAAACAATGTCACAGTATTCATTTCCCAGGCTATAATACAATAAGGAACGATAGAATAGATGCCCAAAGAAGTGGTGGGACAGCAATTTTTATTAAAAAAAATTTAATTATACTACGGTCGAATTAAAGTGCAAGAACTTAATTAAAAATATAGAAACCACAATAATAAAGATAAAACTTAATGATAACAAATGGCTATATATCATCGGAGCATATGCGGCGGGTAATTCGAGAAATGAATTTTCGAAAGATTTGTCGAAAATATTCGACGAACTAAAACTTGATCAATCAAATCGCCTGCATCTATTAGCAGGCGATTTGAATGCAAGACATGAGTTATGGGGTGATCAGGTCAATAATACAAGAGGGAAATATTTGAAATGGTGGTTGGCAAAAAATGATTTTAAATATAAAACAAAATTAATAGGTCCAAATGAACCAACTTTTCCCAGCAATAATTCATACATTGACCTTGGGCTCTTTGATATAAGATTAAAAATAACTGACGCAAAAAACAATAAATTGACAGTCATTCCATATGATAGCGACCATCATGGCCTCAGGTTCAATGTTGAATTACAAAACGATGATGACCTTCTATACGAAAAATCTATAAATAATAATAATATCAATATAAATAAAACTAAATTGGACTTATTTTATAGTAAATTATCACAAGCTAATCACTTGATCAATATTCCAAAAAATAGAAATTTGACAAACAATGAAATTGAGAGTTGGGTCGATAGAGTGGAGGAGCTTATTTTCTCTACATTAAAGGAAACCACCCCAATTAATAAGGATTTCGATTCAATTAATAGATACACAAATTCTAAAATAATAAAATTACAAAAAACTAAAAATAAATTATTAACTATTATACATAACATTAAAAAATCTATTAATAACAATAACCAAGCGTTAAAAGAAATCCTTATTAAAAGTAAAACAATAATGGCTATTATAAAAAAAAATAAAAACATTATTTAAACAATCTATAAATCAATTTTGGACTAAAAAAATTGAAAATATTTCAATAAAAGATAATAGTAAGCTCTTCCACAAAATCAACCCAATTTTTAGACCCTTAAAAAAGCAAGAAATTCCTAACCTGATCATACCTGATTCAAATAAGGTCTTATTGCAAGATGCAAAAATGAAGGAATCAGATTATATTATTAAAGATGGGGATTATATAATTGCCGATCAAAAAAGTAAGTTAAATGTCTTGGGGGCACAATTTGCACAAACTAATAATAAAAAGAGAGGATCTAACAACAAGGAGGGGTTGAATAGAATAATTTCTAATACAATAAATAAATTCATATCAGATAATAATATTAACGACTCCGAACATTTTTGTTTAATAAAATTTTCAAATAGAAACACTTCTCTTAAACCCATCTTTGAAAAAGACCCTGCATTTTTCTGCAACCCCGAAACTCTGGCAAAAGTCATCAACAAATTAAAAAATAAAAAATCAGCTGGTGAAGATGGTATCCCAAACGTTGCCATTAAAAACTGCCGCACAACTTCATAGATGCTCTTGCAATATTATATAATAACATGCTAAATAACGCATATTTTCCTCCTAAATGGAAAATAGCATGCGTTAAACCTGTCCCAAAAAAAGATAAGGACCCATCGAGGACCACCAGTTACAGGCCAATTAGTTTGCTTCCTAATCTTAGTAAATTATTTGAAATAATTATCAATAATTCAATTAACAAATTTTGTAAAGAAAAAAAAATAATTTCAAACGAACAATTTGGATTCAAAAGTAAAATCTCTACTATGCACACGATCACTAAATTAACCTCGGATATAAATAAGGCCTTCCTCGAAGGCAATGTTATCGCGGCCTGTCTGGTGGACCTCGAGAAGGCCTTTGACACAGTGTGGCTGGACGGGTTGTTCTTTAAAATGATAAGGAGGGGGTTTCCCACTCACTTGCTAAAAATCCTTTAGCACTCTCTTAAGGGCAGAAAACTAATAACTAGAGACGGCAATTTCAAATCAAATATCATTTTTGATCTCCTGGAGGGCCTCCAGCAAGGTGCTGTCAACTCCCCTATCCTTTTTAATATTTATACAGCGGACCTGCTAAGCATGTATAACATGAAAATAAACAAAAAGATAAGAAGCATTGGTTTTGCTGATGATTTAATCATTTACATTGAAAACGACGAAATAGAGATGGCAAAGAATATATTACAAAATCTTTTTTTTAAATTTTAAATTACTTTGACACATGGCGTCTTTCGCCTAATATAAATAAATGCGAGACCATTATCTTCCGCCCAAATATGAACAAATTGAAAAAAAACTATTAATGTTAATAAATGGAAAAATTTCCACATTGTCGACAATACCACAAATAAAAATATTTTAATTCACAAAGACAAAGTCAAATATCTAGGCGTATTAATTGACGAAAAATTGAACTTTAGACAACATATATATAGTAGCATAGAAAAGGCTAAAAAAGCATTTTACGCACTAAAAAGTCTTTTTTACTCTAAAAAATTAGATTCTAAAGTTAAATTATTATGCTACATTTTATTAATTAGACCTATCCTGACGTACTCGTGCATGGTCTGGTTCAATATTTCACCTCACGTAATGGAAGAATTAAGAGTTTTTGAAAGAGTTTGTTTAAGGGCGTGCCTCGGTAGGCATAGGGACCCTGAAACTGAGTTCAAAACAATGATATCCAACAAAAAAATTTATGACGAATCGAATATATCGAGAATTGACAATTTTATTATAAAACTGACAAGGAATCATGTAAGCCTAACATTAAAAAACGACGAGAATCCCTTGATAAAAGAACCATTTTTATTAGAGTTGGATATCATTGATAGAATGATAGTAGAGGGGTTCCTGCCTCTCGGGACATTTCCTAGACTGGACCAGCGCGGGTACATTCAGGATGGTAAAAATCTGCCTATAATTTATCACATTAAAAGACATGCGTATGATAAAAAGTTAAAATATAACAAACATGATTTAAATAATACCCCTAATATTACTATGGTATTGTCGACCTCGCTTCCAAAAAAAGATTTGCTATAGACAAAGCGCAGCTAAACATCAAAAAATACCCCTAGCTGAATGCTAAATAACAAAAAATATGATTATAAAAATTACTACTGTTATTTATTATGTGTATTTATTGTTAAATTTAAATTGTTGTTATCTAATTGTTTTTTTTTATTTTATCTACTGTTATGAATGTTATTTATATATTGTTATTAAGACCTAAAGGTGTCAGTGTGTTGTATGCATGAGACCCTTTATCACATTGCGTTACATATTATCTCATGATACAAAAAAAAAAAAAGAGAACGCAAACACCTGACTTATGTCAAAGTGTTGCCTAACATATTTAATTGTTCTTCTTACCAAACAATAAAATGTTGTAAACTACAAGTGCAATCTGTAGATTGCCGATGGTTTGGATTGGCTGATTATTACCCATATAAGCAATGTTTTTTTTTAATTGATATCTACATTGCCTGTAAAAAATAATAATGTTTCAATAAAGAAATCTTTTTCTAAAAAAAAACTGTGTTGGCATGGTGCATTGGTAGGCGTTAGTCCCGCAAAAGGCAGCTATTAACTGGGGTTCGAGTCCTCACAGATGCACAGTGCAGTCGTTCACGCAGCTTATTTTTTCAGATCAAAAATTAAATTCAAAAATATAATTATTTACCGACAACCATATCGGAATAATTATCTTAAGAATAACACCTGACTCTTAATCAAAGAGTTCAATTGACGTCTAATAGATGTCACTTGTTTATAATTATATATTAAAAGTAATTTTTATGTTCCACACGGTTAAAAACAAAAAAGTCTAAAGTAACTTTATTTAAAAGTAATAATCGTTTCACTGTCACGTTACCTAAGTTTACATTTTTCTAAATTTTGACAAGATAAGCCGTCAAGTCTCTGACAAGTGACTAAACAGTTTATCTGGTCATGATTTCTGATCATTACTTCTGACAATTCACTGGCTAGAAATTCTGGTCACAATCGGAATAGAACTTCAGTTCTTAAACTTGTAGTTATGCTAAGTTACTATCTAGTCACAGTGGCTGCGTGGTAACGCACATGCGTTGTGTCTCCAGGGTCTAGGGTTCGATCCCCCATGCGTGCGAATTTTTCATTCTTAGATTTAAGTGTTATTGGTAGAGTAATTGTTCATTAGTCTTAAATATTTGAATAAACACAAAAATATAAATAAATATGTAATTATAGGGGAGACTGGGGCAAAAAGTTAAATTTTACATAAATGATTTTTTTTGCAATATAAGCCGCTTAGATACAAATATTTGTATATCAATATTGTAGGGCAACTTGCCCTCTACAACTTTCAATAAAAAAGTTCCTGATATTCTCGCAAAAAATACATGTTTTGTCCTTTTTTGAAAATTTTGTTTTTTTTAACTTTTCGCCCCACCCTGGGGCGAAAAGTTAAATTCTATTTTAAGCCTACTAAAACCATTTTCTGATAGATGATAAGTAGTAGATAAGTATTTTTGTTTATTTATTTATTTTTATTTATTTTGTTTATTTCACGTTAACGGGCTTATTTTTTAACAGAGTACTTGCCCAATGTCAAATAAATAATGTTGAAACAAATAAACCCAAAAAAACAAAAAATAAAAAAAAAATTTTAACAACATGTAAAAGTACATTTAACTTTTCGCGCCAGGGTGCGTTTTTGGCTTTAACAACAAATATAAAAAATCTGACTAAAGATATATAGAAAATACCTTTAGGTATCTCTTCAGGGGACCCAAATAAGGATCTAAAAAAATCGCGATGAGAATAAATTCAAAAAATATACTTAAAAGTTGATATTTTCTGTTTCGAAAAAATTTTCAAAAGTAGGTTGAAAAAAAACTTTCAATCTCGACACCACAAAAATAAACATAATTGCACACGACTCCGGACATTTATTTAGGGTGATAACACCCTTCTATAATTAAAATTGCAATGCTCTAACTATTTTCGTTTGAAAGATAATGAATTTTAACGGTTTTGGCCGGCAGTTTAACTTTTCGCCCCAGTCTCCCCTAAACAAAATAAAAAGAGCCGTGAAAAATTATATTTTATTCTAGATTTTGAGAAGAAAACTGTCCAGTCACTGGTCAGATAATCTAACCAGTGACTGCTAAAGTAGCGCGTTACATTTCCAATCAATCACTTTCCATATTTTCTGGTCAATCACTTGCCAGAATCTAGAAAAATTTCCCAGTGACTGGTCATTATAGAGTTAAAATTTCTACCTGGGCACTTGAATCTTGATATAACGAGTATCGATATAACGAGCGATTGATACAACGAACTGTCAACTCTCGTTACAACGAGAAATATTTCTCCTCTTTTATCCCCACTCCTTGAAAACATTTGAGCATCGTTTTTTTTTGCACATGACATTAATTACAGTTACTAACTTTCACACAAATAAATTGTTTAAGAGTGGGGCCCCCTCTCGCAGTCGTAATATCGAGATTTTCAGATCCCTCACTTCTTGGTTCTTGTTATATAAAGATTCAAGTGTACAATTAACAATCTATTAATAAAGTGAAAGAAGAAGAAGAAGAATATATAAATTTTTGTTTGTTTGTTTCTCTTCTTTATTTAAGAAAATCTAAATTTTTGTTTGTATTTTATGCGAAACTGAGAAATACCCTAGGCGTAATATTTGGTTTTACAGACGACTCTCGATATCATGATTACACCTATTTCGTGTCAAGTGATTGACACAGTAAAAGAGATTCATATGCATTGGGAGTTATTTGAGTCACGTACACTTGGGAAACAGTCCACGTGCATGAATGTTATATTAATTACTAATTAATGTTTGCACAATCAGTGCGAAATCCGAACACAAAATCCATTTAATTATTATACAAACCATCAAATAAATACTTGAAAGATTTCACGGTATTTTAATTGAATTGCATTAAATATATCAATAGAAACAAGTGCAATAATTAATTAATAAACTCAAATAATGTCTTCTATAATGTATATATTGATGAAAATTATTATCTTTTAAAATTTATCCACCTACCAACATTAATCATTCAGTGTACAAATTAAAATTTACATTTATAATGGTACACTGAAAGAAATGCTTTGACGTTATCAACAATAAAAGTTTGGTTAGGAAATTCTTACTAACTTGCAAATAAGGTTCTTTTATTTTAGCCAAACGCATCATAATAACAATAGACACAATTTTGAAAAACATAAGTACTACTTTGTCTGACAAAGTTATTTAGAGGAAACATTTATTTTATCTATTTTATGTTGAAAATATTATTAATACATGTATAAATTATAATTCTGTTTCAAACATTTATGAATGACAGTATCAATCATATTTAAATGTAACTCTGATTTGTCTCTTCGTATTACCACAATTTTTATGTCAGTTTTGCCTATTCCGTTTTCTGTCTGATTCAACCATACTGAGTGTCAGTATTAAAAACCCAACTAAGCAGGAGGTAAGGTACGTTTGTTAAAAGCGTTGTGCGCAGATGTATTCGAAACAAACAAAGCAGAATGGCTAAAATAGTGATATAGTATCACAGTAACAAATCCAACAATACAATATGGTTGTATTAGCCAGAATTGTAGCCAGTAACATAATGACAGTACCGAGTAACATCCTCTTTTTAACATCAAAATCTTACTATCCATTTCTCTCAGTGTATGAAAAAATCCAACTCATTGCAAAAAAATTTTTAATATCGTTAAAAAATATCTTTAAACTAAAAAAGTCATTTAAATATTTTATTAATCATAATTATTTACTTAACTATTAAAGTACTAAATATTAACTCGACTAGTGTTAAAAAAGAGTGGAAACCGTACTTTTTCAGCACATGTTGATCCCACGAGTAGTACTAATAATAAATTGCATAAATCAAATATATATATATATATACTATATAGTAAATGTATACATGCATGGAAAAATATGTCAAAGAGTACACACTAAAAAAAAGTTTTACTTTCAGTCTCTTTTTGAGGCTGAATTTAAGGTGTAAACGGAGTCAGCCCCGTTATACAAGGACAGACTTATGTGAAATACATGGGCTGAATTTAAGGTGTAAACGGAGTCAGACTTTTTTCCCTGTGTATATATTTTTCAGTAGTAAGTATATGATTAATCTACCTAATAAAATATATAAACATGCAAAATAAATTTTTTTATATAAAATGTTTGTAATATGGAAAAAATTGAAAAACAATAATTAACAATATTTACGAATTTGTAATTTACTTAAATTGTACTCTATCCATAAAAGAGTTAAAATTTTATTTGATTTTCCATCACTATATATGTTTTGCATCCTGTTGGGTAACAACAAGCCATTGTTATAAAACAAACTGAACTTTATGCAAGTAAAACTGTAAAAGAAATATAATTCTTTAAAAATAAATCGTTCTATTAATTTGAAAAATTTTATAAATCATAAATATTAAATATAATATAATTTCTAAAAATCGTTACTAGGGGGTTTTCCTTTTCGAGGTCTCTGATTTTGAATCTGATATTAACTTTTTGAAATGGCGGATGTAAAATGCAAAAAGTGCTTTAAATATTAATTTTTTAAAAATCTACTATACTTTGTTTGGCATTTAAAAATTTAAAAAACAAACATCAATTTTAAAGCAAATCTAATCAATTTTCTAAAATTGCATCCGCCATATTAGATCTACCATTTTGAACTTACCTCCAGAAAAGATTTTCCATTATACAAAATTAAAATCACTTATTTATTGTATTTCATACTACTGTACTGTTATAAAGAAAAATTTAACAAATAAATAATTAAACCAGGGATTTTCATGAAAAATTCGTTACGTGTCGTGTCTTACCACGACACAAAGTTCGATTGGTATTTCGTATCGTGTCAAGGCGTGCCTTTTACATCGAAGAAGTATTAATGCTAAACTTAAAGTAGCAAGAAGTAGCAGCCAATCTTTTAATATGTTATAGAAAATGTTTTCCTCAACTAAGAAAAAAGTACCAAGGTGGTAATAGGTGGTAAAACATTTGTATGCCTTTTTTGGAACAACTGCAAGCTAATTATGTTAATTAATTCGCTTTTAAGTAACCTTACCATTTCATGATCAAAATATGTACCGATTCATTATACTTCACGATTCACTGATATCTGTGTGTTTGTGCTGCTATCAATAAATAAATATATAGAACTTCAAATATTAAGCTTTCTCCTTTGCTTAAAACAAGGGTAAGCTACTCAACTTTATGTACGTTAAGTTTTACAAGATATCAGCATCTTTTATTTTTTTACTTTTGGCAATCTTTTTTAAGTTTTGAACCACTGTGGTCCGGTATGGCAAAATTCTTAAAAGTGTCATTTTAGTGAAAATGTTTTTAATTTTTGACATATGAATAAACATTTGTACTTCACGAACTAAAAATATTTGATTAGAAATGACACTTATTTTTAAAATTCCGTCGAACCGGATGGACAGCATATACATACTATATTTACTCATATAGGGGAGAGTGGGGCAAAATGGGGTAGGCGGGTCAAATGGGGTACCTCTGTTTTTCCATGATAGGTACTTTTAATTTTTTTATCCTCGACATATATCATTCATGTTGATAAGAAACTGTTATTAATTATGAAGACACTCGAAAGAAAATTTTTTTTTTGAAAGTTATACAACTTTTAAGTTTTAGGCAAAAAAAATATGGATTTTTTTCAAAATTAAAGTGCTTACTAAACATTTTAGGATAATGCATTTAATTTGGCAAGTGTGGGATCTTTTTCAGTACTTATTCTAAAGTAATTTCCAATAGAATAGATTGTTTAATTGTTTACAATAACTTGGAAATATTGCATTCTGTTTTAACATGCAGTGTGGGGCAGAATGGGGTACCTAAGTGTGGGGTATGCCGGAAGCTACGCCGTTTCATTAAAACTATTTAAAAACATTATATTATGCTTATTTAAAGGTTTCCTGCAAAAGAATCGATATTTTTGTTTCGAGGCATTTATACTATCGATGTTTCATTATCGATATATCGACATTTTGCAATATCAATGATTTTTTGTTAAATTCTAATAAATATTACTTGTTTTTCCATAGTAATAAAGAATCCTACTTTTTGTTTGTATTTATAATCTCATACAACAAGAATTTAATGAATTTTGAAAAAATATTCAATGTTTTGTATAGTTATTTGATGCCACCCCATTTTGCCCCACGGGTGGGGCAAAATGGGATTTTATCACTTTCTCAGAAAATACAATATAAGTTCTTTCAAAAATTTTTTTCTCCGCTATTATCATAATTTTCTCAAAGCTAAGTGTACTAAGAAGAATTCTGAAGTTTAGCTGAATCGATTTATTCGTTTGGTTCTCTGTAAATACACGGAAAGATAATTATATTAAATTTTGTAAAAGTGCTTCTCAATTTAGGGAAAAAGTGCACCAAACCGAAATGTTAGTATCAAAAATACTAAACAGTGAAAGGAATAATATGGAATTTAGTATAATAATATCAAATATCAAGAATTTTAATTTAACTTTACTAAATTTCAAATTATTTCTTTCACTGTTTAGTATTTTTGATACCAATATTTCGGTTTGGTGCACTTTTTCCCTAAACTGTAAAAACTTTTACAAAATATATATGATATGTGTTAATATATGTAATAAATTTTCTCTCCGTGTAGCCAATTTCAAAAAGGTACCCCATTTTGTCCCACTCTCCCCTATCCAAGGTGTTTTATTACACTGTTACCACTGATACAACCTTTCCTTTTTTAAGTCTTTCGTGAACAATACCGTCTAATCGGGGTCATTGAATTGATAGTAAACTTAAAAAAAGGGATCCACTACCTTTAAATAATTATTGTTTCCGAAAGAGCAAAAACATTTACCTTGGGAAAATTAATTTTGAATCTTATTCTATTTAACCTATTGAAATTATTTTCAATGTAGTTAAAGTTAAATTTTCTTAACATAAGATTTTTTATAATAATAAATAATCGAATTCATCTGTAGCAAAAAAAATCTTAAAAAATTAATTGTAAGAATTTAATTTTTATTGAAATTTTATTAAAACATCCCGCAATGTTTCTAAATAAAAATAAATAAAATAATTTTTTGAAAATATTATACCTTAATTAATAACTTAAGAAAAAAACATGGACAATATTTAAATAATTGAATTTTAACAGAACTTTTGGAAAATTATTTAAGATAATTGATGTTAAGGATGAAGTTTAGTTGTAAATTTCTTTTCAAATTAAGAAAGGGTTATATAATCATAATTTTTAGAAAATATTAAAATTCATAAATTTTAATCATTTTTCATAAACATGCATACTTTCTTGTAATAATACCTTCGATGTGACATTTCGATTTTAAAAAAAATTTCGAGAATTAATTTTTTTACCCACTTTTAAGTTAAAAGTGATTTTTCGTGCATAAAAATTGACTTTAAAATTCCAAAAAAAATGAAAAATTTTTTTTCAAGAAACACTAAATGTCACATTCCCTATAAGAGAATCTGATATAATATTTTGAAGCTAATCTTACCCATGCAGAAATTGAGATTGGAATTTTATGGGGTCCTAGCCAGAATTCCCTATCTGTAGTGGGGAACTGATTAGAGAAAATCGTTAGAACCCAACTACTTTCATAACGGTCGGCAGATGGGGTACAGACTAGAATATCTAGTCGGGAACTAGTATTAAAACTAGCTGTGTGTTGATAGGGCCCCGACTAGAATTTTCTAGTTGACTTTTAAAAATTATTATTTTTCAACTTAACCTATTTATAATTGAATTCTTCATTCATATTAACATTATTAATGAATGTTGTACACGAAAAACCTGAAACTTGAGTTGAAAAATCTCGTGCCTATGGGGGATCGAACCTAGGACCGTGGGGACTCCAGTCGGATACACATACCTCCCGGCCGTGATAGCTTGGAAGCACCTCCGCTTAAATAACATCCCGTGCAGCAATTCACCATTTGCCCCTATCTCTAGTAGGGCTCTCGCTAGATTCTAACTAGAATCTCTAGTCTAGAAAAACTAGTCGGGTTCCAATCAAATTCTAGTTAAATAATTTTTACCAGCATTATTTTTTAAAAAATTTTGCATATTATTTAATTATTTCATTTTTTAACATATTTGATACCTAAATATTGTAATATTATCCGTAAAAATAATTATTTAAAAATATATGTAAGTGCAATTATACTTTAAAATGTTTTTGACAATTCATAAAAATATTTATTTATAGAAAGACAATTTATGTATATTACTTGTACACTAGTTTGTCGCTAGTTGGAAATCAATAAGGTCCTAGTGAGTTTTCTAGTCAGAATTATCTAATAATTTCAATTAATAATAATTCTTTATAATCTAATAATAATTTAAATTATAAAATTATTAAATTATTTAAATTATTAAAATAATAAATAATAATATCAATTAATAATAATTCTTTATAATACAAAATTAGTAATAATAATTCTTTAACTAGAATTTGATTGGAAACCGATTAGTTTTTGTAGACTAGAGATTCTAGTCAGAATCTAGCGAGGTTCTAGACAGATTTTTCTAGACTAGATTTTCTAGGATGGTTCTAATCAGAATCCAACATTTGGTAGGGACAAGTAGGGAAATTTCTACATGGGTAGTTAAACAAATATTTTGTCAAGTACAACTTTCTTCTTCCATATAAGTACAAAGCTGCTTTCTCCTCTAACGATCTTATTACATTGTGTACTTTAGAGTTCGAATATTCATACCTAATCAAATCAGTAAATCTCAAATGTCTCTTATATCTACATAAAGCTAAATCCATTTTTTCTTACCACACCTGAGGATAAGTAGTTGTCCATAATTCTGAAAGGTTAATTTTTTCCAAGAGCACATTCAACTGGACAACCCAATTATACTCAAGGGCAACGTCGGAGCGTTGTGCCAACTCAATTTGCCGCATAAGACATCGTTTTGGTAGACGAGAATTATTCATTGACAATAACTTAATTACATAAAGATACTCCGCTTTAAAAACCCTGATTTCCAGACTAACAAGACCAAGTTCTAGTCGCAGCGCCGCGTTAAAAGTACATTTAGGAAGAGATAACAATTGTTTAAGATGTGCAGTGTGTGCACCCAAGTAAAAAAATCTGCAGAAAGTCTGCAGACATTTCACAGACTTTAATCAGACTCCTGTCTGCAGGTATTCTGTTATAATTCTGGTCGTTTAAAGTACTATAAACAACAATTATTTGTTGAAAACTAATAGATTTATGATTATCCTGCACAGAAAAATGAACAATTTAAGATGTTGATGTTAAATCGATGTCTTGAAACAGACCCTCACAACAAAAGGATATCCTTAGGATGTCCTAAATAAAAGTATGATATCCCAAAGTCCATATGATATCCTAGTATATACAAAGGGGTCAAATCATACCTAACAAATCAAAGTTGTCCCTCAGTTCTCTGATTTTAGTGAAACTTTGAGAAATTGTAGGGGAATACATGCGAATAAAAATTCCAAAAAAGATTTTCGAAAATTTTGAAAATTTTTGGTTGTTCAGGGTTTTTAAAATTTTTTTTGAAATTTTGAAAACGCAATATCTCCGAGACATTTGGATGGATTTTAATGATTTTTTCAGGAATTACTTATTATTCACAAACAATTAAAATGAAAAAATTTGCAAAAAAAATTTTTTTGATTTAAATAAAAAATTTTAAAAATATTGTTTAAACAAATTTTTTGTTTATAAGCGTATCTCGAGGTGCGACGCCACTTAAACTTACCTGTAGGAAAATTAGCTTGTCAAAATATAATAAATGAGGTATCATTGGAAAGGTTATTAAATTACCTTTCGATCCATAGGTCACAGAATAAAATTCAACAAAAATTGAGAGAGTTACAGTCGATTAAAGATGAAATTTCATGCCAATTTTGATGATTTTTAGACCTTTGAGTAACTTCTACTATTTTTTTCTACATCAAACAGGAAAGAATGTTTAGGTTTTAATTTTTTTATTGATAGACTATATCATTACACAAATTTTGAGTCCTTGTGGACCTCGATTGGATTAAAAATGACAATTCTACACTAATTTTAGTGAACGAAACTACATTCTTCATTTTTAGTATCCCTTAAACATTTGCACCAAAAATTCAAGTAATAAAATTTGGTTAAGCGCTAAAGTTACTGAAATCACTAATCAAGAGTTTCTGAAGTTGTAGATTTCGAATGCAATATTAGTTTTGCAAATTTCAAAATGGCGGATCCAATATGGCGGACAAGTTTTCAAAAATCGATGAAATTCGTCTCAAATTCGTTACTCGGGGGTTTTCGGGATCGCTGATTACAAATCTGATGTCAGATTTCGATAATTAAAAATGATGGACTCATAATGGTGAACGAGTTTTTTAAAATCCATCGAATTCGCACCTATTGGAAATTAAATAAAAATATTTTAATTTTTTATTAATACAATATTCTATTCCTCAAGTTAGATTACTCTATTCTTTCAATTAGAATATTCTATTCTTCATGCCAAAATATTTTCATCAGTAGGTGAAGAATATAATACACTTCCCATTAGAATATATACTTGATCATTAGGTGAATCTCCTCTAACATATAGAATATATCCTTGGCACCTATTTTAGGGGGATGTATTCTTCATGTTAGTGGGAAATACTAAGTTTCAGTATATTATTTTTTCGGTGTAGGATATCCCTAAGACATCCTTGCATCAATCCTAAGCTATCTTTAGAATATCATCACGATATACATAAAGTAACTCTAGAAATTAAGATACTTATTCAATAAATTGAATAAGTTATTAAAAATGTCACTAAATAGATTTAATATATTCAAAATATAAGTAAAACATGTTAATATTTTTTCACATTGAGTCTGAACGTTCTAGAAATATTCTTAGGACATTCTAGAGATATTTTTATAATATACTGAGGATATCCTGGAGATATCATCATGATAACTTGAGGATATCATAGGATGTCCTAGGGATATCTTTATTAAAATATCCAACAAATCGTTGGTTTGGATATCCCATGGATAACCTTTGGGTCAAATCATACCTAACAAATCAAAGTTGTCCCTCAGTTCTCTGATTTTGGTAAAAATTTGAGAATTTGTAGGGGAATACATGTGAATAAAAATTCCAAAAAAGATTTTTGAAAATTTAGAAAATTTGTGGTTGTTCAGGGTTTTCAAAATTTTTTTTTAAAATTTTGAAAACGCAATATCTCAGGGACATATGGATAGATTTTAATGATTTTTTCAGGAATTACTTATTATTTTCAAACAATTAAAATGAAAAAATTTGCAAAAAATTTGTTTTTTGTTTTCAATAAAAAATTAAAAAAATATTGTTTAAACAAATTTTTTGTTTATAAGCGTATCATCAATTTTTTTCTAATAGCGATATTTTGATTCCTTAGGATTTCACGAGTATTTTGACATAAAAAAATCGATGGAGACTCTTAAACTTTCGGAGATATTGTATTTTTTGTCTTTGCGCGCAGGGCCAAAAAGAGCACTGAAGCAAAGGCTCTGTGTACAAGGTAACGGGCAAAATTACCTAATACTTGCGTAAATTTCAATCAAATTGAATTCTTTCTTTTTTAAATCAATTAGTAATATTCTATGAACAAAAATAAATAAATAATAAATATTTATAAATAAATAATAAGTTATTAAAAAATAAACAAATTAATGTAAATCAAAAAACAATAACAAAATTGAGAAATATCTTAAATACACTACCGTCCAAAAATATCAGGACGATTACATTTGACTCTATAAAAAAATCTGCCATCACTTTTTCAATCATATCTCGGAAATAAAAGGAGGTATAAAAAAAACTTAAATACGGTTAAAAAGCTGATTAAATTCTGCGTAAAATAAGCCATTTTTGAAGTCATTTCGTTAACTATTTTTTGAGTTGTAGAGTGAGAAAGAAATAAAAAAATTACCAAATTTTCTCATTTTTGTCTCTTGACTTCAACTTTTTCAAAAATGTAGAAAAATTTAGATACAATTTTTTTAAAAACACAGAAATCTTCGTTAGAATTTCAGCTTTAAAGTAAGCCTTCGTAAATTAAAAAAGGTTAATCCGTCTTTGAAGTATAATTAAAAATGTAAAGCCGTGTTTCGACCGATTAATGCATTGAAATTCAACAGTGACGACTCGATTGTGGCTTCGCGCGGCAGCGAATGAGAGAGAAAGCAGGGACGAATTGATGTGGGGGAGCGATGAACTTTTGAGTTTCTTTATATTACTCGTGAAACATCATTATTTATTATTCTCCTGCAAAAATTCGTCCCTGTTTTCTCTCTTTCGCTACCGCGCGAAGCCAGAATCGAGTCGTCATAGTTGAATTTCAATGCAGCAATCTGTCGAAACACTGCTTCACATTTTTAATAATATATCGAAAACGGATAAACCTTTTTTAATTTTCGAAGGCTTATTTTTAAGCTGAAATTCTAACGAAGATTTCTGTGTTTTTGGAAAAATTTTATCTAAATTTTTCTAGATTTTTGAAAAAGTTGAAGTCAAGAGACAAAAATGAGAAAATTTGATAATTTTTTTATTTCTTTCTCACTCTACAACTCAAAAAATAATTAACGAAATGACTTGAAAAACGGCTTATTTTACGGAGAATTTAATCAGCTTTCTAACCGTATTTAAGTTTTTTTGTACCTCCTTTTAGTTCCGAGATATGATTGAAAAAGTAATGGCAGATTTTTTTATAGAGTCAAATGTAATCGTCCTGATACTTTTGGACGGTAGTGTAAGTTCATAGTAGATTATTTGACTACTTTTTAACTACTCTGATTTGTTCAACAAGTCCTACATTAAATTAAACAACTTGTATTAATCATCAAAAAGTAGTTAAAATACATTAGATAAATAGAAAAATAAAAAAGTAATATATGATGGAAAAGTAACATTTTATTCGTTTACCTAAAGCGAAGCATGCGTAGACTTGACTCGGATAACTTCGTTCAGTCTCGTAACGCGACTGCGCGTCCGAAAGAGTGGATTTGTCAAAGAGGGGGTTCTAAGAGTCTCATTTTTAAATTAGCATTTGTTCGAGCACCCTCCATGTTTGTAGCAAGTGATAATTGTAGAACTAGGTCTTTTTAATAGTCTTTTTCATAGTTAAAAAGGAATTATAAACTTAAACCTAAGGAAAAAATTAAAAAGAAACGCAAAGAAACTTATTTACATTTACTTAAACCTAAAAAACAGAAAACACAAATCAAACAAACAAACCTTAAACCACAAAAATGACACTAATAAACATGCAATAAAACCTGAAACTATTAAAAAGACTATTAAAAAGACCTAGTTCTACAATTATCACTTGCTAAAAACATGGAGGGTGCTCTTTGACTAATCCACTCTTCCGGACGCGCAGTCGCGTTACGAGACTGAACGAAGTTATCCGAGTTGAGTCTTCGCATGCGCGCTCTTCATATAAAGAATTACTCGATTCGCGAACTAGGTCTTCGCTTTATGTAAACGAATAAAATGTTACCTTTCCATCATATATTACTTTTTTATTTTTCTATTTATCTGATTTATTTAAACTACTTTTTGATGATTAATACAAGTTGTTTAATTTAATGCAGGACTTGTTGAACAAATCAGAGTAGTTAAAAAGTAGTCAAATAATCTACTATGAACTTATTTGAGATATTACTCAATTTTGTTATTGTTTTTTAATTTACATTAATTTGTTTATTTTATTTTACGCAGACAAATTATTTGTTTATTTTTTAATAACTTATTATTTATTTATAAATATTTATTATTTATTTATTTTTGTTAATAGAATATTACTAATTAATTTTAAAAAAAGAATTCAATTCGATTGAAATTTACGCGAGTATTAGGTAATGTTGACCGTTACCTTGTACACAGAGCCTTTGCTTCAGTGCGCTTTTTGGCCCTGCGCGCAAAGACAAAAAATACAATATCTCCGAAAGTTTAAGAGTCTCCATCGATTTTTTTTATGTCAAAATACTCGTGAAATCCTAAGGAATCAAAATATCGCTATTAGAAAAAAATTGATGATACGCTTATAAACAAAAAATTTGTTTAAACAATATTTTTTTAATTTTTTATTGAAAACAAAAAACAAATTTTTTGCAAATTTTTTCATTTTAATTGTTTGTAAATAATAAGTAATTCCTGAAAAAATCATTAAAATCTATCCATATGTCCCTGAGATATTGCGTTTTCAAAATTTTAAAAAAAAATTTTGAAAACCCTGAACAACCACAAATTTTCTAAATTTTCAAAAATCTTTTTTGGAATTTTTATTCACATGTATTCCCCTACAAATTCTCAAATTTTTACCAAAATCAGAGAACTGAGGGACAACTTTGATTTGTTAGGTATGATTTGACCCAAAGGTTATCCATGGGATATCCAAACCAACGATTTGTTGGATATTTTAATAAAGATATCCCTAGGACATCCTATGATATCCTCAAGTTATCATGATGATATCTCCAGGATATCCTCAGTATATTATAAAAATATCTCTAGAATGTCCTAAGAATATTTCTAGAACGTTCAGACTCAATGTGAAAAAATATTAACATGTTTTACTTATATTTTGAATATATTAAATCTATTTAGTGACATTTTTAATAACTTATTCAATTTATTGAATAAGTATCTTAATTTCTAGAGTTACTTTATGTATATCGTGATGATATTCTAAAGATAGCTTAGGATTGATGCAAGGATGTCTTAGGGATATCCTACACCGAAAAAATAATATACTGAAACTTAGTATTTCCCACTAACATGAAGAATACATCCCCCTAAAATAGGTGCCAAGGATATATTCTATATGTTAGAGGAGATTCACCTAATGATCAAGTATATATTCTAATGGGAAGTGTATTATATTCTTCACCTACTGATGAAAATATTTTGGCATGAAGAATAGAATATTCTAATTGAAAGAATAGAGTAATCTAACTTGAGGAATAGAATATTGTATTAATAAAAAATTAAAATATTTTTATTTAATTTCCAATAGGTGCGAATTCGATGGATTTTAAAAAACTCGTTCACCATTATGAGTCCATCATTTTTAATTATCGAAATCTGACATCAGATTTGTAATCAGCGATCCCGAAAACCCCCGAGTAACGAATTTGAGACGAATTTCATCGATTTTTGAAAACTTGTCCGCCATATTGGATCCGCCATTTTGAAATTTGCAAAACTAATATTGCATTCGAAATCTACAACTTCAGAAACTCTTGATTAGTGATTTCAGTAACTTTAGCGCTTAACCAAATTTTATTACTTGAATTTTTGGTGCAAATGTTTAAGGGATACTAAAAATGAAGAATGTAGTTTCGTTCACTAAAATTAGTGTAGAATTGTCATTTTTAATCCAATCGAGGTCCACAAGGACTCAAAATTTGTGTAATGATATAGTCTATCAATAAAAAAATTAAAACCTAAACATTCTTTCCTGTTTGATGTAGAAAAAAATAGTAGAAGTTACTCAAAGGTCTAAAAATCATCAAAATTGGCATGAAATTTCATCTTTAATCGACTGTAACTCTCTCAATTTTTGTTGAATTTTATTCTGTGACCTATGGATCGAAAGGTAATTTAATAACCTTTCCAATGATACCTCATTTATTATATTTTGACAAGCTAATTTTCCTACAGGTAAGTTTAAGTGGCGTCGCACCTCGAAAATGCAAAATTTGAAGCTACAGAAAAACTGCACGAGGGAAAAAAATTAAAACTATGATTTTCTTACTCAACAAACACCTACTATTCGAAAAAAAAATGTTTTGTTCGATTGGCAAAAAAAAGTTTTTAATTTTTAAACCTGTGTTAGAATACCGTTTTTTCAGTGTATGAATAAAAATATGAATAATTAATAAAATATCTTTTTTTGCAATAAGTTTTTAAAAAAAAATTTCTTACTTTCTTTAATAATTTAAACAGTCTATCTTATTTATTTAAATTAATGACTAAATTATTATTATTATTGTTAATAACACAGCCACACAAAAAAATAAAGTGTCTTGATCTGGAGTCGAGACATATGTATTCCGATGTATTTCGATGCGCTGAATCCTAATCCGCCCTCAGAATTTGGCCAATGGGTCCTGGTTTCGCCCTAACCTCAAAAAATACCCTAAAATCGTTAAAATGGTCACTTTTGATTTACCATAATTGAATCTAACCGCATGTTGATAATTTTCTAATATCTCTTAATTTAAATAAACTATTCTATAAGCTTTTCAATTGAAAATTCCTATAAAACATTAAATCTATCAAACCTTACCTCAAAAACACATCTAAGATTCCAAACAAACAAATTATACCATACACAGCACAATAAAAATTATGTAAGCTCATGAAAGTTACAACTTAGGTGTTTTTATGATTGCTGATTACGAATCCGGTGTTAGTTTATCAAAATTCAAAATGGCGGATTCAATATGGCGAACAATATTGTAAGATTCGGTTATTGAAGTCAACCTTATTTTTTAATTACTTTGGATTCACAATAGGTGGTAGCTGCCCCACTCTATTTTTCTAACGGGTCACTGACCTGACGAGTAGGAGGCTCAGTTTGGGACTACCTTTCAACCCTTGCGGATGTGCTTATTTTTGGAATAAGTATTAAGTGTCTTTTTCTCATCATCATCTAATTGTTTGTATTATTATATTTAATTGTTTTATTTCTTCTTATTTGTTACACTGTTGTGAGTTTCTGCCCTTCAGTGTTAGTTATTCTTATATTTATTTAACATTTTGTATGCCACATTGTCGTGAGATTCTGTCCTTCAATGTTGGTTATAATTTTGATTAATTAACATGTAATGTGCCGCACTGTCGTCAGGTTCTGCCCTTCAGTGTTGGTTATTCTTTATTATATTTCACATCTAATGTGCCACACTGTCGTGAGATTCTGCCCTTCAGTGTTATATATTAATCTGTTACTAATTTTGTTAAATGTGTTTGATCAGTCTAAACATTTATTTAGCATTTATTTCTGTTTTGCCACGCTGTCGTGGGACTCTGCCCTTCAGTGTAGAACGGGAATAATGAATTTTAATCTGCTTCCTTCAATATAATCAAAGTTTGTTTGGATTGGCTTGAAAATCGTTACTCGGAGTTTTCGGGGTCGCTGATGACGAATCCCAAGTCGGTTTCTAAAAATTTTAAATGTCGGATTCAATATGGCGGTCTTTATTATTTTAACGATTATTTTAAATTTATTAGGGGAAGTGCGCAGGATGTGGGCACCCCTAAGTAAACTTCAACGGCAAGCAGACTTTACTGATCTAAGTATTGCAAGTCGTGTTTGTTGATAATACGGACTTTTCGTATTAATAACGAAACAAATATATGCATTTGTGTAATAGCTGTGAGCATAATAAAGAAAATTTGCATTAAATAAATAAAAAAGTAATTTTGTATTGTTTTCGAAGAGCAACATATGGGTGTAGATTCGTTAAGAAAAAAGGGTTAAATTTTTTTTGCAGTGTTGGCATTATATTTTGTGATTTACCTTCGTGTTTAACCAAAATCCTGCATTACAAAATGTGTTGGTCCTTTTAAAAAATGACTGTCATTCCCGGCTGTGGGCACCTTTATGTTACGGAGGCTCTACCATCTGAGAATGATGTGGACTACTGTCTCATCTATCTAAACTTTCTGCCAAGGAAATTGACAGCCGCAAACTCCATTAAATGTGATGAATATAGTCGTTCAGTGCATAAGAAGTGCGTTATGATATGCGGGCCAGCTACTTCACATGCTAGCATTATGCTTCTGTTAGCGATAAGCATACTGTGAAAACGTGTCATCATTTTTGTTCTTTATGCCAGCGAAGTCTCTTAAAATAAATAAACTTTTATTTCTTCTTTATTTGTGTTGGTTTCCTTTAATATTTTTCGATTTTTAGCCGATTTTTAAAGGATGCCGACAACCGAGTACAAAAATTTTTTTGTCAAAAAATTTCCATTTTACTAAATTTCTATTAAAACTTTTTTATTTAAAGAAATAAATTCAATTCCTTCACTGACAGTCACCTTAGACCTCTAGCTTTAAATTCGTACACATATATTTGTATAATATGCAAATGGACAAATGTTATGAAGAAAAAACAAAAGAGTGCCCACAACTGGCACACTTCCCTTACTCGCGGAATTTTTCTGGACCTTTGATAACGAATCGTATATCAATTTTTATAATCTTAAAGTCTTACGAATTAGTTTTCTAACAATTTTTTCTAACAATTCGTAAGACTTTCAGATTAAAAAAATTGATATACGATTCGTTGTCAAAGGTCCCAAAAAATTCCGCGAGTAATAAATTTAAAATAATCGTTAAAATAATAAAGACCGCCATATTGGATCCGCCATTTTGAATTTTTAGAAACCGACATGGGATTCGTCATCAGCGACCCCGAAAACCCGCGAGTAACGATTTTCAAGCCAATCCAAACAAACTTTAATTATATTGTTCGCCATATTGGATCCGCCATTTTGAATTTTGATAAACTAACACCGGATTCGTAATCAGCAATCATAAAAACACCTAAGTTGTAACTTTCATGAGCTTACATAATTTTTATTGTGCTGTGTATGGTATAATTTGTTTGTTTGGAATCTTAGATGTGTTTTTGAGGTTAGGTTCGATAGATTTAATGTTTTATAGGAATTTTCAATTGAAAAGCTTATAGAATAGTTTATTTAAATTAAGAGATCTTAGAAAATTATCAACATGCGGTTAGATTCAATTTTGATAAATCAAAAGTGACCATTTTAACGATTTTAGGGTATTTTTTGAGGTTGGGGCGAAACCAGGACCCATTGGCCAAATTCTGAGGGCGGATTAGGATTCAGCGCATCGAAATACATCGGAATACATACGTCTCGACCCCAGATCAAGACACTTTATTTTTTTTGTGTGGCTGTGTAATTATTTAAACTTATACTTTATGTAACAATATTCAGAATTAAACACAGAACACTTAAAACTAAGAATGAAAAATTTTGCACGCACGGGGGATCGAAACCTAGACCTAGAGGACACAAGTCGAATACGCATACCGCATAGCCACGCAAGCTTGGAAGTGATTTTACTTCAACTTCCTTTTGAATTGCGGGACCGTTATGTACAGTGCTAAAATTATAAATTGAAATGTAACATACTTAATAAAAAATAACTATGTATGGGGCATTCCAGGCCAAATCGGAAATTATTTTGCTTTTGCATCTTTTTTTTAAAACATTTTCTTTCTTTTAGTACTCTTTGAAATAAGCTATCTTAAATTTTTTAAATTTTTTCATAAAGCGGTTCAGGAGATACAGATTTATGAAAAATGACGTTTTTTTACGTAAATTTTTTTTTAAATGCTTATAACTCGGTCAAAAATTAATCAAATTGGACGTTTTTATAATGAAAAGTTTTGTTTTCACACGTAGTTTTTAATAAAAATATTTTTGAGATGCAAAAGCAAAATAATTTCCGATTTGGCCTAGAATGACCCATATATATATATGTATATATATATAAAATTTTTTATTACAAATAATAACAAATTTTAATTAATTAGTTAATAATAATAATTTATTATGGTATTTTTATGATATACCTATTAATTAATAATTGATAATAAATTAATTAAATATTTGATGTTATTGTTGGTGAATAATGTTTTTAAAAATCTTGAAAATTTATGCAAGCTGACAGTGAAAAATTATTTAATTTTTCACGAATCATCGATACGAGTCTTTCTAAGTATCTAAATTCAAAAGATTTTTTGTAATTCATGGAAAAACGCGGCTGCACTCTACACGGAAAAAAAGTTATTATATTAGAAGTATTAAACTTTCATAAAAATTATACTATATTTAGTAAAGTTATATCAAATATCGAAAACTTTAAACAAATTTTATTATAACTTTACTAAATTTTATATAGGTACGTTTTGTTAAAGTTTCACAGTAAAAAGAAAGTCTTATTTTAAAGCAGGAAAGCAGCCTTAAATTAAGATACAACATTTTTGTATCCTTTATTATTATAGCAGACAGTGCTAAATTTAAGACTGATCTTAAATTAAGATTTACTGTGTTAGTTTTGTTGATAGCAAAATTTTTCTTTGTCGCATTTTGTCCTACACTTGTAAAATACTTTTATAAAATTTAATAATACACGGAGAAAAATGGAGTTTGAAAAACTGGGAGTCAATATTGAAAAAAACTGGACTCAGTCCAGTAAAAGTACATTAATTCATTTCCATCAAGCATCTTAGGGTATTGCGTATAGTGTATAGAGGGCCTTAGTTCTAAATGTCACTGTAAAGCGCATTGAAACACAGGCGAAGCTTATAAGGCGCGCTGCAGTGTGCATAGTAGAGAAACTGGACTCAGTCCCCTACTTCGAAATTTTCACAATAAGGGAACGCAGGCGCGGAACCTGTCAAAATAAATGGCCGACGCGACGCGAAACGAGTGTTTCCTTTTATTCACTTCGTCAGTTTTATATAAAAAAAACAATAACGAATCATTAAAAAAAAAAATATGTTAAATGTACTCTTTACATATTCATATTCATTAATTCACAAGTTTTATTCTTCCCACATCTTTATACTTACAATTAACAACTAAATACATTGGAAAATCTTACAATCATACGGGATTGAACACCTACCTAACCATACAACTAAATATACGCATAATTATAAATCGCACGCTTTTACATTAAGCCTCTCGGCTACGCAATCGATGGGGGAAATTTCCTATTTAAGAAACATCCCTTACCAATGAAATAAATTAGATCATGCGTGGATTTTACTTTGTAATTAATGTAAGTATGGATGTCAACAATATTCATAATATTGAATAAATAATATTGTCAACTAGTTTAAATTTGATACGGTTATTAGAATTTAATAATAAATAAATAAAAAACATTAATTTTTTCCTAACCTTTTTCAAGTTTGACACTTATTATGGTAAATTTGATTATTCTTTTTTTTCGTGTACAAAATAGTGAATTGATCTTGAATGAAATGTATAATTAATTATTCTCGAAGCAATATTTAATAATTTAATTAACTTAACTGCACTGCATAATAGTTTACAGTAGTAAGAGTAAGTGAAACGGTAAAATTAGTAAACGACCATTAGTGTGAGAGAGAAAGAGAGAGAGAGAATAACTTGTGGCTTTCGAGTAGGTATCTACTTTATGTGCATGGCGTTCATTTTTCGAAAGAACTGGACTGAGTACTAGTTGTTCAATATTCGCTTCTATTATTGACTTGTGTTTTGTACACTGCCGCGTTCTTTTAACAATTACATGAGAAAGTAATTTCTCATTCCAATTTTTTATACTCTTATTCCCTCTTAGACTATATAAACAGTCTTGTTTAAGCTGATGAATGGGATAACTTGTGTTGAGTCCCAAAGTGTTCAGCTATGAAACTTCTAATACTATAGTGTGTACCTGTCACATATTATTCTATAAAGGAGTACTACACTGACTGCATAAATCATTTTTCCATTTTTCTCCGTGTATCTTTCCGTTTAGTGAAAATAAACACGAGTTTATAGTGAAAAAACAATTATATTAAATTTTTGTAACAGTGTTCTAGAACACTGTAGGAACAATGTTACTTTAAAATTCTATAACTAATTTAGAACAAATGTTACATGTCTGTTATAGAACAGATACAGAACAACTGTTCCAAAACAAATTTAGAACAAAGCTCTAGAAGTGTTCTATAATAAAATTGTAACACTTATTCTAGAACACTGTTCTTTTTTGGTCTAGAACAGTTATAGTACGTGCACACTGGGTTTCAGGCTAACTTCAGAGGACAACTTAAAAAAGTAATAATGTAATAAATTAAAATACTAAAAATGCTGTTATTATATACATAATTTATTTAAATCCAGGTGAAAATAATTCGTACGAATTTTATACGAATTTAATTCGGAATCCGTTTAGAATTCGAGTTAAATTCCGATAGGAATTCGTGTGGAAACATTTTTCTTCTGAATTTAAGGCTGAAAAACGGAACTATAATTGGAGAAAACATTCCACGCAGAAATCTGAACAGAATTCTGTCCATAAAATCTACGGACATTTTTTGTAAGAATTCCGCCAGTAATCTCGTGGTAATTCCAAACGTAATAATTGCTAAAAATTTTTAAATAATGATTTCCGACCTCTTTTCCCAACGAATTTTGCATAAAATTGCATATAAACTTTGATTGGATATATTTTGGAAAATTGGTATCATATTTTTTCTTAAATTTTTCAGCAATAATTACCGGATTCCTAGCAGAATTTTCCAAAAAAATTGAAAATAAAGATAACTATAATTTTAATATAATGTAAAAAAATATTTGCTGTTTAAAAATTTTTAATTAATTCGGTTTTTTGAGTCTTTTTTGAGTGGTTTTTTGAGTTTATCTCAAAATTTTGAGCAAATTTGTCAATTTTGACTTCGAATTCGGATTCAGCGTAAAAAAATACATAGGAATATACTTTTGCAGTGTCACAGAAGAAATTTTTCATTTTCGTCATTTTAATTCGGTTTTTTGAGTCGTTTTTTGAGTTTAGCTCAAAATTTTGAGCATATTTGTCAATTCTGACTTCGAATCCGGATTCAGCGGAAAAAAAATACATGGAAATATGCTATTGTTATGTCACAAAAGAATTTTTTAATTTTTTTGGATCAAATTCGTGTTTTGAGTCGTTTTTTGAGTATAACTCAAAAAAAGAACAAATTTGAGCATTCGGGCTTCAGATTCGGATTCAGCGGCCAAAAATACATGGAAATATACTACTGTAGTGTCTCGGCCACGACACTTTTTTTGTGTGCCTGTGTTTTTAATCGTTAGCAACTAAATAGTATATGTCCTACTTCAATGAGGTCCAGCGCAAGAGAGACACCTACTAATGTCTCAAAATTTTTTCAAGCTTATACAAATTTCTTTAAAATTCCCAAACTTTGAGTTCTTCTAGTACATAATAAGAGGTACAAAATCCAATTTTTGCAAATTTTTTCGAAAGTATTTGATTCATTTACCAGCTTGATGAATATGTCGCACAGTGGGGCAAATTAAAAAAACGGGATTCAAAATAGTCTACAGGTCACAAATCTTAATGGATTATCAAAACAAATTTGTTTATACACTCAGCAATGAATTTTGAAGAGATCTCTCTAGGCTGATTATAACAATTTTGTTAATTGTTAATCTATATTGTTTAAAACAATAACAAATTACACTTTTTTAGGTTTTGATGTAGGGTAATATTGTGAATAGTGTATAAATGTTGTTTATCGCTTTACATTAGTAACCTGTCCTGAGTGATGAATTTTAAATGAATCTCAGGGTCCATGGACACGATATTTTGAGCTTTTAAGAAAATCCATCCGCCATGAGGGATCCGCCATCTTGAATTTAAAAAAACTTACATAAGTTTCGTAATCAGCGACCTCGAAAACCCACAAGTAACATTTTCAGGCTAATTGGAACAATTTTTTTAAATATTCCGCCATCGGATTCGTAATCAGGGACCCCGAAAACCCCCGAGTAACAAATTTCGAGCAAATTGAAATAAATAATACATTTTTTGTTCTTCTTCAATTTTTTTGTAATAATTATATAACTTTCTTTATACATTACACATTTACTGTAAATGTTCAGACTTTTACACGCTACTAATTTAAAGCAATAAACAACATTTATACACTGTTTACAAAATTTCATACAACAAAATCTAAAAAAAGTGCAATTTGTTATTGTTTTAAACAATATAGTTTAAACAATTAACAAAAATTGTATAATCAGCCTCGAGAGATCTCTTCAAAATTCATTGCTGAGTGTTTAAATTTTTTTTTTAAATCCAATAAGATTTGTGACCTGTGTAGACTATTTTGAACCCCGTTTTTTTATTTTGACCCACTGTGCGACATATTCATCAAGCTGGTAAATGAATTAAATACTTTTGAAAAAATTTGCAAAAATTGGAATTTGTACCTCTTATCATGTACTAGAAGAACCCAAAGTTTGGAAATTTAAAAAAAAATTTTATGATCTTTTCTATCTTTTTGTATGTAACAGGTTTGTTAAATTATTTATGCATATAACAAAAGTAGGGGAGACTGAGGTAAACCTGTTTATTTTTTTGAAATCGGTTAAAATATAGGAAATTATTCTCTAAATCCAAGTTAATTTATAACATTTGAAAGCTTATAATTTTTACTAAGAAAATAAAAAATAGTTTTTGATTTATCTTCAGTTTTACTTAGTGAAACTTTTCAACACACATATACCAAATTTCGAAATCACAATTTTCCAGGGTAAATCCGCTCACTATAAACAATTCTAGAAACAACAAATTGGTTTAATAAATAATGAACATAGATTTTATGAATTACAACTATGGTTTAAATAATGTTATATTTTATTAAGAGAAAGTGAAATGTGGTTACAATTTTGGTTTTAATAAGTCATAAATTTTGTTATTGTTAAAATATAATACGTGAAAATATTTTATTCTAAATTTTAAATTTAAAACTGAGTGAGCGGCTTTACCCCGAGTGTATTCCTCACATTTCAGATTAAATTTAATTAAATCTTTTTGAAATAAGACAAAACTATATATGTACTTCGAAGAAGAACATCCAATAGCAACAAAAAAAATTTGACAGATAAATTAAGACTCAAAAATAATGATCGAATTTTGATAATATCATGTGGCCATAGATAATGATTCTATGTTAAATTCATGAAACTGAACGAAAGTTCTTTAATATAAGTTGAATGTTAAGTACTATATTCACAGTACCAATATCTCCATCTTAAGTTGAGTTCATAGCGTCAAATCGCTAGTGAGCGGGTTTACCCCAGTCTCCCCTATATTAATAATTTTTAAAAGAAATTTTTATCTGAATTAAAAAAATTTGTCATTTTAATTAACTTAATTAATTAAAGCGAATTTTAAAAAATTTTACTTTTTCTAAAAGAATCTTCATTAAAAATAATTTTTGATTTAAAAACAATTTTAATTATTTAACACAAATTTTAATATCAAATAATTTTAAAAAAATTGTTATTTAGTTGTAAACTGTAAAATAAAAAAATAGTAACTGTAAAACCAAAAGATTTATTTTATACAAAATACACTATAAACTCGATTTAGTGACTGGGTCGGTATGCTTTGTCTCTAAGTCGAGAATGACGTCACAATCTAAGACTCGTGTTATTATTGGTGCTGGTCTGTACATCTGTGGGCGCTGAACCCTTTAATTTTCTGTCGTGCATGCAATTATATGACTACTATCGGTGTAAAATGTAAAGTCAGTTGGCTTTGACCGCTTATATCTTGAGTAATAAGAATCGCATAATATTGAAACAACTTGGAATCAGTAGCTACAACATTTCTACGTTACTGTAGAAAATTAAGGTAATACAAAAAAATTATTTCGAGAGTTATTAATTTTTGAAGGGAAAAAGAACATGTTTTTTGGCATCATTTTCACAGGGTCTACTTTGGTAACATGTAACTCGTTTAATAAGAGTCGTATGATGTTCCTGATTTTTTTCTATGTTCCTTAAATCTTTCTGAATAATGTTATTTAAACAAATAACCGTTATTATAATAACTTTTTAAGATATTTAAACGAAATAGTAGTCATGTTATCTTTGTTGGAAATTAAGGTACAAAGATGAGACAAAGTACACGTTACGAAGAATACGACACTTATCGTAATAAGTAACAAAAGTTTGGAAAAAAAATTATTTCAAGAAGTTATTTGCAAAACTATATTCAGTTTTTTGCTTTATTGCACCATTAGCGGTAAGGTGCACACCATCATAAACCATTTCCCATAGGCGTCAACATTTTAAATGCGATAAACTGTATTATTGTAGACATGAGCAGGTACACAGAAAAAAATGCGAATGGTAAAAACAACCACATTTGTGTAGTTAGAAAAAAAGTAGTTAAAACTACCATATTCAGCAGCATTTTAACTACACTTCCTCAGTTAGTGGAACCAAAATGAAGTAGTTGGTTTTATGTAGTTAAAATAACTAGTTTACGTAGTTGAAATAACTAACAGATGCTTGTAAATGGCTCAACTATAGTGTAGTAGTAAAAACTATTGTTAAAAATAGTTAATTTTACTATTGTGGTAGCAAAAATAACTATTTTGTATTAGTTGCAAACAAAATGAGACTTACTGTTTTATATAGTAAATACAACCTCTAAAAGTTGTTACTTTTATGATTTATGTAGTTAAAACAACTATTTCTTACTAGTTGCAGAGAAGGAAAGAAATTTCCTGTTTTCATATAGTAAAATCAATTGTTGAAAATAGTTATTTTTTACTATTTATGCAGTTGAAAAGATCATTTTTTTCTACAGAGAAAAAACGTGAGTGGTAAAAACATCCACATATGTGCAGTTAAAAAAATATAGTTAAAACTACCATATTCAGCAGTATTTTAACTAAACTTCCATAGTTAGTGGAACTAAAATTGAATAGTAGGTTTTATGTAGTTAAAATTACTACTACAACGTTATGATTGTGAATAACTCAACAATAGTGCAGCAGTTAAAAGTACTGTTAAAAATAGTTATTTTCGGAATTTCTGTAGTAGAAATATCCATTTCTTGCTATTTGCAAAATAAATTAAAATTTACTGTTCCAAAGAGTAAAAACAACCACTGGAATTTGTTATTTTTGTGTTTAATGTAGTTAAAAGAACCAATTCTTACTAGCTTTTAATAATTTATCTCTATGGTGGTAAGAAACATTTATTTTTATAACTACAAAAGTCATAAAAGTAACAATTTTTATGTTATTTTTACTATATGAAAATAGTAAGTTTAATTTTTTTATAACTAGTAAAAAGTGGATAATTTTACTACAGAAATTCTGAAAATAACTATTTTCAAAAGTACTTTTTTTTAAGTACTGCACTATCGTTGAGTCATTTAAAATCATATGCTGGCTACATTTCAACTAAGTCCTTGAGCTTAAAAAATTAGTTACTGCAACTAAACGGAGTAGTTATTATGACTGAATCTAAGAAGAACGTCCTCAAGTACAATGCCAGTCATCGTAGCGTGCGAGCGTGGTTAGGTGGTTAGGTTATCGGTTTGCGAATGTTAGGGTCGTGCGTTCAATCCCCGGCGTTTGGGGATTTTTCTCTGTTAGGTGTATAAGAATTTAATATATAAATTATATATGAACAAAAATAGGTAAGAGAAAATATAAAAAAATGGACCTCAATAATAATAAAAAACAAATAAATAATTTCATTTTACTACTTTAAATAGTTAATTTAACTATTTTTTACAGTTGTTACAACTACAATTTGTTACGGGTGCCTATAGGAACTATGAAAATTTAGTTACTGCAACTAAATGAAGCAGTTAGTATGACTAACAACAAATAGTTAAGATAACTGTTTTAGTAGTTAAATTTACTGTAAAAATGGTATTTATTACTACATTTTACAGTTAGACTAACTATTCTGTCATAGTTCATTTTACTAAATAATGTTACGGGCGCCTATAGGAACTACAGGAAATAGTAAAAAAGTAGTCAAATTTACCATATTTTTTTTTGTGTGTAAGTGAGGACTTCAGGTCACTTCTACCCAAACCTACATACAATTTTGAATTTCTTAAAACAGGAAAAATATTTTAGGTGTTTACACCTTTGTACATCCTTAGAAACCAGATCTTTAAAGTTATAAATCAGTTTCAACCACAGAAAAAAATGACCAAAAAAAGGTAGTAGTGCTAAACTTGGAGTCTCGGACAAAAAGACTTACAGTAAACTGCAACTGACTGCTAATGGTGCAATAAAGCAAAAAACTGAAAATACTTTTGCAAATAATTACTTAAAATAATTTTTTTTCCAAAATTTCTTTAGCGAATCGTAAGCAGTGTCGTGTTTTCCGTAACGTATGCTTTGTCTCATCTTCGTACCTTAATTTCCAACAAAGATAACACAACTACGGTTTCGTTTAATAATCTCAAAAAGTTATTCTAATAACGGTTATTTGTTTAAATAACATTATTCAGAAAGATTTAAGGAACATAGAAAAAAATCAGGAACATCATAGGACTCTCATTAAACGAGTTATATGTTACCAAAGTAGGCCTTATTGAAAATAGTGTCAAAAAACATGTTCTTTTTTCCTTCAAAAATTAATAACTTTAAGAAAAAAATTTTTATTTGTTTTTAATTTTTTACATTAATGTAGAAATAAATTACTTACTGATTCCATACAGTTTCAATATTGTGCGATTTTTTTTATTCAAGTTACAAGCCTTCAAAGTCAACTGACTATACTTTTTGAACCGATAGTAAGGGGCTGAATTTGTGTATACGGTCCTGAAAGAAAGTAGGATTTTTACGATCATTCACCAAATCGAGAATCAATAAATCGAGTTTCCGGTGTAATTCGAAAATGTCAATACCACAGCTACGACAAACTTTCAAACGTAATTTCTCGAAACGCCTAGACAGTAGAATGAAAATAACTGTACGCAGAACTTCCATACAGTAACTTTATATTTTCTTTAAGTGTGTTATGCAGTAGTTGTCTACTATCGGCTCAAAAAGTATAGGCCCCTGTGTTTGAAAGCTCATAACTCAGGTAAAAAAATTCACACGTTAATCGGACAACTTGGATTTAGAAGAGACACTATTTTTACGTTAGTATACGGAAATGCAAGAAATAAATAATTTTTTTGCGTTATTTACGGATTTTCGAAAGTGAAAAATACATGGTTTTTTGAAGCATTTTGACAGGGGCCTACTTTGAAAGCTTGTAGCTTATTCAATAAGTATCGCATTGTTATGCTGAATTTTTCCTATGAAGTTTAAACCCTACTAAAACAATATATATATATAAAATTTTGAATTATTGCATTAACTTTTTGTTATTATTTGAAACAAAGATAAAAAGTCATCGCCTTTGCAAATAATGATACAGGTTTGAGACAAACTGTAAATTACGTACAATATGGTACTGAAAATAATGCAACAAAAATAAATTGGTTAAAAAAATCTTTTAATGAATTATTTAGAAGAAAGTTTCCAGTTTTTTGCTTTATTACCCCATTAAAGCAAGGTGCAGGCGGTCATGAACCCTTTTGTCAGCGACAGGAAATTCAATAGCAGCGGTCCCAATCGGTCCACTACTATACCTTTTTTTTAAAGATTTTTCTATTAAAGCGAGTTATTTACAACTTTAAAACCTTCGTCGAGTGATCTGCACTAAAGGTATCGACAAGACTTCCTGCACCTTGCTTTAATGGGGTAATAAAGCAAAAAACTGAAAACTTTTTTCTAAATAATTCATTAAAAAAAAATTTTAAACAATTTATTTTTATTGCATTATTTTCAATACCATATTGTACGTAATTTAAAGTTTGTCTTAAATCCGTATTATTATTTGCAAAGGCGATGACTTTTTATCTTTGTTTCAAATAATAACAAAAAGTTAATGCAATAATTCAAAAATTTTTATATATATTGTTTTAGTAGGGTTTAAACTTCATAGAAAAAATTTAGCATAACAATGCGTTACTTATTAAATAAGCTACAAGCTTGCAAAGTAGGTCCCTGTCAAAATGCTTCAAAAAACCATGTATTTTTCACTTTCGAAAATCCGTAAATAACGCAAAAAAATTTTTTATTTCTTGCATTTCCGTATACTAACGTAGAAATAGTGACTCTTATAAATCCAAGTTGTCCGATTAACGTGTGAATTTTTTTACCTGAGTTATGAGCTTTCAAACACAGGGGCCTATACTTTTTGAGCCGATAGTAGTAATTTGCCAGTTAGGATAGAATAAACTTCCATGAGAAAATTTGTACAGTAACTTGAGTAATTATAGGAAGAGAGATAAAAAAGAGAACTGCTTTAGCTGCCAGTAGAGTATGGTTTTTACTTTTCTGGAATCGCCAACCGACTAGAACGGCCCTGATACGTAAACGTGCGTTATAGGTATTTCTTCCCAGCGGACCCGAGTTCGCTCCCCGTCACCCCTACATATTTTTCGTTTCAACTAATTTAGTTCTTCATTAAGATTTACTTTATAAGTTTTGTAGAATCGTAAAACAATAATATTTATTTCAGTGTTGTTATTTAATTCAAGGAAAAAGTGAATGTTGTTTAATGTAGAAAATTACATGTGTACAAGAATCAGTAATGTTTATAATATTTTTTGTGCAACACCTGCAAGGAAAGTAATACTTTACATGCCTGTAAAGTAGGCGCAAAACAGTACTTTACTTTTATGATTTATGTAGTTAAAACAACTATTTCTTACTAGTTGCAGAGAAAGAATAGTATATTGTGCAACGAGTGGAGAAAAAGGGCGATTTCTCGCGAGCTGAAGTTTGCTGCTCGAGCGTAGCGAGTGCAGCAATCAAGCGAGCGAAAATCGTTTTTCTCCACGAATTGTACACGATACTTTGTCCAACAACTGCAAAACTTATTTTATTTAACTCAATTTTTATTTATAAGATTTTTGTGGTTATAACAATGTTTATAATTAATATTTTAAAATGTGTAACTCACTAATGTATTACATTTTTAATAATTCAAAGCGAAAAAACTCTTTATGATTTGGTTATTGTTACGTAAGAACATAATTTGCGTAATTCAAGAACATAATTTACGTAAATTACGTAAGAACATAACTTACGTAATTTACGTAAGAATATAACTTACGTAATTTACGTAAGAACATAACTTACGTATTTGTGTATGTTACGTTACTTACGTAAATTGCGTACCTTGCGTAAACTATGTAAGTCATACCCTTAGTTTAGTTACGTAAGTTACATTAATATTAACAATTTAAAAGGAAAACACAAATAATTCTATTTTTCTTCCAGTCATTAAACTCATTTCTCCACTGGCCAAACCACCAGTGGAGGAAAGTAGTACTTTCCTCCACTGGCCAACCACCAGTAGAGGAAAGTAGCACTTTCCTTCATTGGTGCCTAGCGTACAATAGTTCAATTCCACTGCAGGCGTTGGACAAAGAAATTTACTGTTTTCATATAGTAAAATAAATTGTTGAAAATAGTTATTTTTACTGTTTATTCTCTACAGAGAAAAAACGTGAGTGGTAAAAACATCGACATATGTGCAGTTAAAAAATGTAGTTAAAACTACCATATTCAGCATCATTTTAACTAAACTTCCATAGTTAGTGGAACTAAAATTGAATAGTTGGTTTTATGTAGTTAAAATTACTACTACGGTTATGATTGTGAATAACTCAACAATAGTGCAGTAGTTAAAAGTACTGTTAAAAATAGTTATTTTCGGAATTTCTGTAGTAGAAATATCCATTTCTTGCTATTTGCAAAATAAATTAAAATTTACTGTTCCAAAGAGTAAAAACAACCGCTGGAATTTGTTATTTTTGTGTTTAATGTAGTTAAAAGAACCAATTCTTACTAGCTTTTAATAATTTATCTCTATGGTGGTACACTCAAAAAAAAAACTAGTAGATTTGACTACTTTTTAACTACCCTGAGTGATTCAATAGGTCCTCAACTGAATTTAAAAATTTATATTTACTACCGAAAGTAGTAAAAAGAACTAAGAATTTAGTTGATGTAATTAGATTTTGTAGTTGTTTTTGCAATTTAACTACTTTTTTTAGTTATATAAACTATTATTCTTCAACTATATTCAAAGTAGTAAAATCAACTACACAAAAATTGTTAGTAAAACTAAAAAAGTAATTAATTTGACAACTTTCAACTCAACTAGGTAATAGTAGTTAAAGATTTCGACCGAATTTTTTTCAGTGTAAGAAACATTTATTTTTATAACTACAAAAGTCATAAAAGTAACAATTTTTATGTTATTTTTACTATATGAAAATAGTAAGTTTAATTTTTTTATATCTAGTAAAAAGTGGATAATTTTACTACAGAAATTCTGAAAATAACTATTTTCAACAGTACTTTTAACTACTGCACTATCGTTGAGTCATTTAAAATCTTATGCTGGCTACATTTCAACTAATTCCTTGAGCTTAAAAAAATTAGTTACTGCAACTAAACGGAGTAGTTATTATGACTGAATCTAAGAAGAATGTCCTCAAGTACAATGCCAGTCATCGTGGCGTGCGAGCGTGGTTAGGTGGTTAGGTTATCGGTTTGCGAATGTTAGGGTCGTGCGTTCAATCCCCGGCGTTTGGGGATTTTTCTCTGTTAGGTGTATAAGAATTTAATATATAAATTATATATGAACAAAAATAGGTAAGAGAAAATATAAAAAAATGGACCTCAATAATAATAAAAAACAAATAAATAATTTCATTTTACTACTTTAAATACACGGAAAGAAATCTGTTGCTCTTAGCGCATGAGCAGGCCGTACTAAAAGCGCATACACACCACCATGCGTAAGTTGCAAGAAATCCATGCTGATTTTTCATGGATTTGAGCAACTGTGGCACAAGTGGAAAAAAGCTGTGCAAAGTTAGCACCGGCCTTTGCAAAATTAGGTACAGACGTCTATGCGAAAAGCGAACCAAAATGTCTCTAGCGTTATTCGTAACACATTTCTCTCCGTGTAGTTAATTTAACTATTTTTTACAGTTGTTACAACTACAATTTGTTACGGGCGCCTATAGGAACTATGAAAATTTAGTTACTGCAACTAAATGGAGCAGTTAGTATGACTAACAACAAATAGTTAAGATAACTGTTTTAGTAGTTAAATTTACTGTAAAAATGGTATTTATTACTACATTTTACAGTTAGACTAACTATTCTGTCATAGTTCATTTTACTAAATAATGTTACGGGCGCCTATAGGAACTACAGGAAATAGTAAAAAAGTAGTCAAATTTACCATATTTTTTTTTGTGTGTAATTAAAGGAAAATAACTAAGCATTTTTTATTCATCATGTGAATCGTAGTTATGTCACGTAAAAAGTAGTTACGTCCACCCAAAAAAAAAGTGTTGCACATCACCCCAAATATGATATTTTACGAAAAATGATTTGTACGCAATACAATGCAATGGAAACACAAAATATAAACAGATATTTAAAAACACTTAAAAGACCAACAATAAACACATTCTTATCTATAAAATAAATTAAAACCCATCACGAAACGACTAGAAATGTAAAGCGCGAGAAATATTTCCTTCTCGAGAAATTTAAGTCAACTTACGTACAGCAAACCTAGCTGCGAGCTGTCTCGTGAGTTTTATATCAAAAACAAGCTACTGAGGACACAAACAAATGGCATTACTTGGCTCTGTTCAATATCGAACTGTAGATCAGAAATCGATGGTGTGGCACATCCCCCATGTTTCACATCACCTCACATCACCCTATTTGTTTTCTATTTGTAGAATACCTGTTTTTTACAGTAATATACTTGTAGAAAACCAAGTGTATTACGTGCGGTAACATACGTTCCAAACCCTGATAAACAGTACGTATGTTGGTGTCAACTAGCGTTTCCAAACAGCTTTTTTTACCAAAACCAAAAGGTGTTGCACAAAGTACTGTGTGCAACACGTACGAAAGAAGATTTTCCGACGAGTGCAAATTTCTGTACTTGTTGCACAATATACTATTTAAACCCTTGGGCGGGCAAGCGGGATTCATTGGACCCAGCGAGTATCTATTTTTCAAATTTCTCCGAATCCGTATGAAAGAATGAGTTCATCCTAGAAATTCTGTTAAAAGTTGTTTTTTTTATAAACTACATAAGATTATCTAGTGAACTACACATTATTATAATTTTAGAATTTTTTTTGGAAGAATTGTAAGACTTGCAAAAAAATATCGCATTTTTCACCCAAAAAAATCGACTTTAATTATTCATAAAAAAAATCCTGTTCATCAATTTTAAAAATCGTGTGTATTTCACTAGATAATCTATCTAAGAAGCTACAGTTAAATTTTCAGGCCAATCGGACGAAAACTTTTCGAGTTCTACTGCTCGCCGATTTGCAAAACATGGTTTCGAGTAAAACGCGTTTGAAGTTAAAATGTTCTATTTTGACACTCCGGAATTGATCCAGAAAAATTAAATTTAAGAACACATCCAAATTGTTTTCATGCAAGGACGTTATAGATTATTAATCTAGGGATGTTACAATATATTTTAAGCCAATAAAGAAAAAAATAAAAAATGTCAAACAAACCCCTTAAGCGTTTTTAAAGCCGGGTCCAATAAACCCAGCTTGCCCGCTTACGTAATTTTTTTAGCTTACCCGCCTAAGGGTTAAATTATGTAGTTATTTAAAAATAGTTTTACAGATAATTTATTATATATCATTTATTATACCAAACAATAGATATACCAACAGTAAAAATATATTTTCCCATATAATTATAATATATTTAATTTGACGACTAAGAAATTGAACGTTACATTTACAAGTTTGTACGTGTTTAATATGACACCTCAATATAAAGAAAGTTTTGCAATTTTCAAATGAATTATTTTGCATCCAGCGGAACTGTCCAGTGCTCTTGAAAATAATACGATAAATTTCTACTAGGGACTTCTTATAAATTCTTATAAATAAATATGTACAATTGTACACACATACGCACATATACATATATACATATATATAAAATGGGGATTATTAAAATGTGGGTCGAGTTTATGAAGCGAACAAGACAATATGTAAGCTGATGTCTTTTCATTTCTCTTTTTCTCGTAATCTCCTCCCAGGGAAGTTATCCTCTTATAAAGTTTACACATGGTTGGTAATTCTGTTTCTAGGATTAAGAACGAGTGTATCATAGGATGAAGAAAACGTACTTCATAAAGTAGTATTAAATTTCAAGAAAATTTAATTTAAATTACCTTTAAAGGTCTGTTGATATTATATAATATATATATGTATATAATCTAGTTTTCCATGTCACCTATTGCCTCATCATTCAATCGTCTGTATAGTCAATCATACATAATTAGTTTGATTGCATTAGTAAACTTGTCGATAATTGAATTTCGTTAACCAAGAAATTCCAGACTCAAAGCTAATTATAGAAAGGAAATGCAAAACTGCATACCTACTTTGAATAACTCATCATGTAAATTAAATTCTCAATGCCTTAAATGTGATAAATTATTTTTAACTTAAAAATTATTCTCATGTCAAGTGGAAAATTTCTCTAGATTGTTCTCCTCTCTAATTGAGAATATTATTTCATCCATGAATAACTTCTTGCTAAGAATTTGTAATTTTACACGGAAAAAATGTTCTGTTTGATCGACAACGAAAATTACACGGAAAAAAAAAGTTGAAGAATCTCTCGTCAACTAGTATATCACTTTTGGATGGGACACAAAATTCTTGAAAATCAACAAACACAGTTCGTCAAAATTTCATCAACTCCTTCACTAGATACATAGTACTGTTTCCGAACTTTTCGCCAAAGTTAACGAAAAATTCGTGAACTTTTAAAAAATGCTAAAAACAAGAAAAAATAATTTCCAGACACTACTTTTTTATAGTATTTCACTTAATTTGATAACTTGACGCCTATACGCACCCAACTACACAGAATACACAATTTTATCGCTATTAAAATTCGTAATTCGCTTTACGGGATTCGAACCTAGTACCTATACCCTATAACATAATATTCCTAACAACTAACCGCCACGGCTAAATCTAGATACACTGTCCTTCGACAAACGAAACGATTAGCTTTGTCTGCTGGAAAACTCAGGGCCGTGGAAAGTAGAAAAAGTCCCTGATCGTAACTTTTAATTCATTTTATGAATTATTTGTTTCACAAAGGAAATTAGGAAACAAAAATATTCACTAAGTAATAAAAAACACTGATTCTAAATAATAACTTTCATCAAAGAATTTACCCGAATGTAAACACCGATGACACCGACTGAATGATGAATGCTTGATCAGCCATATTTGATGCGCATTACGAACTGCGCATACTACTGACACTCGCGAGTTCACGATTTTTTCGTCAACTTGTACCTCTACTTTTGACGAACTACTCTTCATTAACAGTTCATCAAAAATTCATTAACTTTGTTTCAGTTTTTCGTTGACGTTCGCCATTTCTAATCAAAAGTGAATGAAAATTTTGAAATTTTGTGTCCCATCCAAAAGTGATATACTAGTTGACGAGAGATTCTTCAACTTTTTTTTTCCGTGTAGTTGAATACACAAAACGAAGAATTGTGCTGCCTGCTTTCAAATCTTGTGTTTCGCACAGGTTGATTTGTAGGTATACACAAATTAGCTATTTTGTGACAGACTAATGTTTATTTTCAAATTTGCAATATTTTTTGACACACCATTTGAAAAAGCGATTCCTGAGCCATAAGAAATGTCCATTGCCAAATTTTCTAAATTGCGCTTTAACGTGTATAAATAATGCCAAACTTCAAGTGTTGTCCATCTTATCATTAAAGGTGGAAGCTTTTTTTTAAACTTATTGTTTTTGAGGTCCGTGTACGTCATAACTCAAAATCTACTGGACTAATCAATTGTTCGGAAATTTGGTACAGTACTTTTCTACATAATTCCTTAAGTATCCCAAGAGCTTTTTCTTTTTTTTTAAATTACTAATTTTACAATAACTAATTAGCCGATTTTTTATAGAAAAAAACGTCTTTAGGCTTCCTAACGGGCGACACGTTTGTTTACCGCGCGGCATGTCCACCGTTACCGCCGCCACAGTGGGGCCAAATGTACTTTTTGAGTCAAAATCAGTCTAGAGGTCACAATTTTCATTCAAATTAAACAATTTTTTTTTAAATCTTCGTTACTAAATTCTTTATTGATTCCTCCAGGCCGATTTTTAAATTTTTGTTTATTTATATTTATTTGTTTATAACAAAGTATGAAAAAGGCGATATGTTGCTATAAAATAAAGTTTTTAACATTTAAAAAATTTTTAAGTACATTAGAAATCATGTTTTAGTATTCCTGAAGTAAAATTTTTTATATAATTACACTTTTATTAAATAAACAACACGCTAATTAATTAACTTTTGCAAAAAAGAACATGATTGAAAAAAATTCAATTTGTAGTATATTTCTTCGAGTTTTTTACCCGAAATTTAATGCGTAATTAACATATAAACATGCAGTATTAACTTAATAAATTTTTAAAATGTTTAAACAATTTTTTATTGTTAATTGTATATTTTTTCAACATGAACCAACAAAATTTTATTTTTTTTACATTTCTCAACATTTTCCGCAGGAAATAATTGAATACAAAAATAAAAGGTATTGTGTAAATATTTAACAATTGTTTAAACAAATTAATTGTTTTTTGGTAAATTTTATTTTTAAAAAATTAAAATTTTGATTTCTTTTTATTTCTGAAATTTTTTCTATTTAAATGAACTCAACTCAAAAGTATGGCTTGCAAATGCTAATTTTTATACTTAATTATTTAAACAAATTTGAAATTAGATATAAGGAAGTTATTTTCATAGTTAAATATTCTTACAATTTCTTAATAAAATATTTTAGAAATCAATGTAAAATGTAATTTAGTATGTGGATTCTATTAAAAGTTAAAAATATTAATAATTTGTTTAAATAATTAAGTATAAAAATTAGCATTTGCAGGCCATACTTTTGAGTTGAGTTCATTTAAATAGAAAAAATTTCAGAAATAAAAAGAAATCAAAATTTTAATTTTTTAAAAATAAAATTTACCAAAAAACAATTAATTTGTTTAAACAATTGTTAAATATTTACACAATACCTTTTATTTTTGTATTTAATTATTTCCTGCGTAAAATGTTGAGAAATGTAAAAAAAATAAAATTTTGTTGGTTCATGTTGAAAAAATATACAATTAACAATAAAAAATTTTTTAAACATTTTAAAAATTTAGTAAGTTAATACTGCATGTTTATATGTTAATTACGCATTAAGGGGGGAACCTCCTTTAGACGATCGAGAAATGCGTCATTTTTGGGATCTTTTTTCTCGGGTAAAATAACTTCAAACGTTTTGTAATTTATAGGGTACTTTAATACATGTCTTGAGAGTCTAAAAAAATTTTTGGAGAAAAAACAAAACATTTTTAGTTTAAAAATATACACCGCGTCCATGGCACCTCATTTTATCTGTGAACATTCTAGCGCTCTGAATTTTTTTCTAAAACAAAGAAACCAACCTTTTTTTTAAACTTTAGGATAATACCTTCTATATGACATTTCGATTTTTTTAAAAAACTTTCGAGAATTGATTTTTTTTACCCACTTTTAAGTTAAAAGTGATTTTTTGTGCATAAAAATTGACTTTAAAATTCCAAAAAAATATGAAAAAAATTTTTTTTCAAGAGACACTAAATGTCATATTAAAGATTATTTAATTATCTTTAAAATGATGTATCATAAGCTCGAATGTCAAACAAATGAAAGAAGGGTTGCCACATAAAAGTTACAAATTATACTGACAGTGGTACTCTGAATGAAAGAAGAAGGCAGATTGAATGCTAAAACAGAAAAAATTCTGGACTCTGGTAAACATTTCACCAGACGACGCATGAAAAAAAAATAATTAAAAATTTTGTGACTTCTTCAATAATACAGAAATCGACTTAAAATTTGATGGGTATATTCTTGAATAGTTGTAGAATCAATTAAAATTATTTCCAGAAAGTCGGGATTTTTTACGCAATAAAGGAGGTTCCCCCCTTAAATTTCGGGTAAAAAACTCGAAAAATTTACTACAAATTGATTTTTTTTCAATCATGTTCTTTTTTGCAAAAGTTAATTCATTAGCGTGTTGTTTATTTAATAAAAGTGTAATTATATAAAAAATTTTACTTCAGGAATACTAAAACATGATTTCTAATGTACTTAAAAATTTTTTAAATGTTAAAAACTTTATTTTATAGCAACATATCGACTTTTTCATACTTTGTTATAAACAAATAAATATAAATAAACAAAAATTTAAAAATCGGCCTGGAGGAATCAATAAAGAATTTAGTAACAAAGATTTAAAAAAAATTTGTTTAATTTGAATGAAAATTGTGACCTCTAGACTGATTTTGACTCAAAAAGTACATTTGGCCCCACTGTGGCGGCGGTAACGGTGGACATGCCGCGCGGTAAACAAACGTGTCGCCCGGCAGAAAAAAATTCATAACTTTGTTCCTAATTGCGGGTCACCAAATTTCAAAACAGGTATGGAATCGTTATAAAAAAGCCTTTACGATGAAATTTGAACGAACTTCCTACGACGTTAAGAACATTGTTTATTTTACAAATAAACAATTAAATTTGCAATAACAATTACAAAAATTAAACAATTTAATCTTTTAATTATTTCATTTGAAACTACATAATTTTTTAAGTATACATACCAAATTTTATAACGATTCGTTTATTCTGTTTTGAGATATTAATTTTTTAATAAAACACTGCACAAAACTTCAATTGCTTATAACAAAGTGAAATTTAATTTTTTTGAAAAATCCTTCAAGGCATTTAATTAACTCATAATTATGTTTTATTTTCATGTATTACCAAGTAAATACAGTAAATCTCAAAATTTGCTGTTACACTTCAGGAATTCTTACTCTATTTTTCATAATTTTTGGTTTTTAAAATAATAATTTCGTATTTCTGATCGAATTAGGCTAAAAAATACATTAATCAAAACGATTTTTAAAGTTCAAAAAGTTATTTACAAGACTTTAAAAGTTATTTCTATATTTTTTTTTTTAATTTCAAAAGTAAGACTTTCTTTACAATATTCTTGGTTTTTAAAATACCAATAATTTTGTAATTTCTAATTCAATTAGGTTCAAAAATAGGTAATTCGAAGCGTTTTTTAATGCTGTAAAAGTAGGTTATGCGACTTTTCAAGTTACTCCTACATTTTTTAACAAAACATTAAAAAAATTCTTATTTTCCAAAATTTCAGACTTTTAAAAGTTTAATATCTCTGGCCAATATGGACGAAAAATGTTCATAAAGAGCTCAAAAGATATATCCAAAGAAACTCTACAAAATTAGAAAAAAAACATTTATAGGTGTCCTGACATTTTTTTTAAGTTATGGGCAAAAAACGTTTTTTTCAAAATTAAAAATGTAAAAAAAATATGGTGAACTTTATTAATCTATCTCAAAGTACTCTCATTTTATGTCCGCACATGAGACCTAGAGTTAAAAAAAAATCCATCCCCAAAGCTCTTTATAACCTCGAGATATTTATGAAATAGTAATGTTTACACTCACACACACATAGTGGGAAGTCCTCTAGTACCGGACACCTAAGGTTTTCATAAAGTGCAGTTAAAACTACTTAAAAAAATATGATTTTATTCATGAATTAATTAACTACAATATGTACACCAAAATCAATTTAAAAAAATGCAATATTTTCATAAACTTTTTTTTAAGTTAAATTTAGTTTCGGTGAAAAATACTACAATTTTGATATTGTCCCCTTGTACCGGACTGTCTAAAACTTTTAATTTTACGCGCCAGATATTATTGAAACTTTATGCAGCGATCACAGACTGTGTTCTTGCCGCATTAAATAAAATGTTATTGCCAAGGATTTTGTAAAATAAAATCACCAACTTTAGAAAAATTTATTTTTCTTTTTTTATTTAAATGTTACAGTGTATCCTAAAAAATTTACATTCACATTAAGTGTATGATTAGTTCAATGAATATTCCTGTCTAAAATATTCAATTAAAACAAAAGTGGCTCAACTATTCATTTATTGACTGAGTTTGCTTAGAAAAACCAAATGTTAACTGTGCAATTTGTTAACTAGGGTGTTGTGTTAACAAACATCTTGTGCTCGGTATTAGGGGACAAGCAATTCTCAAAATTACGTATTTTATACTAAAATAATTGGAACAATGATTGGCAACCAACAATGGACCACAATTGATTTTAGCTCTAGTGTACAAATGAACGCCATTTTCATACAAGTTGAACAGTGAATAACTTTTACTCCCTGTCGTCTGCTATCTGAAAGCACCATTTTTTTGCATGTGGGATAAATAATATATTAAGCAACAAGAGGATAAAGGCAGCCATTTCTTTACGGTGATTTTTGTGACACAAGTAGAGGTCGAGGGCGCCGTGATTACATTTTTGACAAATATTTTACATTTCAAACGAATCTGATGAATTTTGGAAAAAATATCCGTTCTCATTATCACTTGTAACAACTGAACAACAGGTACATTTTTTACAATAAAACGCTTTATTAAAAAAGTATACACTAAATGTGGACAATAGGGTGTCCGTTATTTCCCAAGTTTTTTATTTTTATTTGGGTATCGTCAAAATCGTTTCTTTTTGACCTAAAAACAATTCTGGAAACTAGAAAAAAATTTTGCGATGCCGTTTAAACCCTGCTCAAATAACAAGACTTTTCCCATTTAATTAACATGGGATTTTTGTACTTTTTAGAAAATAATTTTTCTTCATACCTCGGTCGAAAGTACGTATTTCCCGCTGCGATTTCGCAGCAGAAAGTCAAACATTTGTGCTTTGGTTGATTTTCATACCCAACCTCTATTACAGCGAGAGTAAAAGAATTCTCTGTCGGTAAAAACACCACTGTCGGTAAATAAGAAAATTTTGAGTTCAATGACAATTTAACGAGTAATTGTTATCGCAATATAAAATGAGAAAAAAAATTATCAAGAAAACTTTTTATACTTTATAAATTTATTATCCACAAGCTCTGAATATTGAAATGAACGAAATCTTTTGCTGATATAATTATTTTCAAAAATTATTTTAATAAACATTAAAAACAAAAATAACATAATTAATAATTTTGTAATTTCTTTTTTAATACGTGCCAAAATGTTATTATACAACTGTAATAATTTGAAGAAATAATGAAAGTGTTTTCATTAGAATGTTTAGAATTTTAGAAACATAGAATTAATTTTGTACCACCAGAAAAATTCTTTTGAAAATATAATATTAATTTATCTTTCACATTTTTTTTCGTGCCTGCCCCCGACCAGAAGCACTCGCTTCGCTCGTGCATCAAATGTCGGGGCAGGCGAATATTGTTTGCAAGAGAGAGACAGAGAAAAAACCAGAGCTTCACGAGTGTCCGCTAGAGGCGTTGAAGCGAGGAGCAAAAGTAAATAAAGATGGCCGACTGTCAAATGAAACTCGATTGCAATTTTCTAAAAAAATAAATTACCCAGCGTACTTTCGACCGTATATAAAGAAAAATAGTATACATTACACGGGCAGAAATTCGAAAGCCCTAAACTACGCGATAATGCCCTCGGCTTCGCCTCGGGCATCATTTCGCGCAGTGCAGGAATTTCGAACTTTCTGCCCTTATAATGTAATATACTATTTAATTCGTTTATAATACTCTTTGACTGACCAAGAATGCTTGTTTTTTCTTCTATTATGATTCCTTTAGATAGAGAAATTTTCATATTATCGCGAAAAATTTATTACACAAGTTTTAAAAAGGTCAATTTCATTTTTATTGATTTTTCTGATTATTTTGCTAAATCTACTTATTAATTAATTTTTATTCGGTATTTCATTGAAAGTTTCTTGTTTTATGCATCTAATTGGACCATAACAATAATTTCAATTCATAAACTATCCAAGAATCACACAGTAGACTGAATCCATTTTTAATTAGGCATGTCGACTAACTTCATGTTATAGAAAAAAAAATTGTTTTGCTTGTCATTTTTTTTCTTTTGAGTATAATTTAATTTTTTTTCTTGGGACTTGTAGATGGTCTTGTCCTCTTCACAATCCAGTTTGAAATTTGAAAAAATATTAAAAATGATAAAAATAGGGGATGATTTTCTGAAAATAAATAAGATCAATTTTCTCAAAAACACCACTTTTTTTGTTATAAAATTTTTACTACAAATTCTTAAAATAATTATAAACACTTCCTATAAATTTCAAGCGGGCTGAACCATTCTGGCAATCAGGAGATTTTTTTTTTTAAATTTATTTTTACAAATTTTGAAATTGTTAACGTTTACGTCAACAATGTTATAACGATTCATTTGTTTTTAAAAATGCAAGTTAACAATTTAAAAATTTTCAAAAATAAATATTTTAAAAAAAGTTCTTTTGATTGACAGAATGGTGTAGCCCGCTTAAAAGTCATAGGAAATGTTCATAATTATTTTAAGAATTTGTTGTTAAAATTTGATAACAAAAAAAGGTGGTGTTTTTGAGCAAATTGATCTTATTTATTTTCAGAAAATCATCCCCTATTTTTATCATTTTAAATATTTTTTCAAATTTCAAACTGGATTGTGAAGAGGACAAGACCATCTACAAGTCCCAAAAAAGAAAATTAAATTATACTTAAAAGAAAAAAAATGACAAGCAAAACAATTTTTTTTCTATAACATGAAGTTAGTCGACATGCCTGATTTAAAATGGATTCAGTCTACTGTGTGATTCTTGGATAGTTTATGAATTGAAATTATTGTTATGGTCCAATTAGATGCATAAAACAAGAAACTTTCAATGAAATACCGAATAAAAATTAATTAATAAGTAGATTTAGCAAAATAATCAGAAAAATCAATAAAAATTAAATTGACCTTTTTAAAACTTGTGTAATAAATTTTTCGCGATAATATGAAAATTTCTCTATCTAAAGGAATCATAATAAAAGAAAAATCAAGCATTGTTGGTTAGTCAAAGAGTATTATAAACGAATTAAAAATTATTTTCTAAAAAGTGCAAAAATCCCATGTTAATTAAATGGGAAAAGTATTGTTATTTAGGCAGGGTTAAACGGCATCGTACAAATTTATTCTAATTTCTAGAATTATTTTTAGGTCAAAAAGAAACGATTTTGACGATACCCAAATGAAAATAGCTAACTTGGGAAATAACGGACACCCTAGTGGACAACCAAGGCAGTTTTTAAAGCTTAATCCTCATAGAATTGATATTAAAAAATTTTACTTTGTTAAGTATAAAGGTCTATTAATTACACAAGCCTGCAAAAAAATAAAAATTTCCGTTGTCTGAGATCGAGAAGTCATTTTCCGCAGTATTTGGTGCGCTGAAACCGAATCTGGCAACGAAAACATCCCATGACGTCAGGATTTTGAAAAAAGTGAGGGTAAATTCCCAAAAATCATGTTTTTCGCTGTTTTTGTAAATCTGTACCGGGTAAATCCGACGTGCTAGAGTCTTGTCATAGGAGTCAAATTAAAGCCTAAACCCTGTACTTTAAGAAGATATAGCGATATTGCTAACAACAAACTAAATTAGCCGTCAAAAATGATTTTTTTAACAGTTGTCAAGTATAAAAAACTAAAAATAAAACTATTTGAAAAATGATTGAATTCGCTTAAAATTTGTTACTCATGGGTTTTTGGGGTCGCTGATTACGAATATGTTGTCAGATGATTAAAATTTAAAATGTCGGATCCAATATGGCGGACTTATTTTTCAGAATTAATCAAATTCACTTGAAACTTTTACTCGGGGGTTTTTGTGGTCGTTGATTATGAATCCAACTACAGATTTTTTATTTTGACATTATATTTGTAAGAAACGACCCCGAAAACCCCAAAGCAATAAATTCTAAGCGAATCCAATCATTTTTTTAAATAGTTGTATTTACGGACTGTGTAAGTCAATTTTATGATTGCCAACTGTTAAAAAAATCATTTTGACTGCTAGTTCGCTATATCTTCTTAAAGTACAGGGTTTAGGCTTTAATTTGACTCCTATGACAAGACTCTAGCACGTCGGATTTACCCAGTACAGATTTACAAAAACAGCGAAAAACATGATTTTTGGGAATTTACCCCCACTTTTCTCAAAATCCTGACGTGATGGGAGGTTTTCGTTGCCAGATTCGGATTCAGCGCACCAAATTCTGCGGGAAATGACTTCTCGATCTCAGACAACGGAAACTTTTATTTTTTGCAGGCTTGTGTTATTTAAAAAATATCAGGCAGAGAAATATTTACTTTGGCCTCAAAAAACCAATGTGCCTATTTTTTTACTTGTAAAGCTTGCATATAATTTTTAAACATATTGCAGTAAGTTCGTACATAAAAACTAAACATTTTTCTCTTTGCAACCCCATCTCTATAACTAACTGTTTCTAAGATATTCCATTTGTAACAACTGCATAGCGTAAAAACCGCACCTAGTCTCCCCTACATAAATATTGTCAAAAAATACAGGCATGCAATTTTAAGGTCTTTGTAAAGAAAATAAATTAAATTAAAATTGATGAGAGTCTTTCAACATGAATAAATAATCATTTAATCGACCCTAAATCATTTAAAGCAGAGGTCCAAAGTGTAGTAACTTTATCAACTAAAACTACACAATTAATTGTATAGCTATTCCTAAAATGTTAAATAATAAAGTTCATGATTATACTAAAAGTAAAGGAATAAACGATCCCATAAATATCAATGAATAATGGCTAAATGAACAAACATTATTCTTTTTTTGTTACAACTTCGAAGATAATAGCCATGTTTAAAAATTGAAAACACTCCTTTTTATTTTTAAAGAAATACTCTTCTATTTCTATTTATTCCGTAAAATATAAAATAAACAGCTAAAAATTCTAAATTCAAAGATTATTTTGGTACAAACATAATTATGATACACTTTTTTTAGAGGAAAAAATAGTAACATTCAATGATAACTAAACCGCAAAACCCCAATCAACTAACTATTAGAATACAAGACACATTTTCCACTCCAGTATAAATGTAACGGAGCTCAGTGCAACAGTTTGCCATCGATTTACATAATAGTACAGGCTGCCATAGTTTCTGGATTGTTGCCAGAGTATATATTCTCTCTCTCTCTCTCTCTCTCGTGTCCTGTTTCATCAGTTATCCTGAGGATGTTCTAAGTAAGTCTGAACAGAAACATTAGATAGAGATCAGGTTCGATAGAGTTCTGAAAAGTTAGATTGCTTCTGCGAAAGATGTTACTATCATTTACTTCTTCTATACCTGTCTTTTATTAGTTAGTGTTAGTGCATCATAACTTTCAAGGCACGTTTCCTCTAACGCTTGTAAACACCCCAAAGGCGCACTATACTAATTAACTATCATTTCAATTGAGGCCTTGGATCCAATAACTCGCCCGACGCTCGGAGGAACGCGCAACTGCCAGTCAGTGAGCAGTGAGCGCCTCTGGGCCACTCACTGCTACCCGACTGGTATTAGCGCGTGCCTTCGAGCGTCGGGCGAGTTATTGGATCCAAGGCCTCAATTCATAAACTTTAAAATTACCGACTCTTCTGACTGTTTTATTTTTTTATACTATAAACAGGTTCACAAAATTGTGCCCTCTATAAGGAAAAAAGAAATAACATATTCATTATTAAATTAGCGCTCTAAATATTTTTTCTTAAATAAGAAAAAATTGCAAATCGAGGGTGATCATTCAATATAATTAATTAAATGTTGCTACGTATATAATTAAAAAGCTCCTGCGCAAATCGACTTTTACAACCATTAAAACCATTAAACACTTTGAGCATTTGCCTCGCGACAAAGCCGAGTAAGAGGTAAGTTACCTCCCAAATTTGTGCGACTTGCATAGCTGAAAAAATGAGAAAACAACTAAGTTTCATTCAAAACAAAATGTGCACTTCCGCATGATGCTGTCAATGCATTCTTAGTACGGTCTGCGGATGCGCAGATAGCAAGAGTCTCAGATCGCGAAAAATTATAGTGTTTGACTATATCAACCACACGGACGATGAAGAAGTTTTTTCCCTTTCTCTTGTAATTACAAGGAGGAAAGGAAAAAATTCCCCCTTCCACATGTTGAAGGTCCAATCGCTCAATCGCTGACATGAGACTTCTTCATCGTCAGTGCGGTTGATATAATCAAACAGTTAATTTTTCGCGACGCGTCAAAAATGCTATTTTACAGGTCATTTTTATTAGTTATTTTACTAATTGCTTTTTATTGCTCATAGTCAAAAATGATTTTATTGGACACTTTGACACTGTAATTTTATATTTTTGTAGAGAAAGTGTGAAAATGTTAATTTTTGTAGGAGAAATGGCTGTTACAAAAGTGCGATTTTTGAGTTTGATTTTGTTTACCTTTTGGTTTGTTTACATTTCACAACTTGGGCATACTGGTCAAATCGAGGGTTTTTTTCAAAGTGTTTTTTCTAAAGATACATATAATATATTTTTATTAACTAAAATTTTTTTACATGTAAGGGAACATATTCAGAAGAAAATTTAAACAAAAAAAGTCCACAAAAATGGTCTAAAACAGAAAATCGAAGAAGTTTTGGTTAATATATGATAGTAAAATGAGGATAAACCTCTAATATTTATAAATTTTTTTCACTTTTTTTTATTTTTTCTCGACATTTTTGTAAAATTTTTTTGTTTGCAAATTGAGGTTCATCCTCATTTTACTATCATATATTTACCAAAACTTCTTCGATTTTCTGTTTTAGACCATTTTTGTGGACTCCAGAGCGCTTGTCATTTTTTACGACTCTTTGACTTGTCACTAATATTTATTTTTTTATTTACACTTGATTGCTACACATATAATGTGTTTACAAGGGAGTTACGCAAAATAAAGTGAAAATTCGAAATAAAACAGTACACGGAGAGAAATCTGTTGCTATTATTGCTTGCAGAATCTTTACAAATTTTATTAGTCACTGCTGAATAGAATTTTAGCTTGAGGTTATAATAGTTTATATACGAAATCATCTATTTAATGTAACGGAGAGTTCGATGCAATAAAAACAAAAAGCAGCTGCTAATTTTGCACGAAATCTTTATTATAAATATAAATAGAACGTGCTATAAAAGTATTAGATTCTTCTTATAAGAATCGCTCGAATTTCGACTGATTTTCAGGCGGACTTTATACAACACAATCTTACTTGCGTGTACGCACATATAACTCACACACACATATATTTCTCTGGATGGTTTCGAGGAACGGAACGCGTACAACTCGGTGACGTTTGCAATAACATAACCTAACAATTTTCACATGTTGCTTATACATTCAAACACGAATAAAAATGCAATAATTTTTAACTAATATACTTACTATTAAATAAATATTATCTTTTTATAACAGCAACAAGTATTAAATACTACATATAATATATAATGTTTTACAGGGCAGAGAAATATCATATATAGAGAGAGAGAGAAATATATGTGTGTGTGAGTTATATGTGCGTATACACAGGTAAGATTGTGTTGTATAAAGTCCGCCTGAAAATCAGTCGGAGTTCGAGCGATTCTTATAAGAAGAATCTAATACTTTTATAGCACGTTCTCTTTGTATTTATAATAAAGATTTCGTGCAAAATTAGCTATTGTCTCTTATGCTTATTGCATTGAAAGTATTTTTACAATAAGTATATGAATCCATGCTAAAAATATAAGAGAAACGTTAAGCAATTTAAGTAATGTGCTCTTTCGAGTAATATTAGCAGCAGATTTCTCTCCGTGTACATTATCTAGTAAAAATTAAGAAATGTGAGCAGATAAAATTTTTACAAACTCGATAACAAATTTCTTAATTAAAAATGGATTGCGAGTTAACAAAATACTCATCCATCCCTCAAAATCAGAGATATTACCACTCATGGAAACCAAAATAGGTTCAAATAATTGCTTACACGCTGGGCATGCCATTAATAAATGGAATAAAGATTTCTTGTCTACTAAATTACAATATGGACAAATTGCATCCAGGTGAAAGGAGTATTTCGTTCGATCGAAAACAATTCTTGGCACATAATGATTGAGGAGTCTAACCTGAGCAAAAACTTTCTTATAAAAAATAGGTAAACGTAACGACAAGTAACTTTGAGAATCCGATTGAGTAGTTAAATGGGGGAAGATTACGAGACTCTTGGAGAGATGCAAACGATCCGATTTTTTTTTAAGAAAAAAAACAAACTTTTTTAGAGCCAACTCGCTGTCTATGTTATGGAGAAACGTATCCGCATCCCCTCAAATATCCGGAAGCCCTCAAGGAGCAACGAAGTCATAATTTATCTGATATAACCAATTAAATTTATTCTTCTGGTTACTCCTTGCTAAACACATTAGTCTCCTTAAACACATCCTGGGGTATCTAGAATCCAACATTAATCGTATTTTATTTAGCCAGGAAAGAGTGTATTTAAAGACCCGCTCAACAAGGTGTAACAAGCCCGCCTCTATCCAAACAGCATAGTTAGGCGTGAAAACAGAGAGATTTAAAAGTTTTTTGAAAAATGAAAGCTGAACTCCCTAAATTAGGTCCGTAATATTTAAACCCCATATTTGACAGCTGTACATTGCAATACTCGTAACTAGGCTGTAAAAAAGCTTTGTACACGATTGCCAAGAATCGATAAATGGAATGAATCGTCTTCAAAACGGCTCCTACTGCCATGTTTGCAGCGCTTGTAGCTTTTTTCGCAGCTGGAAAAAATGAACAAGAATTGTGAAATGTAACCCCAAGATAAACATATGTACTCCTTAACTACCCTGTTGCAATCATCCCCAAAATTAAATGACTTATATTTCTTTTTTGCTTTTGAGTTGCCCGATTTAGTAAAAATAACTAATTTGGTTTTTTCTGTATTAACAGTTAGTTTGTTTATGGAACAATACTTCTGTAGTGCGTTTAATGTTTTCTTTAATTCTATCGGAGAGTCAGCAAGAAATACATAGTCGTCGGCGAAGCCGAGCATATTGATCTCAGTCGAAGAATCAATTGAGATGCCTCTGCAGTCCCGCTCGATAAAAAAATTCTTCCTGTCTGCGATAAACAATAAAAATTCTATTGGACTGAGGCTCCCCCCTTAAAGAACACCACAAGTGACTTCTACCATTAGAGTTGAACCTTCAACAGTTTTTATACAAGATGACACCTTAGAATAAAAATCCCTCATAATATTAATTAACTTAGAACTCACCTCCAAGGCGTATAATTTGTTCCACAAAAGCTGATGAGAAATGGATAGAAAAGCTCTCTTAAAATCATTTAAGAAATGATTTTGATCTTTTCAACTTTTGACTTTAAAAAGACGCTATTTTCGTTTTTTTTAATTTTTTTTATTTCATCACAATGGTCCACTAGGTATTAATGTATACTAAGGAATAAATTTTGTTTTTTTTATTTTAGACTGTCAGGAACGGCTCTATGGGGGGCACCGCAAACTCTTACAAATTTTAGATCGCCATTTTTGGGTCCCTCTACGAATCGTTAATAACGGTTAAAAAACGAAACAATTTTTTCTTTTTGTAGTTTTTATAATGTACTTTAAGGGGCAAAAATCGTTTTTAATATTTTAAATAAAATGACTATGAAAAAAAACATTACAGTGGGGCCTTTTTTTTTGCCTTCGCAAACGCAAGTAGGGTAATGTCACCTTGAGTGGACCGCCTAAGCTTTTTTTCGAAAAAATTCTTTATGAAAGCAAATTAATCGGAGTTTTCTATTCGAAGCTTTAGTTTAGATCCCTAGATAAGTGTTTATACCATAATAGCTTTGATTTTTTTTTATTTGGAAGAAAAAATTGATTTTAAAAAATAGCTAAATTTTAAGGAATGAAAAAAGTGTAACCTTGAGTGGACCACTCCTAAAAAAATTGCAAAAATTATTCTAAATTCTTTAATGTATTTAATATTTCAGATATACACTACCGTCCGTGAGTATCAGGACGCCCCTTTTTTCATGAGTGGAAAAATGCTTAAAACGTAGAAAATAAGAATGACAAAAATTTTTCGTATTTTTTTCCTGAAAGCTGATGAAATTATGAAAAGACTGACACCTGATCGAAGAATTTTCGTTGACTATTCTGTCAGGTACAGAAAAAATACTGGATTTTGCATGCTTTCGTAATTTTTTAATTTCTCGAAAACTAATTTACTTTTATTATCGCTCTTAGTCTTGTTTTAATCTCTACTTAATGTAGAATCGAAATTATTAACTGGTATTGTGAAATAAATTTTTCCAAAAAAATTTGAAACCGTGAAAGTAGGATTAAAAAAATTCAAAAGAATATTGTCAAAAAGGTCAATGTAAATATGTTCATTTAATAGATATACTAAAATTCAAAAAAGCTTTTTAATTACTTAATGATTTAATTAAAAAAAAATTTTTTTTTTGAAAAAGTGTCAATCTGTTTTTCAAAATTTTTTTATCCGACTTCCAATGGGAAATGCCAGTGTAGTGCCGATTTTCACCACTGGCTTAGTACTCAGACGATTGTTCGGCGCAGTCTAGCCGAGCCTCGACAATTAGTGCTGGCGCAGTACAGAATTTTTGTTTCGCCATAGCTTGGACAAGCCACGGCGGCAAGTGCTGGCTGAATAGAGAAAAATGGTTCACAACGCTCTTTGCCAACATTGCTTTTTTGCCATAAACTAGCAAAAAATTATAAAAAACGTTTATGAATGTTTAGATATAAATATAAATTTATTGAAAAAAGATTAATATTTTACTTTTCAGTTGTTAATTTTTTATTTTTATTAAATTTAATAATAAGAATTTAACATAATTGTTTAATTTTGTAAATAATGAATTATTTAAACAAATTAAAATTATAAAGAAAATTTAAACTTTAATCTCAATAATAATTTGGTTCCTATTAAAATACTATTATGCTTCTTACTATGAATAAAAAATTATTACAAAATTACCACCTTATTTAAGAATTACGTAAAATGTTAAATGCAATAAATAAAGTAATTTAATTTAATTATTAAAAATTCAGTTTAATTTATTTTATTTCAATTTATTATTTCTAACGTATCCCTATTTTTTTCTCATCTTTGACTCAATAATTTTATGTGGTGTTATTCTTAAGATAATTATTTGGATATGGTTGTCGGTAAATAATTATATTTTTTGAATTTAATTTTTGATCTGAAAAAATAAGCTGCGTGAACAACTGCACTGTGCATCTGTGAGGACTCGAACCCCAGTTAATAGCTGCCTTTCGCGGGACTAACGCCTACACTAAAAAAATGTTGGGCCGTTGGCTGTACTGGTTCGGAAACAACCAGTTTCCCTTTCAACCAGCACGTCAGACGTCCTTTTTCTAGACAGTAGAGACATACTTTTTCAGCGCATGCGTTGTTCTATGGTTTAGGGAAACAGCTATCGGCACAGCGGTTGAACAGAAAAAGTAAGTCGTCTGTCAAGAAAAAGGACGTCAGACGTGCTGGTCAGAAGGAAAACACTTGTTCTGGCGTTTTAAGAGAACCAGTACAGCCAACGGCCTAAAACTTTTTAGTGTACCAATGCACCATGTCAACACAGCCTGGATGTTCACGTTTCTTATAATCTCAGGTCAAGCCCATACACTAGTCGAAGAGCTGTATAGTTAATGTAGGAAATTATTTGCTGATTAAGAATTTGAATTAAGGAAGATTTCGACTATATCAGCAATTAGTGAAATCTATTAGACGTCAATTAAACTCTTTGGTTTAGAGTCAGGTGTTATTTTTAAGATAATTATTCCGATATGGTTGTCGGTAAATAATTATATTTTTTGAATTTAATTTACATTAAAAAAATTAAAATATAATAAATAATTATAATATTATAATTTAATATTATAATTAAATTTAAATTCAAAAAATATAATTATTTACCGACAACCATATCGGAATAATTATCTTAAGAATAACACCTGACTCTAAACCAAAGAGTTCAATTGACGTCTAATAGATGTTACTAATTGCTGACATAGTCGAAATCTTCCTTAATTAAAATTCTTAATCAGCAAATAATTTCCTACATTAATTTTTTTCTACTTCATTTACTATATCTATTGTTAGTCTCCATCTTTAATACAATTTCTTTAAGAAGAGAAATATTTTATGAATAATAACTATTTATTTTAGTATTTTCGTTAAGAATTGAGGGGTTGGATGCTATAAGGGGATACGCGTGAAAGTAACTATGCTCCTTATAGCATCCAACCCCTCAATTGTAAAAAATTGGGGATTTGTATTACAAATTAGTAGGGGAGAGTGGTCCTAAGTTGGTCGCCTAAGCAAATTGGTCGAAAATAGTAACAAAATGAAATTTAATTACTTCGGCAAGTATATATTACTGTTCAGAGATTGTTTTGATATAATTTTGTGGTATTCCGAATGATATAGAATGACTTTTGTAGTCATACAATAAATAGTGAAAAGTTGCATTTTGGACATTTCAGAAATAACGGTCTTAGTTGGCCACCACTTTTTTTCGCTTGAGTATAAGGAAGAAATAATATTCTTTTCAATTACAAAGAAATTTTAAAAATTTGATACATTTAGGACAATAAAAACGCATTATTTAACTATTTTTGTTTAGAAAATGAAGCATTGTTTTTTTTCTTATAATTATTTATTTGCAGTCCTAATGGGAAATCTCTGTACAATGCCAACAGTGACAAATGGCGCAGTACAGAACCATTTGTTCTTCCAGCATTTTGCCAAGTCTTGGCAGGGTAATCTTGGCGCAAGACAGAATAAATGGTTCCGCCATAGTTATGCCAAACCTTGTCAGGTAAATCTTGGCGCGGTACAGAATAAATGTTTTCGCCATAGTAATGCCAAACCTTGTCAGGTATAAATCTTGGCGCAGTACTGTAAATATGTTTTAAAGAACTTAATTTCAAAATTCACAAGTTGAATAATTTTTTTTGTTAATTATTCATTGAACAAAAAATTCAATACTAAATTAATAATTTATCGTTAGTTAAAATATTTGTAGTCATATTCTTATATTAACTAAAGTTTTAGTAGAATGAATTAAAATTGTGAAGTTGAATATACTTTTTATTTTTTAAGATGGTTAAAATGACTTTTCTTGAATTTACTTTGTACTTGATTTTAATAACTATATAGTGAGAGCTGGTAAAGCGAACTACATTGGACAAGTTAAACAAATTTAATAAAATTAACACAAGCTTCTTGGTAAAACCAACCATCTTGTTAGGTTGTTATTGTTTTCATTCACATTTCACAAAAAGTAACCTCACTTTTTTGTCATTTTTTAATTATATGCAAATCTAAATTTTGAGTATGATTGACATGAAGCATTTTTTACTGTATCTTAAAATATTTTTTATTGTTTTATTATTCTTCTAGTAAATATTTAAACAATGTTCTTATGTATAAAAGTCTCGTTTTTGTTTTAATGGTGTAATGTAATTATTCGCTAGGGTAAGTCCGGGGGAGATGGACATACGGGAGAGATGGCCAGTTGAAATATTTTACAGAATTTTTTAATAAACATCACTTATTATGAGCTATTCTTCAACTGTTTGTGACGCTAATAAATGTACACAACAAATTGTTGAAAAATAATGAAAATTTAAGCGTAATCCTTTTACATTTTTTTTGCATAGGTCCAAAATAATTTGAGAATTTCAGATTTCTTATTGCTATATTGTTATTTTTTAACGGATTTTTTAATTTCAAGTTTTATTGAGTAGTGCATAACCCACGCTTCGATATGCACAAAAAATAAATGGAAAAATTATTTTATTTATTTAATATTTTGATGTTTACTTTTGTCATGTATTATTGGGTGAGATGGCCATTAATGACTTTTATTTAAAATTTTTTATGTTAATGTTAAATATTTAAGAAATATTAAAGAAAAACAATTTAAAAATGTCCGAGAACAAAATAATTGATCTAATTGACATTATAGATGGAGTTATATTTGTAGGTTGAGTCGAAAGTTACAATCAAACGACATTGATTGAAGATTGAATTTGAAATATTTGGCTACATAAAAACTGCACTCAATCCCATGATAAATGTTCAAAATGTGACCAGAATAAGAGAAAAGTAATTTGAACGATTAAAAATTAAGTTTAAGCTAAAAGTAAAAAATTATAAGCATTGGCCATCTCACCCGGACATTCCGGGAGAGATGGCCAAATGCACTTTTTACAAAATATAAATTTTGAGATTGTTCTTATGAAAGTATTTTATTTTATTTTTCGTTACTTTAAAGTTAAGTGTTCAATGTTTAATTATCAATAAAAGTTTAGACATAAATCGCTTTTTTATCATTTTTACAGTACTTTAAAAAAACTATGGCCATCTCCCCCGGACTTACCCTACTTATTTTTCCATTTGGCATTATATTGTTATTGATAATGGTAAATTTTTTTAATAAACTAATTTGGCAAATAATTTTGTAAAATCTGTTTATTTAAATGAAAAGTTGGAATATAAATTTTATATAAAAATTTATCAATTTTATTCATTAAGCTTAAATTTATTGTACTAATCTTTCATTTATATTAAAAATTAATTTTTAAATGATTCCTTATATTTTAATATTCTTCTGTAATATATATTAAATATAATGTATATTACAATATACTATTGTTGCAATTACAATATCCCACTTTCAAGTTACAGAGCATATTTTCATACTTTCTTCGTCCCGTGTAGAAAAATTTTAGGGCGCTGACCAAGCGCTTAATAGACTGTCTAACGTCTTTTTAGACCCATGGCAGACGGTCTTATCGAGCGGCTGTTCAGAATTGAAACGAAACTTCCACGCTTCGTCTAGAATAGACCAGCGTTTCTAGTCTGATCAGCAGTGCTAGTAAATTCTTATCTACGTCTATTCAAAATTTATCATTATATGTTATGACAACTATTCTTAAAATGATAAGACTTAATTATATTTGAAATAATTTTAATGACTTTTTTTTACATAAAAAGTATAAAAAAATATTTTAATTTTCTGTATTTTTCACTTCAACTTTCTTTAAGCGAAAGGCTTTGTGTCCCTCCCAATCTTTGGCATTGTAGATATAGTAGTCTTTTTGTAAAATAAAATTTACTGCAAATCAAAACAGCCGGATAAAACTAGCAGTCGTACTCAGCACCAATCTTTAGGCGTCAACCACTAATTAATGAAATTAATAAATAAAAACTTACTAAATTTGCTATTTAGTGTACAATTTATTCTCAAATAACAATATTCGATGGTTTTTTAAATTATTAAGTATTACTAAATTTGAAGGAGAGGCATATTTGTAGATGACGCCTAAACATTGATGCTGAGTACGACTGCTAGCTTCAGCCGACTAGTCAAAACACATAGAAACACATCAAAATCTATTTTTTCAGTGCACATTTAAAATTAAATTATACAGAAAACAGCAACAACATAGCACATTATTATTCACATAAAACAGAAACCACAACGAATACTAAAATTCACAAAGAAAATGTACCATACACTGACTGATCTAACGACGCCAAACGACGCGACGCCATTAGGCGCCATGTTACTTAACAGCTGGGCATACATCGACGCATGCGCATATAACATCCTAGACCAAATCTAGACGGTCTTAATAACACCGTACTAGACGGACATATTTGACTTAGATTTTTTCTAATAAGCCCATCTGTTAAGTAACTGATTCGGGACTTGATGGACCGTCTAGAATTAGACGGACTTGATGATTGCTAATCGGGAAATCATTGGACTCTAGACTGCCACAATATTTTTCCACACGGGGTATGTATGTATATTCTAACTTTCCATTCATGAGCCTCCGTGGCGCAGTTGGTAGAGCATCCGCTCCTAGCGTCTTGCGTTCGAGACCTCATGATGGTAAATATTCAGGTAAATAGAAAAACAAATTTTCTTCGACAGGTATTAACATTCCAAGCATACATGACATGAGAATAGCATGAAATTCTTTTTTTTTAATTTATAAATTTTTTTTATAAAAATAAAAGTAACATCAGCGTGACACAAAATACGTATTCACCTGTACTACCGCAACACTAACATTCTGCATTGACGCCAGTACTGAATTAGTACCGATTGTCAGTACAGAACATTGTCTACATGCCGACGTTATATCTGTATTGCACCAGTACTGAAATTCAGTGTAGCCCCGATACTGCCAACGCTGGTATAGTACTGCGCCCGTGGTGCATTTTTCATTGGGTAGTAGATGTAACAATTCCTTTTTCTCCGTGTATGTTTTGCTTCTTTTTTGTGTTATTCATCACGATAAAGACCGTGAAAGTGTAACGTAGGAATTAAAGAAAAACAAAAAACAATAGAAAAGACATACTACAAAAACGCCAGTCTCCGCAGCCATCCACCACCCCAATGAGAAATGCACCACGGGCGCAGTACTATACCAGCGTTGGCAGTATCGGGCCTACACTGAATTTCAGTACTGGTGCAATACAGATATAACGTCGGCATGTAGATAATGTTCTGTACTGACAATCGGTACTAATTCAGTACTGGCGTCAATGCAGAATGTTAGTGTTGCGGTAGTACAGGTGAATACGTATTTTTAGTGTCACGCCGATGTTACTTTTATTTTTATAAAAAAAATTTATAAATTAAAAAAAAAGAATTTCATGCTTTTCTCATGTCATGTATGCTTGGAATGTTAATACCTGTCGAAGAAGATTTGTTTTTCTATTTACCTGAATATTTACCATCATGAGGTCTCGAACGCAAGACGCTGCTAGGAGCGGATGCTCTACCAACTGCGCCACGGAGGCTCATGAATGGAAAGTTAGAATATACATACATACGAAGGAAGTATGAAAATATGCTCTGTAACTTGAAAGTGGGATATTGTAATTGCAACAATAGTATATTGTAATATACACATTATATTTAATATATATTACAGAAGAATATTATTAGGTGCGCAACTAAGTTCCCGCTGTTTGCTGATAAATGGCGTTAGCGGTTATTGCTGGTCGTTTTTAAAGGGACAAAAACGTTTCAAAAACAAACCTTACATATACACGGAAAAACTTTGAATACCAATTGCTGTTAAACTCACAATGTATTGTTAGTAGATTGACTACTAAAGTGGGGAAAAAGTGGTCAAAAGACGAAATTTCTTATTTAATAGAAGTTTCGATAATAATACATGTTCTCTTTTTTTCAATATTTAGTAGTCAAGTTAAGAGAAACTCGTTTATGATGTATGAGAAAAAAAAGTTGTTGAAAAAGTGAATGTCGAAATTTTATTTTCTATATTCGTAAGATTGATATTTTCTTCGCGCTGCGTTTACAATTTAGTAGTCAAACTATCAGAACTGCACGCATACAAACGAATACCGCTGTTCGTGTAGTCACACATAACCACTTAATCTCGTGTTCGAGTTAAATGGCCGCCGTCATTCCACCTGGTTCTCTTTTATCAGTAAATGTGAGGTTATGTTTGAACAAGTCTTTTAAACTTGAACAAAATGTTTATATATTTCATTGTCACAGAATTGACCTTTAATATTTTTCTCAGTGTAATTGTTTTTTTAATTAAAATTTGAAATTAAATTAAATTTTTTTAAATATTTGAATTAGATTTAAGAAGATTTTTCTAAATTTCTTAATAAATATTTATATGATTATTTTTAATTAATTGAAAAAATTTTAAATGATTTCTATTAATGTAAAATTTTTTTTATATTAAAAAAATAATAATTAAATTATTTAATTAAATTAATTAATTAAATAAACAATTTTACGAAATAATAATGACATTATATTTTATTTTTCTATATGTCAAACATTTTTATAATTTATTACAAGAATGCTGTTTGATGAAAATTAATTCTGTTCATTTCAAAAATAGACCTTATTAATTTTAAGTAATTAATTGATTTTATCAATTTTGTATAACAAACAAATATTGTTTAAAACGGCATTAAACATATGCATACAAATTTTCTCCCAAGTGGAAATACAATTGTTGGATTAGTATATAAGACCACTGACTTATTTTCTCTATATGAATTGTATATGCGTTCCGTCGATTACAGTGTGCGTTACTTTATCTGTATGTTAGGGAATTAGATTAGGTTGCGTTAAAATTAAGTTATCAAACGACATTAGGTAAAATAGATTTCTTCCTTACTCATTAGTATGAGTGGCGACATTCTGTATACCTGTCACTGACATTCGACATTGTTTTTTTAGCGAAATCGTGAATTTTAAATGTTGATCAACTGACTACTAAATTTTCAAACTCTTTTTCTGTGTTTAATAGTCAGACTACGAAATATTGATACCGTTGCAGTTTTTCCCCACTTTAGTAGTCAATTTACTAAGAACACATGGTGAGTTTAACAGAAACTAGTATACAAAGTTTCTCCGTGTATGATAAACAAACCGTTATTGTTACGTTAGTGATTCTTTTTTGCATCATATACTTTTAATAGTTTTAAAATTTCTGATTTTGTGCCAAAACAAAACAGCGAAAACTTAGTTGCGCACCTAATAAAATATAAGGAATCATTTAAAAATTAATTTTTAATATAAATGAAAGATTAGTGCAATAAATTTAAGCTTAATGAATAAAATTGATAAATTTTTATATAAAATTTATATTCTAACTTTTCATTTAAATAAACAGATTTTACAAAATTATTTGCCAAATTAGTTTATTAAAAAAATTTACCATTATGAATAACAATATAATGCCAAATGGAAAAATAAGTACCGAATAATTACATTACACAATTAAAACAAAAACGAGACTTTTATACATAAGAACATTGTTTAAATATTTACCAGAAGAATAATAAAACAATAAAAAATATTTAAAGATACAGTAAAAAATGCTTCATGTCAATCATACTCAAAATTTAGATTTGCATATAATTAAAAAATGACAAAAAAGTGAGGTTACTTTTTGTGAAATGTGAATGAAAACAATAACAACCTAACAAGATGGTTGGTTTTACCAAGAAGCTTGTGTTAATTTTATTAAATTTGTTTAACTTGTCCAATGTAGTTCGCTTTACCAGCTCTCACTATATAGTTATTAAAATCAAGTACAAAGTAAATTCAAGAAAAGTCATTTTAACCATCTTAAAAAATAAAAAGTATATTCAACTTCACAATTTTAATTCATTCTACTAAAACTTTAGTTAATATAAGAATATGACTACAAATATTTTAACTAACGATAAATTATTAATTTAGTATTGAATTTTTTGTTCAATGAATAATTAACAAAAAAAATTATTTAACTTGTGAATTTTGAAATTAAGTTCTTAAAAACATATTTACAGTACTAAGCCGAAGTATTATTGCCAAGATTTGGCATTACTATGGCCTTGCGCCAAGATTACCCTGCCAAGACTTGGCAAAATGCTGGAAGAACAAATGGTTCTGTACTGCGCCATTTGTCACTGTTGGCATTGTACAGAGATTTCCCATTGGGTAGCGGATTGTTAATATATAACTAGCAAATCTGATTTGTTGTTGCAACAATTTTTTTGTTCTACAAACAAATTAATTGTTATCACAACAATTTTGATTTGTTAGGAGAACAAAAAAACTGTTTCAACAACAAATCAGATTTGCTAGTTCTATATTAACAATTTGCTAGTAGATTTAACAATTCCTTTTTCTCCGTGTGTAAATAAAAACAAACAAAATTAAAATTAAATTAAAAAAATCAACAGAACCTCTTATTACAATATTAAATAAAGGAACTAGCGCACACACTTATTTACAAATTTGTTATTATTTATCTCTTGTAGCTGCTCTCGAAAAAACAAGAAAAATTAAATTTTTTTTGTCGTAAACAATATTATTGTCCTCACAATGCGTAGAAGAATCTTATATTATAATTAGCTCCATAAATTATATCAGGGTTTATCAATATATGACACCACGAAATTATATGTTCCTCCAGTTTACCATCTCTGAGAAACGCAGGGTGGCCAACTTAGGACCACTCTCCCCTATAGTTTCACGAAAATTTAGAAGTTGCTAAAATCTCGCCTAAGACTATAAGACTTGCTCAAGATTTATTTAAATCTTAAAAATTTTTAGAGGCTTAAAATCAAAAATTTTTCAAAAACTATTTTGTATTTACATAGCTTACAGTATGTATTAAGAAAAAATAAAAATAAAAATGTCTTACATTAAAGTTTTGCTTAAAAAAAAATACTTAAAAAACTGTTGTTATAATGTCAATTACGCAATAGTAAACGTTAATTTTGAACCTAGACTCATTAGAAAATTGCAGAGACTTTGTACAGTTTCGGAAGGTTATTAATGCATTTAAAGTGAAATCTTTTAATAGATCGGTTATTGACCTAGATACTTGGCATGATTATTTATTGAATTATTATCCGAGTGAAATTTCTTACAGCACATCTAATATGACTCTTGTAAGATTGTCCCACCCGATTCTTGATAGTAGCATTACAACTGAAGAGATTGTCAAGAGTGTGAGGTGTTCTAAGAGTGGCAAGGCTCCTGGATCTGACGGTATTCCAAATGATTTTTTCAAGCACTTACCACAAAATTGGATCCTTTTTATTGGTAACTTATTTAATAAAGTTATGGAAATGGAGTCGATTGCAAATGACTGGGGAAATCTAATTACTACTATGATTTTTAAAAAGGGAAACCCTGGGAACCCTGAAAATTACAGACCAATCACCCTGGTCAATTGTATTGCCAAAATTTTCACACATGTTATTTGTAAAAGATTGGAGTCTATCTTCAATATCTTTAGGGAATTTACTTTTTGGTCTACATAACCCGTAATTAATTATAAGTTTTTTTAAATTACTATTATTTGAAATATCGACATTTGAGAAGTGAGCAAAATCAGTAGGATATTCTTTTGAAATGTCAAACAATTCGACATCACTATTTTTACTTTTACATTATCGATATCAACATTAACTTTTGTGGAATTGAATAAAACATCCTGATCCAACTAAATATTATTTTCGTTCTGATCGACATACACTTTTGTGGAATCTAAGGAAATATCAAATTGAATTGTATTCTCATTCTGATCATCATCTTGTGCCCTTGTAGTATTTGCCAGTTTTACAGTCTCAATTATTTTTTCATATGACGTGGATAAACTACTAGGCACAATACAACTTTTACTGAGAATAACTTCATCGTGAACCCTAGAAGAAAAAAAATGATCTTATTTTTGGAAGTTGGTTTATTTACTCTTGAATCTCATTCTTTCTCTTTCTTTTTGCAGATCCACTTGTAAAGCTCATTTAAATAATTTTAAAAAAGTTTTCTGTCATGTTTTAAAAGTAATTAAAAATTGAAACCTGTACCTGTCATGTACATAAGTAAATTATTTTCATATCAATAATATAAACTTAAACAGTATACACGGAAAGAAAAATCAAGACTTTATAGCATGAAATAGACTGCTACTACTTTTGTATAAACTTTTCTAGCCAATAAAGCAAAGATTTGAGAATTTTTAGCGTAATATTTTTCCGTACTAAATATGCATAGTACATATGCTTCTATAGTAAGAAAAGTGTGGTTTAATAGCAACGACGCCACGCGGAGATTGCATGTAACATCATCCTACTACGATTGCAGAAGTTCTATGCTTTTTCGGTATTAGACCCTTGCAACTGGCGATTAGGCCACGCCTACCAGGCATATATTTATTTGTTGCGCGCATCACAACTTATATTTAAGTTTTATATATATTCATTATTAATATTAACAGTTAAAATTTTTACAAAAAAATTAAATCTACACAATTTGTAGTTAAAAGTATGAAAAATTCAAACATTCAAAGATTATAATTTGAAACCTCCTTTTCAAAACTCCATTATTATCTAAAGTTTTAACTGAAATTCATATTTCAATCAATTATTATTAAAAAATTCTACGACAATTCAATTATTTGAATACAAAAAAAAATTTATTGAAGAATTCAATGTTTTTTTAAAATTTAACTCTCATTTAAAGAATCTTATCAACAAATTTTTAAATAGGTAATTAAAATTCTTTCGACAAATTTTAATAAAATTTCTATAATAATTTCATTTTTCAAGAAATTAGATTAAAAATGTATTAAAAATAATTGAATCTCTGTAAAAAAATTTGATTGAATTGAGAAAAGTTTTTGAAAATAATTGAAATTTTGTCAAGAATTTTATTAAAATTTTTTTAAATAATTGAAATATTGACAATAATTTTTTTATTAAAATTTTTGAAAATAATTGAATTTAAGAGAAAAATTTTAATATTTCTAAAAATAATTGAAATTTTGACTATAACTTTTTTTTAAACTTTTGACCATAATTGAGTTTCTGCTAAGAATTTTATTTTATTACTTTTGAAAATAATTGAATTCTTAAGAAGAATTTTTTAATAATATTTCTTTTTAAATACCCAATTATTTTTAAAACAAAAATAAATAATTTATTGAATAATTGAATATTTCTGAAAATTGTATTCTCATAAAGAATTTTATTAGCAAATTTTTAAATAATTGCATTACTTTTAGAATTATAATAAAATTGACATTTTATTCAAAAGCAGCAAATATTAATATAATCTCATACTTACAATAAATAATATCCAATATTTTTAGAAAAAGAAGCACAAGAACAGTCACTCACTATAGAAACACGCGCATTTGTATGTGAATACTCACTCACACTTACACTTACTCCAAACAGTAAAGGTAGGCGTGGCCTAATCGCCAGTTGCAAGGGTCTAATACCGAAAAAGCATAGAACTTCTGCAATCGTAGTAGGATGATGTTACGTGAAATCTCCGCGTAGCGCCGCTGTATTTTAAGTATAATAAGTATACAATAAAAGGCTATATGACAAACTTTATTAGTACTGAAAAGTTTCATGGTGAATAGGCATTAAGTTGTACTAAAATTACTCAAATTTTACGCCTATGTGGCATATAAAAGTTCTGTGCGTTAAATGTAAACCTTCCTATACTGTAAAAGGCAGATTTTTCTCTCCGTGTAATAGGCTTTTTAAAATTACATTTTCTCTAATCTTACACAAGTAGGGGAGACCAAGGTGAGTTGAAACAATTTTTACATTATCCAGTGTTAAACCATTATCCAGTTAAACCAATCTTTGGTACTTAATTACGATTTATAATGTGGAAGAAAGGAGTGTGGTGAACAATAAATATGACGCAAATATTTAACTTTTAAAATAACAATAAAAAGATATTTATTCAATAAATAGTTATTCGATCAGTCGAGGCTGGGTAGAAACGAAAAACACAACTCGAAAGCCCAAGCCAAACTGATGGTACAAAGATGGCAAAAATGCATTTTTGCCCAAAAAGGTAGTAGACAATAATTTGTAAAAATTAATGGTGGGAGGTGAGGAGATGTTTTTGTAAAGAGTATACATTTTTCTTAAACATGAAAAAAATGTATACCTAAATCGGTAAATTGTCGCCCGAGCGTTAATCCGGGTAGAAAAGTAATTAAATTCTAGACAGCCGATATACAGTAATAAAACCCTACCGTAAAATGTGCAAAACATCTGCTGGGTTGTATGAAATAGATAGTTTTAGGAAAAGAAAATTGAATGGAAAATCATAAATTTATTCCAACAATTTTACCCTAAAAACTTAAGTAAATAAACGGTTAAAATATCTCATCCGCCACATTACCCCCTCACCAGTGATAGCGATATAATATAAAAAAAATAAGTATTATTTAATACAGAAATGATGTTACAAGAATCAAAAATATTACAATGTAAATTGAAACATACATGCATACTTTTTACATTATTACATGACACATTACACATCGTAGACAGAAAACGTACAATTCTAATTAAATCCTGCTTGTAAACGATCAGGAAAACGTACAGATCTTTTTGAACGAGAAGAAAATTCTTTAGCTTGACGAGGTTTATCGTCGTCATTCGAAATAGGATTTTCCCGTATGTCAATAGTTTTCTCATCATCTGTTAGAGTGAAAGCTGGCTTTAATCTATTGATAGAAACTGTAACATTTTTATCGTTAATTGATATGACAAAAGTTTTGTCTCCTCTTTTTATTACTTTATACGGCCCATCGTAGGGTGGATATAAAATACTCTTAACTGCATCGTGACGTAAGAAAACATAAGGCGTTTTGTCAAGATCTTTAAAAATGAAAATGTTTTGTTTACCGTGTCGTGAGACAGGTTTTGGTCGCACATTACGAATTTGTTTACGTAATTCTTTACTAAAATCAGAATTTGCTTCTCGTTCAGATGGCAAGAAAAACTCAGCGGGGAGTCTAATATTCGAGCCATAGACCATTTCCGCGGTAGTTGCTTTTAAATCGTCTTTTATTGCAGTTCGAATACCTAATAGAACAATAGGTAACATAGCAACCCAATTGTCATTTTCGTGACATCTTATTGATGTTTTTAATTGTCTATGCAATCTCTCTACCATACCGTTGGATTGAGGGTGGTAAGATGTGGTACGCAAATGCTGTGATCCTAACATTTTACATAGTTCTTTAAACAGTTCGGATTCAAATTGTCTTCCCTGATCGGATGTTATTCTAAGGGGGACACCAAAACGAGCAATCCAGGTAGAGAGAAATGCTTCTGCGACTGTATGGGCTTCCAAATCTGCCAAAGGGATCGCTTCAGGCCAACGAGTAAAACGGTCAACGCAGGTAAGACAGTACCTGAATCCCTGACAAATAGGCATTGAAATTAAATCGATATGAACGTGCTCAAATCTTCCCGACAAATTATTAAATTGATTAATTGGTGCAGAAACATGTCGCGTGATTTTATTTCGTTGACATGTTATACATTGTCGAGCCCAATTTCTGCAGTCTTTATTTATGGAAGGCCATACAAAACGCTTAATTATTGAATTCTGTGTGGCTTTTATTCCCGGATGAGAAAGTCCATGCACAGAATGGAAAATTGATTTTCGCAGTGATTTCGGAACGTATGGTCTTACAACGTCGTTTGAAACATCGCAGAAAATGAATGCATTTTGATCCGGAAAATGAATTTTTTTTCAGTTTAAGAGAATTTTTCGAAGACAATATATCTTTTAATTCATTGTCGCAATTTTGTTCCGTTTCAAGAGATTTATGACCGATACTTTCCGAAATATCTTCAATTCGTGATAAAGCATCGGCAACGCAATTTTCTGATCCTTTAATGTGTCTTATATCGGTTGTAAATTGACCGATATAATCCAAGTGTCGAAATTGACGCGGAGAACATTTCTCTAATTTTTGTTGAAAAGCATAAACGAGAGGCTTGTGATCTGTAAAAATTGTAAAAGTTCTACCTTCTACGTGATGTTTGAATTTTTTAACACCTGTGAAAATTGCAAGTAATTCCCGATCATACGCGCTGTATTTTTGTTGAGCAGTTGATAAAGTTTTTGTATAAAACGCGAGCGGTTGCCAAGCTTTATCAACAAATTGTTGCAAAACTGCACCGATTGCGTAATCGGATGCGTCGACAACGATGCTTATTTTCGCGCCGGGTACAGGGTGTGCAAGCAAAGCAGCATTTGCTAGAGCTTTTTTCGATTCGTCGAAAGCAATTTCTGCAACATTGTTCCAAGGTACCGGAGTTTTTCCCGATTTTACACCTTTTAACAGATTATTTAAAGGCTGTAAAATTTTTGCGGCCTGCGGAACAAATCGACGGTAGAAATTAAACATTCCTAAATAGCAACGTAATTGTTTAATTGTCGATGGTTTTGGAAAATTCGTTATCGCTTCAACTCTTTCTTTTAAAGGCATAATACCCGTAGAATTTACAGTATAACCGAGAAAAGTTATTTCTGAAACACCGAAAACACATTTTGTTGGATTAATCACAACACCGTAATCGTTTAATCGTTTAAACAAAATATTTAAATGTTCATAATGTTGTTCCTCATTTTCCGAAGCGATTAAAAAATCATCGATAAAAGCATAAACAAAATCTAAACCTCGTGTAATTTCGTCGACAAATCTTTGACACGTTTGTGCAGCATTACGTAAACCGAACATTGTATTTAAAGCTTCGAATAATCCAAAAGGTGTTATAATCGCTGTTTTTTCAATATCTTCCGGCGCGACCGGAATCTGGTGATACGCTCTCACCAGATCAATTTTGGAAAAAATTTTCTTACCGTGCAGCTGTTGTGCGAAATCTTCGATGTGAGGAGGGGTGTACCTGTCAGGAATCGTGCGAGCGTTGACAGCACGATAGTCTCCGCATGGTCGTATACCTTCGTCCTTTTTTGGCACTATATGCAAAGGTGAGCACCACGATGCCTTTGATGGTCGCAATGTTCCCTGTTCGACCAAAAGTGAAAATTCCGCCTTTGCGATTTTTAATCGGTCCGGAGGAAGTCGTCGAGGCCTGCAATGTACAGGCGGTCCGGGAGTAGTTTTGATGTGATGAACTACATTATGTTTTAAAAATTTTTTATTGAACACTGGTGGGCGAGTAAGGTCAGGATATTTACTTAGTAGTTGATGATAAACACTGTCACCCACGACTGTTTTAATCGAGAAAACTTCACTATTTGCCGAACAACCCGCGGTAGAGAGTTTTGTCACAGAATCTATTAGTCTTTTGTTTTGTGGATCAATTAATAAACCATAATATGCTAAAAAGTTCATTCCGATAATTGGTTTATTAACATCCGCGACCACAAAACTCCACTTAAAATTTCTGCGCAAAGAAAAATCGAGATCGAGTGCAATTGTACCGTATGTAGCGATCGGTGTGCCGTTTGCTGCAAAAAGTTCATATTCGCATTTTTGCACTTTTCCGCGAATTTTGTTTCGCGGATAAACACATAAATCGGCACCAGTATCAATTAAAAAAGAATCTTTTGTGTTTCGGTCAGACACAAATATGCGGCGTGACTCAAAACCGCCTGCGGTTGCCGCGTTTATTGACGGTTTTGATCGTTTCCCGATTTCCACGCACATGGATCACGGCACTTTGTTGCTTTTTCCTTGTAACGAAAATGGTACCAGCAAAATCGTCCATCTTCTTTGTACTCACTTTTTCGTCCCGGAGTGGAACTGCGGTTCCGACTTTTACTGCGGTTCCGCGTGCGGTTTTCGTTCCGCTCGCGTCCGAGAGATAACGCGGATATCTCTTCGCGTAATTTTTTAATTTCGTCCTTCCAACTAGAAAAATCGTCATCTTTTTTAATTTCCGCAATCCGTCCCGCATTCCGCGGTATTTCATGTACGCGATCTGCGGTATCAATTAATGTGTTTACTTCCGCGATATTTGACGCGGCTAAAACCCGTTGGATATCTGTCGGCAAACGATTTTTCCATAAAGTCAAAATAAATTCTTCCGGAACGCAAGTCGTTGCGAGTTTTTTTTAAATCGCGGAAAAATTGTGACGGTTTTCGATCACCGATTTCTTCGTTTTCCAGCAGTCGTCTCACTCGCGAAGAATCTCAATCCGATAGTCTTTTTATTAAAACCTTTTTTAAACATTCATATTTCTTCTCATCTGGAGGTGAAATAATAATATCCTCCACTTGTTCCACGTATTTTTCACCGATATTAGCAATTGTGATATTAAATTTTGTATCGTCTTTTGAAATACGCGACGTAGCGAATTGCGCTTCTAAAAGTCTAAACCAAAGCTCTATTTTATTTGGCCAAAACTGCGGAATGCGTAAATTTCCCGAACTCACAACACTAATGTCCACTTCACCCTTACCGTCGTTATCTCCGGGTGAATTGTTTTTTTCTTCTGTATCAGACATTTTCTTTTTTGACAAGTGTCGATTTCACGAGAAGAAAACTTATCACTCACACTAATTTAACCACTTTTTTTAAAACGGGGTCACCAATTTGTGGAAGAAAGGAGTGTGGTGAACAATAAATATGACGCAAATATTTAACTTTTAAAATAACAATAAAAAGATATTTATTCAATAAATAGTTATTCGATCAGTCGAGGCTGGGTAGAAACGAAAAACACAACTCGAAAGCCCAAGCCAAACTGATGGTACAAAGATGGCAAAAATGCATTTTTGCCCAAAAAGGTAGTAGACAATAATTTGTAAAAATTAATGGTGGGAGGTGAGGAGATGTTTTTGTAAAGAGTATACATTTTTCTTAAACATGAAAAAAATGTATACCTAAATCGGTAAATTGTCGCCCGAGCGTTAATCCGGGTAGAAAAGTAATTAAATTCTAGACGGCCGATATACAGTAATAAAACCCTACCGTAAAATGTGCAAAACATCTGCTGGGTTGTATGAAATAGAAAGTTTTAGGAAAAGAAAATTGAATGGAAAATCATAAATTTATTCCAACAATTTTACCCTAAAAACTTAAGTAAATAAACGGTTAAAATATCTCATCCGCCACAATAATAACAGTTTAAGCTTTATAAAAACTATAAATAATATTATATAATATATTTTATAAAAATTTAAGAATAATAAAATTGAGCAACAAACTCAATAATAACAAAAAAACCTATAAATAGAAATTATTTTTGACCTTTGTGTATGAAAGAGCAACTCGAGAAACGTTTTTGTTAATATTTTTTTTCTTTGGAAAATATAAAAGTGATTTGTTACAACTCGCCTAGGTGCGAAAAACTGTGCATCGGTGCGAATAATTGTTTTTTAACTAAAATTTTGAGACTGACACAAAAAACAAAACCATTTTATGAAACTAGAATATTAGAAGTGTGCATTTAATCGAGTCGAACCGAACATTAATCGACTCGACAACAGAAAATTTGAATCGGAGATAATTCGATTCGAATTGCTCAACTCGACTCGGTTAATTTTGGATTCGAATCGGCCAATTCAAAATTCGAAGGTTCAAATTTCAAATTGGCAGTTCGAATCGAATTTTCTCTCGATTCGAATCGGCCAATTCGAAATTCGAAGTTTCGAATTGCTCGACTCGACTCGATTTTCGAATAATTCGGCCAATTCAAAACACAACATACTGCATACACTATATAGCAATTCGAAAGTCTAACTTCGATTTTCGAATTGGCCGACTTTATTCGAAACTCGAGTCGAGTCGAGCAATTCGAAATTCGAAACTTCGAATTGTCCGATTCGAATCAAGAGAAAATTTGATTCGAACTGACAATTCGAACCTTCGAATTTCGAATTGGCCGATTCGAATCGAAAGTTAACCGAGTCGAGTGGAGCAATTCGAATCGAATTTTCTCTCGATTCGAATTTTGCACACTTCTATAGGATATCCAACAGTTATTAAGGTAAATATTAGAATAATAAAAATATAATATGTGTCGAATAATAAAGTATCAAAGTTTCGGCCGAAAACTTACTTTTAGCAATTTTTTTGCACACATATTAAATACATCTCAAAAACTTTTCTCAGGTGGTCAAGTAAATTTGCATCATATAGTGAATCAAAAATGTAATAAACTCACACTTTTCAAAATTTTTAAAAGGTCATAGCCTTCGAGAAATTGGTTTTGTTACAACTCACCTTGGTCTCCCCTACCTACATAGCCTTGTTAATAATAAGCAAACATATTATCGTCGGTTTGGTGCAGAAAGGTGCTAATTCAGACTAGTCATAAAAAACGTGCCGTTTCAAAAAACATTTGCGAAACCTGCCATTTGAGCTTAGATCTGGAAAACATGCCAACTCAGAATTAACGTTCTTTTTTATTTTAGGTACAAGAAAGAAGTTGTCCATCAAATAATAAATAATCAACAAATTAATTTAATAAATTAGTAAAAATATTCTTTTTTGAAAGAAAAATAACAATTGTGCAAAATGCAACTAGAAAAATCATTTTTGTATAACTTTATTACCTTTGCTTTAAATTTTATCTGTACTGCCAAGTGTCAACCTAAAATAAAAAAAACGAAAAAAATAAACCTCAATTCTGAGTTGGCATGTTTTTCAAATCTCAGCTCAAATGGCAGGTTTCTCAACTGTTTTTTGAAACGGCACGTTTTTTACAACTTGTCTGAATTGGCACCTTTCTGCACCCAACCGACGATATATGTAATAAAAATAGCTGAAATAAAACACTTAAACGAACAATACCTAACGAAGTTGCAGATGTAACTTTACACTACTCTAACCTATCGACCTGTAGACTACTATTAGAACTAATGTGCCTCTACAAGTGAGCGCGTTATTTAAAATTGAATATTGAATTCAATCAAATTTTGTATTATGTTTATAACTATCAGGGCCCCTCCTACTGAAAAGGTCTCTTGGGGATTTAGTTACGTCACTCCCAGGTAGAAATTTGTCAAGTATTACTTGTTTCCTTCCAGTAGCTGTAGAGTCGAGAGCGAGTTTTACTTGTCAAGACAATCTGGCTAGTCCTGAATGAGTGACTGGCCAGTTTCACTGGATAAAAACAATTCCCCTTTGTAAACAGTACTTTTGTCAAGTCACTTACCAGAAAATCTGATCATAATAGTGATAAAAATTTCTTTCCAGACACTGTCCAGTCACTGATTTGAAGAATTATTTTTCTTCATACCTCGGTCGAAAGTACGTACTTCCCTCTGCGATTTCGCAGCAGAAAGTCAAACATTTGTGCTTTGGTTGATTTTCATACCCAACCTCTATTACAGCGGGAGTAAAAGAATTATCTGTCGGTAAAAACACCACTGTCGGTAAATAAGAAAATTTCGAGTCAATGAAAATTTAACGAATAATTGTTATCGCAATATAAAATGAGAAAAAAAATTATCAAGAAAACTTTTTATACTTTATAAATTTATTATCCACAAGCTCTGAATATTGAAATGAACGAAATCTTTTGCTGATATAATTATTTTCAAAACTTATTTTAATAAACATTAATAACAAAAATAAAATAATTAAAAATTTTTTAATTTCTTTTTCAATACGTGCCAAAATGTTATAATAAAATTTTAATAATTTGAAGAAATAATGAAATTGTGTTCATTAGAACGTTTAGAATTTTAGAAGCATAAAATTAATTTTGTACCAACAGAAAAATTCTTTTAAAAATATAATATTAATTTATCTTTTACATTTTTTTTCGTGCCTGCCCCCGACCAGAAGCACTCGCTTCGCTCGTGTATCAAATGTCGGGGCAGGCGAATATTGTTTGCAAAAGAGAGACAGAGAAAAAACCAGAGCTTCACGAGTGTCCGCTAGAGGCGTTGAAGCGGGGCCGAAAGTAAATAAAGATGGCCGGCTGTCAAGTGAAACACAGTTGCAATTTTCTTAAAACATAAATTAACGAGCGTACTTTCGACCGGATATAAAGAAAAATAGTATACATTACACGGGCAGAAATTTCGAAGCCCTTCACTGTGCGATGATGCCCTCGGCTTCGCCTCGGGCATCATTTCGCACAGTGCCGGAATTCGAACTTTCTGCCCTTATAATGTAATGTACTATAAGATTCTACCTAGAAAAACAGGTCCACCACTGATCAGAAAAACTTGCCGAATCCTATTAAAAGAATTATTCTAGATTTTTCAAGAATTTTTAACTAAAATTCTTGTTAAAATCGATTATTTTTAATAATTTTTGAAAATGTTCTTTGACAATTTTCAAATCCATTTGTTTACAATATTCAATTTTACGAAATTTCAATTATTTGTAATTTCTTCAATTAAATATAGGTATATTAGAAAATAAAATTTTTAAATTTTAAAATAAATTTTCTAGCCAGAAAATCTTGACACTATTAAAATAAGAAACTGCGGACACAGAAACTGACCAGTTACTAAGAAAAAAACAAAGCACCAGTCCCATATAAATACACTCTTAGTTAATCATTTATAATTAGATATTAAAAATAAATTTTATGTTCCATACGGTCAAAAACAGAAAAATCTAAAGTAACTTTATATAATAGTTATGATCGTTTCACTGTCACATTACCAAAGTTTACATTTTTCTAAATTTTGACAAGATAAGCCGTCAAGTCTCTGACAAGTGACTAAACAGTTTATCTGGTCATGATTTCTGATCATTACTTCTAACAAGTCACTGGCCAGAAATTCTAATCACAATCGGTGACTAGTTCTTCAGTTCTTAAACTTGTAGTTATGATAAGTTACTATCTAGTCACCGTGGCTGCGTGGTAACGCACATGCACGGAAAGAAAAAGTCTAAAGAATATTCTAATATATTATAGAAAAGTTGGACAAGATGGACAATTTATAATATTTATTTGATTTCCTAAAAATTATTTCAAGATGTCTAAGAAACTTTATGTTGCGTATGATAAAACGTTTGAAATGTATTAAAAAAATTATAGATTATAAATATTCTCATATAATAGAAAAAATGTTTTTTATTGTCGTAAAATTATTATTATATTTTATGAAACTATCAATATACAGAAGTAAAATTATTTTAATACTTATAAGAAAGATGAGTTCAGATGTGTATTCCAGACAAGTTTAAAAAAATTACTATATTGTATGAAACATTTTGAAGAATCCGGCACGCGTCAGTTGCGCAGTAGTCTGCTGCGCATACATTTGCACAGTGAGAATGTCCTCTAGTATCGAAGGACCACCTGCAGCGTGCGTTGCGTAGCTAGCTGGTTAGGGTTGCGTTCTATTAATATTAGGGTTGTGCGTTCGATTCCAGTCGTTAGTAGATTTTCTGTTAGGTAGGCTATCATTAAGTATAAATAAATGTTTAGAGTTTATAGTCTATGAATTCTGGGTGCCATGTCAAGATACGTGGTGCTTTAAAAAAGTTTAAAAACTAAAAGGCAAACTATATAAATTTTTTTAAAATAAATTTTCTGTATGATAAGTTATTATACATTTCATTGTCAGGTTTTACATTTATATACAGTATAGTAATTTACTTTATATTAATTCAACATATTTACTATACTGTATTAAGAATCTTTTAATGAATGTAAGGATTAAATATTTCATAGAAAGGCTTTGTATTTTAAAACAGTATTGTAATTTATTTCATATTAATCCAAATTTTATTCATATTTGTCTTTATTTTCTTTAAACTTTATTGTAATTGCTATGAATATTAATTAAAGATACAGTATTGAAATATTTTTAAAAAGTGACTCTTGTCCAACTTTTTAATACAAACATTAAAATATTCTTTAGACTTTTTCTTTCCGTGCATGCGCGCGAATTTTTCATTCTTAGATTTAAGTGCTGTTGGTAGAGTAATTGTTTATCAGTCTTAAATATTTGAATAAACACAAAAATATAAATAAATATGTAAATATAAATAAAATAAAAAGAGCCAGGAAAAATTATATAATAATAATTAATAATTATATTTTATTCTGGATTTTGAGCAGAAAACTGTTCAGTTGCTAGTCAGTTACTTGCCAGATAATCTAACCAGTGACTGCTAAAGCAGCGCGTTACATTTCTAATCAATCACTTGCCAATTTTGAAAAATTCTCAAAAATTAAAAAATGGCACCTATGACAAAGAAAAAATGTCTTACATTACCCGAACAGTAAAAAAAAAAAATAAAACAAATAAAAAGTTTCTCATGGTTTTTGAGGTCGCTGATTACGAATTTGATGTGAAATTGACAAATTGACAATTTGACAGCTGTCAAACCAACTGTCAACTTTTATGAGAAGTAGAGTAGAGTGGGTCGAAACCACCAATTTTGCACTTTAAGGACTATAACTTGAAAACTAAAGCCAATAAAGAGCCAATTCAAAAAGGGTTTGAAAGTTCATATACTGAATTACATAAAATGAGTTATATACCCATCTCTAAATCACTTTTTCTAATAAAATAAACAAAATCTGAGGTATTTATTATTTAATATATATATATATATATACATAATTTGACATAAATTTCACTATCAATAATATTCTTCCTCTGGCACCTAGTGAATAATGATTCGATTTCCCCGAAGGCGTTGGACAAAATAATTTTTAAAGTGGTGTTGGTGGTTTCGCCCCACCAACACTTTTTTCGAAAAAATATAATAACTTCTAAAACACTTAAACAAATTTCAAAAAAACTACACCACTGCGTTCAGAACACTCAAATTAATAAAGAAATTCTATTCTTCTATTAATTTTTACATTATATTAACAATAATTCAATAATCAAGTAAAAAAATTTTTTTTTAAATTGTTAAAATTTTACATACGTCACTGTCATTTGGCAGATATTTTGGTAAACGGCTTGAAACTTCAGACACCAGCGGAGAATGTCTGAACTGTTATTCACATCGAACGATAAGTCGATAAGACGTAAAACACGAAAATAAAAGCGAATTGGTGGTTTCGCCCCACTCTACTCTAGTTTATTTTCTATAAAAATAAATGTAAAAGGGTTTTTGGGGTCGCTGATAACGAATTTGATGCCAAATTAACAATTTGACAGTTTTTAGTTGTCAAAACAACTGTCAACTTTAATAAAAGTGATTTATTTTTTATAAAAATGACCGAAAAATGGTTTTTGGGGTCGCTGATCAAGCATTTGAACTTAAATGAACAATTTGACAGCTGTCAAAATAACTGTCAACTTTTATAGGAAGTGATTTGATTAATGCAAAGTGTCCATAAAAGGGTTTTACAGATGCTGATTTTGAATTTGGTGTCCAATTAACAATTTTACAGTTTATAGCTGTCAAACCAACTGTCAACTTCCATAAAAGTGATTTGTTTTTGATAAAAATTACCATAATTGGCTTTTTAGGGTTGCTTATTATGGATTTAGTGTTATAAACACAATTTTACAATTGACATCTGTCAAACCAACTGTTAACTTTTGTGAGAAGTGAATTTGTTTGTATAAAAGTGTTATTACCAAATATGGTAATGACGCATCACACGTGGACCAATAGAGGTCGCTAGCGACAGATTTTGAAAAATAAGTTACTTCTCATAAAAGTTGACAGTTGGTTTGACAGCTGTCAATTTTAATATTGTCAAATGTACACAAAATTCGAAATCAAAAACTGCTGACAGTTGGTTTGACAGCTGTCAACTGACAAATTGTCAATTTAACATCAAATTCATAATCAGCGACGGTCGAATTGCGTCCCAAGGGCTTTTTAAAGTAGGTACAAGTTGAATTGCGTCCCAATGATTTTAGGTATATGTGGAATTGCGTCCCAGACAAAACCAAAAAATGTGAGTTGGCATTAACTTTTATATGAAAAATGAATAAAAGCAACAATGATTTGATTTTGAGAAGTAATTTTTAAATATGCTTTACAGTTTTTTTAACAAGCCCATCTTTTTATATCATTTTTTAAAGTTTTTTGGAAAGGAAACTTAAAACCTTTAATTACTATTAAAGGCTTACCTTTCTCTCCAATTATCACATTAAATGTATCCATAGTAGTGAATGAAAATGACACACAAATGAATTGAACAGGATAAATAGCACAACATAAACACACGCACGTTAATTGCCAACTGATTTTGAAACGAATAATTTCTTTAATTGCTTCCATTTCGGAAAGAGGAAAATATGGGGGAATCAGTTTGCCAGTGGTTCTCAACTCATAGGAAAATATCGACCGGCACGCAATTTGATTGACCCCCCGTAGCCACTGGGACGCAATTCGATCAAAAATGGATCATACCTGGATTTCCGCACGCAATTCGGGCACACCGAATTCAAAAATATAAATAACTTTGAAGGCTTTATTTGAAATATAATAAAATAATCAACACTTTCATTCACTTAACATTACTTACTCTCCCTGCGCACAGCAGTCTCAGCAGATCCAATTACAAAACTTATAAACTAATTACATATCAATTCTTACAATCTATTTACATAAATCGCACCTTAACCTATTCTCAACCTCTCAAACATTCTCCAGTGTCAGGGCTTCCGTTTCCAGTTCCTTTTGTCCATACTGATATTATCTCCCTTAATGGCCACCGCATTTTTTTATTCAAAATTAAATTAATTATTATTAAAAAACTATTTTCTGTCAAACGCGCGCGATCAAGAATCTAACCCTGCATAGTGCCACCGACACAGCCGGGCATAAAGACTCAAGGTTGTTAGTGTTTACTATAACAGTGTTTATATCAACAGTGCATTAGTAAATTCATCAAATATGTGAAGAAGTATTTTATAATATATTTAACTAAAAAATTTTTTTTTAAATGACTGATGTAAATAATAAATCAGGTATTGGTAGAAAACATGATTTATTATTTACATCAGTCATTTCAAAAAAATAAAATTTTTAGGTAAGTATATTATAAAATACTTCTTCACATATTTAATGAATTTACTAATACACTATTGATATAAACACTGTTATAGTAAACACTAACAACCTTGAGTCTTTATGCCCGGCAGTGTCGGTGGCACTATGCAGCGTTAGATTCTTGACTCGCGCGCGATTGACAGAAAATAGTTTTTTAATAATATTTGCTAAACTGTTAATCCAAGAGTAAAACTATTTGGCAAAAATATTTATTATACCTTCATGAACATTTTCTTCACTGGAAATTTTTGATCACTAAAAATTTTTTAGATAAACGAAACCCTTGAACATTGAAAATAATTATTTTGACACTATGTATGAAAAAAATTAATAACTTTTTTTACATAAAATATTTTACTTTCTGACAAATTTTGTTGTCTTGAGGATAGTTTAAACTATATTCTCTGTAAATATTATTAAAAAATATTTATAACTTTATGTTTTAGAGCGTGTTGAAGTGAAAAATTCAATTAAAAATGTGTTTTCGAAAAATTCAGTTTTTTGCATTTTTCTCGAAAATGGTAAGAGTTATTAATTTTTTTTATACAAGAAAAAAGATGCGAATTTCAATTTCCAATAAAAAAGTGATTTTTAAAAATTGTTTTATGACCATCGATTTTTCAACCATCAAGGGCCAACTGAAACGCCTGTGGAAATTTTATGTGTGGTTTTACTTTCCGGCGGCTCATGTATAGAGTTAAACTGTGAACAATTAACGCGTATTTAATTTGTAACGATGGGCTATGTATTAATATATAGAGAAATAGAATACGTCACACACACACAGCCATCGTAGTCGCGTTCAGCGTAAGAGCTACGAGAGAGTAGCGACCGCGCACGAAACTTGCGTCGCCTGCCTCCGCTCCCCCCACTACTTGCTCTCTTCTCGTCGCGACAGAGCGAACCGATATACCTCGCTGCACGATCCCAGATCGTCAGTTCGTCTACTGCCTTGGCTCGAGGTGCTGTTCTTGCCTAACAGGTACGAACTCACTTTAGGCTTCAGACTCAGAGGTGCTCTTCTAGTGAGTAAAATGCTGTCAAAAGAAATGTTCTTTCTACCCAGGTGCTCTTAGGTCGAACGAATTTTTTTTTACCAGGTACTATGCAACTGACCAGGGGTGCTCTCGTGGAAAGTTGACAAGTACGCATAGTTGAATTAATTTTCTTTCCTCGTAATTCATATTCACTCGTTACCGCATACGGCAAGGATTTTGGCAGCATCCGGAATTTGAATTAACCCCTATGTGCTCCTTGGTTAATTCTCTCAGAAGCGCGAATTACTTGTAACTAAAATCTAATGCGAACAAAGTATTGGCTTAACTCCGCGAGAAACAATAATTATAAGAATTAGTATTATTTGTTTAAATGAATTTCTAATGTTAACTAAAGTATTTCTTTCGACGAGAAACAATTGTTAAGTTACTTTTCATACTAATTTATGTTTCACTATATTTATATTTATATTTATTGTTTTCTTATTTTTATTGTTTGTTAAATATTTTCTTTTGTTTTACAATATATTCACTTTCGAAGGTTTAAAATTGAAATTCGTTACTGACTACACCTCTCCTCGATTTCACAGCACAAATCATAATTACGTAATGCTCAACCTAAGATTTACTAATTATTAGTTAAAGAAACTACGTTAGGTACCCGGATTCCATCCGGCGAGCGAATTTCGTAGCAAATAAAAATCATATCATTACAAATTAAACTGATTAGAATTAAACATTTTACTTTTTTATTAAATGCTTGTATAGAATTGACCTGTATACACTTCAACAAATCTAAAAAATTAAAATTTATCAAATTTATCTGCATACAATTAAACTATATAAAGTCAAACGTTATTAATTATAAAAAAACTTATTTGTGTAGAGTTGAACTGTGCACAATTAATGCGTATTTAATTAAACTGTGTGGAGTAAAAATTAAACTTTTTAAAAATTTGTTTGTCTAGAGTTGAAATGTATAGAATTAACGGTGTACACATTCACTGTATAGAATTAAAATGTGTAGAGTTAATACCACGCCTAATTTTTTTTATCTATCAACAGTATGAACTGTCTCTGAAAAACACGTGTTTGATGAAAAAATTAAAATGCGATGAAAGTCAAAGTCAAGTAAAAATCAAATCAATTTACGTAATCGACCCCCAGGTACGTGCTTTAAGCCTTGATTGCACAGAAAAACTTGGACTCATTTTTGTTGCATCTTATTTTTAATGCGTTTCAAATTGATTCAGATTCTTACTTAATTTGAGATCGAGTCTTAAATTTAAGTTTCAGGCAAGCCTTGAGTCTTAAGCGATTCTCAAGTCTTGCGTAAATTTATACCTTCAGGTACGCTTTGACCTTCAAGTGAGCGTCGAGCTTTAAGCGAGTCTTGAGCAAAGATTTAGTTTAAGGTACGCTTTGAGCCTTCGTCGAGTTTTTAGTTTTCAGCGAGTTTAAAGCCTATGTCTAGGCCATAAGTGTGCTTCGTGGAAGCTTTGAGGCATCCTACATTTTTTTACACGGGACGTGACTAAAATTTAACATCTTGGATTTTAAAGAATAATATTACTTAATGTAAACAGACGACATAATCTCAAATCATAAAAAGTGGTTTATAATATAGAATACACTTCAACTTCAGAAAAAATTCAAGTAACGGATGTAAAAATTATAAAAATAATTTTATACAATATAAAAAAAAGAGTTAAATTTTAACTCCCCAGAGGATTTTATAAAAGTCGCACCCATTTGGAAGTTAAAGCAAAGGGAATTAAAATTTACACAGTAAAAATAAGAATCAACTCCAAAAAGGAGTTAATTTAATAATTAACTCTCTTCTGGAGTTGATTTTTAACTCGAAAAATTTCACTCCCAACTCTAGTGACCGTCAACTCCCTAAATTTTTTACAGTGTAGATGTAAAAATTTATTATTTATTATTATTATAAATAATATTCAGGAATAAATTTTTCTCCTGTACAGAAAAAAGCAATTGTCAATATATTTTTATAATTTTTATGAAATGATAAGACCTTCTGACCTTTAATAGGTTGAATTCCTTATGACGAAGGACTGGGTCATGTGCGTAAAAACCTTTTACCTTTAACTTCCTGGTGAATCGTTTATTTTCACAAGAGTTCTCAATAGAAGAGTGTCTCAGCGATAATGAAATTTTCTAGGACGTTGTAGAGGTCACATCGTTAGCATCGTTTCTCAAATTCCACTGAGGTTTCCCAGAGGTTCAATCTTCGTGTGAATTCGCAAAACGTGTGAATCGACCCCTTAGGAAACGACTTCTCTCTCTCTCTCTCTCTCTCTCTCTCTCTCTCTCTCTCTCTCTCTCTCTCTCTCTCTCTCTCTCTCTCTCTCTCTCTCTCTCTCTCTCTCTCTCTCTCTCTCTCTCTCTCTCTCTCTCTCTCTCTCTCTCTCTCTCTCTTATGTTCTCATCCAAAGAAGAAGAAAAGAAAATCACTAATAGAAGGGCAAAGACAAAGAATCTTCACTTTTTAAAATACTTTCCTTTGCAAACAACGTGTATGTGTTACATAAATTACCGTCAAAATTGCGATAATTTTATTTATATCTTAAGACTTTATAAGAATAGGAATATTTTATTGCAAACTTAAAAATAGAATAAATTTTATCACTTTTCTTCTTGAAGCAAGTCGAAAAATTTTTTTTTAAAATTATCCACTTGCAACCAAAAGAAATTCTTTCTTTTAGCAATTACTGCTTTCTCTCTACTTAAAAAAACATCTCATTAGTGAAACAAAAAGTTATGTCTGACTAAATCTCACTTGCACTACTCAGAATCAAATTACAAAACTTTAAATTGATTCTTCTCTCTGAAACTCACTTTTACTAAGTCCTTTCACTATATTTCGACCAAAGTCGTTGCTGACTAAATTTTAAAAAAAAATACTTTGTAGGAATATTATTTAAGGTCTCAAAATCACGAAATAAAATGAATTTTATTAAAATTCTTGTTATTTATTGCAAAATATGAGTTTGAAGTGTACGAGGTGCTGTAACATGTCTGTTTTTGACAATAGAAAATATTTAGAAAAGTATCAAATTTACTGGAAAATTGTAAAAAAAATATCACAGTAAATCGTGAGGTGTTAAAATAACATTAGAATAGATTAAAATAATCTGCAACAGTTTAATCCCTCCAGAACTAAATTAACACCAGAAAGGATTATAATAATTCATTTTGATGTTATTTTTTATTGTGAATGAAATTTTATTACAAATCATAACAAAGTCAATGATTTTTCAAAATTCTGATCTGAGTAAGTAAGTAAGCAAGTAAACAAGAAGTATATAAACAAGTAAGCAAGAAGGAAATAAGGAAGTAAGTGAGTTAGTAAGGAAGTAAGAAGGAAGGAAATAACTTGCTTACTTGCTCGCTTACTTGTTTATTTCCTTCTTGCTTACTTGCTTTCTTACTTACTTGATTATTTCCTTTTTGTTTCCTTGCTTACTTTCTTAGTTGCTTACTTAGTTACTCAGATCCGGATCTGGTAATGCTAAATTTAGTGAATTTTTATTTTTAAATCTCTGATAATTGTTATTAACAATTTAGGGGATTAATTATAAGTACAGTCGGAACCCCATAGGGCCGTATATTTACGTCAGTGAAAATGTAACAACATTTTCACTGACGTAAATATACGGCCCTGACAGTTGGTGACGTAACGTGACGTTATCCAACACTTCTGAATTTAGAGACAATTAAGAAATATAACACTATTGAGAACATAACAATTTGGGATCTAATAGTAATGGGACCCGACTGTAGTTTGTTTTTTTAACATTTAGTAATTGAAATCCACCTAATATTTTGTATTTGAGATCTAAACGTAAATACCAGTTGATCTAATTATTATAACTCATTTATAATTGTTAAAGCAATTTTTATAAACATTTTTAATGATCTCTTAATAGCGAAATTTGTGAATTAAAGGATGCAATGTGCACTATTGTTGTTCAAAATAAACGACTTTTACTTATCATAGTTAAATAAAATAGAAATCGAATGTATAAAATTAGAAACCGACACTTCAGAAATTACTGGTGTTTATAGTCCTTAAGATCACGACATAATATAAGATTGAAGGTAATGAAAACTTCATTGTTAAAAAAGAAATTGTAAATTTTGTTCATAATGAATCCCTTTAACTGTGACCACTCTCTGACAACAAATTGAATTAATACAGAATAATGTATACTGAGAGAAGTCCAGGGCGTAATGATGTTTCGTTTGAGATGTTTCGAATCTAGGGCTCAGATGCCCTGAGTCCGTCAAACATTGTTCCCGCATGTAAGAGAACAACTCGTGACCGAAACTAAAAGTTGTAAGTAATCCCGCTTCGATACGTTCCACGTTTTTTATCGGGGCTTGAGACGTCCCGATCGAGAGTTCACATAAGAACATTCAAAATTATCACTCAAGCCTCGCACGGGACGTATTAGTTTCCGGACTTCTCTCAGTGTATGTATAAATGTATGTTTTAGATCTGATGGTTTTAACTGTAGCCTGGTCCTGATCAGGAATAGGGGTCAAGTTGTTTGATCTGACATTAACAATTTTTTAAATCTGACACGAAATTTGTATTCGCATAGAGAGAAGTGTTGTTGTAAATTTGACAGAATGTCTTTAGTAAAAAATGTACTACGCCGATAGTGGCGCCAACTCAATGTTTAGTAGAATAGTTTGCTCAGTATACTATCTTACTAAACAGTGTAGAAGATGGCAATGTCTGTTCAGTCAGTCCAAAGCTAACGATTCTGTTTATTAGATTTAAATTTATTTTAATTTGTAATATGAAGTCGATTTTAAATAATATGGAACGTACGTAGAAATCTAATTTAATTATTGACACTGTGGACATTAATTGTGACGCATGATAACAACTCCTTAATGTCCCCCTTTACGTTAAAAAAGGTTGAATTTTATCTAAATTTTGATCCCTCGGAAAGCCTTAATGAGGCCTGATTCTGAGGTTATGTTTACCTCTTGACCGACGTCTATGACCTGAGGCCAACTTCAGAGTATTTGTGGCCAACTTCAGGGCACTGAATCCGGCGGCGAAATCTTTTTATCTACCTATATTACAAAAAGATATCGCCGCCGCCGCTGTTTCAAGATTCTGTAAGGGCGCCCTATGCCAAAGGGGCCATCAAAACTTATGTCAAAATTGACCTATTTTTTTACCTATATGTCAAAAAGAGGATAAATAACGGCCTCACATTACGTCAAAATCTATGTCTAATTTGACATATTTTTTTACCTGTAGGTCAAAAAGAGGATAAATAAAGGCCTTACATTACGTTAATATAGGTCAATTTTGAGGGCAGTTTTGACCTAGGCGTCAAAATTTGACAAAGAATTTCCGCTACCCTCAAAATTTAGGTCAATTTTGAGGGCAGTTTTGACCCAGACGTCAAAATTTGACAAAGAATTCCCGCTACCCTTAAAATTAAGGTCAATTTTGAGGGCAGTTTTGACCTAGACGTTAAAGTTTGACAAACAATTTCCGCTACCCTCAAAATTTAGGTCAATTTTGAAGGCAGTTTTGACCTAAACATCAAAATTTGACAAAGAATTCCCGCTACCCTCAAAATTTAGCTCAAGTTTGAGGCCAGCTTTGACATAGACGTCAAAATTTGTCAAACAATTTCCGCGCGCAGACTTAATGATGAGGTGAAGTTTTCCATCTTACCTAACAATGTAAGGTAATTTTAAAATTGTGTTTGCTCTTACACCTATCATTTTGACCCAATTTTGACGTTTTATTTTTACTCCCTCATTTAGTTACGTCATAATCTATGTGGAATTTGACCTTTATTTAACTACAACTTAAAAAGGGACAATAAAGGACAATAAACGTATCTATGATACGTCAAAATCTATGTAAAATTTGACGCCTTTTTAACCTATAGGTTAAAATGGGTCAAAATATATGTCAAAGTTTAATCTAATTTTTGACATATAGATAAAAAAGGTCCATAACGATTGTTACATTACGTCAAAATCTATGTGTATTTTGTCATGTATTGTATGCAATTTATTAAGATGCATTGATATTAAGAAAAAATTACTTTAAATTTATAAAAATTAAAATAAATATAAAAATAGAGATAGGGGGTTGGCGCGCGAAGCGCGCAGGGGGGCGAAGCCCCCCCAGTAGTATATATATATATATATATATATATATATATATATATATATATATATATATATATATACTACAATTACTACTACAACTACTACTACAACTACTACTGCAACTTCGACTTCACCGCCTTGCGGATAAACAAAGAACTGTAATGTAAAACGCGCAAATTTTTGAAAATGATGTAGGCTTTGTAAATAATACAGAGCAAAATTAAGATCAATCAGCATAAAAAAAATTGAGTCTATATAACGTTTGACGTTTTACGTCAAACGGCCCAAAGCTGTACCCAAAATTGTATGCAATCAAAATACAAGTTATGCACATGAAAATACTCGTCATTACATCCCCTTTCAATTGCAAAGTGGCAGAATTAAAAATTTAAAATGGCGTCCTTACTACGTCAATCAGAAGAGGCTAAACTTGAAAATAAGTAAATATATTTATGAATTACTTTTAAAAAACGATGCATAAATATTAGGTCAAAATATATTTTAATGTTTTTGGGTCGCTAATTAAGAATCTGAAGTCAGATTTTCAAAATTCAAAGTGGCGGATTCAATATGGCTGACGAATTTAAAAAAAATTCTTGAATTCGATTGAAACTTTTTGCTCAGGGGTTTTTGGGGTCGCTGATTACGAATCTGAAGTCAGATTTTCAAAATTCAAAATGTCCAAAAACATTAAAATCTATTTTGACCTAATATTTATGCATCGTTTTTTAAAAGTAATTAATAAATATATTTACTTATTTTCGAGTTTAGCCTCTTCTAATTGACGTAGTAAGGACGCCATTTTGAATTTTCAATTCTGACACTTTGCAATTGAAAGGGGATGTCAGGACGAGTATTTTTATGTGCATAACTTGTTTTTTGATTGCCCTCAAAATTGACCTAAATTTGGAGGGGAAAACTACAGGTCAACTCTTGACCTGTAGGTCAAAAAATCTTGAAACAGCGGCGGCGGCGATATCTTTTTGTAATATATATGGGGCAAAATTCCTCAACTGACCAGGTCAAAAAATAAATGTTATTGAATTTTCTCGAAACTTTGCTAAAATGTTACTTTTATTAGTGGAATTGTAAATATAAAATATTATTGAATTTTATAAAATATTATATAATATTATTGAAAATTTACAACATTTCCAAATTAACAATGAAATTAGCATAGTTTAAAAAAAATTTTAATTATAATTATAAAAATCAGAGATTATAAAGCAGAATTATAAAAATCAGATATTACATTCGTAATTAGCTATCCTAAAAACCTTTAAGTAACGAATTTTTTTTTAAATCTGGCACCTTTTTTAAAATTAAAACCATCATAATGTATTTTAAAATGTGACTCCAAATTCGAATTTGGCGACCTGAAAAACCCCTAAATAACAAGTTTCAAGTAAATATAACGATTTAAATTTTTTTTCGTCGCCATTTTGGATCTGCCATTTTAAATTTTGAAAATCTGAGTTCAGATTAGTGATCAGCGACCCCAAAAACCCCCGAGTAAAAAGTTTCATTAAAATTCAACGATTTTTAAAAATATCGTCCCCCATATTGGATCCGCCATTTTAAATTTTTTAATTCTGATGTAAGATTTGATAGATTTGTAAACTATGATGACAAATACATAAAAAAAATTATATTTGGAAGTAATTTAAGGGCTTATAAGACTTTTATTGACAATTTTGTTGGATGATTTTTTATTTTTGTGTATTATATGCGTCATATAGAGCCGCCATTTTGAAATTTTTGAAAAGGCCGCATTGGATTCGAAAGTGCTTGGCTGTACGAACATTTTGATACCAAGAACATATAATTCTGTTGCGCTGAATTTTGGGTCGGCGAGTGATCCGGTTGACATGGAATGGCCCATATATATATATATATATATATATATATATATATTTATATATATATATATATATAGTACATTACTTTTGCGTCGCGACACGCTATACAATTCTCATAAAATAGTTTTCTACGAAAGATAAAATCTGACCTGCGACATAAACGTGTCTCGCTTTAAGTTGAGATTAATCGTATCTTAGCTTCCAGTTAGGGAAGAAGGTAAAAAAAGGTGAAAAAATTATTAAAACCACCTCCTTCCCCCTCTTCCTCAAGTAAATTGGGTCAGTCATTAATTTTTTATATTCGCACTCTACTCCATTGATTTCGAGGATAAAATTTTATTTAAAATAAAGAAAAATATTTTTTTTCCTCCGTTAATGGCTTCTTGATAAAGAAATATCTTTTTTCTATGACAAACTTTTTCCATTAAATATGTGCAGTGCCGCTCAATAACTTTTGTCCACCCTACAGCGATTAAACACTTTACAAAAAGTATTGTATTTTGTTTATTCTTAAATTTGAAAAGCTCAGAAAGGTCTTTTTTGAAAGCTCATTTCCTATATAAAACAGAAATAAAAAAATAAATTTATTGTTAATGTTTAAAAAATGTTATTGCAACATAAAATTTTTCAATTATTTTTTTGCTTTTTTTAAAGGGATACAGTTTTTTAGAAAATTATCGCATGTTAATCACAGTTTTATCATTTGAAAGACAGTTTTATCACCTTTAAAATGCATTTTTAAAAATTTTTTTAGGATATTTTTAAAGAATAATATGATTATTTGCTTAAAAAATTAGCCATTTCTTCAATTGCTGATAACTCAAAAACGGTTTGTTTAAAAAAATTTTTTAAGAACATAAATTGTTCATTTTTGCATATATGTAGGATCACAAAAAATGTATATAACAAAGTTTTCTTAGAAAATTTTTTTTTTACATATTCTGAAAAAAAATTTTTTACTTTTTTTATAGGGTAAACCAGACAGTAGTCGGCCACTGGCTCAAAAACCGTTAAAAACAATATTTTTTTGATTGCAAATGTATAGGGTCATTAACAATAGGTAATACTACCAACGTCTAGCAAAAAAAATTTTTTTTTTATCTTTTATGGATTTGTAGTTATTCAAAATTTAGAGGTGGTCGACTACTGTACAAAGGGTGTCCGACTACTGCCTAGTTTACCCTATTTTTAAGTTTTAATTTTAGAAATTCGCAACTTTTAGGTAATCATCACAACAAACAAGTATAGGGGAAGTATAGGCTTGCAGGCAGAGATGAGTACGTAGAAAACCTCGGGTATATAATACACGGTATTTTACTTGTATTATACATGTATTATACATGAGTTTTCTACATGTGTATTATACATTATGCTAATTTGAAGAAACATAACCTTAAATCTGCTATTTTCATGTCAGTTCTCATTCTCAAATCAGATTTTTAATAATTTATATAAAAATTAAAATTAAATAAGTTAACTGTTTAGCAAACTATAATTGTAAAAAATAATATGAATATAGAAGGGAGACCTATTATAATTAATAATTATAGGTGATAAAACTAGCTTTTAAATGATATAACTGTGATTAACATGCGATGATTTTCTAAAAATCTGTATCCCTTTAAAAAAAGCAAAAAAAATTGAAAAATTTTATTCGCAATAAAAAAGTCTTAATAATAATAAAAAGTCTTTGAAATATATATATATATATATATATATATATATATATATATATATATATATATATATATTATTAATTTCATTATGCAATAAATTTAAATAAATTTTATTTACAAAACGGGTGTAATGATTTTTTTTCCTAGTGGAATTTATTCAAAATAGGATGGATTTTTTGTTCGCTGAAGAAATTTTACGACCTAGATTTTGGTGCGTCGATGTCATTGTTCTTTTTTGTGATTATATGGAGTCTTTTGTTCTTTGGATGTAGTTGCACTTATGTGCATTGTATACACATATTTTTTAATATATCTTTGTACTGTGCATATATCTGTATTGTGTGCATACAGTAATACCCAAGTAAGTTCAAGTACTTTGGCAAAAAGCGCAAGTGACACGTCACTGAATGGAATCTTATTGTTCTTTACACATCTTCAGAGAGAGAATATTTATTTAATTTTGAAAAAGCATTTTACAATTTGGAGAAAAAATGCGACAAAGCGACACTTTTGATATAAATAATACTAAACCTTAAAGAAATTTAGTATAATTATATCAATTATTATAAGGAATACTTTTATAATAATACTTTTACAAAATTTAATAATATTCTCTTTCCTTGTAGTATATTATAATTCACTCAAGAGATCACATACATTATTTTAATCCAATTTAAAAAATAAATAATTTTTAGTATAAATACATTATATATAAGTTTTTCCAAATTTAAATCTAAAAAAATATTTAAAACTTATTCTTTTACTATATTATTTAAAAATATTACAATAATATTATTTTATAATAATTTTTGGATTATTAATTATTTACCTATTCTAAAAGGAATTTATTTATAATTATAAATTAATTTTTAGTTAATATAAAACTAATTTATCTACATTCAATAATGTAACAATTTTTATTCCATAACCATTTTAACATTTCATAAAATTTTATTTGTTTTAAGTTTATAGTTGCGTTTAAAATTTTAAATCAACATCCATTATGAAAATCCATTTGAGCCTGTAGATTTTCGAGTGACCCATATGGAAGATATTTTGGAATTGGCTTCCAATGAGTATCGATTTAGACTGGACTTGAGATTGAAATTAAGTCGAAGAGAAAATTTAGTTAATTTGTGTTTAATTTTAAATGAGTTTTTTAATTCTAATAATTGAAATTTTTAGGACCAAAATAATAAAAAAATTTATATTTCACATTTTATTTTTATACTTGAAATTTTTTAAAGTGATAAATAATCTTTGCTTTGAAGAAAGAACAATTTTTCATAATTATTTTGTAAGGTTTGTAGAGTGAGTATATTTTTATGTCTTAGTTTTTTTATTTAATTCGAGATTGTTGTGGAAAATTAAAGTGAAATGGAGAATATTGAAGAGTTTAAAAAATATTTTATTTGAAAGAGGTTTGTTTGATTACAAAAACTTAATAGATATAATACGTAGTATCCAGTCTTCCATGATTATTTTCTACGTATACAGATAAGTTCATGTTCCTGATTAATAAAAAGACAAAATCTAATTCTTTTTTTCACCCAGTTTAGAGACAATATTTGATTGCTTTTCAAAGGTCTCTCTCTCTCTCTCTCTCTCTCTCTCTCTCTCTCTCTCGTCAGCGCGTTGAAAATGTTTTGTTTCAAAAGAATTTTTTTTTATCTTAAACACTATTTATTAAAAAGTCGAAACTAAGAAGTTGATTTATATTTGACGTTTTTTTGAGACAATATAATATTGAAAAATATTAAGTTTAAATTTGGTTGAACATATAGGTCTCTGAATTTAAATGAATTAAGCCACACGAAAGTGCCGCAAGCAGTTCTAGCGTTGAAACAGATTACACTTTACGACGCGATATGGTTGGAAGGGTAGTGAGAGGAGGGGTAGCAGAGGGTAGGGGCAGAATGAGAGGATTTAGTCGGCAGGTTCGACAATATCTGTTTCGCTTCCGTGGAAACATGTCAACACCTGTGTCTCTATGTCTATGTTGAGCTTTTTAGCCTCTGAAGCAGTGAGCTTGCAAATGTATCGATTGAAAATACTTCTGAGTATGAATCGAATTTAAGGGGGCCGATATATATAGGCAGTCTCAGTTTATCGTCAAAAGTCCTACCTTCATAGTTGAGCGACAGTTGTTCCCATTTTATATACAATTTCAGTGGATTATTCTCGTGAATCAGGAGCGACTGAGGACAGTTGATCTAATTCTTAAAAAATTTTATAATTTTATATTCATTTGTCAATCTGATTAAATTTGAGCTTTATTATATAAAAGTTGGCTATGTCCAAGTTGTGAAATTTAAACAAACCAAGCACTAAAATCGCACTTTTGTAACAGCCATTTCTCCCAGAAAAATTAATATTTTTACACTTTCTCTACAAAAATGGAAAATTAGAGTGTCAAAGTTTCCAATGAAATCATTTTTGATTACTAAAATAACTAATTAAAATGACCTGTAAAATAGCATTTTTGACGCGTCGCGAAAAATAAACTGTTTGAATATATCAACCGCACTGACGATGAAGAAGTCTCATGTCAGCGATTGGTCCTTCAACATGTGGAAGGGGAAATAGACCAAGCGATAAATTCAATAACTGAAAGATTTTCGCAAATGAACACCTACTTCTTGTATCTTGTTCCTCAGTGGGCTCATTAGCCCTAGGAACTTATTTTTGAATAAATAAATAAAATAAATACTTCGGATTTATGTTCGATTTAAATACTGAAAATAAGGTGACGCTTCGTAAAAACTGTTCAAAACAACTGACATTAAGGGTTCATACTCTATGGTTTATATTGATCTGCATTTTTTTTAGTTCAATAAATACACTCTTTAACTTTATAAAAAACTTATTTTAATAAAAAAAATATTATTTGTTTATTTAAAATTTAACAATAATTTTAGACCTGCTAAAAATACCGATGCCATCTGCGGGATTGATTTCTCAGGTTAGAAAAATCTAAAACACAAAATTTAAGTTGATTTATCTTCAGTTTTTTTGGTTTAAAAAAAATAGTAAAAATTAATATTTTTAAATAATTCTAGTTCCGGCGATACCCACACATGTGACGAAGATTTTCGTAAAAAAATTTTGAGAATCGGTCCAGTAGTTTCCGAGAAAAACATCACGCAGCATGGAAAAATGTGGTTTTGAGAAAAACGGGTTTTAAGTATACTCAAAATTTATTTTTTTCAGTGCTATATTTTTGACATATTTTACTTTCGAAATCCGTAATAAAAATTTTTTTGCTTTTTTGAAGATGAAAAAGTGGTATGAACCCTTAACCGATCGTGATCATTATGATATTGATGGTTCACAACTTTATCAAGAACTTTTAGTTCTATTTCCTATTTCTGACTCGTTAATTGAACTAACCAAAAGTCCATTAGACTTTTACAGAGTTGCCTCTGCAGAAAGATCATTTTCAAAATTGAAATTGATTAAAAATTACTTAAGATCCACAATGTCTCAAGAAAGACTGGTAAGGTTAGCTATGATGTCAATTGAAACATAAATATTAGAAGCTATTGATATCGAATCATTTATGAAAGATTTTTCTGAAATTAAAGCTCGCAACGTTGTAAAGTATAACATTGTACGTATAATAATAAAGTTTTGATTTTGCAGTACCTTAAATTTAATTATATACAATTAATAACTGCATATTACTTTAAAAAAAATTAGTAATAATAATCTTTTTCTAAATTTTATTTAAATTAATAAATATATTTTTTTACATTAAAGTCTTAAAATTATAATACCAAGGGTGTTTACGAGGAACACGCTGTGAGCGCTCTGGGCACTGGATATGGTCTTTTAACCGCATTGATTAGAAAAAGATAAAATATTACTCATAGCGCTCACAACTTGACCTCGGAAATACCCATAGTAACAATATTTGATTAATTGTCAAAACAAAAGCTTCAAGTACGATTATTAGTAGTAAGAACAATAAGACATGACATAAATGTATTCAGATAAGATTCTCACACCAGGTGTTTCCGACGTTCGTGCAAAATGCTCTGAAAAGGCCAAACGTGGTTAGTTGATAATTTAATTTGACGTTCGGTATTAAAGGACCGAGCGTGAAAACCAAGCACGCAAACTGTGAATTTAGAGTTTTAGCCAATCAAAATTCACCATTTTACTAACCAACCAACCGCTTTTGGTCTTTTCAAGTCTCATCTTTAATTTAAGACCAAAAGAGTTCAAAAATCTTATTCCGGTTCACGAGATAATATTATAAACGTCTGAGCATTTTCAGCCGAAAACAGTTCAAAATCGACTAATTTAATAAATTTGTCAAAAAAAAGTGCTCGGACGTTTATAATGATATCTTGCAAACCAAATAAGGTTTTTGAACTCTTTTGGTCTTAAATTAAAGATGAGACTTACATAATCACACATATGTAAGTTTCAAATTTTTTGTACAATTCTTAAAAAGTATGCAAGAGTTTAAAAAATTTCAAAAAAATTTAATTTTTTTGTCTGTGTTGATTGCTGAAATCTTTGTATAAATTATTAAAATTTTCAGTTAGGGTAATGTCACCTTGAGTGGACCGCCTAAGCTTTTTTTCTTAAAAATTCTTTATGGCAGCAAATTAATCAAATGTTTCTATTCCAAGCTTTAGTTTAGATCCCTAGATAAGTGTTTATACCATAATAGCTTTGATTATTTTTTATTTGGAAAAAACAATTGACTTTAAAAAAACAGCTAATTTTTAAGGAATGAAAAAAGTGTAACCTTGAGTGGAACACTCTTAAAAAATTGTAAAAATTATTCTAAATTCTTAAATGTATTTAATTTATGCTTATGCAGCTTCAGACCATGTTTGTGTCGCAATGTTTACAAGTGAAACCATTTTTAATAATTTTGGCACATATCACATCAAAATCACAAAAAAATTAATAAAGAACATAAAAAATAGTTTCAAACCAATTTATTTCCATAAAAATGGTAAACTGACATTAAAAATATAAAAAACAGGCAGTCCACTCATGGTTCTAAACAGTGGTCCACTCATAGTGACATGCAACTTTTTATGGCAGAAAAAAAATTTTTTTTGAGTCAAAATTATCACTTAATTAAACTAAGACAATCAATTTCAATGTCCAAAGTAGTAGGAAAAAAATAAGTTACCTTTTAAAACTTAAATTTTACACTACTTTTACACTTTCGAATCACTTTACTCATTGTAAGAGCGACTTCTTTTTTGGTTTATGATCTTAAAAATGCGTTACATCAAACGATAACGTATATGATTATCGCGGAACATAATTTCTTACGGTTTAAAGGTGCGGTGCTGCTATTCGTTTTATTTATTTCACGTTTCCGCTGTTAGATAACTTAAAAGCTCAGGTGGTCCACTCAAAGTGGCGGTCCACTCAATGTGACATTACCCTATATGTATCATTTAACGTAGAATATGTAATATTTTCTTACATGCAGATAAGTTTTATCAAAATTTAAATAAATAATTGACAATAAATAAAAAAATCACAAATCAAAAAATATTAATCAATCATGAGGTAATATAAATTCAAATAAAAGATAGAGTAGAAGGGGGTAATGTAGTGCACTTTTCTTTCGAAGACTCCCGTGGTCGCAATTTTTAACCAATTTTGATCAATAAGAACTCGTTGGAAAGACAATGCTTCTAGCTACATTTATGGTGTACATTATTTTTTTGTAGATGTAGATGGAGTTTCTCTATATCCAAAAAACTGAAGGCACTTTTTTTCGACATTCTAAAATTTGTGGGGCAATGTAGTGCACCACTTTATTAGTGAAATAAAAATCAGAGAATATATTATAAACGATTTTATTTTATTAGATATAATATTAGGAACATAAGAAACTTAAAAAACTATAAACTAGTAGTGATGCCCACAAGACGAGACTTTGCATGTAAAAACCGAGACGAGATCTAGACTTTGCATGGTATTATCTCATCTCGTGGACAGCACTATAAACTAGAGATTTCTTTGGTCCTGTGTTAGATAAAACTAAAAGAAAACTGCATAAATTTGCAAAAAGCAAACATGGTTAAATAATACATATTTACGGTACTCTGTATAATTGCACTACATTGCCCCAACAACCCCGTGCACTACAATGCCCCCAAGCACTTTTTTCACGTTGACTTCAATATCTCAATAAAAACAAAGTTAAACGTCAAATCAATACTAAATTTGTGTTCAGAAGTAAATTTTACATGGAAAAAGCACTTACCTGATACTTTTTTAACGAGCCTTACATTTTTTTCAAGTCACTAAAAAAAAACAGAAATATGGTTTCGAAATCTAGTGTTTTTGAAGTGACGCCACAACTTCTTTTAGAAGAAGCACAATAAAGCCTAAATGATATACATTACAATAATTTGATACCTTAATCCTACATTCCAACGGCAACTAATTCAATTCATTCGTTTAGTCAGTAAAGCCAGTGCACTACATTACCCTTTGCACTACATAACCCCCCTCTACTCTACTTAATCAGAGCTCATAAAATATTTAAAATAAAGAATTTTAGCAAAAGAAAAGATCAAGAAAAAATTTTAATAAATTTTTTATAATTATAATTTATCCACCCTTTACCTTGAGGTTGCGGCGATGGACTTCACGTATCACGGAAAAAACTTAGTCTCAAAATGAGTAGCGTACGATACTCAAAATGAGTTGCAACAAAAATGAGACTCCTTGTCTCATTTTGAGCTTACATAAAAATTACTCATAATGAGACAAATCATATTCATTATGAGTATAAAAGATACGTGGAAATTTTCATCAAATAATGAATAACCCAATAAAAGTATAAAATATATTAATTAACTGTGCGTAGGGTCATTTGGAGTAAATGTAAACAAGGGGTAAATGTAAACAGTAGATGTTTCAGCTAAATTTACAAATTAAAAAATAAGTACGACGTCAATATTTTTACCTCAGCTCACCTACAAGATGTTCTGAGTATTGCCAATATTTTATTTTGACAATTGGCAATGCCATAGTGTAAGTTATTTTTTAATGCAAAAAATATTGACAATCAAAATTTTACTGTTTTAGTATTTTGTCTCGCATTTGCATAAAAATAAATTAAAAAATCAAACAAAAATATGTAATTCTTCCTTATTAATGCCCTAACAAAAATTGACTTTGATTTTTGAATTTCGTCAATTTAGTTCATAAATAATTAAGTGTTTACATTTACCCCGAGAATTCGAAAACTCGGGGTAAATGTAAACAGAACTTGAACTACATTTTAAAAGAAAATAATTAAATAAATTTGCTTCTATTTCACAATTTCATTAATTTGGCAACGTAAAATTACATAGAAAAGGAAATTAGGTCCTCTTTGAAAAAAAAATTTGATAAAAAAATTTTTTTTTTTGAAAATTTGACTAACTTTTAAAAATATTTTTAGGTTCATCCGCCATTTTGAAAATTTAAAATTTGACTTAAAATTTGTATTCAGCAACCTCAAAAAACCCCTAGTAGCCAGATTCAAGCAAATTTGATTAATTTTTAAAAATATTATTTTTAGGTTCATCCGTCATATTGGATCCACCATTTTGAAATTTAAAAATTCGATTTTAGATTCTTATTCAGCAACCTTAAAAACTTCTTTTACCAAGTTGAATAAAAATCTGTTAAAATTTGTTCAAGTTATTCAAGTTTTTACATTACTAGTTTTGTAATGGTTAATTGTTTATTTTATATGATACATTATCAGTCAACTGGTTGATTTACTATACATTTACAAAGAATTTTTATCAGTTTCTCTATCCCTTAAAACAGTAGTATACTTGAAATAACTTGTTTCTTAAACCTCGCTTTACTACAGTGGTGTTTACATTTACCCCGAATTTTAGGAAAATTTCAAAATCTCGGGGTAAATGTAAACAGTCAGTTTTAGGCGATTCAGGTGCATCAATATTTTTTTAAACCTTATAAAATTTTTCTAGGGAACTCTAGTAACAAGTTCATGCAAGAAAAATCCGTCCGTTTTACCTTTTAACAAAAAAAACTAATGTTTTTGGTGAGAAATAGATATTCCGTTTACATTTACCCCAATTGACCCTAAATGACGTAAAAAATATTATGTAATATTTATTTCACATATATTTTGCCTACAATTTTTTAATAAAGGCAAGCAAATTTTTAGGTTATAAATGTTTGTTGACATACCAGCAGGCCTGCATACCAGTAGTGCCAATCTGATTTCACACAACTTACTGCAATTAAATGGCGCTAAGTTTAAAAATTTATTCATCCTGTTATGTGTAATTTACTTTAATTAAGTTAATTTTTAATTAATTAATTGATTTTTAAATAAAAAGACATTAAAATATTTTTAAATTAATGAAAATCAATATTTTTCACAGTAAATATATATGAAATATCACAAAATGACAAAATTGCAAATGTTACCAACCCAACATTTTGAAAATGTTTATCGACAGGTAATACTCATTTTGATCAACTTGAAGTTAGTAATTTGTTCAAATTGAGTAGTACTCAAAATGAGATGCAACAAAAATGAGACCAAGTTTTTTCTGTGTATGGCTTGGACTTCCCTTTCTTATTCGAGAATTAAATGAGGCAGAGAATCAAGAAGAAGGAAACCGTTTTATTGTCGTGATAGTTTTTCCTCCAAATTGAACAGTTCTCCGAACCCACCACACTTTTCCCCGAAACGCGAAACTATGTTTTAAATGTTTTCTAATATTTGACAAATAGGGGTCAGATGAAAGCAACAGTTTATGAATTAAATTGGTATTCGTATAACCAGCCGACTAAATTTCCGTGTATTGAATTAGCGAAATCGCTTAAAATCTTTATTTGTTGCTTCTTGAGCTTCTTCTGATAACAAAGCTATTGGAATGAGAAACGTCTCCATGATTTTTCTATCATGCTTTAAAATCTTGTGAACTGATGATGGCATGGGATACCATTTATAGAGAAAAACGTACAGTTCTGCAGTTTCAGATAAATATTTATCAAATTTAAACGGATCAATTTTTCGGCCACAAGAAATCACTTGCAGAATGATGCTATAACGAGTGTCCAAGAGCGCTTAGAGTGCTTTTTAGCGCTATCGGCAGTAGGTAAGCAGGGAGGGTTCTAGACCAAGATCCCTGCACCGACATGTTACCGACACTTTTAGCTAAGACTCAAACCACTTAGCCCAGACTCAAACCATTTTGGAGGTGCGATTCAGAATATGATGCTGAGCCGGATATGACGTCATACTTCCTATAATTATTCGGGGGGGGGGATATTGAGATCATGATGCAAATATGATTCTTGGAATTTATCTAATTTCTTGGAATTATTAAACAATCCTAGAATTTTCCATAGGGGTTGATGACTCAGAATTTTGGATTTTCCCGTTTTTGTTTTTTTTACAGGGTGCATTCTTTAACGATGACTCATTATCATTGGTATTTTCTATTTTTTGGGTGCATTCTTTAACGATGACGCATAATTTCTTTGTTTTTCGCAAAATGGGGTTGATGACTCATTATCATTGGAATTTCCTGTTTTTGTTTTTTACATGGTGCATTCTTTAACGATGATGCATAATTTCTTTGTTTTTCGCAAAATGGGGTTGATGACTCATTATCATTGGAATTTCCTGTTTTTTACATGGTGCATTCTTTAACGATGACGCACAATTTCTTTGTTTTTCCCAAAATAGGGTTGATGACTCATTATCATTGGAATTTCCTGTTTTTGTTTTTTACATGGTGCATTCTTTAACGATGACGCATAATTTCTTTGTTTTTCGCAAAATAGGGTTGATGACTCAGAGTTTTGGAATTTTTTATTGATGACTTATTATCATTGGAATTTCCTGTTTTTGTTTTTTACATGGTGCATTCTTTAACGATGACACATAATTTCTTTGTTTTTCGCAAAATAGGGTTGATGACTCAGAGTTTTGGAATTTTTTATGGATGACTCATTATCATTGGTATTTCCTGTTTTTGTTTTTACTTATTTTATTCTTGGAATTATTATTTTCGTCTAAATATTGCAAATCACTGTTTATTAGATTTTTATCTAAGGAATTTTTACAAACATTTTCGGTACTTTTTATAAGAATGCTTTTGATCTTACCGAAATTCCAAGAAATCTATAATTAACTTGAAGGTCAAATAGGTCATATCTAATGTATATAAAGAGGGCAATTTTTATAAACGAAATCATTCCTGCAGTTTAAGTTGGTTAATGAACATATTAGCAGAACAACGTCGTGAAATTCAAGTGCGCTTGAACAAATTAATTCAAGAAATACATAAAGTTAAAAGTTTAATTGAAGCAAGGTCACAGTTAAATATTTTAATAAAAAAATTTGAAAATTTAAATTTAAGTGATAAAAATGAATTTCGATAAGTTAAACAAAGCAAGCAAAGTCTTTGTCACGAAAACAACAAAGGAGTTAACCATCGATGCATTCTATAAAGTAACGGACATTCGAAAAATTGATACGAAATTTGGTCCGAAAATTGTTGCTGAAATAAATAATGAATTTAACATTTTCCTACCACCAAGAATGCTAAAAATATTTGAAGAGGATGCAAATCTTTTCAACAGTCTAAAAGCTGAAGCTGTCAGAGGTGGTGTATATTTAAGAAATCGTGGAAGTCCTTACAATCAAATAGAGTTTGTTCCTGAGGGAGTTGACCAGTAGTTGACAAAAAAATGTCGTATTTACCATGCAGAGAAATGTTATTATCAAAAATTTACAACTTGAATCCATCATTTACAAAACAAGTTGTCGTTGGAGCAGAACTAGACATAAATGGAAACATTATACCAAAAATTCAACTAAGAAGCAGCCATCCACGAGTATCATTGTCTTTGGAGCTTCAAGAATGGCGCCTATTGTGTGATGCAGTAAAACATATCATGCGATTTTTCAACGGAGATTGGGATGCAACAGTGCTGGATTGTGAAACGTTTACAATACGTTTTAGTGTTACATATCGTTGAATATCAATTGAGCGTTTAGATCAATCGTTTGCATTTAGTGAAACGTCATTTGCAATTTTTAATGAACTTATTCCTTGTGTCGAACAAAAATATGTAGAACTATCAAAATTCAATTTGCAGTATAGTAAAGATATAATTGTAAAGTCTATTGCAGAATTAATCTTTAAAAATAATGTAAAGTGTACAAAACATGCCACGGATTTTTTTAAAAAACATTACAGTAGAATACTTCAAAAAGTGATGGGAAGAACTAATGTTTTAAATTTAGAGACATTATTGCTGGAACTTGTCACATTTCATTGTAAACAATTATTAAATGAAGCTATTCAACAAATGTCAAATATTCAATATATAAATGGTAAATTATTGTAAAGAGAGGATAAATAAATACAAAAATACATAGAATTCAATTTATTTTTATTTTAACCTTTCTTAAATACATTATAATTTAGATTCGTTTATCCAACTGTTATGAGAATTATCAAAACCTAACCATTTTACAAATACATTAGATCCTCGCTTTTTTAATACTTTTTCAACTAAATATACATCTGGATATTTATCTTTAGAAAGTTCTTGCTCGTAAAAACATCCACTTATTAGATTTTCCTGATAATCCTTCAAGATATATGTTATTGGATTAGTATTTTTTACATCGCTTATAGTAAATATTTCTGTAGTCCAATTTGGTGTATAACCTTTCTCAAAAACATGTTTAACTTTACTTATACGTACTCTATCTCCAACTTTAAATTTGTTATATTGCCTGTTTACTGCAACTTTTTTAAATACATTAAACAACAAATTATTTTCATTTTCAGCATTTACATCTATTGGTTTCATTTTTATTGTTCGATGTTTACTATTATTATACGCATTCACTAAATCACTTAATAAATCTATCCATTTGTAATTACCGCGTAAACTAAATTGCATCCACGTTTTATTCTTCAAAGTACGATTAAATCGTTCACAAATTGACGCTTTAAAATTACTATGAGTAGAATACAAATTAATGTTATAATTTTTAATAAGATTTTCAAAATGTGAATTATAAAATTCTTTTCCTTTATCTACTTGCAAATTTTTCGGTATGCGTTTTTTAATTAAAATAGATTTCATTGCCGCAGTCACATCTTCACCTTTTTTAGACTTTACTGGAACAGCCCAGGCAAACTTTGAAAATGTATCAATGACAGTTAACAGGTACTTGTAACCTTTATTTTCTCTCGCATAAGGTTGCATTTCAACAAGATCAGCTTGCCAAGTCTCGTCAATTCCACGAATGTCAACATTTCTTCGCTTATAATTATTTCTCGCTGGTTTATGTAACTCTTTCACCAACTGTAGTTTTTGATCCTCCATTGCTAATTACCTTCAAGTGTGCACAGTCTGCTGTCTAATTGTAAAATAATGTCTTTGTTGGTAGACATCATCTCTATATTTCTTTCAATACTGATTCTTAGATTTTCAAAATATTTTTTTATCAAATCTTCTAAATCTAAAATCTTTACTACATTGTCATTTCATTATTTCTCACGAAACCGATTACATCATAGATGGCGTTTGCTTTAGATTCAATAACTTTGTTTACAGTATTCAAGTTTACTGCATCATTGTTGCTCTCAGCATCAGCTACGTTACAAAGTTTCTTATTTTCAATATTAAAATCTGCTTCAGCAGTCAACTTAAAACCAAGTCCTGGTGGACCTCGATTTGAAGTTTCTGTGCTTTTAAACTGACGTCCGAATATGTCGATGCTCATAATGAAAATGATAAAAATTTCTACAACTGCTAATTAATAAACAATTCCAGCTTCTCTCAACTCTTCAATAATTGATATAATCTCATTATTATGACTGGGATTTCCAGCTGCTTGAGATGCCAAGAGCAATCTTAAACGATCAACCAATTCATTAGGATCATCCCAATAAACATAATCAATTTTTGTATCTTCTTGTTGAGTCATATATTCTGGAATTAAACCTTCACCAGAATGTACTGCTATATAGTTCAGATATTTTAAACTCTTTTTATCTCTAACAGCGCCATCTGCTTTGTAATATTTTTTATGAGCATTAGTTGATATTACAATATTTTTATAATTTTCCCGATCAACTACACTTAACACAGCTTCTTCTGGAACTTTTTTGAATAAAAGCTCAAGTAAACCTTTGGTTGCAGGATATGTTTTATTACCTACACTAATATTATTTTGTTCAAAATTTATTCCTGAATTACCAATCATTAATTGCCCTTTAGATAATTTACGAACTCCATATGAAGGATCTAAATCTTTTCCCTTTTCATCCAACATTTGAAGATATAAAATAGCACCATCTTTCTCTGATTTATCTCCATCTCCATTATCATCTCCATCATCATCATCATAATCATCATTGTTATCGTCATCATCAGCAGCTGTTGCAAATGATAAGTCATCTCTTAAAAATGAATCATTCTCTCTCTTAACTTCTTGATCTTTTTCAAACTCTAAAGGAAGATCTCCCTCTCTTTCAATTTTTACTGGTCGAATTTGTTTAACAATTTCAATGTCATCAAATAATTTCTGAATTGGTGTCACTATAGGTTTAAAGGTATTATTTAAAGTCTGTTCAATTTCTTCCTTGTCCAATTTCATCAGTCTATGCTTTCGTCGAATAGCATCACTGGCTTTTGCAATTTGACCAAAAATATCTTTTTGTTTTCGCAAATGTTTCAAGTATGTAGAAAACATGTTTATAGACCACTGTCTTAAAACTGTTTATAAAGAATATAATTTTTTTAATTTTATAAAACAATCAAAACATTTTCTATATCTGCCTTCATTAATATCACGATCTTTATCAATCACTATAAAATCATAATTATTTTTCGAACAAGAGTTACAAAGTTTTTTAAATTCCATAAATGTCATATCAGTATTTACATGATCATCATAAATATGTCTAAGATTCATTTCATCTTGTTTAAATAAAACTAGTAAATTAAAATTGTCACGTATTAAATGTTTTAGAATGCGCGCATATGTTTGACAGAAATAAAAGCAATCCACAGCTTTGTGTCTTCTCATAGCAAAAAAGGCCTTAATATTATCTTGTTTTTCACATGCTACATCATCAAATATAAATATTGAGTTTGGTAACGCATTGTTTGGTTCTACAACATCCACATGTTCATTAAATGGAAAGTAGCCAACACCCTCTAGTGGTTGCAAAATGTTTTCTAAAAATTTGTATTTTGGTTGATATAACGATTTTGAGTACACATAAACATTTTCAAATCGTCATCCATTTAGATGTATTAAAAGAGCAAGTAAATTGTCTTTCCACTATTTGACGGTCCACAAAATATTGCTCGCACACTATTTGTCAATAAATTACCATGACGATTTTCTGTTTTCTTATTACAATCTTGAACAAGAGTATCAAAATTGTAGACTGGCAATTTAATCGATTGTACTTTAAACTCCATTCTTACTATAACTAAGGTTAAAACTATAAATACACGATTTTTAATAGTTTTAATGGCAGCTCACTGTAGACGCTTGTAACGTTTGCATGCAAATCCAATAATTACGTTTATGTGGGTCTAATTTCTTAAAAGATGTTTGTGATTTGGTGTCGATAGTTAACTCTTTCATGTTTTGGGCAAGGTCCTGGCTATCAATACTGTGGTCCAGGAACAAAATTAGCAAAGAGATTAGCACGAGGTGATCCAGGAATCAACCCTCTTGACGCTGCTTGTAAACAGCACGATATTTCTTATTCAAAAAATAGGGAAAGTGTAGAAGCAAGAAACGCAGCTGATATAGAGTACTTGCTGATAAAGCTTGGCATCGCGACTTTGCTCCTGACGCAAAGTATAGTGAAAGAGCTGCAGCTTACGCAATAACAAATGCAATGAAGATCAAATCAAAATTTGGTATGGGAATCAAGTCAAAAGAAAACATGAAGAAAAAGAGGGAAAATAAAAAATCAACGTTGAGGAAGATTGTAACCGCAGCGAAAAAATCTATGAAATTAGATACAAATGCACAGTCTACTATTGAATCAGCACTTGAAGGTGCACGTTTGGCAGTTAAAAATGTTGTTGGCAGGCGAAAAATTAATAAACCTCAAGTTTTACTGATACCTTCTAAAGTGGGAGAAATTTTACCTTTTCTTATTCCTTTGTTTGCGGATTTAAGTGCAACAGGGGCTCTAGCAGGGGGAGCAGAAGCTCCCCTTTCCCATTTGGCATAGCAAAAGCTGTAAATGATGCACATTCTGCAAAACGTCAACTAGAGGAAAGTAAGCGAAATAATCAAACAATGGAATCTATTGCCTTCAAAAAAGGTCTCTTTCTAATACCATATAAAGCAGAACTAGGCCTTCATCTAAAACCCTACAAAGTAGGACAAGGTTACAAGTCAAAAAACTTTAAGTAAAGCTACCTCACCGTGCGCTAACAGACTTAGATTTACTAAAATTTGCAAAGCGTTTTAAAATTCCATATTTTCGAAGAGTGCATATAAAAAGAATAAAGATAAAATCGTATATTTTGATAGCTTCGGTAATCTTCGACCACCTTCGGATCTTGTTAAATATTTTGGTGTTGGTAGCATAAAATATAATCATTAACGATATCAAAACTATAATACATATGTATGCGGACATTTATGACTTAAATTTTTATGTAAAAAATTGAACATTCCTGATTTGTATACTCTGCATATAAATAAATGATATTCTTAGTTTAAATGTCAGTTATTAATTTGACCTCATCATGGACGATTCACTTATTTTAACGTTGTCTGGAAATTCTTCCATCTTAGAATCTCAATTTTTTCCACCAATAGAGTTGTCTAATTTTAAAAATTATGCTCTTGGTCTTGTTGAATTTTTAACTTTTAATTCTATTCCTAATATAGATGTTGGAAAGAATAAATTTTACGTAGGAAATGAAGAAATTATTATACCTACAGGAAGTTATGAAGTTAGTGATATTGATCAAGTTTTGCATTTAATTTTAAAAAATAAAGGAATTAATTTTAGAATCAAACCAAACAATAATACATTGAAATGTACAGTTTATTGTGATGAAGAAATTAATTTTAAACCCAATGATTCTATAGGTAGTTTGTTAGGATTTTCTCCTCGCAAATTAAAAGCTCAAGAATACCATAAGTCTGATCAACCAGTATCAATCATTAAAATAAATTCCTTAAGAGTAGAATGTAATATAACAACCGGAGCATACATTAATGGTGAAAAAGTGCATACAATTCATGAATTTTTTCCTATTGTTCCACCAGGATATAAAATAGTGGAAGTACCAAATCACGTCATTTACTTGCCAGTCGCTGTCAAGACAATAGACTATTCAATTGCGAATTGTAGACCAAGACGGAAATTTAGTTAATTTTCGAGGGGAAACTTTAACAATAAGGCTTCATATTAAATCCTTAAAATAATGGGTATTGTTTTTAATAATAGAAAAAGGATTGGTTTTGGTTATAAAATTAAGACACCATGTCAGAATCAAATCAGTCGTCGGCGAATCTTGAAGAGATTAACACCTCAGAACCTGCAACTACTGAAAAATCTCGGTCTAAAGATTGTAAAAAAGGAAGAGAGTAAAAAAGAGATTTAAGGTTATTTTTACTTGTATTTGTGCCTTTGTATTTCAACGTATTATTTTTTGCTATGAAAGGGGAAATTTTAAATATTGATTCACCAGTAACTTTTGATGAATCTATTGCTCATTATGAAGTTCATGCGCAACAACCATACACCTCATCAACATACAACAATAGTGACGAAATCCGCATCACGGTACAGAATCAGGATCATTGCTTATTTCCAAGCAAAAGCTCGATTCACATCACTGGAAAACTTGTGAAACCTGATGGAACAGCTCTAGAACGTACAAATTTAATTTCTAATGGCATATGTCATTTATTTGAAGAAGCAAAGTATGAACTTAATAGTGTAGAAATTGATAAAAATAAAAATGTAGGTCTTACAAGTTTAATGAAAAATTATATTTCTCTCGATTCTAGTCAAAATAAATTTCTTGAAAATGTTGGCTGGTTAGAATTTACCAATGAACCAACCTTAACAAATGCGCAAGGTTATTTTGATGTATGTATTCCTCTGAGTATGATTTTTGGTTTTGCTGAAGATTACCAAAAAGTTATTATTAACGCAAAACATGAGCTTATTTTAATCAGATCAAGAACTGATGCTAACGCAGTGTTGCAAGTAGCACCTTTAGAAGAGTTTAAAATTGTCATTGAAAAAATTGAATGGTTATTACCGTACATAAAATTATCAGATGCTCGAAAATTTAAATTATTAAAATATATTGAAAAAGATCCATCTATTCCAATAAGTTTTAGAACTTGGGAATTGTATGAATATCCTTTATTACCAATTACTCCTAAGCACATTTGGAGTGTAAAAACATCAAGTCAATTAGAGAAACCTAGATTTATTGTATTAGGGTTTCAGAGAAACAGAAAAAATAATACAGTTCAAAACTCTATTTTTTTTATCATTGTGATTTATCTGATGTCAAATTATTTTTAAATTCACAATGTTATCCTTATGGCAACATGAATCTGAATATTGGTAGAAATCAGTACTCTACTTTATATGAAATGTTTACAAATTTTCAAGCATCTTATTATAGTAAAGAGTCTCAACCAATTTTATCAAAAAAAGAATTTTTACAATATGCTCCTTTAGTTGTAGTAGATTGTTCAAAACAAAATGAGTCTTTAAAAAGTGGACCAGTTGATATCCGCTTAGAATTTGAATCAAAAGAAAATTTTCCTGCCAATACTTCAGCTTATTGCTTAGTTTTGCATGACCGCATCGTTGAATATAAACCAATCAGTGGAATTGTCAAAAAAATTGTTTAACTTTAAGCTTATATATATTTAACTCTTTACGCGTAATGAGATTAGTTGATTTAAAAATGCAGTACTTGATAAATGTGCAAGGATTCAAATTGCCAATTAATAAATTTGTTTTAAAAGAATTAGCTATAGTTTCTGTAAATAATGATTCAATACCAATAAATATGGTTTTCCAACCTCCTTGTCCATGGAATTGCGTCACAAACAAATATAAATGTATCAATCGTTGGTTAGAAAATAATTTCCATGGTATTCGTTGGAATGCTGGTGATGTACCGTACGTTTATTTAAAAGAAATTTTAGAAAATGTGTTTAAAGAAGCAAAGACAATTTATGTTAAAGGTTTAGAGAAGAAAAAATGGTTAAAAAGCTTAATCGATGAAAAATATTGTATAGAAATTATCGATATGAATGATTTAAATTGTCCTTCATTAAAAAATTTAAACATTGAAACATGTATTAGAACTTGTTCAAAACATTTAATCAACAAGAAAACTTCTACTTGTGCTCTTCAAAATGTTATAAACTTAAAAACATGGTTCTGCAAAAACTGTAATATTTAAGTATTTTAGTTGAAAATGTATTCTATTTTTTTCCTCAATAAAATTATAAAATATCAATTGCACTGTAATTATTATTTCTAACCTAACCTTATTGTTTTCAGGAATAAGAAACGACATTTATTTTAAATTTATTTATTTATTATAATAAATTACAATATTTTTTAAGTATGATTTATTGTAAAAATTGTATAAAGCGAATAATAGAGAACTAATACAAACTACATTTTATACATCAATTTCATCTATTTCCATTGGATCATGCTGTTGGTAACCCCAAGGAAAGGTGTCAGTTTTCCCTGGTATCAAAATTCTTTTATCATCCTGCCAACTTAGAGCAATTTTATTTTGTTTGACAGTGAATACTTCATGTTTTTTGCTGCGTATAAAGTGCTGAGATCGGATAAGGTTTTCATTTTCATTGAGAGTATGCTTAAAATCATCGAAACCTATTTTTTTTAAAGTTGAATATTTTACCCCTTTTGCTTTCTTTTTAGCTTCCTCATCACCCCATAACTTGAATGCATATAATTTTGATCTTAAACCTATAAATTCGTCTACAATTTTACAGTTATTTTCGTCTTTCATAAGACCCAGGATTTTTTTGTTTGCAAGTGGTATATTATAAATGTTGTTTTTAGGATAATCGGATGTATCGAATTTATGTAAATCTCTTTTAATATAATCATAAAAATTTGGAACTGTAATATGATAAACTAGACTGTCAGTATCTGTGTAGAGTAATTTTGCAGAATCACTGAAAGTCTCTTTAATGTAATTGTAATGAAAGTCATATGTTATTATTTTTGATATGTCTAAAATAGTGAATCCTATGTAAATGGGTTTGTTAAAGTATACCTTTGTTTTATTCATCTCAATAATGACCATATCTTTATCGAATATGGTGCAACTATAAAAGTTTGGTTGAGCAATCAAATTTTTCGCGCAATACCTTCCCTCCCATTTTGTTATTAATCTAACATCTTTGTGTTTTCTAACATTTTCCATTGTCTTGCCAAATACAGAATTGTTCATTAGCTTGTAAAAATGCTTCTCAAATTCATTACTCGATTTTTTTCTAAGCTCGGTATTTAAATCAATGTAGGGTTTTAACCACTGCTTTTGCTTAAATTTTAAAACTCTATGTATTTTAGTTAATTTCATTCCCAAAGATAAATATAGCTTTAAATTTCTATAGTGAATTGTATAGTTCTTCTTTGGTAATAAATTTGGAATCAATTTAGGAATTGTACATTTTGGGAGAGGAGGTATGAAATGTTCAGGGCATAAGGGCAAGTCTTTATGTGAATCATGAAGTTGAGTTGGATAATCTAAATCTACTTCAAGAATATATCCTTCTGGAGAATCATCTGGAATATTTAGGAAAAAGTCATTACTATAATTTTCTAACCATTCAAAATCTGTATAAGGCAAGCTTTCGCTCATAGAAGCACCATACTGATTATTTATATCGAAATACATAATGTAAGATTCTGGTATTAGGGGATTCAAATCTTTTTCCATAAATCTATTATTAGCTTTCGCGTATCTGTTTGAGCATTGTGAAACTCCACCTCTTATTCCCTTTTCAATAAAAAGCAACATTTCTACATCTGTCAACAAATCAAGTTTTATGTCTGTGTACTTGAGCATAGCGTCAAATGCCAGTCCTGGGGCAGTATAGTAATGTAACGCGTCCAAGTTATAAGTTGTAAAGCATGTTTTTCTAAAATTTTCAAAAATGTCGGCAAGTAGTAGAACGTCAGTCTGTAAGTACAAGTCAGAGTATTCTCCTATTGTTTTTAAATTAAACGTTTTCCATACATTACAAGCATGTTCATAGTCTTCGTCTGAAATATGTGAGTCATTCAATTTAGAGTAGAAAGAGTCTTTTACTGGTAATTGACCTTCTTCTAATTTTTCCCAGCTACTAACATATTCGTAAGGAAATATTCCTTTTCTTGTCAATAAATTAAACTCGTCCATATTTTTACAATACTTTTTAGTAATTTTTTTCTCATCATTTTCAAGATAAGAGGATAATTTGTCTAAACTGCTGGGCATAAACCTAAATGAATCGAGAAATCTTAATACTACTTTGGTACCCTTCACATATTTTGAAAATGAAATGTACTTTTCCTTATTTATTGGTAACAGTTTCATTTCACCCTCAAAAGACGTTGCTAAAGCTTTAATAATGAAATGTGCATCATATCCTGACAAGTTGTGAAAAATTATGGAAACAACATGCAAATCTTTATAATTTACATTGCAACTCTGATGTGCCGGACCACGATATTTTCCCGTGAAATGACAATGATCGCGGTGTTTAATGTCATCATTTTCAAAAGGTTTTTCACAAATATGACAAACTGTTGCTGTGTCAAATTGAATTTGTTGTAAAATAGTTAAATTTTCCATTGGAATAATATTTGTAAAATAAGAATTTGCTTTTTCAGCTAATTGTTTTAATTCTGTCATGAACCAATCAACACAATCTGGACCCCGATATGATTTAAATTCTGAAAGAGATTCATCAAAATTGCAATGTACATAGAAAGCAAAACTTGTCGGGATATGTTTTTGGTATGTTGATGTGTTTGTGTGTGTACTTGCTATTGGTTCTAAGAGACTTTCAGTGTCAGCATACACGACAAAGGGAACATTTTCTTTATTTCTATGATTTTTAAATTTTAAAATTTTATTCTCTTCATTAGGTAAAATCACTCGACACATGTTTATTTTTATCAATCATTAATAAGTGATAAGTAGGTTCATCTGATTTGTTTTTACTTAAATAAAGTGGAACAATTTCATTCTTTTTATTACTGCTTTTATCAATTCCGTAAACATTAATACTTAAATTGTTTAATTTTTCAGATTTTGGAATATCGCTGAGAGTAATGGGGAATTTTAAAATCATCAAACTTTAAATCAGTATCTTTAAAGTGGGGATATGAACTTGTACGATCAACGTGACTATTAGCTGGATAACGTTGTGCAATTATTGACCATAAAAAACAGTATTCATCAAAATTTTTAACATTAATCACAGCTCTTTTATCAATTATAAACTTTGGCATTCTTATAAAAGTTGAGTATCCAGCCGCAAGAGGGACATATTTATTTATATTAACACTTAAATTTATAATTTCATTTAAAGACCAACCTGACTTTTTTTGTTGAAAATCATCAATCTTAACAAAAAGCTTTTCACGAATTTTATGATCAAACCATTTATCAAAGTTTGTTGATTCTAAAATTTTTGAATTTCTAGTATTGAAATATTTAATATCTTCAATTTCCTCACCTTCTTCTAAAACAGTATAATTTGCCGCAAGAACAACATTAACTTTCATGTTTCCCACCTTTTTAAATGCATTTTTTAATCGAGAAATAATCATTTTCTTTGCATCACTGAGAAAACTGTCCATATTTTTATGTTTTAAATTAATAACAACACCTGTTTTAATTCTATTCTCGAAAGCATTCTCTAATTCTTCCCACCTGATCCATCTCTCATCCTTTTTAAATAAATCAGTTCCTGTTCTTCTTAGTTTCTTAAACTTTCTGCTATTTGCTTTCAATAGTCCAATAGTTGACAAAATCTTTTTTTTCTCTCCACATGACACAGATCCATTTCTTAACAATTTATTCAGTAATCTAATGTTTTTTACACTATTATTTATCCAAAAGTTTAATTCCTCTGTTGTAGTTTTTTTACTTAATGTTTTAAAAGAATTGTTCATAATTTTCACAAAATCTTTACAATAGTTAGAGCTTTTATCAGTTTCCATAACTTTAATTGCTGCATTTAATTTATCCAAATTCATTTTTATCAATTGTATTAAATGTCAATTTTTTTCACTATAATGATTAACTCTGATCAGACTAAAATTAAAATTTTAACTATAGCGATTTTTTTTAAAACGAGACTTTTTAAGCGCACTTGAATTTCACGATGTTTTTCTGATATGTTGATTGAACAACTTAAACTGCAGGAATGATTTTGATAAGAAAAGTTGCCTTCTTTATATACACAAATTATGACTAATTTGATTTCAAGTTAATTATGGTTTTCTTAGAATTGTGGTAAAAAACAAAAACAGGAAATACCAATGATAATAAGTCATCAATAAAAAATTCCAAAACTCTGAGTCATCAACCCTATTTTGCGAAAAACAAAGAAATTATGCGTCATCGTTAAAGAATGCACCATGTAAAAAACAAAAACAGGAAATTCCAATGATAATGAGTCATCAACCCCATTTTGCGAAAAACAAAGAAATTATGCGTCATCGTTAAAGAATGCACCAAAAAAATAGGAAATACCAATGATAATGAGTCATCGTTAAAGAATGCACCCTGTAAAAAAACAAAAACGGGAAATTCCAAAATTCTGAGTCATCAACCCCTATGGAAAATTCTAGGATTGTTTTATAATTCCAAGAAATTAGATAAATTCCAAGAATCATATTTGCATCATGATCTCAATATCCCCCCCCCCCCGAATAATTATAGGAAGTATGACGTCATATCCGGCTCAGCATCATATTCTGAATCACACCTCCAAAATGGTTTGAGTCTGGGCTAAGTGGTTTGAGTCTGGGCTAAAAGTGTCGGTAACATGTCGGTGCAGGGATCTTGGTCTAGAGCCCTCCCTGCTTACCTACTATCGGCTATTTTTTCTTTCATCATAGCAGCTCAAGAATATTGAAGACAGCTTAAAATTGCTCGAAAAGATAAAAATGAAAGACATATTAATAAAGAAGGTCACTATGATGCAGGCATCGTAGATTATTATCAGTGGTTTCATTTTTCCATGTTTTCCCATTTCAAAAGTTTAAATGCGTTGTTCTCAAAATGACATTTTCTAAAACGGTGGAAAGTCTAACTTGAACAGTTTTGATCAGTTTGACTTCGGGCAAAATTTTTTTTGTTCGTCATTTACTTGTCACCATCAGGAACAGGATCCTTTTGAGACTTTAAAGAAAAATTTAAAAAACAATTTTATTTTTATAAACAAGATTCAAGTTATTATAACGACAAATATTAAAAAAACGGATTTAATCTGCTATTTATAAATTATTAGTTTGTATTAAAAAAATAAATTTTATATCGAAACTTTGACATTTGAATAAAATATAAAGATTTTTCACATGAAAATTGACCAATTAGCCATGAATCTTTCTCCTTTCTCCTTAATATTTTAATAACTTTTCCTGAAAAGCTTGTTTAAAATGTAAAAACTCGCGATTTTTTAAGAGAAAATTTGGTCCTCGAAAGGGTTAAAAAAGTTTCTATTTATATTTTTGTTAAAATTTATTATTTTCGTATAACGGCATATAGATACCTACTAGCATTAAGAGTTATTTATTATTTATTTATTTATTTATTTATACTATTTATTTGCATCGCTTTGTTTAACAACTGTGATTGTCTCACAAAATTGATATCGTTTAATCATTTATATTCTCTCGAAAATTTTGATTTAAATGTATCTCTATATATTTTAGTATTACCACAATTCTCTCTCTAAATTCTGCTAATTTAAACAAATTAGAGAGTGTCCGTTAATTGTTTTTCTGAAAAATTGTTATTTATTTTAAGGGTCTACATAATTTAGACGCCTTAAAAATCTATTTTTATAAGTTTTTTAGGTTTACATTATAAATATTGACATGTAAGGTATCACACATAATAAATACAATCTCAAAGTGCGAAAAAAGCTTTTTAAATTAAAAATTTTTTTATTTATAAATAATTGACTAGATAGCACGCAATCTTGCAGCAATATTTCCATGCAAGTTTATCACAAGATTGCTGCAAGTTTAAAATGTCTCACCCATAGCAAGCTTGCCGTGTAAACTTGATGTAATATTGCACGGCATTCTTTCAGCAAGCTGAACACGTTCGAGGATATTTGATTGGTATATTGTTTCAATTCCGTTCAAGTCCTACCCGCGTTAAGTAATAAATAATATTAAAAATAATTCTTGAATGGGTTGTCACACAACGTATAGTAATAGACCAAGGATCATATAAAGAACTGCCCAGTGTGCACGTACTATAACTGTTCTAGACCAAAAAAAGAACAGTGTTCTAGAATAAGTGTTACAATTTTATTATAGAACAGTTCTAGAGCTTTGTTCTAAATTTGTTCTAAAACAGTTGTTCTGTATCTGTTATAAAACAGACATGTATTAACATTTGTTCTAAATAAGTTATAGAATTTTGAAGTAACATTGTTCCTACAGTGTTCTAGAACACTGTAGAACACAAAAATTTAATATAACTGTTCTTTCACTATAAACTTGTGTTAATTTTCACTACACGGAAAGATGTTATTATTAAATTTTATAAAAGTATTTTACAAGTGTAGAGTGCAGCCGTGTTTTTGCATGAATCACAAAAAATCTTTCGAATTTAGATACTTAGAAAGACTCGTATCGATGATTCGTGAAAAATTAAATAATTTTTCACTGTCAGCTTGCATAAATTTTCAAGATTTTTAAAAACATTATTCACCAACAATAACATCAAATATTTAATTAATTTATTATTAATTATTAATTAATAGGTATATCATAAAAATACAATAATAAATTATTATTATTAACTAATTAATTAAAATTTGTTATTATTTGTAGCATAATTACACGGAAAAAAAAGTTGAAGAATCTCTCGTCAACTAGTATATCACTTTTGGATGGGACACAAAATTCTTGAAAATCAACAAACACAGTTCGTCAAAATTTCATCAACTCCTTCACTAGATACATAGTACTGTTTCCGAACTTTTCGCCAAAGTTAACGAAAAATTCGTGAACTTTTAAAAAATGCTAAAAACAAGAAAAAATAATTTCCAGACACTACTTTTTTATAGTATTTCACTTAATTTGATAACTTGACGCCTATACGCACCCAACTACACAGAATACACAATGAATTTTATCGCTATTAAAATTCGTAATTCGCTTCACGGGATTCGAACCTAGTACCTATACCCTATAACATAATATTCCTAACAACTAACCGCCACGGCTAAATCTAGATACACTGTCCTTCGACAAACGAAACGATTAGCTTTGTCTGCTGGAAAACTCAGGGCCGTGGAAAGTAGAAAAAGTCCCTGATCGTAACTTTTAATTCATTTTATGAATTATTTGTTTCACAAAGGAAATTAGCAAACAAAAATATTCACTAAGTAATAAAAAACACTGATTCTAAATAATAACTTTCATCAAAGAATTTACCCGAATGTAAACACCGATGACACCGACTGAATGATGAATGCTTGATCAGCCATATTTGATGCGCATTACGAACTGCGCATACTACTGACACTCGCGAGTTCACGATTTTTTCGTCAACTTGTACCTCTACTTTTGACGAACTACTCATCCTTAACACAGTTCATCAAAAATTCATTAACTTTTGTTTCAGTTTTTCGTTGACGTTCGCCATTTCTAATCAAAAGTGAATGAAAATTTTGAAATTTTGTGTCTCATCCAAAAGTGATATACTAGTTGACGAGAGATTCTTCAACTTTTTTTTCCGTGTATATATTATTATTTGTAATAAAAAAATTTATATATATATATGGAGAATTCCAGGCCAAATTGAAAATTATTTTGCTTTTGCATCTTAAAAATATTTTTATTTAAAACTACGTGTGAAAGCAAAACTTTTCATTATAAAAACGTCCAATTTGATCAATTTTTAACCAAGTTATAAGCATTTAAAAAAAAATTTACGTAAAAAACGTCATTTTTCATAAATCTGTATCTTCTGAACCGCTTTATGAAAAAATTTGAAAAAATTCAAGGTAGCTCATTTCAAAGAGTACTAAAAGAAAAAATTGTTTAAAAAAAATTTGAGATGCAAAAGCAAAATAATTTCCGATTTGGCCTGGAATGACCCATATAGGGTAAGTGATAGTAAGTTCGGCCACCCCCCAGTGGTCGGCCACTTTATCTTATTTTCCGTGAAATTAAAACAAATCACTAATGACGAAAGGTGAAATTTTTTTTAATTTTCCTGATAACCTAAAGTTCTGCGATAAACAAAAATATTGCATAGTAAAAACTTTTAAGTGCTTTAAAATAATTCGAGAAAATAAAATTTCACGTTATGGTACATTTGACAGGTGCTTAGTAAGCGACGAGACTTAGTGTATACATCTGACATAACCTATAATGACTTTAAACACGTAATAATAAAAGAATACAACAACGTTTCTTTCAAAATAATATTTATTTTCAACAAAAAGACTCTAGATTTTACGTTCTAATATCAAATTAAATAAAAAACTTCGTAGATTAGCTAATATTTATTAATATTTATGGTGGCCAACTACTGTATCTGTTGTGTCCGACTATTGTATCAATGGCCGACTATAGATGTTTTCTACTTTTTGTGAAATTATTGTTTTATTTCGTTGCATAATGATCATTCGTTAAAGAAAATTAGCAAATTTTTATCGCAAAAGTTCCACGAACTCATAACAAATAGTTAAAAATTCGAAAAGTTGACCATTTTTTGGAAATAAAATAAAATGTTCCGGTCTGTCCTTAAGTGGCCGTAGACTGTATCACTTACCCTATAGTTATTTTTTTATTAAGTATGTTACATTTCAATTTATAATTTTAGCACTGCACATAACGGTCCCACAATTCAAAAGGAAGTTGAATAGGCCAGTCAATGAAGACAAAAAGTGCACAAAAATACAAACAGCAAAGTCTAAACGGTTTCTGGTAGTTTGGGGGCTCCTTATAAGAGCCCCACAGTTTGCTCTCGATTTCCGGGTGCGAAAAAGAGTGTAAACAATCGCCAAAGTTTGGAAAACATGGTTTTTCGATGCTCGTTGCTTCCGGTTAAGTTTTAGGGGAAAAAGTTGTTATTGAAAGTCATAGAGCTTAGAAATACCTTTCAAATGATGGGTCATACGTTAAAAAAGGTTAATTAGTTTAGTTGCAAATGAATTTAAACCATTAAAAATAGCACTTCTTTAATTGTTTAATAACATTGTTAATAATTATCGAATTTGTTCATAACTTACCAGGAATGTTCTCCTTGCGTAGCTGAATAAATCCCAAAAAAAATTAACTAGATCGGAGAAATAGTTTATGCATAATTCCATTTGTTAACTAAAAACATGTAATTTTTCAACGGAATTTCCCCACTTTTGGTCCATCGAATTTCGATTTTTTTTTGGAAAGTACACTTAAGAAGTCAAACTTTCATCCTATTTAAATGGCCAATTGATTTTTTTTTATCTAAGTGCATAATAATGGACTTCAAAAAAGGGTATGTTTTTTTTACATAAACAAATGGAATAACTCAGTTAATTTTCACTTTATCAATTTAGTGTAAACGGCATTTAATTTTATTTGTTTTCACAAAACTTTTTCAAAAAAAAAAATCCAACCTAGTTTCAAGGGGGGGAGAGTTAGTATTTATTTTTCAAAAAATTCCTGACTAGATAATAATTAATTTTTTTAATTGAAAATTGTGCCACTTATAGTTCAATACATGTATTTTACGAAAAAAAATTTAACATAAGGTTTTGTGCATTTATTTTTCATTTACATCAAGTAAAAGTAAATATATCCTTTTTTCAACCTCTAAGCGTCGGAGTGGGGGTACTTGGAGGAGCGTGATTCTCGCCGCCACAACTCAATTCAGCCGTTCAAATTTTCAAAAATTGTCATAACTTCGTTAATTATTTAGCGATTTCAATCATTCTTTTTTTAATTTCATGTATTTTTCTACGCTGAATCCAAAAATGATTTTATATTTTTTCAAAATACAATATTTAAAAAAAAAAAGAGAAAATTTTTTTAACAAAAAATTTTTAATTATTATTTATAACATTTGACAAAAAATTCTTTTCGTACATATAATTCCATTGCATTCAGAATAATATTATGACATAAAAAAATTCAAATTATTTTTATATAAGTGTATAGCATCGTTGTATTGATAGTTGAACAGGCGTGCATATTTGAACCTAATGCTACAAGCTTATAAATAATTAATTTGAATTTTTTTATGTCATAATATTATTCTAAATGCAATGGAATTATATGTACAAAAAGAATTTTTTGTCAAATGTTATAAATAATAATTAAAAATTTGTTGATAAAAAAATTTTCTCTTTTTTTTTTTAAATATTGTATTTTGAAAAAATATAAAATCATTTTTGGATTCAGCGTAGAAAAATACATCAAATTAAAAAAAGAATGATCAAAATCGCTAAATAATTAACGAAGTTATGACAATTTTTGCAAATTTGAACGGCTGAATTGAGTTGTGGCGGCGAGAATCACGCTCCTCCAAGTAGGGTAACTGCTCCAGTCGTTGGCACCCTTAAGGCCAAATTTTGACTTTAAGAATTATTTTAATAGTTAAAAACTAATATTATATAATACTTATGGTAATATATGTATTCAGAATTTAATACAGAATACGATAAAATAATCAGTTTTTTATGAAAATAAACTAAAACTTTTAAATTATTTAATAATGATTTAATGACACCAATTTCCAGTCGTTGGCACTGCAAGCATTAGTCGTTGGCACCCACCAGTTCCAGTGGTTGGCACCCCATACATAACCTTTAAATTTCTTATGTGTTTCAAGCAAGTAAATTTGAAAATTCTTTATTTTTTTATTAATCAAGAAAAATTACTTACAATTTTAAGTAATAAACAAATACAAGAGAATATATTTATATATAGTTCAATAATAAAGTTATATAATTTTTCAAACAGACTGAAATATTTATTAAATAAATACTACCTATATTAATCGATAATAAATTTAAAAAATCTAATATAACAAAATTATTTAAAAAATGGTGAAAATAATGAAGCAATGTTTTGGATAAATCTTTAAACTTTATTGAACATATGTTCGAAAACATATAATATTCATAATGTTCACATTAATTATTATTTAATTTACGAGGTCGACCCCGTTTTTTAGGAACGCTAGTAATTTCTTTATCAATCACAGTGTTTTCTTTATTCGCGTTTTTAACAACTTTCTGTTTTTTTAATTTATCATTGTTTGCTGCTAATCTCTTGCGTTTCTTCTCATTCATCTCTTTATCTTTTATATCTTTTTTTTCTTTTCGAAGCTTTAGTCTCTCTTCTTTCGCTTTAATAATATCTTCTTTCTCTTGAAGTTTTTTCAATTCTTCATCTCTCCAAGCTTGTGCAGATAAAGCATAAAAAACTTTTCCTTTCATTTGTTTTCCCTTACGCTTTGGTGTCGCAGGATATTGCAAAAAATTTTTAATTGTACCCTCTTGTATATGTTTTTTTGCAATTTTGTGCACATTATCTTGAAATGACGAACCTAAAGCGTTCTCTACATCGGATACATGTCCATGCACATTACAGGAAGTTCCAGTTTCAACATTGTTTGATTTTATATCCTTAGCATCTAAAATTACATTTAAGTTTTCATCACAGTTTGATTCCACTAAAGGACTAGGACTTACAATATTAGATTCGACTAAATTTATTTTCGTTTGAGTAATTAAAGAATTAAGTTGATTTGATGAATGCACTTCAATGGAAGACTCATAAGTGTTGCTTATATTAATATCACAGTTTGATACAGGTACCTGGAATGCATTCATTTCTTTAACTTCGCTTGGGTCTGGAGAAAGGTTATTAGACGTGTTGAAACCAATTGTAGAACCAGTAGTTATATCGACATTGGCTACTTCTGTTGTTTTGCGTGTATGAAGTTGATTGTTTTCCCCCATTTGAATTAAAGAAAAAATCTTATCTTCTAATTTATAAATACTTGGATCCTTCTCGACGTAAACAATTTCGAGATCATTAGCATTAACTGCTTCTAGGACTAATTCGTCTTCTTCATGCCTTTCTAAATCAGGATTGCTAATACTGTCGCTTATCTTTGGCAATGTTTCTTTGCTAAGCAAAATCTTATCTTCTAATTTATAAATACTTGGATCCTCCTGGACGTAAACGATTTCGAGTTCATTGATATTAACTGGTTCTAGGTCGTCTTCTTCATGCCTTTCTAAATTAGGATTGCTAATACTGTCACTTATCTTTGGCAATGTCTCCTTGCTAAGCCTTTTGTACTCTTCCCACATGGAGTACAGTTTCAAAAAATAGTTAGACCTTTGACACTTTTCACTGACAGTTTCAAATTCATTTATCATTTCCGTACCCACAATTTTTTCGAAGTTTTCAAATGAAAGATTTGTATCAGGATTTATTGAACTTATTGATCTATTAGTATCATTCGAGTTTGCATTTTTTCCTAGACATTTCGAATAATCTAAAGCTTCCGGATTCCAAGGGAAAATCCCACAAGCTCTAAATCCATTAATTATAGTATTCGGTGTAGTGGATATTTTATCTACTACTTTTAACAAAATAGGAGCAAATTTATCACATGTTAAAGTCATTGTAGGATTCTCTATTCGCCATTGAAGCACTGCTTCCGTCCAAAACGATTTTATTGGTTTAAAAGCAGATACATCGGCAGGTTGCAGTAAGCGTGTTGCATTCGGATAAAAACAAATAAGTTCGATCTGTAACTTTGCACATAATTCGCTCAAATGATAAGTCTTGTGTGTAGAATGTCCGTCGAGAAATAAAATTACAGGAAATTGTACTTTAGTTTCAATCAAATGGGGATACAACACGTTTTTAATAAAATCATAGAAAATTTCCGATTTCATCCAACCATTTTCAGAAACGCTAAGTCCCCAATGTTCAGGAACAGAATTTAAAACTGCTGAAGGTAATCTTGTATACGGATACACAACTTGAGGAGGGATGACATTACCGGCAGCAGAAAAAGTCATAAGAACAGTTATGTTTAATTTCGAATTACCATTTTCTACTTCGTACACATTTTGACAACCCACAGGCGCTAAAACGACTTTCGTTTTGGTACACAAATTAAAAAATGTTTCGTCGGTGTTCAATACTCTTCTTGGATCTTTTAAAACTTCAAGAAGGTTGTATTCTTCAAAGTATTGTTTCATCTGATCAAACCAATTTCTAATATTTTCTTCACTTACAACTGCGCTAGCAAATGAAACTCCTTCTGGTTTTCGTTTCGTTAACTATGGATGACGTCTCATAAAGCTTTCGTACCATTTTCGACCAGGGAGATTATCAGGAAATGGATTATCTCTGGGAGAAGAATCTATAAACCTTTTAACACTGCACTGTAATTCTTCTTTTCGGACAGGAAAGCCTTTACGATAACATTCCAAAACCCATTCAACCAAACAATTTTCTTCAGCTACCGTAAGAATTGGATCTGGTCCATAACTTGGCTTTTTGAATTTTTTACTCAATTGAAATTGCAATGTTGACCTTGGAATCCCGAAAATCGTGGCAGCTTTTCTTTTTGACATGCCCTTATCATTAATGGCAATTAAAGCATTGTTTATTCTTTTTTCAGTATCATCTTTTTCCTTTTCAGACATCCTGAAATAAATAGAGTAAATAAATAGAAATAGAATAGAAATTAATAATAATTGAAATTAATTAATTAATTAATTGAAATAAATTATTAATAATATAAATAGAAATAATTAGAAATTGATACAACTGTTTTTCTAACCATTTTCAGTTTATACGTAAAGTAAATAGAAAATTATATACTATAAGACATTCCTTCTAAAATTTACCTATTACTGAAAAATAATTTATCAATTTTTTAATTATTTCACAAACAAAGAAAAACAATTCCGAAATAAAGTTCCATATAACCTAATTCATGCACAGTAAGATTGACAGGCGATGACCAGAGTTTTTAACATTTTTCACTGTACTAATAATAACTTTTTTATTTATTTTAATGTATGATATAACGACGCAATTCATAAATATTTAAAAAATATATCAATTTTAATATATAGATCTTAAAGTTACTTACTTTTCTTTTATCTCTCCGATACGTGCGATGTTATAGACAGAACGTAAACATAGTAAACGCATTGTTACCTAACCTCACTTTTCATTGCGAAATGAGGGGTGCCAACGACTGGAGCTTGGTTAAAAATTGCTTGTCCAGTCTTTGGCATGTGTATGCCAACGACTGGAATAGTTGCTGTTTTAAATATTTTTGTTGGCACCCCATTGAAATAAATAAATTAATAATTTTTAAGAACAAAACGTGTTAAACTATCAATATTTAAATATTCTACTAACATGTTTGCAAAGAAAAAAGTAAATTTACTAACTTCTAATAATAGTAAATTAAGTTTGAAAATTTCAGTTTTCTTAAGATTTTCTTTAGAAAAATCGAAAATTTCCGAACACTTTGACAATGATATTAATTTTATTTTTTTTAATGTAATTATGTAATTACTAATAATAAGTTATATACTAGATTTTTATAAAAAATGTTGGAAAATTTAATAATCGTATGCAAAACATGCTAGATATTTTCTTATTCTTGTTATTTAAAAAAAACCTAAGAGGGGTGCCAACCACTAGCGCACTGCCAACGACTGGAGCAGTTACCCTACCCCCACTCCGACGTTTAGAGGTTGAAAAAAGGATATATTTACTTTTACTTGATGTAAATGAAAAATAAATGCACAAAACCTTATGTTAAATTTTTTTTCGTAAAATACATGTATTGAACTATAAGTGGCACAATTTTCAATTAAAAATATTAATTATTATCTAGTCAGGAATTTTTTGAAAAATAAAAACTAACTCTCCCCCCCTTGAAACTAGGTTGGATTTTTTTTTTGAAAAAGTTTTGTGAAAACAAATAAAATTAAATGCCGTTTACACTAAATTGATAAAGTGAAAATTGACTGAGTTATTCCATTTGTTTATGTAAAAAAAACATACCCTTTTTTGAAGTCCATTATTATGCACTTAGATAAAAAAAATCAATTGGCCATTTAAATAGGATGAAAGTTTGACTTCTTAAGTGTACTTTCCAAAAAAAAATCGAAATTCGATGGACCAAAAGTGGGGAAATTCCGTTGAAAAATTACATGTTTTTAGTTAACAAATGGAATTATGCATAAACTATTTCTCCGATCTAGTTAATTTTTTTTGGGATTTATTTAGCTACGCAAGGAGAACATTACTGGTAAGTTATGAACAAATTCGATAATTATTAACAATGTTATTAAACAATTAAAGAAGTGCTATTTTTAATGGTTTAAATTCATTTGCAACTAAACTAATTAACCTTTTTTAACGTATGACCCATCATTTGAAAGGTATTTCCAAGCTCTATGACTTTCAATAACAACTTTTTCCCCTAAAACTTAACCGGAAGCAACGAGCATCGAAAAACCATGTTTTCCAAACTTTGGCGATTGTTTACACTCTTTTTCGCACCCGGAAATCGAGAGCAAACTGTGGGGCTCTTATAAGGAGCCCCTAAACTACCAGAAACCGTTTAGACTTTGCTGTTTGTATTTTTGTGCACTTTTTGTCTTCATTGACTGGCCTAGAAGTAAAATCACTTCCAAGCTTGCGTGGCTATGCGGTATGCGTATTCGACTTGTGTCCTCTAGGTCTAGGTTTCGATCCCCCGTGCGTGCGAAATTTTTCATTCTTAGTTTTAAGTGTTTTGTGTATATTGTATAATTCTGAATATTGTTACATAAAGTATAAGTTTAAACCATTATTAACAATGATAATAATAATTTAGTCATTAATTTAAATAAATAAGATAGTCTGTTTAAATTATTAAAGAAAATAAGAAAAATATTTTTTAAAAACTTATTGCAAAAAAAGATATTCTATTACAGACTTTGGTTCCTATTTTGTGCCTCCAGGGGGACGACATTTTGACCTGCCTGTTCCTCACCAGTTACATAACTTGTTCTTTTTGTTGTAGAATAGTTATAGAATTATTCTGGAACTTTGCACACTGGGCATCTTTTAAAATAATTGCAGAAAATGTTTGTTGTAAGATGAAAAAATTATATGAGAAAGCCTGCATTCCTACCGTTAGTCACAAAACAATCCTCGATATGCTGAATATTTATGACAAGAAATATATTGCTATTAAAGATATTATTAAACGCAAAAATACAAGTAAGCATTCGGTGTAGAAATTGCCTTAAGTAAATTCTATTTGTGGTTCGGCCCTGATCAGGATTAACTTATCACGACCACTCTTCAGGCCCTGATCAGGGCTTGATCAGTTTCCAAGATACTTTAAAAAAGGGGTTATGTGTAATAACACTGGGTAACAAAAAAATGACCATGTCGTGTTTATTTTAAAATTTTTGTGTTTATTGAAAGTTTGGGTGTCAATGAACAAGAAAATACCAAAAAAAAAATTTTTTATCTATTCAGACCCCAAAAAAGGGGGGTTGAATTATTAAAAAACGTTGTTTTTTGCATTTTTTAAAGACCTGTAAAAAGAAAATGGGGAGACATAAAAAGCTCTAATATGGCTTAAAAGAAAGCTCAAACCTTTATCTTTAAGAAGCAAAACTGAAAAGTAATGTAAAAAATTCAGGGAACCTGTATTTACCGAGTACCCCCCTAATGTATCATACATTCTGGTAAAAATGACTGGGAATCTATAAGCATATCAATTTTTCACAATCGGATTGGCTTTAAATTTGTTACTCAGGGGTTTTTGGGGTCGCTGATTACGAATCCGAAGTCAGACTTCAAAAATCCAAAATGGAGACTTTAACATGGCGGATTCAACCAAGTCTCGAGCGAATCCGAACGACTTTTAACATTTTATTCGCTATGTTGAAGCCACCATTTCGAATTTTTGAAATCTGACTTCGGATTCGTAATCAGTAATCCCAAAAACCCCTGAGTAACAAATTTGAAGCCAATCCGATTATGAAAAATTGATATGCTTAGATTCCCAGTCATTTTTACCAGAATGTATGATACATTAGGGGGGGGTAGTCGGTAAAAACAGGTTCCCTGCAATTTTTACATAACTTTTCAGTTTCGGCTCTTAAAGATAAAGGTTTGAGCTTTCTTTTAAGCCATATTAGAGCTTTTAATGTTTTTCCATTTTCTTTTTACAGGACTTCAAAAAATGCAAAAAACACCGTTTTTTAATAATTGAACCCCCCTTTTTAGGGGTCTGAATAAATTAAAAAATTTTTTTTGGGATTTTCTTGTTCACTGACACCCAAACTTTCAATAAACACAAAAATTTTAAAATAAACACGACATGGTCATTTTTTTGTTACCCAGTGATCACTTTATTTGCCAATGGGCCAATTAATAAAAATGCAAAAGAAAATTACAAGAAATAATAAAATTAAAAATTTATACACATACATATTAGTGTGGTCCTTAATAAGCAAAGTTTTGAATTTCTTTCATTCCACTCCCTAATTCGTTTCCAAATGTGATAAAAATGAGCTGCGCACAAGGACAATTAGTAAATTTTAACCCGTGCCTGTAAAGGGTTAAAGTTTAAATGGGGTTTAACATAGGTTAAGTGCATTTCTTCAGACTTTATATTCTAACTTTTGATTTTATTGACTTTTTTGTTTAAAACTCTGCATACTTACAGTTAAGGATGTACTAAATCCGAAAGCTGTAGTCAAAAACAAATGGACAGGTGCCAGCTGTCAAGAATGCTGTCAAACTTTTGACAATGAGGTCAAACTAAGTAGCAAAATGTCTTATTTTACAGTTGACAGCTGTAAAAAAAACGGTCAACTTTAAAAAATGGTTGAATTTTTTAGAAATTTTACCTTTATTTTCTAAAATAGAAGTAGTTTTATACAAATGAGATCAAACCGAAGCATGGAATGTCATTTTGACAGATGACAGCTGTAAAACATGATGCCAAACTTTTGAAAAATAAATTTCTTTAAGTATTTTACATTAATTTGAATATGTTCTAGTATATTCTAGATTGTCATTTTTTGCAATTTTTTAAAAAAAATTTAATTTCTTTCTCTTCTAGTTCGCAAATATGTCGGCCAATCAGATTTTTTATACTTTTCCCGTAATCTGCACTTAAAAATAAATATTTGTACTGAATTGCAGCTCACTAGGTCACGATTTGTAAAAGTTAAAGGAGGGACAGGGTCATTTTTTGCAATTTTTTCAAAAAAATTCAATTTTTTTTCTCTCCTAGTTCGCAAATATGTCCGCTAATCAGGTTCGCTATATTTTTTTTGTAATCTGCACTTAAATGTTAACATGTGTACCGAATTGCATCTCTCTAGGTCAAGATATGTAAAAGTTAAAGGGGGACAGCCCATTTTGCGTGGCTGGGACGGACACATGAGTGATTTCATAAGGGTTCCGTCAGTACAAAATCGTGGAAGAATATGAGAAACTGCCTAGTTGCGCTATATTCTGTCTATGAACTTAAAGGGAAATCTGGACAGAAGCGAACTAGGAATGTGACGCTAGAAACATCTAGATTATATACAGGCCGGCTGTCTAGTCTCTTTCTAATAAAATAGAATGATACTAATGTATCAAAAATAACTTTTTCCTCATCTTTTTATGACCCTTTCAATCTTTGAAATTCGTTAATACTATTCCTAGAGTTCAATAAGAAAATTCATGAGTAAATTTTTTTACAAATGACACTGATTAACAAACTTTTCTTTAAGGCTGAGTCCACAACAGAAGACGTTAAAGAGATCAGCTTTGCAAGTTCTCTGTTGTGGACTCAGCCTAAAATTTTCTGCACCACACACGCTGACGCACGCACAGCTATCACGATCAGCTGATTCATTGCTGGCAACTGCCACATGCACAGTAACTCTGTCGTCTGCTACTACCACTGCTACCAACTTATAATATTGTTCAAAAATATTCATGTTTGTAAGAAAATGTCAAAAATAATAAAATTAATAAAAGCTTAGATTCTTTTTCGAATCTAAAAACAGGTAATCCATATAAACAATTAAAATTTCTGTACTATTCCCTCGAAGTCTCCCATGTAGAAATTTGTCGTGGCCTCCCAGTAAAAAAGGATTTTTTGATATAGCATTTTGGACAATTGAGCAAGCCGTCTGATCAATTGTCCAAACGGCATTTGGACAATTGGACTGGTTGCACTATTATCCAATGCATTGGGTCCAATCATCCCAAATGTTTTTCGTGGCTAAAAAAATGCTGAATTAAGAAAAAAAGTACTGAAATGTTACAGAAACTTTAGAGAATTCTTAATTCCAGACAAATACAGAAAAATCAGTCATAAAAATACCTTGAGTGAGGAAAAAGAACTAGATTTCTAAAATATCACTTTCTAACTGACAGTGCAATGCTGTACTTGGAATTTAGTTGGCAAAGAAGTGAGGATTCTTATAAAGAGAAACACTTCATTATCCACTCTCGATACTCCTCATGTGGTAATATATGTATAATTGTAGATTTTTAATAATAGTGTATTGACAATAATATTTTATTTTGCTGAATTATCTCTTTTTTAAAATGAGACACCGAAATGTACAATATATTACCACATGAGGAGTATTGAGAGTTGATAATGAAGTGTTTCTCTTTATCAGAATCCTCACTTCTTGCCAACTAAATTCCAAGTACAGCATTGCACTGTCAGTTAGAAAGTGATATTTTAGAAATCTTGTTCTTTTTCCTCACTCAAGGTATTTTTATGACTGATTTTTCTGTATTTGTCTGAAATTAATAATTCTCTAAAGTTTTTTGTAACATTTCAGTACTTTTTTTCTTAATTCAGCAGTTTTTTAGCCACGAAAAACATTTGGGATGATTGGACCCAATGCATCGGATAATAGAGCAACCAGTCCAATTGTCCAAATGCCGTTTGGACAATTGAGCAGACGGCTTGCTCAATTGTCCAAAATGCTATATCAAAAAATCCTTTTTTACTGGGCTTCCTAGAAATAGACTACAGCTAGATAGCATTTGTCGTGGAAAATTATTCTGAAAAAACTGTCCTGGCCCCGAAATGTTAATGTACAGTTTTCCCCTTTATTTTCTTCGCTATGAAGACAGTCTAGAATCTGGCTAAAATTTGTCTAAAATACTGAATTAAAAATTCAGTACAAGTTCATATAGCAGATTGTCCAAGAATTAGCTAGGCACTGTTTAGGACGTTGACTTAAGAATTTAGTACATTTTCGTGGAGAAGGTGGCTCTGAGAGTCTACTAAGCTAGCAGACGAAATCAGTTCTTGACGTAGTGCTTGATGAAAAGAAACCAAGTGTCTACAATCGTAACTTATCTTGTTGTGAAGAAAAAATAAAATTTATAAATCTAGTGAAAAGATTTTAGTTTTCCTTTTTTGAACAGGGACAGTGTACAAGTTTAAATATATTACAGCGAAAAGAAGATTTATTAGAAAAAGGACATGTGGTGTCATTATTCATAGTCTCAGATTGTTTTTCATATTATACTGTTCATAATAAATAATAAAACTTTAATAATTTTAAGTGAATTTTTTGTGATTGCAACAATATATGTTGTAACAATATGTTACAATTAATTTCAAAAATAATTGTAAGAGGAATTGTGATAATAACAAATACTTTTGTATTACTCTTTTGTTTGTTTAAAAGTTAAACAAACAAAAGAGTAAAGTTAAAAAATATTCTTTTATTATTTATAAACCTAACAATTATTCTAGACAAAATAACTGTACAAAATCTTGACGTTGCTAGCGTTACATCTCTTGTTCAAGCCTGTCCATTTTTTCCATTTAGTTGCTAGATTGAATCTAGCGCAACTGGACAGTTTCTCATACACTTCCACGGTAAATTTCTACACGGGTTTGATCTCAATGAGAAAAAATATCACTTTTATAACATTTTTATAACCTATAATCTGTCTCTAAATTAAAGAATAAATAATTTAAATTTAGTTCTAAAACCTTTACATTAAATGCGACTATTATTATTTTAACAATTTAATTTTTTTTATTTTAAATAAAATTCAAACAATTTTAGTTTTAATTTATTACAATTTACAGAAAATTAGTTAGACCGGGAATCGACAAGAAAATGTATTACAAGGATTTATATTTCTTAAAAGTTCGTTTCAAAATAAAAAGAATCTGTAGTACATACGCAATAAAGGTAGAAGATTTGGTCTGCTAGCTAGATACTATAACGAATTTAGTGACGCCTACTAGACGGACTTGTTTTATTTCTTATGTCGGTAACCTAGACAGTATCACAATAAATACCACAGGCACACAAAAAAATAAAAAAGTCAAAACCCAGAGGTTACACCCGCCTATCCCCATGTTTTTGGGGTCGCTGAAACCGAATATGACCATGAAAAATTTTTTTCATCGGCCATTTTCCCGCTACCACCCCCTTACACCTGCTCCCGGAGGTTGGAATTTCAGTTTAAAAGAAAGTGGAGTAGGGTGTCTATTCCTATGTTTTTTGGGTCGCTAAAACTAAAAAAGACTACCAAAAACAAATTCTTTTCTCCCTTAACCCCCTACAACCCCCATAACAACCCCGAAGTGAGGGGTCGAAATTCGAATTTTCACGAAAAGTCGATTACGGTGTATAAACCTACGTTTTTTGGGTCGCTAAAACCAAAAAAGACCACCAAAATCAAATTCTTTCCACCCCCGACTCCCTACAACCCCCTGCAATAATTTTTTTCAAATAAAACGAACCGATTTTTGGGAAATTAAAAATTAAATATTAATTATCAAAAATTATTGCAGGGGGTTGTAGGGGGTCGAGAGTGGAAAGGATTTGATTTTGGTAGTCTTTCTTGGTTTCAGTGACCCAAAAAACGTAGGTTTAGACACCGTAATCGACTTTTTGTGAAAATTCGAATTTCGACCCCCCACCTTTCGGGTGTTAAGGGGGTTGTAGGGGGTTAAGGGAGGGAAGAATTTGTTTTTGGTAATCTTTTTTGGTTTTAGCGACCCAAAAAACATAGGAATAGACACCCTACTCCAGTTTTTTTTAAACTGAAATTCCAACCCCCGGGAGCAGGTGTAGGGGGTGGTAGCTGGAAAATGACCGATGAAAAACATTTTTCATGGTCATATTCGGTTTCAGCGACCCCAAAAACTTGGGGATAGGGGGGTGTGACCTCTGGGTTTTGACTTTTTTTTTTTTTTTGTGTGCCTGTGTACTAGACAGTGTCTATATCCAGAGAAATGAAGGGAAAACTGTATAAAAACTGTACATTAACTTTACGGTACCAGGACAGTTATTTGAGAATAAAATTCCACGACAAAAACTGTCTAGCTGTAGGCTAACACTAGGAAGGCCACGACAAATTTCTACACAGGTTATTTAAATGAATGTAAAATACTGAAATAAAGTACTTTAATACTCATTGTCGAAAGTTTGACAGCATTTTTGACAGCTGTCACCTGTCCATTTATTTTTGACTGCAGGTTTTTTTTTTTTTGCAGACAAAAAAGTCAATAAAATCAAAAGTAAGAATATAAAGTCTGAAGGAATGCACTAAACCTATGTTAAACCCCATTTAAACCTTAATCCTCTACAGGCACGGGTTAAAATTCACTAATTGAGCTGTCCTTGTACGCAGCTCATTTTTATCACATTTCACAGTGGGCCAGAATTGACAAAAAGTGGCCAAAAGTCAAAATGGCTGTAGAAATTAAAAAATTTTTTTTTAATCTTGATACTTCAAATTATTTACATAAGAAATATGAAGAGCATTATGACTCTTAAACACAAATTATTACTTTCGAAACTTAAAAATTAAGAGCATTTTTGCAGAAACTGAACTATATAGAAGTGCATGCTATATGTTCTAATTCTTGAAAGTTGGTCTTAATGTTTTTTATTTGACTCAAGTACGTATTAAACTTAAAAAAAAATTAAAAGCCAAATGTTTTTCAGGCATAATTTTTATTTTAATATATTGAAGTTAAAAAAAATGGTATTTCTCAGTAAACTGTTTACTTCCGTTCAATGTCTCTCTGTGTCTCCACTCGTTAACAACAAAAATAATATACCGTATGTTAGCTAGAGATGTCTACTTTAATATAACTTGCGCACTTTTGCGCATATTCATATTTCAGTGTTAAAAACAGCAATACATTATTACATAGAATATCATCACGTAACGTTACGTGATGATCTAATCTGACAGTGTCGGATTCACAAACTGTTCTTGAAGTAGGTATTGCATGAGAGAGAAAGAGACGTCAATATAGTGTTATCTCTTTCTCTCTCACCTAAACATAAGCCTTTTGGGGAGGGGGTTAAACATACGTGACTCACCTCTGGATCCACCAATAGCATTTGACTTTTATATCGGTTGCATTACAGTGTAATGAGAGAATATATTATAAGAATCAAGAGTAACACTCAGTAACACTTGAACAACTAAAGTAAAGATATAATTGAAATAAAGAATTGTTAAAAATTGTAGAAAGTTTAAAAACTTCTAAAAATTATAATTGAAATATATATATTTCAATATTCTGTTAACCACATACAAGATACTGTATTGTGAGAGCTTTGTCAGTACAAATTGTTACACTATATTTATCATAAATATCCGAAAGTACTAAAGTGTTATGTAGGTAAATAGGATTTTACATTTAATATTGTTGCATATAGTTTAACCTCTTGTCTGTCAACGAGATTTCCACTGTTTGGGCCAAAAGTGTGTTGAAAACATTTTTAATGGCTTTTTATGAAACTTGGTATTCTAAGGTTTCTGGGGTTGCTGATTACGAATCAGAGATCAGTTTTTCAAAATTCAAAATGGCGGATCCAAGATGGAGCAAATTTTTTCAAAATTTATCGAATTTACTTGAAACTGGTTACGTGGGGTTTTTAAGGGTCGCTGATTACGAATCTAACATTCGTTTTCCAAAATTCAAAATGGCGGATCCAATATGGTGCACGACAAAATAAAAAATTAATTATAATGGCTTGAAACTGAATACTTGGGGGTTTTTAGGGTCGCTGATTACGAATCTGACATTAGTTTTTAAAATTTATTTAATTTGTTTGAAACTGGTTAATCTGACATCAGTATGATAATTTTTGGTAAAATCAAATTTCGTTAAATACCCTGACATTAGCTGGTAAATTTAATTTTTATGGTTTATTAAATTTTTTAAATTCACGACACCAGAATGTACCACGAAGAGGCTGCCATAGGATTTTACATTCCATTTATTATTTTTTTTAAATTTGTATATATTTTTTTTAATTGTTTTTTTATATACTAGATTATATACTACACGCGTCGTTGCATGCAGCTACGTAATACCAAAACCCGCAAGTAACTTTCAAGCCAATCCAATTAATTTTTTATTTTGTCGTCTACTATATTGTATCCGCCATTTTGAATTTTCAAAATCTGATACCAAATTCGTAATTAGCAACCTCAAAAACCCTCTTGTGACAAAATTAAACTCAATCTGTTAAGATTTTAAACAATCGATCCGCCATATTAGAACCGCCATTTTGAATTTTTGAAATCTGACTCCAAATTCGTAATCAGCGACCCCAAAAACAGTAAACTACGCAGTTTGGTTGCAATAAAAATTTGCATTATAATTTTGGCCACTTTTTGTGGATCCTGGCCCACTGTGCATTTGGAAGCGAATTAGGGGGTGGAATGAAAGAAATTCAAAACTTCGCTTATAAACGACCACTCTAATACATATTCGCAAGCAATAACGTTCCAACATAATATAAAAATTAATAAAAGCATGAAATCACTCCCCATTTCTCAATTTACAAGTCTAAACAGTTACTCTTGTTGACCTAACCGTAAACATTTCAAATACAAAATTACAAAATTTCTGTAGTTCTCTCACATCACAAGAACAAAAAATGTTTTTCCAGAGCGCCTCTTGTGCTTCATATGCTATTAATTCCGGGTAATTATCAATGATAATATTCGTAAAAACGGGACACTATCAAAAAATGAAAGTTCTCCTCTTCTACATCACAAAACAGACAATGCTTACCCCTAGGTAAACTAAATTTAACTCCATTGATTCAGATTAATACAATGTGATTATTTAACAATCTAATCTGGCTGACCGTTCTTTTTAATTTTAGGGGTAACCTCACTGAAAAAAAAGTATTCTATTTTTAAGTATATTATATTCTTAAAGAAATATTCTAGATTATATTCTTATCGAAGAAAGAAATATTCTTGTTTTGAGAATATCTTCTTAGAAACCCACATAGCACCATATTTTGCGGGAAGCTAACGGGAAACTAACCATGTTAGCTTCTATAGCTAACATGGTTAGCTTCCCGTTAGCTTCCCTTGGCCTATAAATGTCCTACGCTTTTTAGTTTTCCGTGTTAGCTTGCAAAAAGTTATCTAAGAAACTTTTCTAAAAACAAGTAGAGAAAAGTTCTTTAAAACTATCTCTGGTAAGTATCTGTATACATTAGAAGGTAGTTTCTGGTAAGCGTCATAAGGTAAGTAATATAATATAAATTGATATTATACAAATAATCATTTACGGAATTTCCGTAATTATCTATTTAATTTGCACTTAAACTTATGTAATATTTCAGTTTATTTATAACTAAAAAAATAGTATTTATAAATTTAATAAAAAATATTTCTCTCTATAGTTTATTTATTGCCGCGAACTGATTACTTATTTATTCCTCAATATCAATATTATTGAAGAATAATTTTGAAAATAAATTTGAAGGGACTGGGGATAGATCCCGGGTTCACAACGCAGAAAGAAACAACCTAACCAACTAACCTAATCAACCATGTGTAGGGAAGAATATTTCGGGTTCTTTTAAGCTTCAAGTGATCTCATTGGTTGGTGTCACTAATGGCGGGATCATTTAAAAAAGGATTCACAAAGATATTTGAATTTTCTCATTACAATAAATAATTTAATTTCTAATATTATTTATTAATTAAATCTTCAAAAAATAAGAATAAATAGATTATTAAAAATGAAAATATTAAATTAGAAAGTTAATAGATAAGCATTAAACTAAACTTTATTTTTTTCCTTACTTAATTTGACTTCACATCTATTCGCAATTTGAAGTTAGTTGTTTCTGTTTGCATTTTGTTCTCTAGTTTTTTTTATAATTAATTATTCTTTTTAATATTTTAATATTTAAAATTAATGAAAATTCTAATGTATAATAAAATGCTTTCAATATTGGAAAAGCAATTAAACAAAATTTTTGCCAATTAAAAATATTCCTTATGCGTTATTTCTTACTTAATTTCATAATTTTTAACCTGCAATAATTTAATTTTTACAAAAAAATAAATCCAAAATTTCCAAAATAATTAAATTTTTTGCGAAAAATTAAAATAAAATCTTTTAAAAAAGTTTATTCTTACGCAAAATTTAATTAGAATAATATTTAAAATATTTAAATTTTTATAAAGATTTTTATCAAAATTTCTTATAATAATAAATTTAATTCTTTTGTGAAATGTTATTAATTAATTATGAAACTAATTGAATTTCTGAGAAGAATTTTATTAAAATCTTTGAAAATCCTAATTAAATTCATTTGAATTTTTTTTCAAATAATGGAGTTTTTTTAATAATTTCAATCGAAGATTTTGAAAGTAATTGAAATTTATGAACATTTTTATTTTGTTATTTGCATAATAATAGTAAATCATTTCGTGCATAACATTTGCTGATTTATTGATAACTTTTGCACAATAAAATTTGTAAATACGTCAAGAATATTAAAATTTGAAAAAAGAATAGCAATTTTTATTAATGAATTATTTAATATTACAGGGTTGCCACAAAAAATTAATTTACTTAAAAAATTATTAGATAAAAAAATATTTTATTACATTTACTTACGAATTTCTTAAATTATAAAATTATTCGCAAACATCAATAACTTTTTGCTTCCTCGTGAGGAAGCTTTGTAGTCGTTTAATTTACAAAATTTTTAAAAATCCTTTTAACAAATTTTCTTCTATATGGGACTATGTTATATATAAGACCCTGAACAATTTTGTCATGTATGTGTGTGTGTGGATCCCGATTTTTGTTAACACGATAACTCGAAGAGGTTTTAACGAATTTGGCTAAAATTTACCAGGTATATTTATCATAAAAATATCTCGAAATGGATTGATAGACTTTAAAAAATTCTCAAAAAAAATTTTTTTTGACTTTTTTCTAAAAAATTTTTTTTTTCAAAAAAATTTTTTTAAGTTGTTTATTGAAGTTAATATATAATAAAATCTTATTCTTTGCATCAAGACGAATCGATTGGTATATAAGAAGTATAAATTGTATGAGAATTTATAGAGTTAATCACAATTAAAGCTGAAAAAATCGCATTTTTATCAAAAAAATGAGTTCTTTCCGCAAAATTATGTTGCTGTGTAAGAAAATCTTACTCATTTATTTCTAAAATCTTATTCATTACACCAAGACGGATCGATTGGTTTATACAATAAAGTATATGTTTTACTTAAATTTATAGAATTAAAACCAATTATAGACAAAAAATTTGCACTTTTAATAAAAATTCATTTTTTCTTAAAAATCATGTTGCTGTACAATAGAATGTTATTATTTATTAAAAAATAAATCAAAAATCTTATTCTTTGCATCAAGACGAATCGATTGATGTATATGAGGCATTCCATTTCAAAACGACCCCCTTCGTAAACAATTGCAAATGTAAGACAATTTTTTAATGAATATTTCTTCCATTCTGTAGAACCAAATTACTTTTTATATTAGTGATTTCGAAAGTATCCACTGAAATTTCCATTATTATCGTTTGATAAATAAAAAGAAGAATATTCAAGCTTTCGTTTAATATGAATTTTATTAAAATCGGAGGTAACGTGTTTTGAGATTTTTCAAAGTTTAACTTTTAAACTCAATTTTCTATTTAAATTAAATTATTAAAAAAATATATTTTTTTATTATCAGAAATTTCAGAAATTCTACTTTCGAAATCACTAATATAAAAAGTAATTTGGTTCTACAGAATGGAAGAAATATTCATTTAAAAATTGTCTTACATTGGCAATTGTTTACGAAGGGGGTCGTTTTGAAATGGAATGCCTCATATAAAGTATATATTCTATTGAAAATTATAGAATTAATTACAATTAAAGTTGAAAAATTCACTTGTTAACTAAAAATTTTTTTGTTTATTTAGATTCATATTACTGTATAAGAAAATTTTATTCTTTCTATTAGGACGAATGAACTTTATTTTATAAATGTTAAATTGTATTAAAAATGATTTAAAAATGAAATATATTTATCGTTAATGCTTCCATCACGAGGAAGCAATTTTTTTTTGCTGATCATAAAGAGAAAGCAAAATGTTCATGTAATGAACATCTGGATTTACAACTTGTTTAAATAAACATTTAATTATTATTTTCCCATCGAAATTAAAATTCTTCAAAACATTCAAGTTGAAAAATTTTTAAAATTCAACAACTTATAAGAATATTATTATAAAACATAAATATATCAATCACTCCGAGTCTTCGACTCGGAATATAAAATATTTCGAAAAAGTTAAATTATTTACAAACATTATAATAAAAATTGTTGGACGAATTCAATTATTTTCATAAAGAAATTCAAAATTCGTAAGTATATGTAATAGAATATTTTTTTATCTAATAATTTTTTAAGTAAATTAATTTTTTGTGGCAACCCTGTAATATTAAATAATTCATTAATAAAAATTGCTATTCTTTTTTCAAATTTTAATATTCTTGACGTATTTACAAATTTTATTGTGCAAAAGTTATCAATAAATCAGCAAATGTTATGCACGAAATGATTTACTATTATTATGCAAATAACAAAATAAAAATGTTCATAAATTTCAATTACTTTCAAAATCTTCGATTGAAATTATTAAAAAAACTCCATTATTTGAAAAAAAATTCAAATGAATTTAATTAGGATTTTCAAAGATTTTAATAAAATTCTTCTCAGAAATTCAATTAGTTTCATAATTAATTAATAACATTTCACAAAAGAATTAAATTTATTATTATAAGAAATTTTGATAAAACTCTTTATAAAAATTTAAATATTTTAAATATTATTCTAATTAAATTTTGCGTAAGAATAAACTTTTTTAAAAGATTTTATTTTAATTTTTCGCAAAAAATTTAATTATTTTGGAAATTTTGGATTTATTTTTTTGTAAAAATTAAATTATTGCAGGTTAAAAATTATGAAATTAAGTAAGAAATAACGCATAAGGAATATTTTTAATTGGCAAAAATTTTGTTTAATTGCTTTTCCAATATTGAAAGCATTTTATTATACATTAGAATTTTCATTAATTTTAAATATTAAAATATTAAAAAGAATAATTAATTATAAAAAAAAACTAGAGAACAAAATGCAAACAGAAACAACTAACTTCAAATTGCGAATAGATGTTAAGTCAAATTAAGTAAGGAAAAAAATAAAGTTTAGTTTAATGCTTATCTATTAACTTTCTAATTTAATATTTTCATTTTTAATAATCTATTTATTCTTATTTTTTGAAGATTTAATTAATAAATAATATTAGAAATTAAATTATTTATTGTAATGAGAAAATTCAAATATCTTTGTGAATCCTTTTTTAAATGATCCCGCCATTAGTGACACCAACCAATGAGATCACTTGAAGCTTAAAAGAACCCGAAATATTCTTCCCTACACATGGTTGATTAGGTTAGTTGGTTAGGTTGTTTCTTTCTGCGTTGTGAACCCAGGATCTATCCCCAGTCCCTTCAAATTTATTTTCAAAATTATTCTTCAATAATATTGATATTGAGGAATAAATAAGTAATCAGTTCGCGGCAATAAATAAACTATAGAGAGAAATATTTTTTATTAAATTTATAAATACTATTTTTTTAGTTATAAATAAACTGAAATATTAAATAAGTTTAAGTGCAAATTAAATAGATAATTACGGAAATTCCGTAAATGATTATTTGTATAATATCAATTTATATTATATTACTTACCTTATGACGCTTACCAGAAACTACCTTCTAATGTTTACAGATACTTACCAGAGATAGTTTTAAAGAACTTTTCTCTACTTGTTTTTAGAAAAGTTTCTTAGATAACTTTTTGCAAGCTAACACGGAAAACTAAAAAGCGTAGGACATTTATAGGCCAAGGGAAGCTAACGGGAAGCTAACCATGTTAGCTATAGAAGCTAACATGGTTAGTTTCCCGTTAGCTTCCCGCAAAATATGGTGCTATGTGGGAAGTTAAGAAAATATACTTACGATAGAGCGTGCTGTGGTCAGTGTTGCCAACGACATGGAAATTTCCCGGAATACGGGAAATTTTGACTATAATGGGAAATTTTACGGGAAATGGATAAATTACGGGAAATTCCGGGAAATTCTTTAATAGAACACAAATTTTAATAATGTTTAACTAAAATCAAATTTTAGAAACTTTTATTGGCAAAACCAATCAAATTTGTTTTATCGGCATGTGTATAAATATATCCGTGGACTGGTTTGTGAATATTACTGGTGTAAAGTTTTCCAATTAACAAATGCATCAAACACAAAAATATTTAATAATTTAAAGATAGTTATCCGACTCCTTTTGGTTTTGCCCTTTTCGAATGCCTCAGTTGAGCGATTAAGAGTTTTAAGTAAATTTAAAATTTAATTCTAATTTTTTAAATAATAAATTATGAGTTTTAAGGGGGGCACACCAGTTGTAACGTTAAAAAGAAGTGTCAAAGTCATGAGAATGATTTTGATTAAAAATAAAAGTCGATTTTCAGCTTTAGGAATAAAAGTTTTTCATAAAAAAAGAAATCCTTTGATCGAGAACTAGATAAACTTATAATAAATGTAAATCAATTTTATTTTTGCATTTTAGACGAACTATACTTACGGAATGCTTGTCACCGCAATTTATGTTTTATTTCCGAAGGCGCCATTTAAATGGCTCATATTTCAGAAAGTTTTGGATGAAAAAAATTTTTCATCTTAAATTAAAGCCTTATATATGTACTTTTAGATAATAAACAGTATTTTTAAAAAAGTTTTATAGATTATTAGGAAAAAATTCTTGAAAAAGACACTTCTTTTTAACGTTACAACTGGTGTACCCCCTTAAATAAATTTGAAATTTAATTCTAATTTTTTAAATTAGAATACATAAAAATTTATAATCCCAATATAAATAATGATAATAATAATATTTAAAAAAATAATAATTTTATGTTAGGGCTTATATATATATAAGATTACATTGCGGGAAATTTCATGGAAATTTAAGAAACTCGTCCGGGAAAATTCAGGAATTTCTTAGTTCTATTATGGGAAGTTGAGAGGCGCTCACTCTGGCAACACAGCCTGTGGTCGCCATAATGCGTCTTCGTTTTCTCATTCATTTTATTGGTTTTATGGTGTGTTTTTTATTAAAAATGAATCCAGTGACAGAGTGGCTTAATAATAATGGATTACAGGAACTGATTGACATATTTGAATGTGAGTGTATTTAGTTATTAACAAAATCTACTAACTTATTAGTCATGCTTTCTCAAAAGAGAGGTTAGATTTAGAATTTTTGCAAAGAGTGTCTATTTGGCCCGTCAGCCAAATAGAATTATTAAAATCTTTTAAATTAAAATTATTAAAATCTTTTAAAAATCAATTAATTTTAAAAAAAGAGTTCAAGTCTATTCAATTTTGTTAAAATTCTATTAAAAGTAATTAAATTCCTCCGATGAATTTTAGATCTTGTGGAAAATTTCAATTTTTGCGACAAATATTACAATTTTTGAATAGAATGGAATTCGGAAAAGAGTTTTGTTATTTATAAAGACAATTGTAATTTTGAAGAGAATTTTTTTAAATTTTTGAACATAATTGAATTTATACGATCAATTTTATTACTTTTGAAAATATTTGAATTTCTGCAATCATTTGTAATTTCTCTAAAATTCTTCATATTATATTGTACGATTTGCAGATTTTTCGTCTTTTTTCAATCAAATTATACAGACCTTTTTTAAAAAAAATTACTTTTACGGACTTCAAGCAAATTTACAGACCTAGTTCGAGCCCTGTAAATAATATTAAATTCATTTGTGAAATTATATTAAAATAGTAGATTTTTAAAGTAATTGAATTTCAGAAAATTTAATTATTTGTAAAAATAATTGATTATTTGCGAAAAATTAGTTTAAATTTTTTGAAAATAATTCAATCCTTTCAAAGAATTTTATTAAAATTTTTGAGGATAAAATTCTTTTTTTAACAATCAGCGAAGTTAATGTAGTGCAAATTTAAAAAAAAGAATAAGTAGCTTTTAGTGTCACAAATCTAAAAAAAGTATCCAAGTTGTAGCAAATCGTATAAAAAGTAGTAAATAGTATATTTTAGTAGATGAGTGAGAAGCCTGTCAAATTTACGTAAATAATACTTTTAATAATAATTAAATTAATCTATTTGTAAAAATAGTAATAATAATCTAAATAATCTATTGTTACCTTTGTCTTAAACATAGAATTTAAGTTAGAATCGTCAATTTTGTATTTGTTTGTTTTTGTTAATATAACCAAAAACTGTGATTTTATCATTTTATTTATTTATTTTACGTACAAAAGACAGAAAAGTATCAACTGTCTTCGTGATTACAATTTGAATGTTTTTCTTATGAATTAAGAACCTTTTTGTAATTACAAAATCAATTGTTTAACATAAATAAGTTGTTCAATCTATTTTTCTTATTATTATTAATATAATTTTGACCGGCCAAATTTTATTATAATAAAAAATATTGTTATTAGACAATTCTATCCAAAATTTTGTTTCGGAAAAATTTATTTTAAAAACTAAATATTTTATTAACTCAAAAAATATTTTGATTATATCAAATAGTTTTATCAAATTTCATATTTTTGTCATATGTTATAATTCCAAAATTATGTCTATTTAATTGAAAATTTATTATTTAGATTATAAATGAAAAATATTATTTCCAGAAACCCAAAAATATTATGTGCTTATAAATTCAAGAATATAATATTCTTAATATAAGAAGTACGGCTTAATAGGTTCCCTGTAAAAAAAAAGTATTGGGAGGTACGGGATTCCGTATTGCAAGTGCCAACCTGCCAATGCGGTATTCGCGAAATACCGCATTGGGTGTCGTGGTGAATACGGAAATCAAGGGGTCCCAATGCGGTGCAAGTTTTAAGCAAAAAAATAAACGAAAATACGTGACAGGAGGAAATAATTAGTGTCAGTGCAGAAATATGCGAGTTAAAGGAATGAGAAAATAGTGAGTGTAAAAATGAAACTTTAAGAAAAAAAGGTAAGTTGAACTGTCAAATATAAGTCCAATGCGGCGTAGGCTGCTTTCAATGCGGTACACAATCGGTACATAGTGCAAGTCGCCAGTAGAGGGCAGAAGCAAGCAGAGCGAATCGAGCGAACACAGTGGCCCAGCTGACATATGATTTGCATTACATTACTTTACAATTTTTTATTTTATAACCACGTTCCTGCATGAATCTAAACAATATTTTCGATTATTGTAATTTAGAAGATGCTTACCAATTGTATGTTGGCAGATTTAGTGAAAAGTGTCTGTGTACGGAGACAAATGTGTTAGAAAATGTTTGTTTACCTATTTCACACCATTCAAACCAGTCAAAGTTGCTTTAGCTGTGGCGCATTGAAATCAGCCTATGCCGCATTGGGCCCATATTTGACAGTTCAACTTACCTTTTTTTCTTAAAATTTCATTTTTACACTCACTATTATTATTTTCTCATTCCTTTAACTCGCATATTTCTCCACTGACACTAATTATTTCCTCCTGTCACGTATTTTCGTTTTTTTAAAGCTTAAAACTGGCACCGCATTGGGACCCCTTGATTTCCGTATTCACCACGTCACCCAATGCGGTAATTCGCGAATGCCGCATTGGCAGGTTGGCACTTGCAATACGGAATCCCGTACCTCCCAATACTTTTTTTTACAGGGTTAAGAATATATTCTCGTAAGAGATTTTTAGAATATATTCTTACTTAAAGCATATTCCCCACTTACAATAAGAAAATATTCTTGGCGTCCATTTAAGTGGCGAATATTCTTACGTCAAGTAGAATATTCTTAAAGTTAGAATACTCTTTTTTCAGTGCTTTTGTAAAGTTAAGGGTGAGGCCCATTTTTCAACATTAAATATATCCATATTTGAAGGCTTTTACTGTTAAAAGATCTTTTATAATTAATGCTTTCCCCATTTTATTCAAAATAGAATTAGCGTTCTTAACTATTGCTTGCAAATCTGGTTCAATATTTAAAATGGAGGTTATTCCATATCCTTCCCAAATTCGCAATAAATCCTTTAACCAATCTCCCCTATTCCATAATTTCCCACTTCTGGATAAATCGATGAGACGAAACAGGCAACGTCTTGGATACCTTGTATCATCCATATTGTACACTTTAAGTGTTCCAGGACAAAACGTTGCTCATCACAAAATGCAATAGCGACGGTCTTCTCATTTCTAATCGAACTGCGTAGTTTGGGGAGTTTTGAGGAAGAAATAGGAAGCTCTTAAGAAAAGAAAGCTGAACCCTTTCAATAGCGTCTAAAAAGTTAAGACCCCAGATAAATATTCCGTAAAAGAGAACACTAATTACAAGACTATTAAGGAGTTTAGCGTATGTTGACCAAGAGTCGGCTCCTGTTACATTTATTGCTATTAAAGTCGCTCCCATCGCTAGTTTCGCAGAGCTAATTGCTTTACGAGCAGTATATAAAAAAGAGCAATGGTTTGAAAAGACAACGCCGAGATAATCATATTAAGATACTACCTGAATTCTACTATCCCCGTATTTAAAACTTTAAAAATTATTTGCTGCAGAATTATTACCTTAATTAAATATTACTATTTTTGTTTTATCAACGTTAACAGTTAAATTATTTTGCGCACAATATTCCTCCAATGCCTTGATCTTTTTAACCAATTCTGCAGGGGTATCAGACAGCAAGACTAGATCATCCGCGTAAGCTAACATTGGAAACTCACATGAACTTGTTATAGAGACGCCCCTGCAACCAAATTCGAGAAGAAATTTTTCAAGGTCATGAATAAGAATTGAGAATAAAATGGGACTCAGCACCTCACCTTAAAGTACCCCAATCATCTGGGACTCTTTCACTTTGCATAATTACATTGAACAAATGCTCTAGGTATAAATATCAATTTTCTGGAAGATATTTTAAGAAGCTATAATCTATTTTATCTCTACTTGCTGTTTTGCCAATTTTACATTTTCTAATACTACACATAACCTCATCTAAAGAAATGTCAGAATCCAATAAAGGGTGTACAATGTCATTAAAAAAATCTCATGTTTACCTATCTTGGGAAATGCGACCTTAAGATAATTTTGTCACTCACATATACAGACAATTTTCTTTTTTTGATAAAATTTGCTAAATTTTCTATGTTTGTTTTAAAATAAAGAGAAAAGAATCTACATAATTTTGATTTGTCAAACATTTTTTAACAAAATTTTAGTTTTTTATTAAAAAGAAATAAAACAATTTTTTTAACTTATAAGGCCCTGATCAGAACCTTATTCGGCCTCCTTTTTAAACCCTCTGCTGATGATAACTTATCCCCACTCTATCGCCAAAGCACGTAACTCCCATAGTTCCCACCAGGCGTCCAGAATGACGATTTTTGACGATAACGGTCGTTAGCATCAACAGAGAGTTAAAACACCACTTCAGGGCCTGATCAGAAAAAGTGTTTCATTTTCAATTCAGGGGTCTATTTAACCTGATCAGGGCTGGATGACTACCACGGGTGTTTCCGAGATGCTCGCCCCACAGCGCCCCGAGGCGACAAAAGGTTCTCAAACTCAGTTTATTATCGTTTGTTTTCATATATAAGAGGCATTCCACGCCAAACCAACATATCGTCAAAATTCACATTTTTTATTTGGATTAAACATTGTTTATCTTTTAGTACAGTAGGATTCAAGAATGCCTTCCTAGTATAAACTTGTCGCACTCATATGTTCCCATGGAAACATATGAGTGCGACACGTTCAAACTAGGAAGGCATTCTTGAATCCTACTGTACTAGTTGAAAAAGAGCTTCATGATTTTTTTCAAATTTTTTTACCCAGCCGTTTACAAGATACGAATTTTTCAAAATTTTACGTTTTGAAAAAAAATTTTTTTGAATGCTCATAACTTCTACAAAAAATGTGGATCAATTTTAAACTTTCTTATATAAAAATTGCTTGTTTTTTCATGAACTTTTCAAAAATTTTATAAAAAAAATTTTTTTAAAATTTTTTACTGCAATTTAAAAAATTTTAAGAATAAAATTTAATTTTCAAATCTGTTTGTATCCTTCGATTTAAAAAAAAATTTTAAAAAGTACTTCCCTTTACGCAAATTTTAAGCCCTGTCCCGTCGTGGGTAAATGATTTTTACTATTTTTTCAGAATTTTTGCTTCCTCGTAAGGAAGCTTTGTAGTCGTTTAATTTACAAAATTTTTAAAAATCTTTTAACAAATTTTCTTCTATATGGGACTATGTTATATAAGACCCTGAACAATTGTCCAGATGTATGTATGTATGTGTGTGTGTGGATCCCGATTTTTGTGAACACGATAACTCGAAGAGGTTTTAACGAATTTGGCTAAAATTTACCAGGTATATTTATCATAAAAATATCTCGAAATGGATTGATAGACTTTAAAAAATTCTCAAAAAAAATTTTTTTTTTAATTTTTTCTAAAAAATTTTTTTAAGTTGTATTGAAGTTAATATATAATAAAATCTTATTCTTTGCATCAAGACGAATCGATTGGTATATAAGAAGTATAAATTGTATGAGAATTTATAGAGTTAATCACAATTAAAGCTGAAAAAATCGCATTTTTATCAAAAAAATGAGTTCTTTCCGCAAAATTATGTTGCTGTGTAAGAAAATCTTACTCATTTATTTCTAAAATCTTATTCATTACACCAAGACGGATCGATTGGTATATACAATAAAGTATATGTTTTACTTAAATTTATAGAATTAAAACCAATTATAGACAAAAAATTTGCACTTTTAATAAAAATTCATTTTTTCTTAAAAATCATGTTGCTGTACAATAGAATGTTATTATTTATTAAAAAATAAATCAAAAATCTTATTCTTTGCATCAAGACGAATCGATTGATGTATATAAAGTATATATTCTATTGAAAATTATAGAATTAATTACAATTAAAGTTGAAAAATTCACTTATTAACTAAAAATTTTTTTGTTTATTTAGATTCATATTACTGTATAAGAAAATTTTATTCTTTCTATTAAGACAAATGAACTTTATTTTATAAATGTTAAATTGTATTAAAAATGATTTAAAAATGAAATATATTTATCGTTAATGCTTCCTTCACGAGGAAGTAAATTTTTTTTGCTGATCGTAAAGAGGAAGCAAAATGTTCATGTAATGAACATCTGGATTTACAACTTGTTTTAAATTATCGAAATTCAGTATTTACTCATTCAGACACTGTATTGTGGAACAAACTGATTTTACAGGATTCAGTTTTGTCTAATATCAATTGAAATACGATTCCTCCAAAAGTCTAGTGATACAAAAGAATAAATTTTTTAAAATGATATTTTATTGTCTTATGAAATTAAATTTTAACAAATTTTTAGTATAGGCACGTCATCATAAATGTAAAAATTTTTTTAATTCATTTTATTGACACTTTATTTAAAATTTCTTTTGAAACTTATGAGAAAGATAGTTTTGCATTGTACTGACAGTAATAACTAGAGACCCGTACTTTATGCAAGTCGCATAATCGCATAATGTTCTCAAACTGAGCATAACTTCGGTATTTTGTGAAATATTAAGAATGCATGCAAAATAAATGTGCTTTGTGATCGCATCCAATCGCATAATTATAATTTCAGTGCATAATTTTTTTTCATTGCATAATTTAACACTATTAGCATAATCATCGCATAATTGTGAATTTTTTGTCTAAAAATACTATAAAGTATATCTTTTTTTAATGATTTTAATAAATTTTTAAACGTTGTAACTTACTTCCCGGTCAATTCAGAGACTATGCTAAGTTTATATTTTTGAGACAATTTAAACCAATGATAGACTCATCTCGTTACTTTACTTGTTTCTATAAAGAAACTTTTACATTTTAAAAAGATTGAAAGTTTTTAGTATAATAATTAGGGACCGATACGAAAGTTTAGTTTCGTTTTAGTTTCTGAGTTGATACAAAACAAAATTAAGAAACTAAGTTTTGCTTCATGTCAACTTGGAACTAAATTAATAAATTGAATTTAGTTTCGTGACGCGAAACTAAACTAAAAAAAATAAATTTCAAATTAAAAAAATTAAATTTATTTCAGTGCAGATTGAAAACAAGTGTCTGAGAAACTTAATTATTTAGTTTCAATTAAGGGGACACCTAAGTGGAAAAATGACAAAAAAATCGATTTTTTTAAATTTGATTTTCTAAAAGTAGACTCAATTAGGAATAGAACAAGACTTTTTAAAACCTTTTCATAACGCGGTGCAAAAAAGGGCCTTTTTTGAGAAAAGTGTACCGAAAGTTGACTCTTTTTGCATTGTTTTTAGGTGACTTAGGTGTCCCCTTAAAAAATCACAGCAAAAAACAAAATATTTAATGAAATAATTTTATTATAACCTTAATAATAGATATGAAGTAGTATAAAGAGACTTTAATAGAAAATGAAGTGGAAAAAGTATTTTTATGTATATTAATAATTCATTGAAATATTTAGTTTTTTTAGTAATTCTTTTACTGACACTACCCAGGCGCGAAGTGACGCCGAGTTCAGGCTTTATAAAGATTGTCCGAGCATTGGTCAACATTGATTGAGCATGAGTGAATCAGCGAGAGCAGGAATGATCGAAGCTTTAATGTAACACCGATTCCAGACTGCAGCGCGAGCCTTGATTCAGCATTGGCACCAATGCTCAATCAATGCTGCGGACGCCTAATGCAGGACTGAAACAAGACTGCTTCCACTGTTCCCAAATTTACTCGTTTCTCACGTTTATTCAATATAATGTGAATATATAAATTATTAATAATAATAATAAATATTATTGTTATTATTTTAATTCATGTATGTGTGTATATATACATTTAATGACAATAAGTTATTATTTTCATATAAATACACTGAGAAAAAAGAGGGCGCGTTACAGCACATTTTCGATTCATGTTGCGCGACTCAACCCTGAATTCTTCTACACACTTTCTGGGGCGTGCAGCACGCCCTAAAGAGCGTGTAATACGCTTCAAATACAGCTCGCCTCGACTCAGGGGTCCGCTGCACGCCCCAGAAAAGTGTCTAGCAGAACACAGGGTTGAGTCGCGCAACATGAATCGAAAATGTGCTGCAACGCGCCCTCTTTTTTCTCAGTGTAAGAATATATTGCTAACAATAAATATCATTTAAATAGTAATTTTAAAAAAATAATTTTAGTAAAAAAAGACAATTTTTCTGTTAATCGTTACATTTTTTTCTTGATTTTTAACAGACTTTTAACATTATTTATAAACATGTTCACATTTTTTATTCACGACACAACACACAATTTTATTATTTTATATAAACGCTTATAACAAAGAATGAAAAATATTCGCTCGCATGTGGGATCGAAACTCACGCACCCCGCCCCCCTAACGCATACCGGAAGTTCTCAACGCACGCATTTAAACCGCTCGGCCACAGAAGGTTGGAAGGCTTCTCGCCTAATCTACTATATCAATGCCAGTGCCGTCACTCAATATTGGTTCAGCATGGGAAACCAATGTTCGTCCCATGCTCGATTCAAAACTCGGTCAATCTTGATACAATATTCAGTTTCTTTATTACCGTGTGCACTGTACAATATTATCTATAAATATTTATAAATTATTTAATATTAAAATATTTTTTCTGATAATTTTATAAGTTAAATTATATATTTTTTTTTTCTCGCACAGTGTCAAATTATTATTTTCAAAGTTCAAGAGTTTCGTTTATCTGAAAAATTTTCAGTGAAAAAATGTTCATTAGGTAGTAATAAATATTCATGCCTAGTAGTTTTACACTAGGATTAACTGTTTACTGAATATTATCAAAAATATATTTTTCGTCAAACGCGCGCGACTAAACACAAATAACCTTGAGACGTTGCGATTGTCGTGCTCCCACCATCCCATCTACTCAATGCACTCCCCGCCTGTGACGTCATAAGGGGAAAGCATTGAGTAGATGGGATGGTGGGAGCACGACAATCGCAACGTCGCGCTGTAAAATCTCAAGGTTATTTGTGTTTAGTCGCGCGCGTTTGACGAAAAATATATTTTTGATAATATTCAGTAAACAGTTAAACCTAGTGTAAAACTACTAGGCATAAATATTTATTACTACCTAATGAACATTTTTTTCACTGAAAATTTTTCAGATAAACGAAACTCTTGAACTTTGAAAATAACAATTTGACATTGCAAGAAAAAAAATAATATATAATTTAACCTTTAAAGTGCTATGCCGGTCTAACAGACCGCTATTAAAATTTTCTTTGCTTGTAACTTTTTTTCAAAGTATAATAAGAACTTGAACTTTTTAGTAGCTTCATATTTTATAAAAATCTGTTAAGAGACAACTTTTTCAAAAATTTTTATTCGTTAAATTTTGTAATATAAATAAATATTTGAAGTATAGCGGTCTTTGAGACCGGGGTTAGCTTTAAGTGAAAGTATATTCCAGTATATTCCCATGAGTGACGTCTGCGCAACTTGACGCGCAGCTAGTTCTACTGACAGTTCTCATAGACTGCATTTATAAAATAAATAAAATAAATAAATGCATAATACAGAAATGACTTTTTTTGTTAAAAAGTAAAAAATATTTATAATAGTCGTCTTTTAAAAATTATAAATGACTAAAAAACTGTCAAAAGGGAATAGCGGTCTGACAGACCGGGGTTAGCACTGAGCGTGATTTTTCAACACTTAGCACTTTAAAGGTTAATTTTATTTATATGAATCTTATATAATTAATATAAATATTATACACTAAATAAATATTAATATTTATTTACCAATTGATATCTTAATAACAATAATAATAAAATAATACTTATTATATTATTAAATAATAATTAATAATATGAATAATAATTTTTAAATAGTATAAAAAATTACTAAAAAATATCACTAATAATATTTTAATATTAAATAATTTATAAATATTTATATCTAATATTGTTATAAGTGCACACGGTAATAAATAAACTATCAAGATTGATTCAAGCTTGAATAAAGATAGGATGTTCAAGCTTCACTCACAAAGATTGACCGAGTGTTAAATCGAGCATGGGACGAACATTGGTGTCCCATGCTGAAACAATATTGAGTGACAATGATATAAAGACTGCTTCAACTCTGGGTTACCCACTCTGGGCGTTCAAGACTCAGTCAAGTTTCAACCCATCGTCAGCACTGGTCTTTCGCGCCTGGCTAAATATTTAAATTTTTCGGACTTAGTTTCGAATCGACGCGAAACTAAACTAAATTGAACGTATATTTTTAATTTAGTTTCGTTTCAGAATCGGTCCCTGATAATAATATAAAATGCGTTTAAAAAGAGTGATACATTTTACTTAATTGTAAAAATAACTTTATGCACGGAAAGACAATTTTACTTGGAGCAACTACAATTTTCATTATATATATATATATATATATATATATATATATATATATATATATATATAATATATATAATATATATAATATATAATATATATTCACTATAGTGAATTTTTTAGTTTTACTTTAGTTAAAACTTTCGCTATTCTAGAGAAACTTATCGTTGTTCCAAATTAAATTTTCTTTCTGTGTGTAAGAGATGAATAAGAAAGTAACTATTTTTCAAAATACACGATTGATGCCAAAGTTAAACTTCTATTATTGTTCATTTAATTGTTTTTAGGTTAAAAAATTATTTATTAACTATATTAAAACCATTTAAAAATTAGGGGAGACTGGGGCGAAAAGTTAAACTGCCAAAACCGTTAAAATTCATTATCTTTCGAACTAAAATAGTTAGAGCATTGCAATTTTAATTATAAAAGGGTGTTATCACCCTAAATAAATGTCCGGAGTTATGTGACATTCTGCTAATTTTTGTGGTGTCCATATTTAAATTTTTTTTTCACCCTACTTTTGAAAATTTTTTCGTAAAAGAAAATATAAACTTTTAAGTATATTCTTTGAATTTATTCTCACTGCGATTTTTTTACTTCGTTATTTGGGTCCCCTGAAGAGATACCTAAAGGTATTTGCTAAATATCTTTAGTCAGATTTTTTATATTTGTTGTTAAAGCCAAAAACGCACCCTGGGGCGAAAAGTTAAATAATGGGTGGGGCGAAAAGTTATAAATGTATTTTTACATGTTATTAAAAATTTTTTTATTTTTTCGTTTTTTTGGGTTTAATTGTTTAAAAATGATTTATTTGACATAAGGCAAGTACTCTGTCAAAAAATAAACCGGTTAACGTGAAATAAACCAAAAAAAATTTTTTTTTTTTTTGAAATTTCAATTTTTTAACTTTACAACTATTCTAAAGCTTTTGTGAAATAAACAAAGATCTTTTATTTACTAAATTACTTGTTTACGTATACTTTACCTTATCTACTACTTATCACCTATCAGAAAATAGTTTTAGTAGGCTAAAAATAGAATTTAACTTTTCGCCCCAGGGTGGGGCGAAAAGTTAAAAGAAACAAAATTTTCAAAAAAGGACAAAACATGTATTTTATGCGAAAATATCAGAAACTTTTTTATTGAAAGTTGTAGGGGACAAGTTGCCCTACAATATTGATATACAAATATTTGCATCTAAGCGGCTTATATTGCAAAAAAAATCATTTATGCAAAATTTAACTTTTCGCCCCAGTCTCCCCTACTATATACAAATAAAACCTAACCATGGGCCATTGCATAATTTTATTTTCATCGCATAATTTTTGCATAATATTTAGGTTTTTCATTGCATAATTTTAAAATTTTCATTGACACAAAATCGTGTCTCTAATAATAACTTAATAAAAATAACTCATTTAATTAAAAATTATTACTAAATTAATATAATTTACTAGCAGAGCTACGCGCGCTAAAGCGCGCGCGATATTTCTGCTTTTGTCTTATTATACTTACGACCTTATTTCATTGTGTGTATATAAAAATGTGACTAAGACTTTAAGATGTTTTTTTCTTCTTCGGAAATATTAGAAAAAAATTACAAATTTTTTTGAAGAATTTTTAAAAAACATAAAACACGAAAACCAAAAATTAAATTTAACATACTGAGCAGTTTCACGACATAAATATAATATTTTTTTATTTTTATAATTATTTCCTTAAATTTTCAGTTTTTAGTTTAGTCAAGCGTTAGAAAAACTTTATATAAATTCATCACACATTATAATAATTCTTTTATTGAAGTATTCTTCCTTCTATGTCAAAAGATTGACACCGAGATTTATTGATAGTCATGATATTAGCCGCGGTATAAGCTTAGGGGCCGTCCATAAACCACGAGGACAATTTTTCACCAATCTTTGACCACTCCCCATCCAATATAGAACAAAAATTTTTACTTTATGCAATTGACCTTAATTTTGTCACTCGATGGTTTCTACCCAGATAAAAATTTGAGATTGATATGCGTCTCATATCGCTCGCATGTATGAGGTTTCTTTTCGCACTCGTGCCTTCACTGATGCAGACAGATGCGTCCTCATATGAGACGCATTACGCTCGCATATCATAAAGGAGCATGATACATGAGAGTGAAATGCGAGTCTCGTGCGTTTTTTTAAGGATTATTTATGATAAATATATTGTTAAAAAATAAATACAAAAAACTAAGGTTAAATTTAAAAATATTTCATAAAAATTTTTCATTTCAATAATATAAACATGGCATTAATATTGAACATTTTTCTCTTTAGTCTTGAACATACATAACCTCCTAAATAACCTATAATAAACAGCTGAGATCATAATTCGTAATAAATATAAACTTTTCAACACAAATTCAAGAAAAGTCAACTGTATAATATAATAAATTAACAATTTGGACTGCGTCTAAGAGCCTTTCTATTCGAAGCAAATTAACTTTAAAAGCTCTTGTTCGATATGACCGTTAAATTTTTTAATTTTTCAATTTAAAAACGAGTTTAAACAAAAACAAATATTTATAAAACATAAAAGAAACAAAACTGTGATTTGCACACGCACTTTTTATAAATAACAAACAATCACGACATTCACCCAACGATAAAAACACATGCTCAGAGCGAAACTGGACGTCATGTGACTCAAGACGGACATCAACAAGTACATTTTCGGCCATATTGGGAAAATTGGCTGCGCACCCTGCGCACATGTGCATCGGTGAGACCGCGAATATTAAAAAATTATAAAGTCAATTCTTTTTCTGCCTTTATTATCAACTTTAGATAAATAAATAAAAATAACGTTCTACAGTAAAGTTTTATTTTTTTAAGTAAAAATTTTTTGTAGTAATTTCAAAACATTTAGTAATTTATTATTATTTAAATTAAATTATAAATTACAATCTATAATAAATATTATATATATATATATATATATATATATATATATATATATATATATATATATATATATATATATATATATATATATATAAAAGTCATTCCATTATATTTCGACTAAAGTCTTTGCCGACTAATTTTAAAAAATTATAATATTTTGCAGGAATGATTTTAACCTTTAAAGTGCTATGCCGGTCTGACAGACCGCTATTAAAATTTTCTTTGCTTGTAACTTTTTTTCAAAGTATAATAAGAACTTGAACTTTTTAGTAGCTTCATATTTTATAAAAATCTGTTAGGAGACAATTTTTTCAAAAAATTTTATTCGTTAAATTTTGTAATATAAATAAATATTTGAAGTATAGCGGTCTGTGAGACCGGGGTTAGCTTTAAGTGAAAGTATATTCTAGTATATTCCCATGAGTATCGTCTGCGCAGCTTGACGCGCAGCTAGTTCTACTGACAGTTCTCATAGACTGCATTTATAAAATAAATAAATGCATAATACAGAAATGACTTTTTTTGTTAAAAAGTAAAAAATATTTATAATAGTTGTCTTTTAAAAATTATAAATGACTAAAAAACTGTCAAAAGGGAATAGCGGTCTGACAGACTGGGGTTAGCACTGAGCGTGATTTTTCAACACTTAGCACTTTAAAGGTTAAAGATATTAGGATCATCGAACAAAAAGAATTCTTTAAATATTTTTTATATTTATTGTAAAATAAGCATCTAAAGTATATAAAGTCGTAAAAACGGTCTATTAGAAAATATTAAAGAAAACACATAATTTACTATGAAAACGTAAAAAATTATTAGAATTTATTATGAATGGATTATTTTATTATTATAAATTGATAGAAACAATTATTATTAAGAAATATTAAATAAAAAATTATTTTAAAGTTCACCTGGCAAATAACCTATTTTTTCAAATTTCATTCGCTAAATGTGAGAAAGAGAAATCATTAAATTGAATAAAACCTTATGAAATATAAAGAAACTTTTAATATTTTTTAGTTTTTCTTATTACTTTCTTCCTTTTTTTCTTCACAAATGTTAAAAAATAAGCAATTAAAACTGGCACTTTGCTTATTTTCACGATTTCAAAATGTAAATAACTTCTGACCAGAAAAATGAAAAATTACGAAAATTGGGCAATAATAATAAGATGCTTATTTTACAATAAATATAAAAAATATTTAAAAAATTCTTTTTGTGCGATGATCCTAATATCTTTAAAATCATTCCTGCAAAATATTATAATTTTTTAAAATTAGTCGGCAACGACTTTAGTCGAAATATAATAGAATGGCTCATATGCATATTATATAAATTAATAAAATATAAATTTTATATTAAATTTTAAATTGTAAATTATTAAATAATTCAATTTTAAAAATTTTTCATAAATTTTATTGATTTAATGTAATATAAAATTATTTGAGGGGCTTATATAAAGTGGTTTAAAAAAATATTGGGAGAAAAAGTGGGATAAGTGACTTGGTAGTAAAAATGGTTTAAAACAATTAAAATATTTATTAATAAGTTTATTACACGAATGACTTGCAAAATATTAAAGTTTTTCTCTACTATTTTAAATATTTTTTTGATCATTAATTATAATTGATTTTTCCATAAATTACAAATTCATTTTAGTCCGTATTTGCGCCCAAGTCACTTATCCCACTTTTGCTCCTAATTACCAGTTTTACTATCAACCCCGAAGTGCGACAAAGTGCGACGCATGATTGTTATCTGGGTAGGGTCGCTGATTACGAACAGATGCAGGGCCGGATTTGCTGTAGGGCAAAAAGGGCAAGTGCCCTGGGGCCCCCGGTCGTCAGGGGCCCCCAATTTTTAAGAGGTCTTCTTGTCACAAGAAGTGTATATGTGTAAATGCTCTATCAGGGTGTCTAACGGTCAGGGAAAAGTCATGGAAAAGTCAGGGAATGTCAGAGAATTTCATTGAAAGTCAGGGAAATTTCTAAAAAAATTTTGTGAATAAAAAATTTTTTTAACCTAACAAAACTTAGAAGATTTTTATCACCGTTTTTTTCTATCATAAGATATTAATTTATTGTTAAATATGTCAGTTACTATATTTTTTCTCAAGAAAGCAAAAATAAAATTAGTAAAAGGTCAGGGAAAAAGTCAGGGAAAAGTCAGGGAATTTTTTTCTCAATCCTTGTTAGACACCCTGTCTATAATAGTAAATCAGTTTCTATATGTAATATAAATTGTAATTGATTTGCAGTTCGACAATTTTTGAAAATTGTCCGATTTCAAACAATTACAATTCAAGCTGCATGCGAAATGACGGTTTGCGCAGCTATCGTTGGCTATTTTATCAATTGAAAGCGAATTATTAAAAACAGTGGATACCAACAAAATAATTGAAGAGTTTCTTTCTAAAAAATCAAGAAAGTGTCGTTAATATGTGAAAAATGTTTGCACAACATTGTTGATAACCATAACAAATTATTTAATTGAATAATTTGTAATAGTCTCAAAATAAATATATCTATTTTTGTTTTTACGTTTTCAAATATATATTGTGTTAAATTTGATTGATTTTGCTCCCGGGTAAGAGGGCCCTAGTGCCCTAGGGCCTCTGACACCCTAAATCCGGCCCTGAACAGATGTAAGTTTTCATAAATTTAAAATCGCGGAATTTTCTTTTTAATTTATGCAATGGACTTTAATTTTGTTACTCGGGAGTTCTTATACCAGTCAGGTAGGTGTAAATGTCCTAGGAGCGCTCACTGACAATTGACTTCTGTTTTAGCACTTGCGCCGACTCACAACCAGCGAGCGTGTATAGAAATTTTTTTAAATTTATCTTCCTCATATTATATTAGCCACTTTGAATTTTTGAAAACAAACATCGTATTCGTAATCATCGACCTTAAAAACCACCGAGTCACAAAATTAAGATCAATTGCATAAAGTAAAAATTTTATTCCATATTGGATCCGCCATTTTGACTTATTGGAAACTAAAATCAAATTCGTAATCAGCATAATCAAAGTTTAAAAATTAAAAATGGCGGCTTCAAAATGGCGATCGACAAATTTCAAAGTTTACTGACTTTAAATTTTTTCGTTGGCCATTTTGGAACGGCTACACTGAACTCTTGCTGTAATGGACGTTGCTGTAATGTACTAGTTTGTAGATGAAGTGGTGAGCGGGGAAACGGGGTCGCTGAGCTCGGCGACTAGCGCCACCAACAAAGTATTATTTTTTAAATTTTACGGGTGCACAGTCTCCCCACTAAAATCTTATGTTCAATTTTTTATTATTTTATGAGCTGTTCAGTCATTTAAAAAAAAAAATATTTTCCAAAATTATGTTTCCATTCCTTAATTACTTGCTTTTAGTTAAAAATTTGTGCATTTAAAGAAAATAAAAAAAATTATTTAGAATCTATGTTTTAAATCTTTATACGGCCCTGAATGTTTTGATGACCTTGCTTCAAGGGTACTCTTGCTGTAATGGACCACAGCACATTCGAGTCCATTACAGCAAGAGTTCAATGTATTTTGAATTTTTAAATTTTGACTAGAGATTTGGATTTAGAAACCTCAAAATCCCCCGAACCAGCATTTTAAGCGACCCCGAAACTTTAGAATATTCATTGATATTCATATTTTATTTATTACCGAGATTTTCATTTTAGATGCCACTATAGCGGTCATACACACTGGTGGCACGAATTATGTTTGCCTCTATAGACGTCATACACTGGGAAGGGGATAAAGGGTAAAAAAATTATCAAACTTAAAAAAATAAATTGTTTTTGAATAAATTGTGTTTTTGAAATTATAACCGCTATATTTAATTTTTGGGTTAAACGAAATTATTTTTTACACAAGAATCGAAAAGAGGACACTCAATAAAATAAAATTTGATAAGAATTTTTTTTTCAGGCGTTAATGAGTTAATCATTAACATAATAAACGAACACTATAATTTGATTAAAATCTTTATTTTTTTAAAATTATTATAATATTATATTAACACCATAGTCAGGGAAATGTCAGAAAAAAATTTTTTCATGGAAATTAAAAAAATTGAGACAATACATAAAAACCACAATTTTTACAAAAAACGTGCATGTTATTTTGATAATACGAAAAGTAACTATAAACAAATCATTCAAAAATTATTTTTGAATCATTTTTTAAGACATAATTTAATTTTTGAAATATATCTATAATAAAAATATTTTTGAATAGTTGAAATTTTGTAAAATTTAATTGAAAAATAATTAATTTATTTTAAGTATTTTGTTACAATTTTTAAAAATTGTTTAAATTAAATTTTAAAATGAATGAAAATTGGCTTCTAATTTTTTAAAATTTAATATTTTAAGTGTTTTCAAATACATATATTTCCAAAATTCTAAATACATACAAAAATAATATTTCGAAATAATTTTCAACATTTTGAAAAAAACATTTATATTCAAGATTTTTAAATGAAATTCATCAAAAAATTTATAAGTTTTTTAAAGTTATACAAAAGCTCTTTTAAATAATTCAATTATTTTTCAAAAATTACATTAAAATATTTTTAAAAAGTAATTAGTATAATTGTTTTATAATGATTATTTAAGATTCAATTATCTTCAAAAACAATTAAAATTTATAAAAATCTTTTAAAAATAATAGAATTAGTAAAAAATATTAATAAAAATGATCAAATTCTTTGAGAATTTTAATTATTAACAGGACCATAATTTGTCAAAAATTTCAATAAGTCCAAAAAGTAAATATTCAAAAATTTTTATTTACATTGTTGGAAAATTATTAAATCTTAAATAATCATTATAAAACAATTATACGAATTAGTTTTTAAAAAAAATTTAATGCAATTTTTAAAAAATAGGATTGAATTTCTTAATAGATTTTTTGTATAATTGAAATAAACTTATTAATTATTTGATGAATTTTAATTAAACATTTGGAAAATAAATGTTTTCTCCAAAATGTTAAAAATAATTTTTAAATATTATTTTCGTATGTATTTGGATTTTTGGAAATATGTAATTATAAATACTGAAAATATTGCATTTTACAAAAATTAGATGCTAATTTTTATTAATTTGAAAGATTTGTTTATAAGTCAAAAAAATGTCTCAATTTTCTTACTTTCCCTGAAAAAAAATTTTTTATTGACATTTCCTTGATTTTACTGAAAAAATTTTGTTTCCCTGACTATGGTGTTAATATAACAATATAATAATTAAAAAAAATTAAGCGTTTAATTAAATTATAGTGTTTATTTATTATTTTAATCGTTACCCAGACAGCACGTAAGCTTGCAGCACAGCTTGAGGCAAGCTTGCCGTGCAAGATTGCCAATATTGACGTGCAAGTTTGCGGCAAGCTTGCCACAAGCTTAAAATGTCTTACTTATAGCAAGCTTCATGTGCAAGTTTGCTGAAATATTGCACTGCAAGCTTGCAGCAATATTGCACTAAAGGTTGCCGCAAACTTGATGTAATCTTATATGAAAATTGTTTATTATATAAAATTAATTATTTATTATTAGCAACAAATTTATATTTAATATTTTTAATTTTTATTAAACATTAAAAAATTATAACAACGTTATAATAATAATGTTATTAATTTCCCCAAAGAATTGGAGTTGGGAACTATTATCCATGATCAGTGGATAATAATTAAAAATTGTCAACGTCGTAGCAGACGTTAACTATACACATTATCATTTAAGATAATATGGTGAAAAGCCTGTTCAGCGGACCGATACTTATACTCTGCGTGAGACAAGTCGTGCGCGAGAGAGGTATTTCTCGCCATCTAGCAAGGAGTTAGAGAATTATAAGAGAAACTTCTATTAGTTTTCTAATTCCTTGCTAGATGGCGAGAAATACCTCTCTCGCGCACGACTTGTCTCACGCAGAGTATAAGTATCGGTCCGCTGAACAGGCTTTTCACCATATTATCTTAAATGATAATGTGTATAGTTAACGTCTGCTACGACGTTGACAATTTTTAATTATTATCCACTGATCATGGATAATAGTTCCCAACTCCAATTCTTTGGGGAAATTAATAACATTATTATTATAACGTTGTTATAATTTTTTAATGTTTAATAAAAATTAAAAATATTAAATATAAATTTGTTGCTAATAATAAATAATTAATTTTATATAATAAACAATTTTCATATAAGATTACATCAAGTTTGCGGCAACCTTTAGTGCAATATTGCTGCAAGCTTGCAGTGCAATATTTCAGCAAACTTGCACATGAAGCTTGCTATAAGTAAGACATTTTAAGCTTGTGGCAAGCTTGCCGCAAACTTGCACGTCAATATTGGCAATCTTGCACGGCAAGCTTGCCTCAAGCTTGCTGCAAGCTTACGTGCTGTCTGGGTAATCATTTTCGTAATTTTGTGCTTTGAAATATGTTTAAAATGAGCTTTATTACTTTTTGTGCAACCCCTGCTGGAAAAGAGCTACTTTCCTTTAACATAAATGCAGCAGAAAGTGGTCAATTTCTGCACATTTAAAAGTGTGCAGGAAAGTGTACTTTCCCGCACTCTTTTGATGAAGTGTGCAGGAAAGTGTACTTTCCCGCACACTTTTGATAAAGTGTGCAGGAAAGTATACTTTCCTGCACACTTTTTTGTAAACAGTATAATATACGCTATAATCAACATAAAACTATATTTATTGATTAGAAATGTATAAAAAGAACTTTTTTCGGTAAACAGGTGTTGCACAAAGTACTGTGTGCAACACGTACGAAAGAAGATTTTCCAACTTCGTGCAAATTACTGCCCTCGCTTCGCTCGGAGCAGCAAACTTTGCACTCGTCGGAAAACAGCTTCTTTCTGTACTTGTTGCACAATATACTATTAAAATGCAGGAGTAATATTAAAAAAATACTTACATACTTTTCAAATGTGCATTGTCCACGTGGATAAGTGTAAAGGGGAAAGGGTTTGCCAAATGTTCATGATTGTCCACAACCAGAGGCGGGGGGATCAGAAATTGGTGAAAAATGTCCATTTAGTATATGGAATACCGATAAAATTTATACCCCTCACTCTTACCTCGTTTTCGATCTCCCTCTCTTGCACTCCTTAATCTATCTGTGAGTGAGAAAAGAAAAATAATTAGCCAATAAGGAAATAAGACGCCCTTTTCGTATTTTGGCTTGAAAGTGAAATTCCCCACTTTTTCTTTCCCTCCCAATTTCTGTTCCTCTCTTTCTACCTAACACGGAAAATGGAGAAAACATTATGCTCTTCTGTAAACCAAAGAAATAGGCGTTACTTTCTTAACTATTCGCCTCTCTCTCGCTCCTACTCTAAACTGAAAGAAGAGACGATACTTCCCTCTCTTACTCTGTATCGTGCTTTCTCTCTCATACTCTGACAGACAGAATGAATTTTGGAATACGAAGATTAATATAGTTAATTCCTTATGCGGGTCAGTCAACTGACTGTCGTCTGAGAGTCGTCGCGACCATATTTTTAAAAACTCTATTTTTCATATAATATTTGAAACTCGATGATTTTCTGAGTTCATTAATCATAATATTATGTTACAAATTTTATTTCGTTTAATAATATTAATTATCAAAAGTAGATGGTTCACGATGTGATTTCGTAGCCTTAAATTTTTCAACTTTTTAAAAGACGTTATTATTAAAAAACTATTAAATATTAGGTGTTGGTACTTACCACAAATATAAATCTTTCCATTCTGCACGTTCTAACGACCAAAATAAACTGAAAATTTTATTATTTGCGGACTCAGAAAATCATCGAGTTTCAAATATTATATGAAAAATAGAGTTTTTAAAAATATGGTCGCGACGACTCTCAGACGACAGTCAGTTGACTGACCCGCATAAGGAATAAATTATATTAATTCAATAATTTTAATTAAATGAGTTATTTTTATTAAGTTATTATTGTCAGTACAATGAAAAACTACTTTTCTCATAAGTTTCAGAAGAAATTTGAAATAATGTGTAAATAAAATGAATTAAAAAAATTCTTATATTTATGATGACGTGCCTATACTAAAAATTTGTTAAAATTTAATTTCATAAGACAATAAAATAACATTTTAAAAAATTTATTCTTTTGTATCACTAGACTTTTGGAGGAATCGTATTTCAATTGATATTAGACAAAACTGAATCCTGTAAAATCAGTTTGTTGAACAATACAGTGGCTGAATGAGTAAATACTGAATTTCGATAATTTAAAAAAATTCTAAAAAAATAGTAAAAATCATTTACCCACGACGGGACAGGGCTTGAAATTTGCGTAAAGGGAAGTAGTGTTTTTTGAATTTTAAAAAAAAATCAAAGGATACAAACAGATTTAAGAATTAAATTTTATTCTTGAAATTTTTAAAAAGGCAGTAAAAAGTTTTAAAAAAATTTTTTTATAAAATTTTTAAAAAGTTCATGAAAAAACAAGCAATTTTTATATAAGAAAGTATACAATTGATCCACATTTGTAGAAGTTATGAGCATTCAAAAAAATTTTTTTTTTCAAAACGTAAAATTTTGAAAAATTCGTATCTTGTAAACGGCTGGGTAAAAAAATTTGAAAAAAATCATGAAGCTCTTTTTCAACTAGTACTAAAAGATAAAAAATGTTTGAACCAAATAAAAAATGTGAATTTTGATGATATGTTGGTTTAGCGTGAAATGCCTCATAAATAAACAATAATAAACTGGATTTGAGAACCTACGGTCGCCTGGGGGCGCCTTGGGGCGAGCATCTCGAAAACACCCCACGTTTCAATTTCTACACAAGATTTTGAAAGACAAATAAATCATTTTAAAGAAACAACAAACAGAGTTTTTGATATTGCGTCATGTAAATGCAAATTTTTTGATAGAAGAGTATTTTGTATTTTAATTTTATTGTCCAAAAGGCTTTATTTTCTTTTTAAGGGTTGAGACTAAATGTTATATGTTTTAAAAATTAAATATTATTACTATTTTTCTCAAAGAAGAAAAGAAAAAAATTGAATTTTTTAAACAGGAGGAGTTTGAATTTTATTTTCATTGGCCAAAAGTATTTAGTTTCTCTTTAGGGGTTAAGGCTAAATTTTTTCAATTTAAATATTATATTCTTACTAGCTCCTCCGACGGCCGCAAGCGGCCGTCTACGGTGCTAGTTTTTATATGTCCATTGTCCAAGTCCATTATTTCATTAATAATAATATTCAAATTTTTTCAGTTAATAATTTGCTTATTTATATTTGAAATGTTGACGTTTTTTTGACAATGCAAAATAAGATTTATTATGAGTACTTTCTCTTAACAAAAATAAAATTTATATATTCGCGCTCTTTTTAAATAACATACGACTGCAGCGCCACCTTCACATGTACAAACAATTTTAAAAACACCCTTCTATTAAGATTTTACATTCTCATTGCCCATTCTTTACTTCGATACTTTTCGATACATTCGACCTTTCCACTCCATGTCTTTTTTAAGAAAGGACTATTTTTCCAATGAACGCAACAACAGAAGGAGTTTGATTCTTATTTCTATTGGACAAAGTCTTTATTTTTTCTTTAGAGTTTGATAAATAAATGTTATATTTTTGTGTAAAGGAGGAGCTTGAATCTTCTTTTTCAAATCTTCATATTAGTCTTTTGACTTTTGGCCAATAAAAATAGAATTCCAACTCCCTATTTACAAAATTCAATCTTTTTATTCATTTCTCCACTGATAATGATAGATCGTCCAACATCCTTCCGGCAGGACGAAAAAGACTCAGGTGAGTCCCTCCGAAATCACTAAAGAAAACTAACATAGATTCAGATAAATAAAAAATGAAATATATCATTGGAAAGGTAACGAAACAAGCTTTCAGCGCATATAAATATCGAGCTTGTAAGTTCAAAATTAAGGGTTGGGTAGTTTAAAAAAGTTCAATTTTCCAAAAATTCACATAATTTTTAGTCACAGGATGACGAAGCCCGGTCCTGCCAGCAGGACGCTTTTCGCTTTATTTAAGAGACTGCCTTGCCCAGGTTTATAAATTTAAAGACTCGATATTTACATCATTGGAAAGCTTGTTTCATTACCTTTCCAACGATATATTTAGTTTTATATTTATCTGCTTCGATATTAATTTTATAGAGCAATTTCGAAGGGACTCGCGCCTGAGTCTATAGGGTCAATTGGGGTAAATGTAAACGGAATATCTATGTTTTACCAAAAACATTAGTTTTTTTTGTTAAAAGGTAAAACGGACGGATTTCTTTTGCATGAACTTGTTGCTAGTATTCCCTAGAAAAATTTTATGAGGTACAAAGAAATATTGATGCACCTGAATCGCCTAAAACTGACTGTTTACATTTACCTCGAGATTTTGAAATTTTCCTAAAATTCGGGGTAAATGTAAACACCACTGTAGTTAAGCGAGGTTTAAGAAACAAGTTATTTTAAGTATACTACTGTTTTAAGGGATGGAAAAACTGAAAAAAATTTTTCGTAGATGTATAGTAAATCAACCAGTTGACTGATAATGTATCATATAAACACAGAAAAAAACTGAACTCAAAATGAGTCGGAAAAGTGACTCATTATGAGCTGCAACAAAAATGAGTAGGGCAGATGGCGCCACGTTCTATGTCATTTAACATGGACTCATTTTGAGTTGCAACGAAAATGAGTCCAAGTTTTTTCTGTGAATAAACAATCAACCATTACAAAATTAGTAATGTAAAAACTTGAACAAATTTTAATAGATTTTCATTCAACTTGGTAAAAAGAAGTTTTTAAGGTTGCTGAATAAAAATCTAAAATCGAATTTTTAAATTTTAAAATGGTGGATCCAATATGGCGGATGAACCTAAAAATAATATTTTAAAAAATTAATCAAATTTGTTTGAATCTGGTTACTAGGGAATAACTGAGGTCGCTGAATACGAATTTAAAGTCAAATTTTAAATTTTTAAAATGGCGGATGAACCTAAAAATATTTTTAAAAATTGATCAAATTTTCAAAAAAAATTTTTTTTATTATCAAATTTTTTTTTCAAAGAGGATCTAATTTCCTTTTCTATGTAATATTTACATTGCCAAATTAATGAAATTGTGAAATAGAAGCAAATTTATTCAATCATTTTCTTTTAAAATGTAGTTCAAGTTCTGTTTACATTTACCCCGAGTTTTCGAATTCTCGGGGTAAATGTAAACAATTATTTATTAACTAAATTGACGAAAATCAGAAATCAAAGTCAATTTTTGTTAGGGCATTAATAAGGAAGAATTACATATTTTTGTTTGATTTTTATATTTATTTTTATGCAAATGCGAGACAAAATACTGAAACAGTAAAATTTTGATTTTCAATCTTTTTTGCATTAAAAAATAACTTACACTATGGCATTGCCAATTGTCAAAATAAAATATTGGCAATACTCAGAACATCTTGTAGGTGAGCTGAAGTAAAAATATCGACGTCGTACTTATTTTTAAATTTGTAAATTTAGCTGAAACATCTACTGTTTACATTTACCCCTTGTTTACATTTACCCCAAATGACCCTACTCAGATATACTGAAAAATATTAAAAATGATTTTTTTTAATTAAACAATTAAGTTTTATTCTTTGAACGTTTTTGAAGAGAAAGAAACTTGTCCGGTCAAAAAATATTGATTTTTGGGGATTTTACATTAAATTTACGAAAAAATGTTTTTTTCACTGTTTATAAACATAGCAAGTTTGAAGGCTTTGAAAAATGGTTTAATATTATTATTTTAAAAAGTCAAAAATATGTATTTTTTCGTCTTTTCGTCTACTTTAATCCCAAGGAGTGCCAGAAAAGAAAAGTTGAATTTCCTTTTTTTAAAAGCCTTTTTTTCCGTTCTCATTTAAACCAATAAAATTGGCCGAGAGTATAGACGAATCTCACTCCTGCCATCTGTCGTGTAAAGTCCGTAGCTGCATGTCAACAGTTTATTGTAATATCGATTTAACACACACATACATTATACAGTAGAAGTACAATCGCTCTCTTAAAACATTATTATTTTAATAAATAAACAACTATTTAGATTAAATAATGAATAAATGAAATCTAGGAATATTTAATTATTCATTTCAATAGCTTTTCAAAAATATTTAAGTAATTTTCTTAATATTTTCCACCTTAATGGTGTTCGACGGTCTCTGAAATTTCTAGATTACATTCGACAAACCGCTATCACCCAACAAATACGGCACTGCCTGGTTTAAATGACGTAAAATTGGTAAACAATCATTTTCGAACGAGTTTTTCTCTGCACACAAGCACTTTTTGCAAAATCTGAATCCGAACCATTGACACAAATCTTCTTAATTACCTAAATCCAAAATATTTTTTTAATCCTTGAAGAAACGCGATTGCAAAATGGGAAAGGCCGGAGTAATGTAATGCGAATCATTTTGACAGCTGAGCCTTTACGCTCCCTGCATGCTTCTGCCCTCTAATGGCAAATGGTTGGAACAAACGTCTTGCCGCCTGTCATTACATTACTTTTGTTGCTTTTGAATTTACCATTTTGCAACCGCGTTTCTGCATGGATTAAAAAAATATTTTGGATTTAGGTAATTAGGAAGATTTGTGTCATTGGTTCGGATTTAGATTTTGCAAAAAGTGCTTGTGTGCAGAGAAAAACTCGTTCGAAAATGATTGTTTACCAATTTCACGTCATTTAAACCAGGCAGTAGCGTTTTTGTAGGGCGAAAAGTGTAGGTCGCTCATAAACTACAAATTTCAGAGACCATCGAACTCTCTTAAACCAAGTCGTGACTAAACTCGGTCACATTTAGGTTTCCCCCATCCGCCAGGGTAGTGACAACCTAACTTCTTAATAATAATAATAACTGAATTTTTTATGATTTAAATTTAACATATATGTGAAGGAAAAGAATTAAAAATTAATTTACAAAATTAATTTTTACCATAATATCTTAAAATATAACAATTTCGTTATCTAAATCATAAAAATAAATTTTTAAATAGGAACACTTATACTTACAGTGTAAAAGCAAATCATCCGAATGCTTCTTATCAGTTTTCTTTTTCCTTAATATATAGTATATAGAAACTTTAAACTCAAATATTACGATGTCTGGGATTGACTTTACTTTGTAAAAAGCAAAATGAGGTCACTCCCGAAATCCATTGAACTAAGCCGTGTCCTCTTTTTTTCTACCAACAACGAACAGAGATCCTTGATGAAACTATTTTTCTGATAATAATGGAAAATGTGACCAGAGCTTATCAACTTTTTATAATTTTCGCCCCTTCAAAACCAAGAAATAGAGAGAAAAAAAACAATTATATTACTCTCTGGAAATTTTTAATTTCAAAATTAATTTTTGGATTACAACTTTTCATTATTAACTCCGTCCCACTTCCTTAAACAAGTTTTCAAATTACTATTTTTCTCTTCGTAGAATCATACTGACAAAATTCCAGAAAATTTTTATATTGCATAGATTTTTTCATTTTTTAACCTAAAATAATAATAGTTTTTATTGCAAAATTTTTTTATTAATAAAGTTTGCGTATATAGGTATTTGGAAGTTTTAATTGAGAATTTTATGAAAGTTTTCTAATATAATTTGAAAATTAATTCTTTTATTACTTGCTTAGACTAATGTACAATAAAATGTTTAAAAAAACTTACGATATTTTGTTTTTATAATTATCTTGCAAGTTGTGTAATGGAAAATTTATTTAAGTTGAAGAAACAACTTTTTATACGATGAGACAATACCTTAGACTTTCCTTTTAACGCTGACGTTGAGGGTGAGCTTGTAGTTTCTCGCCCCCCCCCCCTCTGTAATTAGCAGTCACTTTCCAGGAAATTGTTCGCTAGAGACAATTTTTTTTCATTCCTTGCTTATCGGTCGTTGTTTTCTTGCTGTTTTTGAGAGTTTCTCGTTCGAGGTATAATAGTAACAACATTTAAGTTAGACCGCAATTTACTTTTGCTGCATACGAATAATGTAAAACATTTTATACCCAGTTGTTGAAAAATAGGTCGTAAGAAATATTCTCAAAATAATATTTGCGACAATTTCTATTTTACTGAAATGTATGAAAAATAAATTATTGTGACAAAACGTATTTTTGCTCTTTCATCAAATGTTTAGTTAAATCACTTTTTATATATACAACCCTAAAAGCATCTGGAATTTTAGGATGTACTACGGATGTCCTAAGGATATTCAGAAACTATTATATCCGTATGATGTCCCAGTGATGTTCTGAAGTATCTTAAGAACATCCTACAGATATCCCAATTTTCGGATGTGACTAAGACGTCCGCAGAATATCCTTTAATATCCGTTGCTGTAGAGTAAATTGACTATTAATTGTATCGCTGATTAAATCAAATTTCACTATCTAACTTATTTTTACTAACTTTTATTAATTTAGTCTATACACCCGCCTTCAGCATACATACTAGTAGGCTATACAAGTCATGGTTCAACCAGAAAGTTGGAGCTTTATTTTTAATAATTGACTTCAAATTAATATATTTTTTTTATATTATCGTAATTTAATACATTTTTTTATTCAGACGTTCGTCCTGATCTTGTAGAAAATTTCGTCAAGAAATGTTGAGTCGTCAAGTAAATTGCCAGTTAATTGCACGTTTGCTAAATCTAAATTTAACGAACCTTGTCTATTTCTATGTTCGAGGCTTTTAAGCAAATTGCAAATCCCAATTTTCGAAAAGTCAGAAAATAAATCATTTTATATGGACAATACTGTCAACTTTTAATGATGAAAATAACGTAAAAAATGAAAAATTAATATATTGAAGAAAAAGAAAATATTTAATATTTAAAGCAAAAGTTTTTCTTCACACTTTTAATGGTTAAACTCTGTTCTGATCGATATTTAATTTATCCTGTGGTCATGTTCACGGCTCTGGATAAAAAGTCGGGCAGCTTTTCTTCCACCTCGGTTGCTATATTCATGTATATAGGCTTTTATTCTCTGTTCCTCACTCACTCCCTATATATATATATATATATCTCTTTCATTCTCCCTTCACATATCTTGCTTTTCTCTTTCTCGATTTTTGAAGTTTTCTGCTATGTGGTTTATATATTTCTTCATTTTCTTGATATTTTATCCATTCAGAATGTGAGAATATACATTTTCTTTAACGAATATGTCCTCTTATCTCTATGATGGTGTAAAAACTCATTAAAACCTGTGTAGAAATTTCCCTACTATGGCCATATTAGGGAATGAAACACACGGCCCGACCTGGGCCAGATCAGGATGACGATCAAATGTGGATTTCCTGATCAGGGCCATGTCGGGCCGTGTGTTTCATTCCCTAATAGGTAGAGACCCGTACTTTATGCAAGTCGCATAATCGCATAATGTTCTCAAACTGAGCATAACTTCGGTATTTTGTGAAATATTAAGAATGCATGCAAAATAAATGTGCTTTGTGATCGCATCCAATCGCATAATTATAATTTCAGTGCATAATTTTTTTTCATTGCATAATTTAACACTATTAGCATAATCATCGCATAATTGTGAATTTTTTGTCTAAAAATACTATAAAGTATCTTTTTTTAATGATTTTAATAAATTTTTAAACGTTGTAACTTACTTCCCGGTCAATTCAGAGACTATGCTAAGTTTATATTTTTGAGACAATTTAAACCAATGATAGACTCATCTCGTTACTTTACTTGTTTCTATAAAAAAACTTTTACATTTTAAAAAGATTGAAAGTTTTTAGTATAATAATTAGGGACCGATACGAAAGTTTAGTTTCGTTTTAGTTACTGAGTTGATACAAAACAAAATTAAGAAACTAAGTTTTGCTTCATGTCAACTTGGAACTAAATTAATAAATTGAATTTAGTTTCGTGACGCGAAACTAAACTAAAAAAAATAAATTTCAAATTAAAAAAATTAAATTTATTTCAGTGCAGATTGAAAACAAGTGTCTGAGAAACTTAATTATTTAGTTTCAATTAAGGGGACACCTAAGTGGAAAAATGACAAAAAAATCGATTTTTTTAAATTTGATTTTCTAAAAGTAGACTCAATTAGGAATAGAACAAGACTTTTTAAAACCTTTTCATAACGCGGTGCAAAAAAGGGCCTTTTTTGAGAAAAGTGTACCGAAAGTTGACTCTTTTTGCATTGTTTTTAGGTGACTTAGGTGTCCCCTTAAAAAATCACAGCAAAAAACAAAATATTTAATGAAATAATTTTATTATAACCTTAATAATAGATATGAAGTAGTATAAAGAGACTTTAATAGAAAATGAAGTGGAAAAAGTATTTTTATGTATATTAATAATTCATTGAAATATTTAGTTTTTTTAGTAATTCTTTTACTGACACTACCCAGGCGCGAAGTGACGCCGAGTTCAGGCTTTATAAAGATTGTCCGAGCATTGGTCAACATTGATTGAGCATGAGTGAATCAGCGAGAGCAGGAATGATCGAAGCTTTAATGTAACACCGATTCCAGACTGCAGCGCGAGCCTTGATTCAGCATTGGCACCAATGCTCAATCAATGCTGCGGACGCCTAATGCAGGACTGAAACAAGACTGCTTCCACTGTTCCCAAATTTACTCGTTTCTCACGTTTATTCAATATAATGTGAATATATAAATTATTAATAATAATAATAAATATTATTGTTATTATTTTAATTCATGTATGTGTGTATATATACATTTAATGACAATAAGTTATTATTTTCATATAAATACACTGAGAAAAAAGAGGGCGCGTTACAGCACATTTTCGATTCATGTTGCGCGACTCAACCCTGAATTCTTCTACACACTTTCTGGGGCGTGCAGCACGCCCCAAAGAGCGTGTAATACGCTTCAAATACAGCTCGCCTCGACTCAGGGGTCCGCTGCACGCCCCAGAAAAGTGTCTAGCAGAACACAGGGTTGAGTCGCGCAACATGAATCGAAAATGTGCTGCAACGCGCCCTCTTTTTTCTCAGTGTAAGAATATATTGCTAACAATAAATATCATTTAAATAGTAATTTTAAAAAAATAATTTTAGTAAAAAAAGACAATTTTTCTGTTAATCGTTACATTTTTTTCTTGATTTTTAACAGACTTTTAACATTATTTATAAACATGTTCACATTTTTTATTCACGACACAACACACAATTTTATTATTTTATATAAACGCTTATAACAAAGAATGAAAAATATTCGCTCGCATGTGGGATCGAAACTCACGCACCCCGCCCCCCTAACGCATACCGGAAGTTCTCAACGCACGCATTTAAACCGCTCGGCCACAGAAGGTTGGAAGGCTTCTCGCCTAATCTACTATATCAATGCCAGTGCCGTCACTCAATATTGGTTCAGCATGGGAAACCAATGTTCGTCCCATGCTCGATTCAAAACTCGGTCAATCTTGATACAATATTCAGTTTCTTTATTACCGTGTGCACTGTACAATATTATCTATAAATATTTATAAATTATTTAATATTAAAATATTTTTTCTGATAATTTTATAAGTTAAATTATATATTTTTTTTTTTCTCGCACAGTGTCAAATTATTATTTTCAAAGTTCAAGAGTTTCGTTTATCTGAAAAATTTTCAGTGAAAAAATGTTCATTAGGTAGTAATAAATATTCATGCCTAGTAGTTTTACACTAGGATTAACTGTTTACTGAATATTATCAAAAATATATTTTTCGTCAAACGCGCGCGACTAAACACAAATAACCTTGAGACGTTGCGATTGTCGTGCTCCCACCATCCCATCTACTCAATGCACTCCCCGCCTGTGACGTCATAAGGGGAAAGCATTGAGTAGATGGGATGGTGGGAGCACGACAATCGCAACGTCGCGCTGTAAAATCTCAAGGTTATTTGTGTTTAGTCGCGCGCGTTTGACGAAAAATATATTTTTGATAATATTCAGTAAACAGTTAAACCTAGTGTAAAACTACTAGGCATAAATATTTATTACTACCTAATGAACATTTTTTTCACTGAAAATTTTTCAGATAAACGAAACTCTTGAACTTTGAAAATAACAATTTGACATTGCAAGAAAAAAAATAATATATAATTTAACCTTTAAAGTACTATGCCGGTCTGACAGACCGCTATTAAAATTTTCTTTGCTTGTAACTTTTTTTCAAAGTATAATAAGAACTTGAACTTTTTAGTAGCTTCATATTTTATAAAAATCTGTTAAGAGACAACTTTTACAAAAATTTTTATTCGTTAAATTTTGTAATATAAATAAATATTTGAAGTATAGCGGTCTTTGAGACCGGGGTTAGCTTTAAGTGAAAGTATATTCCAGTATATTCCCATGAGTGACGTCTGCGCAACTTGACGCGCAGCTAGTTCTACTGACAGTTCTCATAGACTGCATTTATAAAATAAATAAAATAAATATTTATAAAAATCTGTTAAGAGACAACTTTTTAAAAAATTTTTATTCGTTAAATTTTGTAATATAAATAAATATTTGAAGTATAGCGGTCTTTGAGACCGGGGTTAGCTTTAAGTGAAAGTATATTCCAGTATATTCCCATGAGTGACGTCTGCGCAACTTGACGCGCAGCTAGTTCTACTGACAGTTCTCATAGACTGCATTTATAAAATAAATAAAATAAATAAATGCATAATACAGAAATGACTTTTTTTGTTAAAAAGTAAAAAATATTTATAATAGTCGTCTTTTAAAAATTATAAATGACTAAAAAACTGTCAAAAGGGAATAGCGGTCTGACAGACCGGGGTTAGCACTGAGCGTGATTTTTCAACACTTAGCACTTTAAAGGTTAATTTTATTTATATGAATCTTATATAATTAATATAAATATTATACACTAAATAAATATTAATATTTATTTACCAATTGATATCTTAATAACAATAATAATAAAATAATACTTATTATATTATTAAATAATAATTAATAATATGAATAATAATTTTTAAATAGTATAAAAAATTACTAAAAAATATCACTAATAATATTTTAATATTAAATAATTTATAAATATTTATATCTAATATTGTTATAAGTGCACACGGTAATAAATAAACTATCAAGATTGATTCAAGCTTGAATAAAGATAGGATGTTCAAGCTTCACTCACAAAGATTGACCGAGTGTTAAATCGAGCATGGGACGAACATTGGTGTCCCATGCTGAAACAATATTGAGTGACAATGATATAAAGACTGCTTCAACTCTGGGTTACCCACGCTGGGCGTTCAAGACTCAGTCAAGTTTCAACCCATCGTCAGCACTGGTCTTTCGCGCCTGGCTAAATATTTAAATTTTTCGGACTTAGTTTCGAATCGACGCGAAACTAAACTAAATTGAACGTATATTTTTAATTTAGTTTCGTTTCAGAATCGGTCCCTGATAATAATATAAAATGCGTTTAAAAAGAGTGATACATTTTACTTAATTGTAAAAATAACTTTATGCACGGAAAGACAATTTTACTTGGAGCAACTACAATTTTCATTATATTATATATATATATATATATATATATATATATATATATATATATATAATATATATAATATATATAATATATAATATATATTCACTATAGTGAATTTTTTAGTTTTACTTTAGTTAAAACTTTCGCTATTCTAGAGAAACTTATCGTTGTTCCAAATTAAATTTTCTTTCTGTGTGTAAGAGATGAATAAGAAAGTAACTATTTTTCAAAATACACGATTGATGCCAAAGTTAAACTTCTATTATTGTTCATTTAATTGTTTTTAGGTTAAAAAATTATTTATTAACTATATTAAAACCATTTAAAAATTAGGGGAGACTGGGGCGAAAAGTTAAACTGCCAAAACCGTTAAAATTCATTATCTTTCGAACTAAAATAGTTAGAGCATTGCAATTTTAATTATAAAAGGGTGTTATCACCCTAAATAAATGTCCGGAGTTATGTGACATTCTGCTAATTTTTGTGGTGTCCATATTTAAATTTTTTTTTCACCCTACTTTTGAAAATTTTTTCGTAAAAGAAAATATAAACTTTTAAGTATATTCTTTGAATTTATTCTCACCGCGATTTTTTTACTTCGTTATTTAGGTCCCCTGAAGAGATACCTAAAGGTATTTGCTAAATATCTTTAGTCAGATTTTTTATATTTGTTGTTAAAGCCAAAAACGCACCCTGGGGCGAAAAGTTAAATAATGGGTGGGGCGAAAAGTTAAATGTATTTTTACATGTTATTAAAAATTTTTTTATTTTTCGTTTTTTTGGGTTTAATTGTTTAAAAATGATTTATTTGACATTAGGCAAGTACTCTGTCAAAAAATAAACCGGTTAACGTGAAATAAACCAAAAAATTTTTTTTTTTTTTTTGAAATTTCAATTTTTTAACTTTACAACTATTCTAAAGCTTTTGTGAAATAAACAAAGATCTTTTATTTACTAATTTACTTGTTTACGTATACTTTAACTTATCTACTACTTATCACCTATCAGAAAATAGTTTTAGTAGGCTAAAAATAGAATTTAACTTTTCGCCCCAGGGTGGGGCGAAAAGTTAAAAGAAACAAAATTTTCAAAAAAGGACAAAACATGTATTTTATGCGAAAATATCAGAAACTTTTTTATTGAAAGTTGTGGGGGACAAGTTGCCCTACAATATTGATATACAAATATTTGCATCTAAGCGGCTTATATTGCAAAAAAAATCATTTATGCAAAATTTAACTTTTCGTCCCAGTCTCCCCTACTATATACAAATAAAACCTAACCATGGGCCATTGCATAATTTTATTTTCATCGCATAATTTTTGCATAAAATTTAGGTTTTTCATTGCATAATTTTAAAATTTTCATTGACACAAAATCGTGTCTCTACTAATAGGGAAGGCCCGATCTGTTCCTGATCTGGGCCATAGCAAAATTTCTACACGGGAATAACAACAGCTAGTCATTAAGTGAATCTTCCCAAGTAGAAATGTCCAGAGCTATATGACGGAGTTTGTTACAGATGAATTGATAAATATTAATTAATTAACAAAATTTATCAATAAAACAAATTTTAATTATACTGTATTAAATTCTACATTAACTTACTCAACAGAGACAGAACTTTAACTAATTCATCTAAGAATAACTAAGGTACTCTTCGTAAAAATGTAATAAAATAATTTATTAATTTAAAATAAAGGTAGTGGATTCTTTTCTAAAGTCCACTATTATTCAGCGGCTCCGATTAGACGGTATTTATAATGAAAATAAGGAAGGAAAATATTTTGTAATAGGTGTAAGATTTCAATGATACGCTATTCCATTTGGTTAAAATAATATATGATTTATTATTAACAATTGTATATATTTAACCCAAATGACAATTTTAATTTTATATGCTTGTTATCAATTATAAAAAAAACAATAATCTATTCTTTTTCACAATATCATGTAGTATCAAAATGAATGTGTAATTGTATAAATTGTGTGCTGTGATGGACAATATTAAATCAACTCACCAAAACAATTTCATTTCATTCAACTTATTTCAGAAAAGTATCTTATTACTTCCTCAGGTAGAATGCTTAGTATACACCTGTTTTTAGATAAGTATTTCTGTACTCCAATTTTATTTCCTTGGTCACTTTGTTATTTTCAATATTAATCCTTATATATATTTATACTATTTGCAAACTCACGATGAAATAAATTCCTTTTTCTTTTTCACTGATTTCATATAATTGAATAAATATTCAAAACTCGGGGTCACCGGACTTAAACTTTATTCAATTGATCGATTTTACTTTTTGTTTAAATACACTATATTTTTAATAATTAATCACTTTAAATTGTAATGCAAATTCCTTTTTATCAAAATAATGAACAAAACAAAATCAAAATATCAAATCGAAAAATAAAATATCGCAGAAACTTCACAATATATATATATATATATGTCGTAGGCAAGTAGAAGAATCAGGCATTTAGCTTAATTCCTAGGCATTAAGCTAAATTTAGGCAAATAGAAGAATGAACATGAGGAGGACGCGCATTCTTCTACCTGCCTGGATTCAGTCAGTCATTAAGCTTATTGCCTAGGCATTTGCTAACTGCCTGAAGTGTCCTCGGCAAATAGAAGAATGCACATGTGGAGAACGCGCATTCTTCTATTTGCCTGGATTCAGTCAGTCATTAAGCTTATTGCCTAGGCAATAAGCTAACTGCCTGAAGTTCCTCGGCAAATAGAAAAGATACAATATTCTATGACTGTATATAAACATAGATATAAAAATAAACTTTTGAAACACTTAATTAATTAGAAATAAACGTCAATTTGTATTTTAATTCGTAATAATTCCAATAATATTAAAAGCAATAGGTTTTTTTGTTATTTGTTGCAACAAGTTGTGGACTGATGACATCGTGAATTGCATTTTAATTTCGATTTAAAACACGAACACCTATTGTTTTGGCATTGATTAGCAGCTGATTTACAATTGCATTTCTTATAACCTTGGCCTCCAGACATTGATTGTAGAGATGCAGCTTCCCTCAAAGAAAGAGTTTCATTTGTCTTTATATCGCAAAGTGCAATTTTCGCAGCTCCAGACTTTTTAATGTCTATTCGAGGAAACCAACCTTTAATAAAAAATTACATATCAATTAAAATAAACATAAATAACTGAAAATAAAAAAATATTTATTATAAAAATAACAACCTTTAATAATACCATTCTCCGTCCCAACTTGATAAACTTCATTTTCGATTTTTATTATCACTCCAAAAATATTTGCAAAATCCAGAGGCCCACGATCCACTAAAGGAACTGAGAGTGTGACACAGTCTCCAATATCCAACGAAGGAAGTTTCTCCTTAAAAAAATGTTTTCATTTTTTCTGCTGCAATCTGTTGCCTATTGAAACAATCTTTTTGATTATCAATTATGTTTTCCCCTTTTTCACATAAAGAACAAATAAGAGTATTTTCTGTTTCTAAATTTAAAACGCTGCAATCAATGTGCATGTCCAGGTTGCATTTTGTACATGAAACAGAATTATTTTTATTCATTTCTAAATTGCAAATTTGACACAATATTGAACAAGTACGCTCATTTTCAGAAGGTTGTTCTTCCACGTCCATTGAAATTTCGGGAAGTTGTTTTTCCACGTCAATTGGTACTTCAGAAGATTGATTTTCCACGTCAATTGGTACTTCAGAAGATTGATTTTCGCCATTTTTGCTCATTCGTGCAAGTGCTTTTTCTAAATCTTCCTCTGTATGTAAAGCACGTAATATGTTGTTAGGTAGAGGAATATTTGCCAATCCACATTTTATTGGTCCCAGCGTGGCTTCGTAAGGAGTGCGATTTATAATGCGGTGCTTAGATGTATTTTTTTGCCACTGATAAAAAAATAGTTTTTTTTAATATAAAAAATATATTATATATTTTTTGCAAAATTTGAATTCAAAAAATGTTTTATTTAAATTTTTTTCTTTAAAGTATTGTCCGACCAAAATTTGGAGTAAGAGGTAACTTAAAAAATTTTGAAAAAACTTTTATACACTATTATTTTATGTATAAAAAGGAACAAATTCTAAAAGTATTTTTAATATTGCTAAAATTTAAAATTGCTAAAAACTGTAATTGTTAATAACTTAAAAAAAATTATTTACTTGTACTTCGTAACAACCACGAGACCAGTTGTTTGATTGGTTGTCTATTAACCATGCACGTAACATGTTTTCCACATCCGCGTTTGCTCTTTCGACACTTCCTTGTGTTTGTGGATGGCGTGGTCTACCATGAACAATTTTGCAGTGTGGCCATATTGAGACTAATTCTTTTATTACAGCAGCGACGAATTCTCGACCATTGTCACTCTGCAAAATATAAGGAGCTCCGAACGTGAAGAAAATTTTTGACAATTCTTCAGCTACGTTAATTGCTTCTTTAGTTTTTAATGGTCGTAGATGCAAAAATTTTGTCGCGTGGTCCTGGTAGTTAAGTAACCACTTATATTCTCCGTCCGGACTTGATTGGAAATCAATCAAGTCCACCTGCCCTCTGCTGTTAAAGCCGTCCGAAGTGATTGGTTTCACAACAACACCTTTTCTTATGGTACTTCTCTTGCGATTGCAAGTTGTACAACATTGGACAAAAATTTCACACGCACTTCGAGATATACGCCACTTTTTTTTATGTAAAATAACATTTTATCATGTCCTCCATGTCCAGTCTGCAAGTGTGCTTCCAATAGTTTTGAAAAATAGTCTTCAAATGGCACCATGTACACAAATTCATCACTCGGGCATTTTCGTTTTAAAATAACATGGCACTCTTCCCCTATTTCAACAATTTCGTAATTATTTACGTAATAATAGTCAACCTGGTTCTTTTTTAAACCTACTTTGGCAGATTTTAATATTTTTTTAACGTTCTCCAATTGTTTTCTATTCCAGAAACACCTATTACTAGACTTTTTGCTCATCACTTCATCGCACTTTTTTTCAAAATCTAATTGATCCACTATATTCAATTCCATTTTTAAATTATTGGGAAAAATTGTCAACCGTTAGTTTGCACGAATATCGAGAAACTGAATTTTATTCTGAATATTATAAAATAAATACAAATTAGCGATTACTTCTAAATAACTACAATTATTCATTCTAATAAATTAGTGTTTCGAAAGTTTGTTTTCAAATCTCTGCCTGATTCTTCTACTTGCCTACGACATATATATATATATATATATATATATATATATATATATATATTATTTATATAATCAGAAAAAAACTCTCAATTCCCGAGAGCAACAAAGTAAATATACACAACTTTGTTGCGGGAGGAACCAAGTCAAACTCAATCGTTAATCGGCTCAAGTCTTGGATCACACCCTGAATTTCGTTAAATTATTAATAGTGGGGATACTATTACACATAGCTTATTGAACTTCTTTTTGCGAGGCAAGCTTTTCGCAAGCTTGCAAATTCCTTAAATGGCATGACATGAGTTCAATGATTTCTCACCACAGTAGTTTCACTTGTATGTGTCTTTTATTTAAAATATTTGTCATCAATACATATGAGTTTTTCGATGAAAAACAAACTCTTTGGAAACTGTAATGAAATTCATTTTGAAATATGGGTGTTGTCCGTGACTTTCGCAATAATTTTATACAATTGACATATCTAAATAATAATGAAACCAAGGAAGTTTAATGAGAGTTACTAATTTAATAGAATTGAAATTAGTAATCTTGTAACGATGATAGGTTGTTTTGTCTGCCCTTTTAGTGTTTGTTGTATATGTGTACTTAACCTAATTACAAGATTCCCAATTTTAATGAAGCTATATAATATAAATAATTTTTAATTAATAAAAAAAATTAAAAATAGTTACGAAGTCATACGTAACAGAGTTTAACACCGGCATATGGGTACCGTGTATTTGAATATTTAGATTGTTTTCCAATAGTCAACTCTCAAGTATGAACGATTAGTCCCTCCAAATGTTTAATCCTATCCTCCAGTTGTCTTAGTGTGGTATTAAACATTAAACCAGCCACTATTAATAACATCGTTTGATTTATTAACTATTAAAATATTTTCTAAGATTTCAAAAAAAATTATTCGTCAACAATAACAAAAAACATTAAGTAACACAGCCACACAAAAAAATAAAGTGTCTTGATCTGGGGTCGAGACATATGTATTCCGATGTATTTCGATGCGCTGAATCCGAATCCGCCCTCAGAATTTGGCCAATGGGTCCTGGATTTGCCGTAACCTCAAAAAATACACTAAAATCGTTAAAATGGCCACTTTTGATTTATCAAAATTGAATCTAACCGAATGTTGATAATTTTCTAAGATCCCTTAATTTAAATAAACTATTCTATAAGCTTTTCAATTGAAAATTCCTGTAAAATATTAAATCTATCGAACCTAACCTCAAAAACACATCTAAGAATCCAAACAAACAAATTATACCATACACAGCACAATAAAAATTATGTAAGCTCATGAAAGTTACAACTTAGGTGTTTTTATGATTGCTGATTACGAATCCGGTGTTAGTTTATCAAAATTCAAAATGGCGGATCCAATATGGCGAACAATATAATTAAAATTTGTTTGGATTGGCTTGAAAATCGTTACTCGGGGGTTTTCGGAGTCGATGATGACGAATCCCATGTTGGTTTTTAAAAATTCAAAATAGCGGATCCAATATGGCGGTCTTTATTATTTTAACGATTATTTTAAATTTATTACTCGCGGAATTTTTCAGGACCTTTGATAACGAATCGTATATCAATTTTTATAATCTTAAACTAGCGACATATCCTCACTCGCTAACGCTTGCTCGGTTGTATTTATGTATAATTATTTGTTTTTATTTATTTGAGATAAGTAAATGTTTACTGAACATAAATATTTTATTTGATAGCATCAAATAAATAGTTATTTGTACCAAATATGAATTACTTAAGTAAAAATATGCAATAATTAAATATAATATTACTTATTATTAAATATAATAATCAATAATTCATTCATTCTGTTTGTCCACATCTGAAGTTTGACTATTGCGTATGGTTTTGTTTTTTTTCTATAGAAAATATTGTTTGACAAATAGAAAATATGCAGGTATTTTTCATGATTTATAATAAAATAATATTTGAAATTGGAAAATTAAAATTTTTTTCAAAAGTTGTGATTAATAAATAAATTTTGTTTTTTATACGCTTTTTATAAGAAACTTCGTTTGACTGATCTAAATTATACAAATTTGTATGCTTTTTATTTATAAAAAATATTAGAAAATTGTTAATTGTTAAGAATTATGATTAAGAAATAAGAAATAATTTTTTTGTTATTCAAAGTTAATAATTTACAATATTTTTAGAAAAAATCATGTTAATTTTTCTATTTTTTCGTTGCAGATGATTGGAATCAATTTAAATTAGTCCAGCATGACCACCAGACAAATAATAATGTATAATAAAATTTATTTAAATTGTTGCAAACAATGTTAATTAACAAATAGAAATTTTTTTTGTAAAAAATTTCTTTTTTTTACACAAATTTATGTTTATTTAAGTAATATATGTCGATTTTGGTAAAAATTATTTGGAATTTAACAATTACCATTGTTATTAACAATTACATGAACAATAATCTAGTTAGCAATAATCAAGTAGAGCTTTACATGACTTTAAACTCGTTAACATAAGAAAAATAATTGTGTAATTACAAATGTAATTGTTTGTGATAATAAATTTTTTAAGTTTTTGAAAGAATGTACATATTATATAAACATTTTATGTTTAAAAAATGCATAAAATGTTTACAAATGTCAAAGAAACTTGATTATTGTTCATGTAATTGTTCATAACAATGGTAATTGTTAAATTCAAAATAATTTTTACCAAAATCGACATATATTACTTAAATAAACATAAATTTGTGTGAAAAAAAAATTTTTGTATAAAAAAAATTTCTATTTGTTAATTAGTCTGAATTGGCATCTTTCTGCACCCAACCGACGATATATTGATAAATTTAACTAATTTCAAGAAGAATTTGAACTATTAACATTTTGAAAAAAATCTAAGTTTTTTAAAGTTTCTAATTACATTCATTAAAAATTGAAAGTTTATGAAATTTTAAATTAAAGCCTTTTAAAGTTCATCTATTTTTAAAAATTGTAAACTCAATTCTTTTAAATGGCAATTAATATTGAAATATTTAAATAAAATTATTCAATAAATAATTTATAAATAACAATAATTGTATGATTGTTTTTTAGGAATGAAGTTATTTAAAAAGAAATATTACTGTCGGAAATAGAAAAATTTGAAAGTTTTGTATTAGAATTCGTGGTGATTTCATAGCAAAAAAGAAACCATTTTCGATTTTTTAGGTCAAAAAATTGAGTTTCTGGGCAGCGATTTTTTTGAAATTGTGTAGGAATGTTAGGAGACTCACTAGGAGCCATTACCAAAAATAAAATCCTTGGTCAATTGATAATTAATTTTGCCATTTTTTTCTCTATTTTTACCTAATTTTTCGATTTATTAGGGCAAAAGTTAAGAGTTTCCGGGTGGCGATTTTTTTGAAATTCTCCAGGATGATTAGGAGACTCACTAGGAGTCATTTCCAAAAATAAAATCCTTGGTCAATTCATAACTCTAATTTTTACATATGTTGTTGTCAAGTTGGTCTAGTTTGCATACATTTTGTGTATATATAATATATATATATATATATATATGTTTTTTTTTTTTTAGTGTACATATTGTTGAAAACGTTGAACGAAAAATTTTGTGGACGAAGGAAACATTTTAATATAATAATCTTAAAGTCTTACGAATTGTTAGAAAACAATTCGTAAGACTTTAAGATTATATAAATACTAGCAGAGCTACGCGCGCGATAATTCTGCTTTTGTCTTATTTTATTTTTTATTTAAATGACTTCAGGCTTCGCCAACTGTCAGAACACACACTCTTATATACCAACTTGTTTTTGCGTTTCTACAGAACGACTTTAAGGTTAGGAGTACTCGCATTTGCCTGGACCACCCGTCAATGGGTTTTCTCGCCAGTGGAGAGGGAAACTGTAGAAAACCTCTCCGAGTACAACCGGTTTATCGACAGTCGAATTCTAATGGTGTGTACTGGACAATAATCGACGGTGCACATCATTATACTTCGACGTCAAACCTCCCGCTCAGATTATCTCACTTGCCGGGAAAATCCCAGGCTAATGGGAGCGAACCAAGTACCCTTGGTCCGCCCACCGAGCCAGGCATTTATCCGACCGAGCTAATCTGTCGGTTGCTTTTGTCTTATGATACTTAGGACCTTATTTCATTGTTTGTATATAAAAGAGTGACTAAGACTTTAAGATTTTTTTTTCTTCTCCGAAAATATTAGAAAAGATTAAAAAATTTTTTTTAAGAATATTAAAAAACATATCACACGAAAACCAAAAATTAAATTTAACATACTGAGCAGTTTCAAGACATAAATATAATAATATTTTTTTATTTTTATAATTATTTCCTTAAATTTTTAGTTTGCTTGTAAACTGTATTATTTCAAGAATTCGTTATAAGCGAAGAAAATTTGAAAGTCGGTTACAAAACATACTTTTTTAAACTCGTATAAACTATGCTATATTGTATGTTAATATATTGAACAACTCTTTAAACGTCTGGCAACATTGCACATAATTTTCTACTCAAAACTAAATGTAAACAAGTGATACCAAACATTTGCAACCAAGCAAGTCAAATCACAAAATAATGGTTTCTGTTTCGATTAGTTTAGTCAAGCGATAGAAAAACTTTTTATAAATTCATTACACAATAGAAGAATTATTTTATTGAAGTATTCTTCCTTTTTTGTCAAAAGATTGACACCGAGATTTATTAATAGTCATGATATAAGCCGCGGTATAAACTTAGGGTCCGTCCATAAACCACGAGGACAATTTTTAACCAATCTTTGACCACCCCCCATCTTATTGGAACAACAATTTTTACTTTATGTAATTGACCTTAATTTTGTCACTTGGTGGTTTCTAAGGTCGCTGATTACGAATTTGATGTAAGTTTTCATAAATTTAAAATGGCGAAATTTTCTTTTTAATTTATGCAATTGACCTTAATTTTGTTACTCGGGAGTTCTAATACCAGTCAGGCAGGTGTAAATGTCCTAGGAGCGCTCACTGACAATTGACTTATGTTTTAGAACTTGCACCGACTCATAAACAGCGAGCGTGCATAAAATTTTTTTTAAATCTCTCTTCCCTATATTATATTAGCCGCTTTTCTTTTATGATTTAAATTGTTTTGTTTCATTATTTGTTTTTCATCTACATTTTTCGCTTTTCTGTAATTATGTTTTCTTAATCTATCATTCTCTAGTCTTATTTTTTTCTGTTCATTTGTTTCTTCAAACCTTGCCTTCCTTTTCCTCTCCCTGTCTTTGTCCTTGTCTGATTCTTTTCTCATCAATTTTTCAAATTTAGTAATGATTGTCATTTAACTTTTTTCCTTCAGTATTTAAAATTTTATAATCTTCATCACTTAAATTTTGTGGATCTTTTTTTTAATTTCTATTTCTAGAGCTACTTTAATTTTTTTACCTTTTAAATTGTTTTGCTTTATTACTTTCTCTTTATCTATATTTATAGTTTTTTGGTAATTAAGTTTTCTCAGTCTATCATTTTCTAGTCTGATTATTTTCTGTTCATCTGTTTCTTTGAGCCTTTCCTCCCTTTTCCTCTCCTTATCTTTTATTTCTCGATGTCTCTTTTTCTTATAGTTTTCATTTTTATTAAGATTCTTCTCTGAATATTCTGTAGATATACCTCTATTCACATTATTATTACTAATACTGATACTAGTTTCACAAATAGAAGACGTGTTTGGTATTTCTATGAGTTTTGTAGCTCCATCCGTTAAAAGACGTTTCCAATTATACTCAACAAAAAAGGTCTAATAACATTTGTCAATTCCACGAAAGGAAATGAAATTAAACGATTATTTTCAAACATAAAAATTAGATGTCGTCTCATTTCACTATGAATATAATTAACAGTATTTGTCAATTCATTGTAATACAAAGATGTTGCAAACGCAATTGCATATATGCCACAGTCAATTCCATTCGGCTGTAGATTAACAGTTGAAAAAACTACCGGTGTTTTGAAAGGATATAATCTAAGTTAATATTTTTTTTGATCTTCATTTAAGTATCCCTTATTAAGACTGTTATAAATATATAGCCTTAATCCATCATAATAAGTACAAATCCAATGACCAGATTTGCAAGCACCACTAAAAAGTATTTGAATGTGCTTCTGATTTTTATCAATCGGAATAATGAATTCAGGCGTAATTAAATATAAAGTAATTTACATGTTAAATGCTAAATTTAATTCTCTTCTCAACAACTTTCCAAATTCAGTAATATGATTGTCATTTAACATTTTTCCTTTAGTATGTAGAACTCTATGATCTTTATCACTTAAATAAACCTTTTCTTCTTTGTTAGACATGATTTTTTAATAAAATGAACAAATAATAGAATATTTTTCAAAAACTTATTTTTAGAAAACAGGTTTAAACTTAAAACTTCTAAATCATAACTAAATAAATGAAAATAATGAATAAATATAAATAAATTTTTATAATTTATTTTATATTTTATTTTTTATATAAACATTTTTTTACATTTAAATTTATTTTATTTATTATATATTTTAATTTTAATAATAAAGTCATCTTACTTCTTATAAATCTCATATTTATCTCATAAATCATAAATTCGCATAAATAACATAAGTCACATAAATCTCATTTTTGTCCCATATAAATCAAATAATTTTCATAATTACTGTAAAAAGAATGGTACTAATTTAGTACAAATTTTGGAACTGAATCTTCATTTGGTTCTATTTTAATACCAAAAATCAGCTCTAATTTAGAACCATTTATTTACAGTGAAGTCACATAAGCACATATAACTCATGAATCTCAAATGAATCATAAACACATACAATTCATAAAGCTGATATAAATCATTAGCACATAATCTCATATAAATCATAGGCACATAAGTACAAATAAATATATTAAAAATTGCAATACCTTACCTATTATAATTTCAAAACATTTTAATCAAAACTTATCCAAAACAAAATTAACAAAAATAAATTAATGTATTTACTCAATAACAAAATTATTTAATTCAAAATTTTTTTTAAAAGTAGATTTATTTTCAAAAACATATACCTCGTTCTTAATCGCCCTCTTTTTCACTCATTAATCTATCTGTGAGTGAGAAAAGAAAAATAATTAGCCAATAAGGAAATAAGACGCCCATTTCGTATTTTGGCTTGAAAGTAAAATTCCCCACTTTTCCTTCCTCCATCAAATTCTGTTCCTCTCTTTCTACCTGACCCGAAAAATGGAGAAAACATGATACCCCCTTCTAAACCCAAAAAGTGGGCATTACTTTCTTAACTATTCGTCTCTCTTTCGCTCCCACTCTAAACTAAAAGAAGAGACAATACCTCCCTCCCTCTCTTTCTCTCTCACTGTAAACAGAATATATAAGGAAAGACTAACTTAATATATATAGATATAATAATAATATTCGCCTCTCTTTCGCTCCTACTCTAAACTAAAAGGAGAGGCGATACTTCCCTCTCTTTCTCTCTATCAAACTTTCTCTCTCACTGTGGACAGAATGTACACGATCTGGACAGACTGAATGAATGAATACGAAGTTTATTATAGTTAATTAATATACGATTCGTTATCAAAGGTCCCGAAAAATTCCGCGAGTAAGGGAAGTGTGCCGGTTGTGGGCACCCTTTTGTTTTTGCCTCATAACATTTGTCCATTTGCATATTATACAAATATGGGGGATTTCACAGGAAGTGATCCGGCCTCATGCGTTTACACGGAGAAAAATAAATAGTAATAATTATTATACTATTTTCGATGAAAAATTACTACTTTTAAGTAGTAATTTTGAAACTGCTCGAAAAATAGTATATTTTGCTTCGTATTCAAACGATTATTACTTTTTTGAAAAAGTATAATTTACTTCAAGGAATCTAAATTTTATTAAAAGCCGAGTAATATTTAAAATGTCCCGAGCAATTAATACTCTGAGCGAAGCAACTTTTATTACGAATCAGAGCAATTATTACTATTTCGGTAAAGATTTTTACTCGTAAAAGTAGTAATCCGTACCCACACAATGACGCGCCTCACACCGACGGGCGAAACGAATGCCGGCGCGCCTGCGCGTCTGTCCATGCCGTGACGAAAAAAAATGCTGGTGTAAAGAGCTATATTGTCTCGTTTTATTTTAATAAATTAAAATAAAATAATCAGTGCGTTCAAAAAATATTTTTTCAAGTAATTAACACTGTGCATGTGTATTATTATTCATTATTCATAAGTTTTACTTTTTTTTTACATTCATACTTACATTAACAACTTAACATATCGGAAAATCTTAACATCTATACAGTTTCGAACCCTACCTAACTTATATCTAACGCAACCTAAAATCGCACGCATTTATACTAAGCCTCTCGGCTACGCAATCGCTATGGAGAAAATTTCGTGTTACCCGCATATATCTCTTTTCGATAAAGTGAATCATAAATTATATTTATTTAGATAAGTTACTGAATTAAAATATAAACATTTATAATAATAATAATAATAATAAACAGTATTATTAATTTAAAATTACTTATTTTAATTATTAATTTATTAGATTATAATGTTAATGATTTTATTTCTTTATATATTTTTTATTAATTAATTAGTAATTCATTAAAAATTAATTAACTAATTATTAAGTGATTATACATGAATTGCATACTTTGGAAATTGATAAATAATTAAAATGCATATAAGAATTAAAAATTAAATAAGTTAACTAAACATTTTTCTTTGTTTATAAGTTTATTGAAAATATTGTTGTTCTATAACAAAAAGTACACTTAATGAGTATTATATTGCACATTTGCGACATAATCAATATAAGATATATACAAACTATAAAATACAAAATAGAAAATGTTAAATTAAAACCATTTTTTGGCAATGTACTCTTGACTATTTCCAAGGCGTGTCATGTACGTGATTTTTGCTTGAGATACATTTTCCCATTTAAATAAACTGAATTTGGAGTCACATCTAGTAACTTTGTACGCCTGAAAGTGATCATGAAAATAACATTCAATGGTGCTAACAATCACATTTAAATCATCGACTTTATTTGTGATTAAGTGATGAATATAGTAAAACTCTGGTTCATCTTCGTTAAAATGAACTAAAATCATTCCTGGCTTTACTACTTCTCCACTAAAAGAGATCCAAGAAGTAACTAACAAATTTTCAATTCGCAAGTCATTTGGCAAAATTTCGACAAACGAGTCGTAATTTTTCAGGTTCGAAGAATGAACACTTTTTACGGGACCATTAGTAAACTCGTGGTTGGTATCAATTGGTTTTAAAAATTCGTAATTTAATTTCAACTGTTCCTTTAGCGCGATTGTATACAGTATATTTCGTCGAGAAAGTGAAACGTGAGCTTCTATTTTTCCTGTTCTGTGCTTTCGTTCGAAATTCATACAAGCAACATGCCACAATGGACCTAATAATCGCATTACTCTTGGGTAATGAATAAGGAAGTGGTGCTTTGGTTTAAAGCAATTTGGAAATAATTCTTGCAATAGAGTTAGATATTCTGTTATCATGTAATCTAACAGGTCAACGCAACCGAATTGACAATACTTTAAACTCACACATAATGTTATTTGCTGTAAAAGAATTATAAGTCGCCAATATTTCGAATCTTCCGGTACCAAATGACCAATCATCATTGATAAATTTCGAATTAAACACATCATTTCACTTGCTGACATTGAATATGTTTGATTTTTTAAATGAGTATCTTTAAATTCAGGTGGCTTATTTTGTTTGTCATGGAAATTATAATGAAAACCTTTTAAAATCGAATTAAACTCATCTATTGTAAAATAAGGTTTTTTTTAGTAATAAAGTAGTACAAAATTTTACCCAAGTCATAAGGACCGATACCCTCTAATATGTCGTGCATTAAGTCAACTACAATGTTTTCTACAAAATGAAAATCTGGCAAATTTTTCAAAACACTATCTTTCGATATTCCTGTCGTTTTACTATTTCCGAGTTGCTTATTCTGTTCATAACTTTCTTTAGTTCGAAGTTTACATTTATTTTCATGAAAAATTGTATTGATTTCCTTTTTGTTTATTAAACACATGCGACAGAAAATGAAGGAATTAAAACTTTCAACTAATCCGAACATTTGTTGTAACCCTAAATTATCTGCAGTGACACTAATTACTTTGAAATATATTTTTCTTGATACGTTATTTATAATTACTGTTATTCCATTGGTTTCTAAATTTTTTAACTGTTCTACACCTGGTTTAAATACTTCTACGTTATTTCTATCGGCAGCATTGAATAATCCAAATAAAAAAATGTTACTTAATTTCGACTGTAATCCGGGTGGTAGACATGGCATTTTCAAGTAAAGTGCACCACATTTTTTTATTCCCTTGTGACTCCTAAGTGGGTTATTTGTTTCGTACTCATCGAAATATAAAATCAGCGGTTAAAACAAATTTGTCTCCAAATTTCTCCATTTTCTGTCGCCATAAATCACCTTGAATTATGTTTTGAAACATACTTGAATCGCTTATTAACGAGTTCACATATTCTACAACTTGGTCAAAAATATTTGGCAAACTAAAAAATTTGGTAAAAACTGAAGCAATATTAATGTATTCAACAGTAATTGGAACTTTCTTGATGACATTTCTTCCATTTTCTTGTATAAACTGATCTTTATATCCTAAAGTATGACGAATAGGAGGAATAAATGTTCCTTTTTTTTAAAAAAATTGAAATCTTTTGTATTCAGTATCAAAATTTTCAAGTGAGCTTTGCAAGTTATCAAACATATCACTAATTTTTCGAATTTCACTTGGGTCATCGTTTAGCAACTCTAATCTTGTTAGAACCATATCCCGCAAAATATTTATAACTTCTGAATTAAAAAATAATTTTAAATCATTAATAAACACAGTGTTGCCAGAGTGAGCGCCCTCAACTTCCCGTAATAGAACTAAGAAATTCCCGAATTTTCCCGGACGAGTTTCTTAAATTTCCATGAAATTTCCCGCAATGTAATCTTATATATATATAAGCCCTAACATAAAAGTATTATTTTTTTAAATATTATTATTATCATTATTTATATTGGGATTATAAATTTTTATGTATTCTAATTTAAAAAATTAGAATTAAATTTCAAATTTATTTAAGGGGGTACACCAGTTGTAACGTTAAAAAGAAGTGTCTTTTTTAAGAATTTTTTCCTAATAATCTATAAAACTTTTTTAAAAATACTGTTTATTATCTAAAAGTACATATATAAGGCTTTAATTTAAGATGAAAAATTTTTTTCATCCAAAACTTTCTGAAATATGAGCCATTTAAATGGCGCCTTCGGAAATAAAACATAAATTGCGGTGACAAGCATTCCGTAAGTATAGTTCGTCTAAAATGCAAAAATAAAATTGATTTACATTTATTATAAGTTTATCTAGTTCTCGATCAAAGGATTTCTTTTTTTATGAAAAACTTTTATTCCTAAAGCTGAAAATCGACTTTTATTTTTAATCAAAATCATTCTCATGACTTTGACACTTCTTTTTAACGTTATAACTGGTGTGCCCCCCTTAAAACTCATAATTTATTATTTAAAAAATTAGAATTAAATTTTAAATTTACTTAAAACTCTTAATCGCTCAACTGAGGCATTCGAGAAGGGCAAAACCAAAAGGAGTCGGATAACTATCTTTAAATTATTAAATATTTTTGTGTTTGATGCATTTGTTAATTGGAAAACTTTACACCAGTAATATTCACAGACCAGTCCACGGTTATATTTATACACATGCCGATAAAACAAATTTGATTGGTTTTGCCAATAAAAGTTTCTAAAATTTGATTTTAGTTAAACATTATTAAAATTTGTGTTCTATTAAAGAATTTCCCGGAATTTCCCGTAATTTATCCATTTCCCGTAAAATTTCCCATTATAGTCAAAATTTCCCGTATTCCGGGAAATTTCCATGTCGTTGGCAACACTGAATAAACATTTGAACTCTTTTTCTAGGTAAATCAGTGATGTTATACCATTTTGCAATTAGTATCGTCATTAAGAAATTTAACATGTCATTAAACTTATTTTTAGAATTTTTCATTATATCATCATTTGCGTATTTCAAATCGAAACTTTCTTCAACTTCTTCCATTTCATTTTCAATGTCATCATTTAGTGAATTCGTTTCAATAAGTGTTTCTGGTGATAAGCTATTATATAAATCATAACTCGGAACGTTATCAAAAGTTTGATTTTTATTTACAAAATAAAATTCGTTAAAATTTATTAAACTACTTTCCGATGAACCTTGAAGATTTGAAGTTTGAGAATTTGTTGATTCATGGTCTCGTATTCTATGCTTACTGAAAGAATAAAATATTGAAAAACTTCTGTTACAATCTGTTTCAGAACATCTAAAAATTGACAAATCAGAATGTGCAATTTTTATATGAGTCAACAAATCCTCATTGCTTTCTACACTTTCGTTACAACTAAAACATTGAAATAACATGATGAATATTTTAAAAAGCTAATAGCGCGCCAAACTAAAAATTAAACGAAAGCCTATGCGATCTAACCACGAGTTTACTTTAACACATATAACAATTTCCATATACATATATAAATGTTAAAAACAAAACAATCAATTATATATTTCGATGAACATTTGTAAATAAACGTTTTTTTAATCCTAATAAAAATTATTTTTGACGTCTTCTGTTCATAAATCTAAGATTTGTGAGACGTTGAAAATGTTCAAGGATATATCTAAATCACCGGCTTAGATAAAAAGCCATTATTTATATCAATATAATAACTTATTTTGATGTACGCATTATACTTAAGTAAACGCTTTTTTATAGTCAATTATTTCTGACGTCTTCTATCAATAATTCTAAGGTCTGTGAAACGTTAGGAACGTCTAATGGTATATCATAACCAGCGACTTGGACAAAAAGCCAAGAATTTAAAGCAGCTGGAGGGTAGTGACATTCGACAGCATAACAAATTTTGAAAGCAATATCGATTGCATCGATAGTATTTCTTAAACGATACCTTAGATTATTAATAATGACATAGGCATCTTCTATTTCGGTTAGAGTTCCAATGAGAATCGGGAGTGGCTGAAGAGGCAAATTATTCTCACTATACTCTTTTCTCTTCCGTTCCACAATTGTCTCAATATTTCCAACATTCTGTAATAAACAAAGTTCTCATTAATTGTATGCAAATTATATAAAATATTTTAAGATTTTAAGCAAATAAAAACTCACAGGCACGACAAGAAAAAATGATTCTCTACTTTCTAGCAAAGTATCTCTACGTTTTTTTGTTACTCTTTGCTTTTTGTTATTCGACACTTTTCGCTGATTTTCTGGTACATCGACGTATGCCCTTTGTGTCAAAATAGGAAGCAAGTACAAAACAATTGCATCTTGACTGTCTGTAACATAAATGTTTATAACTATTGACATATACATTATTTATATATAAATATATATTATATAGATTTACATACTCTCACTGGCTAAACTCGGAAATGAATTTAAATATTCATCCACTGACAAATTATTCTTCAATAATTTTTGACGAGAATCAAATGTTTCACTCCAACAAATATTAATTCTTTCAATTGGTTCCAAGTTTTCCTTTAGCCATTGTATTTCAATTTCCTTTTCTAAAAAAAAATTTGCAATAAATTTTCAATTAGATCTTACTTAAAATCTTATATGAATAATTACTTAGTATATTTTGTTGAATAAAATATTTAACTGTATACCTGATGTATTATCATTGGGTGCAACTTCATCAATTTGTTCCTCCTGTAAATTTGCCGACTTCGAAATTACCTCTAAAATATTGTCATCTCGCAATTTCTTTTTTGTGTAGTTATAAGAGTAATATAACTTGCCTTTAGCACCCTGTGTTTCGAATTTAGTTCTCTGACTCGGAATGTAGAAAGCTGAGCGTTTTTCACATTTAAAAATGGATTTAATCGCTTTAGTATAAATAAGAAATTTTCTTCTAGATATGCTGCAAATAAAAAAAATATAAGAAATTATAAAATTAAATTATACTTAAAGACATATTAACTTACACAAATTTTGATAATTTTCCATCTTCACTTTCAGAAACGGCCTTCTCTACTTCAAATTTTATAATTTCTCTCGCAAGACGATCTGGTTTTTTCAGTCTCGTATTTGGCGACTTATTATTTGCACAAAGAATTGCACGCCCTTCTACAGTTAATTTTAAAATTCCTTCTAAATTCTATTTATAAAGAATTAATTTTTAATGAAATTATTGTGAGTTATATGAATAATAATATTTAATTTATAAAAAAATTATAGAGCAATTTTTAAAATAAAATATCTTACTACGGCGGCGACATCGGCATCAGAAATTATTTCACCGCAATCTTCATCAAAGTGCGGTCTATTTCCTACAAGTTCCGCAGAAATATTTCCAGTTCCTCCATTGGAACTGGAAGCGGTTAAATCGAAATAATTATCTTTATTTAATAATCTTTTAGGTACATTATTTTCCGTCGGTGTAGAATGTACTGCCAAGGAAATACTTTCAAGTTGAGTATAAGCTAAACTATTTAGCGGTCGAAAAACATCTGTCACAACCGGTGTCGCAATGTTATTATTAAAGGTTGAATAATATTCGCGATTTTCCGGAGGAAATGCAAATGATAGAGAATTTTGATTCTCCCAGTGCGACATTTTTATAGAATTTCCTATAAAAAAAATATATATATATATTCGATTAACTTCGATTATAATCAGAAATGTATATAAAATAAAACTATAGACAAATTCGTATTATTAGAAGAGACTTAAATTCGATACAAACTGATTTGAGTAAATAAACTTATAACCTTTTCGTTTTCGAATATTATTTATATTTTTAAAAATAAATCTATTAAAGCTGTTTATTAAAATGGAAATTATCAAACGTATAATTAAAGTAAGATCTGTCTCTAAGAAAGAATATATTTCGACGGGTGTTACAAAAACAAACACAATCGAGATTCAGGACGAAAAAAAACACTCGAAGAAAATATAATCAAACATACAGTTTTCATTTTAATTTTTCTGCAAAAATAATAGTTATTTCGAATGTTCTCTCTCGTATTATAATATTTATTTAAAAAATTAATATAATCAAATTAGCTTTTAAAATTAAAACTTAGTTTTTTAATTTAAAAATTGGGAGTTTTAGTTTTCTTGCGAAATTTTTTTTCCTAACACCCATCGAATTTTCCAATGTGATTTTATCATAAGCGATTTAATATTCTATTTACATAACTATTCACATAACTTACCTTAGAAAAATCTCAAATCTCTCAAAAAAACTCTCCTTGATAATCGCACATTAATGATCGCACCACTGATATAAACAAAATTGTCCAAATAACTGAACCGTGCTACACGTGCTTCTTGTAACCTAGAAATGTTGGATCACTTTGACGTCAGGTTACGGTCGCTGTGCATGACAGTAGTGACGTGATCACACACATAGGTGTGTAACAGTAGTGGTACGGATTACTACTTTTACGAGTAAAAAGTTTGTTCTGCAATAGTAAAAGTTGCTTCTTGCAGAAGCAATCTTTATTTTCCGCAGTATTAATTATTAGAATTTCTACAAGTAATATTTACAACATATCGAATGTAAAAAGTAATACAAAATTTAATAAAATTTACAATGACGATGTAAAAATTAAAATTCTTAAAGCAATTTTTAAACGTGACTACTGTAATAATTACTATTAGTAATTTTTACTACCAGAAATAGTAATTTATACTTCATGCGAAGTACATTTTACTATGAATAGTAATTTTTAATATAAAAGTAGAATTATTACTATTTCATAGGAACTTTTGCTAGAAACTCAGCACCATTTTGCTCCGTGTACACGTCATACTTTGATGACTTGTAGTTTGCTTTAAAAAAAGATGTAAATTAGATAAAATATGTTTTGAAAAGGGGTTTTCGTGTACTTTTAAATAAAGATGTTAGTTTAAAAAAAAAATTTTTTTGACCTTGAAAATTAAAAATTAAAATTTAATTTTCATTTTTTTTACAATCGATATTTTTAAAAAATTTTTTTTTATTTAGAATGAAAGCTGAGCTCTTTTTCTATCAAAAACATATCTGCCCAAAATGCTGTGTTGCCAGAGTGAGCGCCCTCAACTTCCCATAATAGAACTAAGAAATTCCTGAATTTTCCCGGACGAGTTTCTTAAATTTCCATGAAATTTCCCGCAATGTAATCTTATATATATATAAGCCCTAACATAAAATTATTATTTTTTTAAATATTATTATTATCATTATTTATATTGGGATTATAAATTTTTATGTATTCTAATTTAAAAAATTAGAATTAAATTTCAAATTTATTTAAGGGGGTACACCAGTTGTAACGTTAAAAAGAAGTGTCTTTTTCAAGAATTTTTTCCTAATAATCTATAAAACTTTTTTAAAAATACTGTTTATTATCTAAAAGTACATATATAAGGCTTTAATTTAAGATGAAAAATTTTTTTCATCCAAAACTTTCTGAAATATGAGCCATTTAAATGGCGCCTTCGGAAATAAAACACAAATTGCGGTGACAAGCATTCCGTAAGTATAGTTCGTCTAAAATGCAAAAATAAAATTGATTTACATTTATTATAAGTTTATCTAGTTCTCGATCAAAGGATTTCTTTTTTTATGAAAAACTTTTATTCCTAAAGCTGAAAATCGACTTTTATTTTTAATCAAAATCATTCTCATGACTTTGACACTTCTTTTTAACGTTACAACTGGTGTGCCCCCCTTAAAACTCATAATTTATTATTTAAAAAATTAGAATTAAATTTTAAATTTACTTAAAACTCTTAATCGCTCAACTGAGGCATTCGAAAAGGGCAAAACCAAAAGGAGTCGGATAACTATATTTAAATTATTAAATATTTTTGTGTTTGATGCATTTGTTAATTGGAAAACTTTACACCAGTAATATTCACAAACCAGTCCACGGATATATTTATACACATGCCGATAAAACAAATTTGATTGGTTTTGCCAATAAAAGTTTCTAAAATTTGATTTTAGTTAAACATTATTAAAATTTGTGTTCTATTAAAGAATTTCCCGGAATTTCCCGTAATTTATCCATTTCCCGTAAAATTTCCCATTTCCCGTAAAATTTCCCATTATAGTCAAAATTTCCCGTATTCCGGGAAATTTCCATGTCGTTGGCAACACTGCCAAAATGGGACTAGAATTATAAATTCTAGTTAATTAATTTTACAAAAAAATGAAAATTAATTTTAATTTTTAATTTTCAAGGTCAAAATTTTTTTTTTTAAACTAAAATCTTTATTTAAAAGTACACGAAAACCCCTTTCCAAAACATATTTTATCTAATTTACATCTTTTTTTTAAGCAAACTACAAGTTATCAAAGTATGACGTGTAAACGCATGAGGCTTGTATCACATGTTGCACAGGACTCATGCGTTTACACGTTATACTTTGATAACTTGTAGTTTGCTTAAAAAAAAAGATGTAAATTAGATAAAATATGTTTTGGAAAGGGGTTTTCGTGTACTTTTAAATAAAGATTTTAGTTTAAAAAAAAAAATTTGACCTTGAAAATTAAAAATTAAAATTAATTTTCATTTTTTTGTAAAATTGATTAACTAGAATTCATAATTCTAGTCCCATTTTGGGCAGATATGTTTTTGATAGGAAAAGAGCTCAGCTTTCATTCTAAATAAAAAAAAATTTTTTTTTAAAATACCGATTGTACAAAAAAATGAAAATTAAATTTTAATTTTTAATTTTCAAGGTCAAAAAATTTTTTTTGTTAAAAACTAACATCTTTATTTAAAAGTACACGAAAACCCCTTTCCAAAACATATTTTATCTAATTTACATCTTTTTTTTAAAGCAAACTACAAGTCATCAAAGTATGACGTGTAAACGCATGAGGCCGGATCACTTCCCGTGAAATCCCCCATATATGTGTACGAATTTAAAACTAGAGGTCTAAGGTGACTGTCAGTGAAAGAATGAAATTGATTTCTTTAAATAAAAAAGTATTATTAGAAATTTAGTGAAATGGAAATTTTTTGACAAACAAATTTTTGTACCCGGTTGTGGGCACCCTTGAAAAATCCGCTAAAAAAAAGAAAAAAATTAAAGGAAACCAACACAAATAAAGAAGAAATGAAAGTTTATTTATTTTGAATTTTGATAAACTAACACCAGATTCGTAATCAGCAATCATAAAAACACCTAAGTTGTAACTTTTATGAGCTTACATAATTTTTATAGTTCTGTGTATGGTATAATTTGTATGTTTGGAATCTTAGATGTGTTTTTGAGGTTAGGTTCAATAGATTTAATGTTTTATAGGAATTTTCAATTGAAAAGCTTATAGAATAGTTTATACAAATTGAGGGATCTTAGAAAATTATCAACATGCGGTTAGATTCAATTTTGATAAATCAAAAGTGACCATTTTAACGATTTAAGGGTATTTTTTGAGGTTAGGGCGAAACTAGGACCCATTGGCCAAATGCTGATTGCGGATTCGGATTCAGCGCATCGAAATACATCGGAATACATAGGGTGATGTGGGGTGATGTGCAACGTTTTTTTCATTGGACGAAAAACATTTCAAATAATTAAATTTTTAAATATTTTAAAATTGAATGACTTAGAGGCATTATAATAGAATATTTCTGCATTATTAGATTTTCAGAATTTTAAATTTTTCCTACAAATTTTTCGCTTTTTCAAAAACGTGTGTTTTTGCATTTTCCATAAAATTTGGGGTGATGTGCAACACCAGTAAAATTCAGGTATGTAATGCATAAATATAGATGAAAATCTTTTTAATTATTAATTTTAGGCTTTTTTAATGCAAACTAATCGAAATCTGACCAAAGTTGACCTCTAAAAAGTGGATATTTTACCAAAGAAAAAAATTTTTTTTTGTTTAATTTTTTATTTATTCATAATTAAATAAGTAATATAATTAAAGGAAAATAACTAAGCATTTTTTATTCATTATGTGAATCGCAGTTATGTCACGTAAAAAGTAGTTACGTCCACCCAAAAAAAGTGTTGCACATCACCCCAAATATGATATTTTGCGAAAAATGATTTGTACGCAACACAATGCAATGGAAACACAAAATATAAACAGATATTTAAAAACACTTAAGGGGTTACACCACTGTAAATGCCTCAAAAACAACGTTTTTTCAGGAATTTTTTTTGAATGGAAGGAAATGACATATAGTTATAATGTTTTAGGAAGTTATTGACTGTATATTCAAGTAAAAAATTACAAATTTTTATTAATAAATATTCCAAAATGGCGGCACAGGAACCATTTTAGTAATGCATATTTTTTCCCAGAAGCTCTACGGCAAGCAGTATAAGTAATGTAAATTTCAGTCTAGAAACAAATAAATTTTTTTTCTTAATCTACATGAGAATAGCTAGAATAGAAATACATAGGGGATTTAAAAATATTGATTTTTGTGTAATTGGCAAGCATTTGAAGAAAAAACTCATTTTTCGACCAAAAAAAACGACACTTAATTGTTTATAACAATTGTGTAAATTAACTTATCAAAAAACCCCTACGTATTTCTGTTCAAAATTTAATTTTAGAAATGTAATAAAAAAACCCGATTGAAAATATTGAAAATTGTTTGAGTTATACTGCTTGCAGATTTCAAAAACTGTGTTTTGAGAAAAACGCGTTAAAAGAGCAACACTACTACAGCGGGCTGTAAGAAGCATTTGTTCAATAATTTTTTTTTTAGTGTAAGGAAAGAAAATACAGTAACAATATTTTAAGTAGTTATTAACTTATATATTCAACTTAAAAATTACAAATTTTAATTAATAAATATTCCAAAATGTCCGCACTGGAGCCATTTTTGTAATGCATGTTTTATGTAAGTTAAAATTCTTCTCCGGTAAAAAAGCTTAAAATTTCAATTAAATCGATTTCAGACATGTATAAATCCTTTTTTCCTTATTCTAGAAGGTTCAAAAAATTTTTTAAGCTAATAAAAAAATAAAAAAAATTTTTTAATGTCTACAGTGGTTTTACCCCTTAAAAACCAACAATAAACACATTCTTATCTATAAAATAAATTAAAATCCTTCACGAAACGACTAGAAATGTAAAGCGCGAGAAATATTTCCTTCTCGAGAAATTTAAGTCAACTTACGTACAGCAAACCTAGCTGCGAGCTGTCTTGTGAGTTTTATATCAAATACAAGCTACTGAGGACACAAACAAATGGCAATACTTGGCTCTGTTCAATATCGAACTGTAGATCAGAAATCGGCAGTGTTGCACATCCCCCCATGTTTCACATCACCCCACATCACCCTATGTCTCGACCCCAGATAAAGACACTTTATTTTTTTTGTGTTGCTGTGTAAGTTATTATTAACCCGTGTAAAAATTGCCATTATAGTTCCTGACAATACTAGGGTGCTTATGTGGCCCGTAACAGATTTTCGTATAATACATATATATAGAGTAATGTCACATTGAGTGGACCACCTGAGCTTTTAAGTTATCTGACAGCGGAAACGTGAAATAAATAAAACGAATAGCAGTACCGCACCTAGAAACCGTAAAAAATAAAGTTCCGCGATAATCATATGTTATCGTTTAATGTAACGCATTTTTAAGAACACAAACCAAAAAAGAAGTCGCTCTTACAATAAGTAAAGTGATTCGAAAGTGTAAAAGTAGTGTAAAATTTAAGTTTTAAAAGGTAACTTACTTTTTTCCTATTACTTTGGACATTGAAATTGATTGTCTTAGTTTAATTAAGTGATAATTTTTACTAAAAAAAATTGTGGTGGCTGACATAAAAAGTTGCATGTTACTATGAGTGGACCACTGTTTATAACCATGAGTGGACTGCCTATTTTTTATATTTTTAATGTCAGTTTACCATTTTTATTGAAATAAATTGACAATAAATTGGTTTGAAACTATGTTTTATATTCTTTATTAATTTTTTTGTGATATTGATGTGATATGTGCCAAAATTATTAAAAGTGGTTTAAATTGTAAACATTGCGACACATACATGGTCTGAAGCTGCAGAAGCATAAATTTTGTTTCAATATATGTGTCTGTCCACGAGAAAACACGGCTTAGGTCCAAAAAATCAATTTTGATTTTTTTATGGTAATCGACAGATATTATGTTGCTTTTTCAAATGCAAAAGTCAAAAGTTAAAAATATCAATTATTTTCGACAATATATCGTTTTAAAGCTGGGTATTTCAAGCGTAGTTAACTTCAATCGTCGACTGTCCACGACAAAACACGGCTGAGGTCCAAAAAATCAATTTGAGTTTTTCATGGTAATCGACAGATTTTATGTTGCTTTTCCAGATGGGTCATTTCGGAGGAGAGTTAAGGTTCATGTCTCAGATTTTTTTTATATTTTGCTAATTAATAGTATTTTGGGACCTAAACAACTATACCAAATTTTAATCAAATATTTTTATTATTTTTCAAGATATTTGCATTGCAAATTTCTTGACAATTTTTTTCATTTTATTATAACTCACTTATTTTTAAAAATTTATTAAATTTGTTAAGAACCTTTTTTACGTAAAAACCATTGAAGTTTAATAAAAAAAATTGAAAATTAAAAAATATCAATTTTATAAATTATTTATTTATAAAGTTATATTTATTTTTAATGTTTAAGCATGAGCCCTATCAGATTTTGTTTTAAAAAAAAACTTATTTCAAAGTTTAAGATCTCATTAAAAAACCGTGAAATTTTTAGAATGGCATCTGTCTTTGTTTTTTAGTAATAAATTGTCAAAGTTTTAATTGCACTATCGCGCGCCGGCTCACAGTGGGATTTTTTTACAATTTGCTGTTCAAAAATGACTACAGCCTACAATTTTTAACCGATTTGAGTCTTTATTGTTTTAAATTAAAGGCGACATCTCGGAAGGCTGATTTTTTAAATATTAATTGTTTATAATTTTTTATTTTAAAAAAATTAATACAATTTTTTTTAAAAGGACGTTTATTTTTTTATTCCGTTACTGTACATGATCTAAATAAGTTCAAAATAATCCAATATGTTCACCAGACAATTATTAAAACAAAATAATTTATTTAAATTGTTATAAACAATATTAATTAACAAATAGTTAACTTTCCCCTTCACTAAAAAATGTTTTTTTTCACATTTACTTTTATATGTAGGTTCATCTAAAGAATATATGTCCTCTCCTTGTTTAAATAAGTTATTTTTTAAACAAGTAGGACATGTATTCTTGAAATAAACTTAAATAAAAAAGAAAATGTGGAAAAAAACCTTCTTTAGTAAAGAGGAATCAAAGTTATCTATTTGTTTAATTATATTGTTTATAACAATTTAAATAAGTTATATTTTGAACGAGGAGGACATATATTCTTTAAATGAACCTAAATATAAAAGTAAATGTAAAAAAAACATTTTTTAGTGAACAGGAATCAAAGTTAACTTTTTGTTAATTAATATTGATTATAACATTTTAAATAAATTATTTTATGTTTTATTAATTGTCTGGTGATTATATTAGATTATTTTGAACTGATGTAGATCATGTGCAGTAACGGAATAATAAAATAAACGTCCTTTTAAAAAAATTGTATTAATTTTTTTAAAATAAAAAATTATAAACAATTAATATTTAAAAAATCGGCCTCCCGGGATGTCCCCTTTAATTTAAAACAAAAAAGACTCAAATCGGTTAAAAATTGTAGGCTGTAGTCATTTTTGAACAGTAAATTGTAAAAAAATCCCACTGTGAGCCGGCGCGCGATAGTGCAATTAAAACTTTGACAATTTATTACTAAAAAACAAAGACAGATGCCATTCTAAAAATTTCACGGTTTTTTAATGAGATATTAAACTTTTAAATAAGATTCTTTTTAAAACAAAATCTGATAGGGCTCATGCTTAAACATTAAAAATAAATATAATTTTATAAATAAATAATTTAAAAAATTGATATTTTTTAATTTTCAATTTTTTTTATTAAACTTCAATGGTTTTTACGTAAAAAAGGTTCTAAACACATTTAATAAATTTTTAAAAACAAGTGAGTTATAATAAAATGAAAAAAAATGTCAAGAAATTTGCAATGCAAATATCTTGAAAAATAATAAAAATATTTGATTAAAATTTGGTATAGTTGTTTAGGACCCAAAATACTATTAATAAGCAAAATATAAAAAATATCTGAAACATGAACCTTAACTCTCCTCCGAAATGACCCAGATGCAAAAGTCAAAAGTTAAAAATATCAATTATTTTCGACAATATATCGTTTTAAAGATGGGTATGTCAAGCGTAGTTAACTTCAATCGTAGTACTTCAATTGCTCGCCCTGTGAAATTCACGTTTGGGAGCTAAGCCGTGTTTTCTCGTGGACAGTCACATATCAGAAATATTAAATACATTAAAGAATTTAGAATAACTTTTACAATTTTTTAGGAGTGGTCCACTCAAGGTTACACTTTTTTCATTCCTTAAAAATTAGCTATTTTTTTAAAGTCAATTGTTTTTTCCAAATAAAAAAAAATCAAAGCTATTATGGTATAAACACTTATATAGGGATCTAAACTAAAGCTTGTAATAGGAACCTCCGATTAATTTGCTTTCATAAAGAATTTGTTAGAAAAAAAGCTTAGGCGGTTCTATAATCGCGTGTCACATGTAATGTGACACGCTAAGTAAATCCCTTATAAGGGTCCCAAACAGAGCAAATATGGTCCCTAATATTAAATGTTTAATCAATGTAAGCATAATTATTATTTTTTCTAAACGAAAGTGATTCTTACAGGATTTTTGCCGTAGATTACGAATCTGTAAGTGAAATTGTCCCATAAAGTCTGAATTTTGAGAAAAACAGAATCAAAGTGTCAAAAGATGTCATTTTTGGCACTTTTTGAAGCACTATAAAAAAGAACGCGATGTGATAAAAAGCTCAAATATGTCTTAAATGAGAGCTCGAACTCTCAACTTTAACATCCAAAAAAAACCATGTACACTGACGCGCCAGTGGGGCCAAATCAAAAACCCGGACATTAGACAAAAAATAAAGTAATCGCCTTAAAAGTTGTTACTTGGGGGTTTTCAGGGTCGCTGATTACGAATCTGTCATTGGTTAGAGAGAGATAGAAATCTTTGGAGATAGAGAAATGAGAAACTAGTCAAAGAGGGGGACAGATGTTTCACTCAGGTCTCTTAGTGCACACTATTATAAATACATGTACATTTGCAAGGGAAACCAAGAATTTCTATGTATAAGTGTACTGTAGCCAAACTGAAAAAAATGCCTTGACATTATCAAGATTAAAGGTTTGGTTAGGAAATTCTTACTAACTTGAAAATAAGGTTTTTTTTATATATTAGCTAAACGCATCATAATAACAATAAACACAATTTTGAAAAACATAAGTACTACTTTAGCTGACAAAGTTATTCAGAGGAAACATTTATTTTATCTATTTTAAGTTGAAAATATTATTAATACATGTATAAATTATAATTATGTTTCAAACATTTATAAATGATAGTATCAATCATATTTAAATATAACTCTGTGATTTGTATCTTCGTATTACTACAATTTTTATGTCAGTTTTGCCTATTCCGTTGTCTGGCTGATTCAACCATACTGAGTGTCAGTATTAAAAACTCAACTTTCGTGTGTGAAACAGAAAGTTAGATGCGTTTATTAAAAGCGTTGTGCGCAGACGTATTCGAAACAAACAAAGTAGAATGGCTGAAATGGTGATATCGTATACGATATCTGAAAGAATTTTGGGCAGGCTGCAGGCTTTACATGGGAGACACTAGAGCTCGCTGCCTCAAGACTCGCAGTTCACCTCAAAAAGGAGAGAATCTACTTCCGAAAGATAAGCAGCAAACTTCTCAGGGGCAGCTGCTCACCTTTTGGGAGTAGATTTTCGCCTTTTTAAGGTGAGCTGCGAGCCCTGTGACAGGACCTCTAATTTCAGACATGAAAATTTTTTTCAGGGCACGTGTGTTTCTCACGCAACGCATGTATTTTTTCACAAAAAATTCAACTAAAATGTTTAGGGCAAGTGAGAGCAGCTAAAATTTAAATATGTTATTTCTTATACTTAAAACTACAACATCCAACAAGTTTCATGACAGAACAACTTCGAACATTTTACATTTTAATTTTTAAATGACAAAAAAAATTTTTCTTTGATTTAAAATCACATACTCTTCAACTCTTCTAGTAATTTATAATTAATATAAGCATATTTTACTTACTTTCTGGTGTGTCTTCCATTATATTTTCAAAAAATTTTCGCTTTTATAAAAAATAGCAAGCAATGAAAACTCACTTTTATTACTTCCTCATAGAGGAAGTATTGTAATACCAACATTTTTCGAGTCAGATTATTTGACGTATCTTTATGCTATTCGACCTCAGGAGTTCAAAAATGACATTTTTAAAAAATGTCATTCCGTATATATGTGTGTGTGTAAACATCACATTTTCATAAATATCTCGAAATCATGAAGAGCTTTTGGGTTAAATTTTTTTAAAATTGTAGATCTCACCTGCAGACATAAGATAAGTACTTTGTGATAGATTAATAATGTTTAACTAAATTTTTTTTGGATTTTTAATTTTGTTGAAATATTGTATTTACGCGCCGTATGATTTCTCGATTGACTCTAGTAGTCCACATACGTCACGACTGTATGCGTGCGCCTTTCTTCCTCGCTTGCTTGGCGCTCTCCCTATACTTTCACCTTTCGCGTGATAACCGCGTCCCGTGTACATCGTCTCCAATAAACGACTTTTCTTTTATTAATTAACGTGTCTCATTGACTCTAACCCGCCTCAAATTCGATCACGTCAACAGGTTATGGGCCACAGGAACGTTTTCCACTGCGCGAAACCAAATTGTTTGTGAACTTTTTTATTTTCCTGTGATCGTTTGCGGAGTGCTTTCCTCGTGATCGGAAACACGTGGAAGACATTTTTTTTTCTTTCTCGTGGCGACCGGTTTTTGAGTGACTAACGAATAGTTTAACGAGTGTTTAAAAATTAAAACGAAAAGTGATCTCAACGATGTCGACTGTGATAAAAAGTATAATAAATCGATGCCGATTTATCCTAGGAATGAAAAACGAGGTGAATAGTCTTTGTCGAGGTGAATGTGGACGACTCGAATTTCACAGTGACCTTCAAAGACGGAGAAATGATCAGTTTGAGTAAGTGAGAATATTCTTGTCAGTGCACGTACAAACGACAGTTAACCCTTTAACGCCCGACTTTTTTGTAGCAGTGCAATTCACGTCATTGCTCGTATATAAAGGTTTTCGGGGTCGCTGAATACGAATATGAGGTCAGATTTTTAAAATTTAAAATGGCGGATCCAATCTGGCGGCCATCTTTTCTAAAAATTTATTCAAATTGCCTGAAAATTGTTACTCGGGGGTTTTTGGGAGAGCTAATTACGAATCCGATGTCCTTTTTTCAAAATTCAAAATGGCGGATACAATATGTCGGACATCTTTTTTAAAAACTGATTCAATTTGCTTGAAAATTGTTAGTCGGGGGTTTTCGGGGACGCTGAATACGAATTTGAGGTCAAATTTTAAAAATTCAAAATAGCGGTTCCAATATGGCGGACATCTTTTTTAAAAACGGATTTAATTTATTTGAAAAATGTTACTCGGGGATTTTCGGAGTCGTTGATTACGAATTAGATGTCAGATTTTAAAAATTTAAAATGGCGGATCCAATCTGGCGGCCATCTTTTCTAAAAATTTATTCAAATTGCCTGAAAATTGTTACTCGGGGGTTTTTGGGAGAGCTAATTACGAATCCGATGTCCTTTTTTCAAAATTCAAAATGGCGGATACAATATGTCGGACATCTTTTTTAAAAACTGATTCAATTTGCTTGAAAATTGTTAGTCGGGGGTTTTCGGGGACGCTGAATACGAATTTGAGGTCAAATTTTAAAAATTCAAAATAGCGGTTCCAATATGGCGGACATCTTTTTTAAAAACGGATTTAATTTATTTGAAAAATGTTACTCGGGGATTTTCGGAGTCGTTGATTACGAATTAGATGTCAGATTTTAAAAATTCAAGATGGCGGATCCAATGTGGCGGACATCTTTTCTAATAATTGATTCAATTTGCCTAAAAATTGTTAGTAGAGGGTTTTCAGGGCCGCTGTTTACTAATCCAATGTTAGAGTCTATGTTAAAAAATTGTTTTTCTATAGTCACGAATGTAAACGAACATTTAATTTTGACATCATTTTCTTATTAGGCATTTGTTCATCGCATTGTCACAAATGTAGATTCATATTTTATTCGGATCGCGTTCTCATGTTAGGCTTTTGTTTTCCAATTTTCACAAATATAGTCAAGCATTTTAGATTGGATTTCGTCTTTGCGTTAGGCATTTGTTTTTCTGATTATTACGAATATAGAAATGAATATTTCATTAATCATTATGATGCCGGTTTTGCGTTAGACATTTGTTTTTCACATTGTCACGAAGGTAGACGAACATTTTATTCTAATCTCGTTTTTATTTGGACATTTTATACACTAAATTGAAACCGCTATTTTACATTTTAAAAAATTAAAATCAAAATCGTAATCAGCGACCCCGAAAACCCCCGAGTAACAATTTTCAGGCAAATTGAATCAACTTTTATAAAACATGTCCGCCAAATTGGATACGCCATTTTGAATTTTTAAAATCTGATATCAAATTCGCAATCAGCGACCCCGTAAACCCCCGAGTAACAATTTTCAGGCAAATTACATCAGTTTTTAAAATTAACGTCCGCCATATTGGATCCGCCATTTAAAATTTTTAAAATCTGGCATCAAATTTATAATCAGCAACCTCGAAAACCTCGAAACCGCTGGGAGTTAAAGGGTTAAATTACTAATAAAATAATCGCTTCTAATTTTATCAATTTAAAATAAAATAAAAAAACAAATTTTACGATTTTTCTTTTATTCACGATCATGCATGTGTTATGAGTTTCACGCTTTACTTGAGCTTTACAATTAATTAATCAATTAAATTAATCAAGTTTCTAATAAAAACAAAGTTTCTTTTTTTTAAAGATGGTAAAGGGATAGTGCGATGTTTCTTTCATTAACAAATGAAAAACGATTTTCTTTTATTTTACGATTTTCGGGCATAGTCTTTCGTGTCTTAACATGCATGAACGTGCGCGCCTGCGTACATATATGTTTACTTAACCTTGATAAGAAAAGTGTTCAACGAGTATACAGTCTAACAAAGGGAATCTTTTTCGAAAATTTTCAAATTAATTTTTCAGTACTGATGATCTATTTATTGAAATATTTTTCAATATATATATTTATTTAAAACAGACGTCGTAAAAATAATTTGCTATAAATAAACGAAGAACCAGTTAACTATAACGAAAGTTTTTAAATTTAACGAAATGTTTGCCTAATAAATTTTCAAGACACATAAATCCGTGTCTCTGGGTTGTTTCTCTTTGAAGAGAATTGTGTTCGTTCTTGAAAAATTGAAACGACTAGCCACGCTTTTTGTAACAACGATAGTAACGGGGTTGGAAAAGCGAATCAGTTCTGATTCATTTTAACATGTGTTCTGTTTTAATGTTTCTAGAGCAGACTATTGATAGCACAATTTTTTTATTAATTAACAGTTTTCTTTATTAACGACCGGTATAACTAGTGTGCATTCTATTTAATCATTAAATAATTTTTTTAAAGGCAAACTATCTCTCAAAAATGAATGGGACATTTTACGAGAGGAAATAAAGAGTGCTAATCACAAGTCAAAACCAGAGGGCGGCGACGTCATTAGCAAAGGGGCGCAAGACCCAACAGTGAATTCACCCACTGTTTTGTAACAAGGGGTTTTTGATAACACGACCAATCAGAATAAAACAATTCCCATCGATTCTTTAGAGGAAGCAAAAATTCTTTCTGATTTGCAAAATCAGATCGATGAGTGTCCTGACAAACCAAGTGACTAGTAATTTTTATAACGATTTTGTTTACGATATGTTGTATATGTTCTTTAACGATTTGTTTATACTTAACGATTGTACGATTGTGTTGTCGATAACATTTTATTTAATGACTGTTTTATTAATTTAAAATTATTCCTGGTAGATGTGTCACCAGATGCGACGAAGGGTTCTGAAGCGGGACTCTGAGATAGCGCGCACTATAATAGCGCTCACTATAATAGTGCCATAGCGCCACTATAATAGCGCTCACTATAATAGTGCCATAGCGCTACTATAATAGTGCTCACTATAATAGCGCCACTGTAATAGAGCTCACTATAATAGCGCCACTATAATAGCGCTCACTATAATAGCGCCACTATAATTGCGCTCACTATAATAGTGCCATAGCGCCACTATAATAGCGCTCACTATAATAGTGCCATAGCGCTACTATAATAGTGCTCACTATAATAGCGCCACTGTAATAGAGCTCACTATAATAGCGCCACTATAATAGCGCTCACTATAATAGCGCCACTATATTAGCGCTCACTATAATAGTGCCATAGCGCCACTATAATAGTGCTCACTATAATAGCGCCAATATAATAGGGCTTACTATAATAGTGCCATAGTGCTCACTATAATAGCGCTCACTATAATAGTGCCATTGCGCCACTATAATAGTGCTTACTATAATAATGTCATAGCGTCACTATAATAGTGCTCACTATAATAGCGCTACTATAATAGCTCTCACTATAATAGTGCCATAGCGCCACTATAATAGTGCTCACTATAATAGTGCCATAGCGCCACTATAATAGTGTTCACTATAATAGCGCTCACTATAATAGTGCCATAGCGCCATTTTAATAGAGCTTACTATAATAGCACTCACTATAATAGTGCCATAGATTAATTTATTTTTAAATAATTTATTTCTTCAAAAGCTATTATAAAATTATTACTATAAATTATTTTATGACTAATTTAATAAGCATTCAACTATTTTAAAAAAAATTCACAAATTTCTATTCCAACATTCAATTATTATTTTCATAAATAACAAACTTGTAGAATTTCAATTATTTTTAATTGATTAATAAAATTTCAATTAATTTCATCGAGAAATGTCATTATTCTTGAAATCTTTATTAAAATTTGTTGATAAAATTATTTATAATAATAAAATTTTAAAGACGCTATTATAGTGGCGCTATGGCACTATTATAGTGAGCGCTATTGTAGTTAGCACTATTATAGTGGTGCTATGGCATTATTAAAGTGAGCGCTATTATAGTGGCGCTATTATAGTGAGCACTATTATAGTGGCGCTATGGCATTATTATAGTGAGCGCTATTATAGTGGCGCTATTATAGTGAGCACTATTATAGTGGCGCTATGGCACTATTATAGTGAGCGCTATTATAGTGGCGCTATTATAGTGAGCACTATTATAGTGGCGCTATGGCACTATTATAGTGAGCGCTATTATAGTGGCGCTATGGCACTATTATAGTGAGCGCTATTATAGTGGCGCTATAGCATTATTATAGTGAGCGCTATTATAGTGGCGCTATAATAGTGAACACTATTATAGCGGAGCTATGGCACTATTATAATGAGCGCTAGTATAGTGGCGCTATTATAGTGAGCACTATTATAGTGGCGCTATGGCATTATTATAGTGAACGCTATTATAGTGGCGCTATGGTACTATTATAGTGAGCGCTATTATAGTGGCGCTATTATAGTGCGCGCTAACTCAGAGTCCCGCTCGTGGACTCCATGACAACGAAGAGATTTTAACTATTTCAACTGAAATTGTTTCGGCTCCTGAAAACAAATTAGGAACAATTGACAATCAAAACTCGTCAATTCCAAAAATCGACGATCAAACTGACGATAAAGACAAAAATAATTCAACGACGGAAATGACGAAAAACACTAACGAAAGTATTGACAAAATTGAATTAACGACCGTGACTTCAAATAATAATAACGACAGTAACGATAACCTTAATTTTTCGATAGAATCAAAAGAAAACAAAACTGACAGTTTTTATAAGACGATAGTTAACGTAAAAAAAGAGACGATGACACAAAACGACAGTTAGATTCAAACGATGCGATCGACCAAAAATTTGAACAATTTTGTGAAATTGAGGACAGATTGGGTTCCAAACTGACCCAAATAGAAAAAGTCATGGAAGTGACTCTCACAATGCATGCACGTATGCAAGATAGCATGCAAATGTGGTTGGATCAGCGAGAAAAAGATTTGAAGGTAAAACGACCAAAAATTATAGATAGTATAACTTTATCTAAAAATTCCAAATTTGATATTCCTTTGTTTCAAACGAAAATTACTAACAAAAATCAATTGCCTACCAAAAACCCAACGACAGTTAACGATACTAAAATAAATACAGACATTTCGAATGTTTTTGCGAATCAAATTAAAGATGCAATTAAAATCTAATTAATTGGTAAAGATAGCGGTATTAAATATGATTAAAAATTAACACCCCAGAGTAAATTTGAACATTTTCAAGAGTTTTTGTCTTCGGAATTACGAACTTCGGAACTACTTTACGTAGTTGATTCGACAGTTTCTCCCCCAGACGGTTTAAACGAAAAACAAAAGGATAATCACCGATTTAAAGTTCGCAATATTTTGATAAATCGAATAGATAAAGCTTATCACTCGCGAGTCTTACTTCTTAAAGATCCGAACGAAATTTTAACTAAATTAAAAGAAATACCATTGTCTGACGATGAAAAACGCGATGCTCTATTTAACGCTATTATGAATCAAACTCCTGAAATTCAATCAATTGAATTTATAACAAAAAGTCAGACCGGTAAAAGCTTAAATTTTGATACCTTAAAAATGTTTATTGTACAGACTGAAGCTAACCGTTTACAGGCGGCAAATAAGACGCATCCCGCCTCTGATCAAACGACTGTGCCATCTGTCCAATTCACAAACTCCGGCAAAACGAAATTTGTTAACGAGCGTTGCTACGAGTGCGACGAATTTAGACATATGAAGAACGAGTGTCCTTTGAAAGGACAGGGTCTTAAAAAATGTGATGAGTATCAGCAATTCACCACTCATAAGGCCTTCATGTGCCCTCAACGACTGGCACGACAGGGACGAGGAAATGGACAAGGTAGAGGCAGAGGTCGCGGAATCACAGATAAACGTTGTTTCAATCTAAATTATAAATCTACTTCTCAATATCGATCCAATAACAAACGACAGTTCAAAAATAAACGCAATTTCAAAAATAAACACTTGAATCCTAAAAATCCCAATGATAAGAATAAATTCTTTCTCAAGAAGAATAACGACAGTCATAACAAAAAATCATTTGTTGACAAAAATGACAGTTTACAATATCAACAAAGACAGCCACGAACAGGTACAAGCAACGAACCTAAAATAAATTTTGCTGAACAACAAAACAACAAATCAGGTAAGTCAAATCAAACAATCACATCAATGTCTGTGTCTGGTACTGTTTCCACTTTAAAAACACGATACTTTGCACCAGTCTATTTATATAGCTTTCAAAAATCAAAACGATATGAAAATAAAAAACATAAATATGTCTCATTTATTGTCGACACGGGCGCGACCGAACATATAACGAACTCGCGAAACATCTTTGACAGATTGGATTCTTCTGAGTTCAATATAGTCAAATGTGCAAATAAAGACAGTAGCGCTGATTTACTTGTCGAAAGTAAGGGGAACGTCAATTTAATTTCAAACAATAACAAGTCTCTCGAATTATTTAACACTATTTATACAGATTCAGTTTCCGAAAATCTTCTTTCATTAAGACGACTGGCAGAGGCAGGTTATTCGACTTACTTAGATGACAAATGTGTTAATATTTTTGATACTAAAACTCAAAATTTTCTCGCATCAGGTGAATATGAGAAACCTTATTGATTTCTCGAATTTAAAATTGATAGGAAGAGAATTAATGAAAAATTAACTTTCCCCGAAATGACTGTATTTGACACGACTGTAATCAATGAAATTTCAGATCAAAATAATGAAATTCCTAAAGAAAAGGACAAATCACTTAAAGACTGTACAAACGACTGAAAAAAATACAACTCCGAAAAACGATATTTTGAATAAAATTCTATTTAAAGATAACGAAAATTCAATTAAAGATAATTCTGAAAAATCAGACGAAATTATTTTGAATTTTGATACATCAATAATAATGCGAAAATTAACGAATGTTGACGAATTGTCTGAAATAGATGTTCTTGACGAAATTAGTCCATTAAATGAAAGCAAAAATGACAGTACAAACATGAGTAAAGCTATGCTTTGGCATACTCGTATGGGTCATGCTTCGATTAGTTATTTACGTAAATTACAAGTTTTATGGAAAAATAATAAAGAATTACAGTCAGTTGTTTTCGACGATAGTATTTTAAATTGTGAAGTTTGTGCCTTAAGTAAGTTAACGAAATTGCCTTTTAAAAACGAAAGAACAATAGCAACACGACCGTTACAAATTATCCATTCCGATGTTATGGGAAAAATATCTCCACCCACACATCCTCACGGATATCAATATATAGTAGTTTTTATTGATGATTATTCACGAATGGCTTTGGCTTATCCAACGAAAACTAAAGGTGAGACCGGATTCTGTTTAGAAAAATTTATCACAAGTTCTCGAAATTTACTCGGTACCAACAAAAAAATTTGCTATTTAAGATCGGATCAAGGAACTGAATTCACGGGCGGTTATACAAACGATGTGCTAATACGCGAAGGAATAGAACGACAGTGCGCTAATCCCGACACTCATCAACACAACGGTGTGTCAGAAAGATTTAATCAAACGATTCAGAAAAAGATAAGATCTCTAATGTTTGATTCTAAACTCCCGCCAAACATGTGGGACTTAGCTCTAGGAGTAGCAACGTATGTTTATAATAGAACTCCACATAAGTCTATTGATTTCGAAGCGCCATTAAAGAAATTTGCTCCTCATTTTCACTTTGATTTAAATCAGATTAAACGTTTTGGTTGTTTAGCTTACTGGTCAATTACGAGAAAACCAGAATCAAAATTTTCTGCACGAGATATACGAGGTATTCTGGTGGGATACACTACCACAGGTTACGTGTTTCTTAATCCAGAATCCGGGAAATTCTTTGAATCTCGAAATGTTCGATTTAACGAAAAAGTAGTTTACGGCAACCGATACAAAAAAGACTCGATTTTATACTGCCCAAATCCAGAAACAAACTTATAAATAAACGATTGGTTTATTGAATTCGAAGACGAAACCAAAACTGTTTCTCTAAAAATTGACGAAGAGTTGTTAGAAGCGGAGGGGGCTCAAACAAAAAAACGCGGTAGACCTCGAAAAAGACTGTTAGAAACGGAGGGAGAAAAATCAAACGAAAACGCGAAAAAGATTAAATTAACGAGAGAACCTTATGAAACTCGATGTTGAAAAATAGCCGACATTAGTTTTGTACATGTTTCGAATATAACAGATATTCCAATTGATTATACAGTTCCGTGTGTAGAAGACGAGTTTTCAAAAACGAAACGATAGGTAGTCTTTTGTACTTATCTGCGGCCACACGTCCAGATATTGCTTACGCGGTAAATGTCCTGAGCAGACATCAAATCAACCCGACCGAAAACGAATGGAAAATGGTCAAAAGAGTTTTTCAATATCTCAAAGGAACAAAAGATTTAGGTCTAAAATTTATAGGCAGACGAAACGACTTGTTAGCTTATTCCGACGCAAGTTTCGCAGACTGCAAAAATTCCATTTCGACTTGCGGTTTTCTAATACGACTGTTCGGTGATACGATTGCTTGGCGAGCAAACAAACAAACGTATGTTGCTCTTTCGACTTGTGAAGCGGAATTTGTTGCAATGAGTCAGGCTTGTCAGGAAATTATTGCGACAAATAAATCTCTAATGAGAATCTTTGTTCGAAGTTTTCTTCCAGCAACTTTAAAATGCGATAACAAGGCTGCAACGATCTGTAGTAAAACTAATAGTGGAAATAGACTAAGACACATGACCGATGTTCATCAGGACTATGTAAAAGAATGTGTTAAATACGACAGAATAAATATTGAGTGGGTTTCAACTAAGAAACAATTAGCTGACATTATGACCAAACCTCTTAGTTTTGAGATTCACACTCAATTGCGAGACAAAATTCTTAATAAAGATAGTTACTAATTAACGAGCGTTTTCATAATAACTGTTTACTAATAGTTTGAATTAAAATATTCTCAATAACTGTTTTCTAATGATCTTTGTTTCTTCAATAGTTGAATCCAGTGATAGCAATTGATTCTTCGAGATTTGACGACAGATGTACCATGCGACGAGAGAGGATATATATATTTTTCTAATAATACTCAGAGGACTGATTTTTCTATAAGACGATCAACCGATTTATCTATAAGAAGACATACTGTGAGAACCAATGTGCCAATGAAAGCTCCGGTTGTGATTTGACAAAGTCTAATTTTAACCCCTTGGCAGTCGATGACGTGTATACACGTCATAGTGCAGGTGGGCTCAAACTGTCGATGACGTGTATAGACGCAAGCAGATTTTTGGCTACAAAAACAAACAGATTCGTCCACAAATTGATACTCGGGGGTTTTCGGGGTCGCTGATTACGAATCCGATATCAGATTTTAAAAATTCAAAATAGCGGATCCAATATGGCGGACGACATTTTCAAAAATTCATCGGATTCACTTGAAACTTGTTACACAGGGGTTTTCGGGGTCGCTGATTACGAATCCGATATTAGATTTTAAAAATTCAAAATGGCGGATCCAATATGAAGGGCGCCATTTTAAAAAATTTATCAGATTTACTTAAAACTTGTTACTTGGGGTTTATTGATGTCGTAGATTAAAAATGTAATATCGATTCTAAAAATGGCGGATCTAATATAATAACTAGTCATTTTTTTATGTCACTATTAATGTAGTAGATTAGAAATGTAATAACGGTTTTGAAAATGGCGAATCCAATATAAGAACAAACAAACAAAATATAAAAAACTACACGGAAAAAATTAATTTAGCACATTTTACGAAACTAATTTTGGAATAGCGGATACGGAGAGGAGTTTAGTATAAGATAAAACAGAATCAATAGTAATATATGATGACTGCGTTTCTCGAAAACTCAAAAAAAATTCTATGGAATTCACAAATGATCGGTTGGACGTTCTAATTCAAGAGTTTTGTAAAATGTTTAGCCTGAAGCGCATGCGCCACGGAAAAAAATATTCACGGAGAAAAAAACGAATAAAGCAGAAAAAAGAATTTCTTAATGTACCAATGAGCTCTCAAGAGCATTTTTTCTCGTCTTCTATAGAAGATAGATGATTGGTTCGACACATGTGACTGCACTCTACAACGCAATGGTTCGCTTGGATTGGCTTATTTTATTCTGATACTAACTTAACGGAAATACGCATACATATAAACGAATTCTGACGCAACGCACATACAATATAACTCGCACTTGTAGATGAAAGAATTGAGTTTCTTTATATACTAACTGAGGAGATTAAAACTGCGCTTGTGAGAAATGTTAATATACTGAATATTAATTTTTAAAAAAATCATTTTTTTAAAAGTTATACAAAATATTTTATAGTTTTTAAAATAACATTTTTTAATTATAATTGGTTATAAAATCTCTATAAAATTTTTCAATTTTTAAAAAATAATTTTATTCTTAATTTTAAATTATAAATAAATTGCATAAAAAATTTCAAAATTAAATTCAAACTCAAAAAATTTTAATATTAAATTGTCTAAAATTTGAAGTAATAACAGTTAAAACTAATAAAAATTAGAATTAATTAAAATTTTGAGAAATTAATAATATATGTACATTTATTATCATCGGTAAATATTATGATAAACTATAAAATTTATTGGAATGTAAATTAAAAGAAATTAATAATAATTAAAAGTTTGGATTACAAAATCACATAAAAAATGTTACGAATTTGGAACAATGAAATGTGAAATACGTAAAAGAAAACAATTATCCAAATGTTACCGGCAGGTAAAGCAGTTCTCTTTTTCCTTCCACATATTATCTCTATATACAGCAGATAAGTTAATACCGACGCGACGAGACAAGCTTCAACATATCTATTTATAACGCGACTTTTGGTACACCCTGTATAGAATTTTACGAAACTCTGTGTTCGAGAATTCACGATAGACAGCGAAGTGAAAACTCAAACCACGCGTTTTTAGATTGCACGAAACATTTTTACCATTTTCTGATAAAATGTTCACCAGAAAATACGAAACATTTCTACATTCAAGCTTGTTTTATAAATTACAACACTGGTTGCAGTTTCTCGAAAATTGTTCTGCTTGAAGTAGTGAAATTTCCTGGGTTTTTGAAAAATTTCGTCAAGGAATCTTAAATATCCGCTAGTGCGAAATTAGTTTCGTAAAATCTGCTGAACTTATTCTTTCCGTGTAAAAAAATAAAGCAGTGTAAAATCTGTCCGCATTCTTCCCCGTGGTATACTCTGGGGTCATAAGTAACGTAGTATACTTACCAGCTGACTGCGGGGGAAAAATTTGGTATTATTTATCGTTTAAAAAGTTTTTCGTAATCAGCGAAAACTTTCTAGTAACAAGTTTTAAATAAATCCGATGACTTTTAGAAAATATCGTTCGCCATATTAGATCCGCCATTTTGGATTTTTAAAATCTGATATCGGATTCGTAATCAGCGACTCTGAAAACCCCCGAGTAAAAAGTTTCAAGTGAATCTGATGCATTTTTTTTAAATGTCCGCCATATTGGATCCGCCATTTTGAATTTTCAAATATGATATCGAATTCGTAATCAGCGACCCCGAAAACCCCCGAGTAAAAAGTTTCAAGTAAATCCGATGAATTTTTAAAAATGTCGTCCGCCATATTGGATCCGCCATTTTGAATTTTCAAAATCTGATATTGGATTCGTAATCAGCGAGTTCAAATGCAATAGTATGCTCATTTGCGCAAATTTTAGATTTCTAAAAAGTTGTCGACATTTTGAGCCCACTTATGAGATTTTGGTCTTGACTGCGAAGGGGTTAAGTTAATTTTGATTTTTAATTTTTTAAGGAACAATCGTTCTAAAGTTCCTCAGAAAGTATTAAAACTTTTATTTGATTTTGAATATATGTTGTTCAAACTACGAATAGTAAGTGTCAGAAATGTTCTTCATGACAATTAGATTTAAGTTCTCTTATACCTTTTATTCTTGTTCTTAAACGAATGTTGATAATGACGACTGTAATGTGATTTTAATTTGTAAGTTATTTGTGATGTAACTTAAGTAGAAAAGATTCAATCTCGGGAGAAAGTGTTGAAATATTGTATTTACGCGCCGTATGATTTCTCGATTGACTCTAGTAGTCCACATACGTCACGACTGTATGCGTGCGCCTTTCTTCCTCACTTGCTTGGCGCTCCCCCTATACTTTCACCTTTCGTGTGATAACCGCGTCCCGTGTACATCGTCTCCAATAAACGACTTTTCTTTTATTAATTAACGTGTCTCATTAACTCTAACCCGCCTCAAATTCGATCACGTCAACAAATTTTTCAAAAAAACTTTTTTTGCCTATAACTTTAAAAAAATGTTAGGACACCTATAAATGTTTTTTTATAATTTTGTAGAGTTTTCTTAGACGCATTTTTATAACTCTAATTGAACATTTTTCGTCCACATTGACCGAAGATATTAAACTTTTAAAAATCAAAAATTTTGGAAAATAAGACTTTTTTGGAAATTTTGTTGAAAAATGTAGAAGTACACTGGGGTCAAAAAGTTTCAGTACATTTGTACTGATTACTTTTAAATGCTCGCTTTACTTCAAATTCAAATATTTCTGTAAAAATAGATGTTAGAGCTATCAAACTAGGATCATTTTGAAGTTTAATAAAATTAAAGTCAAAAAGGCTAAGATAGGGTAAACGCACCAATTGTCGAGGGTGAACCTATTTCTCGAGTCAACAAATTCCGTTTTTGACTTAAACATGGAATTACAATTTAAATGCCAAAAATGATTAGAATTATGTTTATTAAGTGTCATGAATGTTAAAAATAATATATTAATATTATGTCCACAAATAAATTAGACATTTTAGGCAATATTTTTGGTTATTACCATGGTAACATCGACAAATGGAACCGGCTCGACAATTGGTGCGTTTACCCTATAACCAATTAAATAGTGTAAATATTGAAAATATAATTCTTTAAAGTTAGAGACTTTTCGTAAAAAATTCGATTTTGAAATCTAGAATACAAGCGCACGCCAATTAAAGAAATTTTTTTTTAAGATTTGATAGTTGCACAATATCAAGTAAAAATTCCATTCTTTAATTCTAGACCAAAATAATTCACATATATTAAGTATTTTCTTCAAATTCTATAAAAATAACTTCCCTTGCTCTCGAAATTTTTCAAAGAATATTAATTGCAAATTCGTCGTTTTCGTTCACTTGTTTTTTCAATTAACCACACTTTTGAAAAATATGCACCTTTTTTTATTGAAAAATAAAAAAATAGACACCTAGAATGAAAATATGGAATAATGATAAAGTTAAAATTTGTAAAATTATAAGAAGAGGGATAAATTTCATGTAAATAACTTAAATTTTCTAAGATGAAGAGGTTCTATATTTTTCAAAAGTGTGGTTATTTGATAGAACAAGTGAATGAAAACGTCGAATTTGCAATTTATATTCTTCGAAAAATTTAGAGCAAGAGATATTATTTTTATAGAATTTGAAGAAAATACTTGATATATGTGAATGATTTTGATCTAGAATTAAAGAATGAAATTTGTACTTTTTATTGTGCAACTATCAAAACTTAAAAAAAAATTTTCTTCAATTGGCGTACGCTTGAATTCCAGATTTCAAAATCGCAATTTTCACAAAAAATCTCTAACTTTAAAGAATTATATTTTTAATATTTACACTATTAAATTGGTTATATTTTAGCCTATTTGACTCTAAATTTATTGAACTTTAAAATGATCCTACTTTGATAGCTCTTACATCCATTTTTACAGAAATATTTGAATTTTAAGTGAAATGAGCACTTAACAGTAATCAGTACGAATGTACTGAAACTTTTTGACCCCAGTGTAACTTTAAAATTATCGTTACCAACTTGTAGAGCATTAAAAAACGCTTCGATTGACCTATTTTTGAACCTAATTCAATAATAATTTTCGAAATTATTGGTATTTTAAAAACCAAAAATTGTGGAAAAGGGACCATTCAAGTATTACGTAAGCATATTTTTGAGGTTTTTAGACCCCCATCCCCCATTGTAAGATTTTTTTAGATGTATTAGCGTCATTTTTTCGAATGGAAGTAAGCAATAGCTAGACCCCTCCTCCCCCTTAAATGCTTACGTAATACTTGAATGGTCCTGGAAGAAGAATCTCGCCTCATTGAGGAATTGGGTTGGGTGCAGAGGCCAAATACCCTAGATGCAGAGGTACGGTCGGTGCAGAAAACCATCACTGCTGCCTGCGATGCATCTATGCCGCGTCGCAGGTGTACCGCTTTACGTAAAAGCTCGGTGCACTGGTGGTCGGATGCGCTGGCCTCCTTGCGGAAAGCGTGCTTCAAAGCTAGAAGGAATTATACCCGTTCTAAGGGAGATCCTTTGCTAATAGAAGTATTTAAGGAGGCCAAGAAAAGCCTGAAAAAAGAGATTCGAGCGTCACAACGCCGTTGCTGGAAAGACCTAATTGATGATGTCGAGAAGGACTCATGGGGTCTGGCTTTTAAAATCGTTACTAAGAAATTAGGAACGAGGCAAAAGACCCCCGGCCTGGACAATCCCGATTAAGTCAGAAGGATTATAAAAGCTCTATTTCCTCCTGCAGAACCGTGGGTTAGGAAGGACTGGCGTACCTGTGAAGTCGGTGAGGAGGAACTCTTCACTCTTACAGAATTAAGAAATGCAGGTAGAAGATTGAAAACAGGCAAGGCGCCTGGAATCGATGGGATAAGTAACGAGATCCTAAAATTGGTTATCGACACTTCACCCCAGATTCTGCTCCGATGTTTCAATCTTTGCCTTGAGAAACGAGAGTTCTTCCGCGACTGGAAGCGGTAGAGGCTAGTCCTTCTAAGAAAAGGCGAAAAACCTCTGAATAAAGTTTCGTCCTACAGGCCTATTTGCCTGTTAGATACGATGGGTAAACTTCTAGAGGATATGGTTCTGCAAAGAATGCAAACCCATTTGACCGGAAAGAATAGTCTATCCGATTACCAATTTGGTTTCCGCAAAGGCAGGTCCACGGTTGATGCCATTCAGGCAGTTGTGGACATAGCCAAAGCGGGAAAAAACAAATTGGAACCAAAGAAAAAGAAGGGCTTCTGCGCATTGGTGGCTATTGACATACGCAACGCGTTTAACTCCGCACGATGGAAAGATCTCATCCAGTCGATGATGGAGAAGAGAATACCGCCCTACTTGTTGCGGATAATGAATGATTATCTTAGCGACAGGTGGGTAATCTATGAGGGGGACAACTGGACTCTGAAGGAAGAGATGCAAAGTGGTGCCCCCCAAGGCTCGAGGGTGGGACCATTCGTGTGGAATGTATCCTATGATAACTTCCTGCGAATAAGTCTACCTGAAGGCGCGGTCATCATCGGCTTTGCGGACGATGCGTTGGTCGTGTGCTCAGCCGAAAGCGAGGAAGCCCTTGGGACATTGGTGAACGAATGTCTGCGTCGAGTTAAAAGCTGGCTGGATGCCAGAGGTCTTCAAATGGCCTTGGAAAAACCGAAGCTCTGCTCGTCACAGACAGACGTGGTTATAGTTTCCCACGAATCGTGATAGACGAATTCGAGGTCAAGTGGAGTAAACATATTACGCCAAAAAGCGTAATTTAAACAGCTTTTAATTTGTTTGTTTTTTATTAATTTATTTTGTGATTTATTTGTCCTTATACATTTTTTTGTACAGTTTTATCTTCTCAAAATTATATACGTGTTTACTTGTTTTTCCTTTTCTTTTTTATATCCGTTTGCAATTATATCTTTTGACTTTTTACACTTCTTAAAAATTTGTTTTTTTTATTATTGTTGTGCTGTGAATTCCGCTTAGACTTTGAAATAGTTTTAATCACTTTCTTTAACTATTGACGCAGGAAAACTGCAGACAAAGAACAAAGTCGCAGCAGCGATAGAGTTGGAACGACACCCTCGAAGGCTAAAGTCTTACGACAGTTCCATGGGAGGGTAAATGGCTCCAAAAGAAGGGTTACGGGTTTTAGTGGGTCGGGCTGGCAGTAGGTCGCCAGTTTATTAAATTTACTATTTTATATATTTATTTTTCTTTTTTTATATTCCCTTTTGTTGTTATCATACCAACCCCACATAACCTTGGAGTGCGGAATCCAAGGTATCAGTTAGCAGATTTCCCAAAAGTCCCTAAGCAAAAAAAATGACATTTTCTCAACTGTTTTGTTTAAAAATTTTTTTTAACTATTAAACTATTATAAATATCTTGTAGGGTATTAAAAAATACATTGATTGACCTAAAATTCAATCACTTTTACTATATTTATAAGAAGTTATTCATATATTTCTATTATTTTTATCTCTATGAGAAAGTAAAGTGTTCATGAAATGAGCACCAAAATTATAAAAAGAAATATACAACTTAGCAGCGGTTTTTTTCTGTATTTCAAAGTCAATGTTAAGCACTAACACGAAGGGTTATGTTAAACTGACATATGAACTGCTGCAATAGATTTGGGGACCTATTATAAATGAATATAACTTCACAACGACCCAGTGCAGCCAACTGTAAGTCTAAAAATCCCCATTTAAAACTTTCACTTTTTGGTCTAATGTCCGGGTTTTTTCAATTTGGCCCCACTGTGATGACGATGAAGAAGTTCCAGAGAGCGATTGAACCTTTAACATGTGGAAGGGGAAATTTTTTCCTTTTCTCCCTATAATTACAAGAGAAAGGGTAAAAACTTCTTCATCCTTCGTGCGGTTAATATAGACAAGCAGTTTTATTTTCGCAACGCGTCAAAAATGCTATTTTACAGGTCATTTTAATTAGTTATTTTACTAATTGCTTTTTATTGCTCAAAGTCAAAAATTATTTTATTGGGAACTTTGACACTCTAATTTTCAATTTTTGTGAAGAAAGTGTAAAAACGTTAATTTTTGTAGGAAAAAAGGCTGTTGCAAAATTGCGATTTTAGTGCTTGGTTTGTTTACCTTTTGGTTTGTTTACATTTCACAACTTGGACTTTGGACATAGCCTTGTCAAGAATTGGAATAGTAAGAATATTGTGAGATTTTAAGATCTTTGTCAATCCAATAAAATTATGATCATTATAAGGTAAACAAATTTTAGGAATTTGTTTATGTAACAAATTTTTAGTATTAACATTTTTGGAATTTATATTTTTATTACGATAATTTAAATAGTTTAAGCGAGTTTTTACATGTTTTTGGATGAATTCAACTGGATAATCATTGTTTATTAAAATTTTATTAATTTTCGTTTTATCGCCTTTGTGAAAAGAAGGGTTGATCTGTCTACGAGATTATATACTATATTTCTTGTTTGTTGTGATGGACGATTTGGAAAGAAATTGATAAATCTGCCAGAGGAAGATGATTTTTGGTACCAGTTATAAGCAACTTTATTATTTTTGTTAATTTTTGTTAATATCCAAATAGTTAATTAGATTGTTTTCTTGAAGTTCATAAGTGAATTTTAATTTTTGATGATATGAATTAAATGTGTCGACTACTACATTAATGTGATCTTTATGTATATCTTTATGTACGGTAAATGTGCACAATCACCGGGCCATTTGCTAAAAGTAAGAAACTTTTAAATTAATAAAAACATTTCGTACATTTACCATGTAAAATCGGTAAATGTGCACATAGACCAGTGTTCGTTGGTAAATGTTGATATTTTATTTTGTAAACATTTTAATTAGAAACAATACAAACAGAACTGATGTATAAAAGTAGAATGTTTATATTAGCAATCTCAGTTATTTTTCTATCAGTTTGCTTTTGATAGTTAAATTGGCAGTTTATCTGAATTCGGTAAAATAAAAAGGAGTGAAATAATTAAAATGAAAAAAAAATTTAATAAACTTGCAGAAAATATTATAAGTGCAAAAAATACAAACTATCTTTATTTATCAAAGGACGAATATACTGAAATTGTGCAAGAAGTGTGTGATGCTAAATTGAAATTAAATAAGAAAACATGTGTGGGTTATAGACGACTAAAACGATACGACGTTATTTCAATTGTAAAAGAAAAAAAATTAATTTCTTCACTTTCAAAAAATGGTACGATAAAATATTTTGTGACGAATGATGATATTTTTGATATCATTCATGATACGCATGTAAATGTTGGACATGGTGGACGAAATAAAGTCATGATAGAATTTGTAATGGGTTTTTCCAACAATTAATAATATTTATAAAACTTATAAACAATTTATTATTACAATTTGTTATAAACTATCATAATAATAACAACAACAACAAAATTAATGTTTTCAAGAAACAAGAGAGCAAACAGTAAATAAAATCCAATTTATAAATAAAATAAATTATTAACAATAACAAAAATAAATATTAAAACTTAGCCAAAGTCTTTATACCCAATACAATTGGAAGGAAGGAGAGAGAGCGGAATACTTTATAAATTTCTCAACTCAACTAATTTGTTGAGCGCCAGTCCTTTCTAGGGACATTTTCTTATAAGAAGAAAATTAGAGAATTAACAAAACGAATAAGATTTTAAGGAAACAAGACCATTGAATCCTCAAAATTTATAATACTAAAATTATTAACAAAACAAGTACCTAGATTACAGGGAAACAAGACCATTGTTCTCTACTAATCGTCGCTTCAAATAAGACAAAATTAAAATTGACCAAATTCCAAAACAAGAGCAAAGGGGGTTTTGAGTTGAGAAACGAATAAAATATTAAGGATTTTGCCGGTTAGCTAGGACCAAAAAGGTCAAAGGAAGCGTCGTGGTTCGAAGAAATTATACTCAGCAATTTAAAATAAAATTATAAAATATATTTTAAATAAAATATTAAAATTTGTACAAACGAGGGTAACAAATTGGATTAATAAGATATATCACAAATCACAATTTCGAACAAAATTTCAATTTTTGCAATCATAAAACACAACAAATAATACAAAAATATACACAGACGTTTACACAAAATTTCATAATTCAAATAAATTATTCAGCCAAAAAGAAGGGTACCTAAAAGGGTAACGAATTTGGTAACTGGGGAAAGCTAAAGGGTCATTTTCTTTATATTATAATAATAAAATGTTTAGGGGTTGGTAACGTTGGTAACGGGGAAGAATTTATTTCAAAAAAAACAATTTTAAGAATAAAAGGGGAAAAAGGGTAACAAAAGGCAACACATGGTTGAACAAGAGACATCATTTTATTTTTATTATTTAATAAAAATTAAGTTAAATAATAAATTAATAAAATTCAATTTTTCAATAAATTTAATTTGATAAAATAAAACCAATAAACTTGAAATATTAACACACCAAACACAAAAAAAAGGTCTCTTGTTCAGCCATGAGGCCGGCTGAATTAAAAATATAATCACATCATAATTCTATTGAAACATTTGATCACAAGAATTTGTTATAAAAAAATTATATATAACTTACAAGCTTAAAAGCACAAGAATAATCCAGACACTGGAGTAGAAAGCCAAAAGTACGAAGAAAAGATAAGACACAAAATCAAAATTTCAAAATTACTCAAAATAGAGAAATTAAATTAATCGCGTGCGTTCACAACGAAGGCAGGATCAAAAGAGAGCGATGATAACGATGAGTGCCGGCTTGTACCCTGCTGGTCCTTCTCCGCTTTTCCCCACTAATAGCCCTTACGAATCTTGTATTGCTACGCCGGAAAAAGGAGCGTAGTTGCTGGAAAAGTGACAAGGCCTATTTCCACTTTAAGAACAGTTTTCAGCTTCCTAATTTCAGTATCTTGACCCGTGTCTTTCTCGCCATTAACTTGCTTCAGGGAATTAGTTCCTAATTTGTGGTCTCACTCTGATCCAAAACCAAATAAAACAACCAAATAATCCAAATAACCAAAATACAAAAAAATACGAAATTCAGAGTGGGCCTTTAGCAACGATTAATTCGGGCCTGATTGACAAGAGGTTTTCACTACGAGAAAATTTGACGAGAAAATTCTCCCTTATTTGTTTCATAAATAATACACCTCTATAATAATAAAATTTCCGGAATAATAATAAAGTTAATAAATTTTAGGGTATTAATATTATTTGGAACAATTCTCGGGTTAGGTACAAGAAAAGGTAACAATTTCAAAATTATTACAAGGTAACTTGGGTGACTTAGTAGTTTCCGGTAGGTAGGGGAAAGCGAAAACGGGGAAAACATAGAGAGAGCGGCAAGTCTCGAGGAGTCATTTCTCAAGAGAGATGGGGAAATTCTCCTCGATTCGTACGAAGAAAGGGGGAAATTGTCAACGACGAGAGGGGAACTCTGCTTGCAGGTTGACCGACGAACGACGTTTTCGATGATTTCAAATATTAGAAATATTCAGGGAATACGAGAAACAAAAATTTGCAAAAGCGAAATGATAAATAATATTTATAGTATTAAATTAGTGTTTATATAACAGACTAGTTTTAATTTTAAGCTTTGTTTTAGTTATTATTTTTGTTTATAAAAAAAATGATTGTTTACAATTAAATTTTATGCAAACTTATTATGAAATTTTATTAATATTTTTATGAAAAATTTGCAACGTCACAAATTAAAAGAATAATTTGCAAATATTACAATTGAAATGGTCATGTTATATTTAAGCCTATGTGAATCTTGCCAAAAAAATCAAAGAGTAAGAAAAGAGGAATAGTTGTGAAACCTTTGCTTGGCTCAGAATTTAATTCAAGGTGTCAAGTGGATTTAATAATTGATCTGCAAACACAGGCAGACGGTGATTAAAAATTTATTTTAAATTACCAGGACCACTTGACAAAGTTTGTAATTTTACGTTCTTTAAAAACTAAAACAGCTGTAGAAGTAGTACACAATCTTATGAAGATTTTTACTGTTTTCGGAGCACCTTCAATTCTGCACAGCGACAATGGACGTGAATTTGTAAACAAAGTCATTGTCGAATTAACAAACCTTTGGGACGGAATAAAAATAGTTCATGGAAAAACAACGACATTCCCAAAGTCAGGGCTCAGTGGGGCGAGCGAATCAAGATGTACAAAATATACTTGCTACTTTAATGGACAGCAAAGTGACCACAAAGTGGTCTGAAGAATTAAAGTTTGTGCAATTAATAAGTAATTACCAGTGGAGCAACAGCAAAAAAATGTTAATTTAATTTCACTAGAGGTAATAATAATAGTAATAATAATAATAATAATAATAGTAAAATAAAAATTTTATAATGCATAATATTTAACTTTTTTTCAGGTTGCAAAAAATGCAGAAATTCAGAAAATATGACAAATGATTTAATTCATTCTACTGAACTGGAACTGCAAATAAATGTTAATTTAAATTCAGTAGAGGTAATAATAATAGTGATAAATAGCTGTCGGACCCGTCTTCGACGGGTTTTAATTTTTTGCTAATACATTTGATAGGGTTTCTACCAACCGGGAAATAGCCGGGAATTGAATTTAACTCAGAAAAACTAATAATTAGTTACCATAAACTTTTTTGTGAGGAGAATATTACTATTTCAATCAGTGACAGATTTTTTTCTATCAAATTTGATATTCAGGAACAGTATTTGGCAACTTGTAGTACTTTGTGCGTTTGTAGTACTGCAATTAATGTATTAAAAATTAATCCTAAATTTACACCAGCTTTATTTTCATAAAATAAAAATAACCCCAAAAATACTACTGAATTAAACTTGATAGTAATTAATAACAATTATAATTTTTTCGATTTTTTGATATGGAAAATATTTTTATACTTACATCTTAGTCATATCATTTTTTGTGCAAAATTATGCTAAAATATGACTAAATAACATGTAACACTCAATTATACAGAGTTTAAAAGCAAATCATCAAAACGTAAAATTTGTGATTTTTAAAATTTTTTGAAAACATTTTTATACTTTAATCTTAGTTATAAGATATTATTTTTTTAAAAATTATGCTAAAATGTAACTAAATAACATGTAATGATTAATTATAGATAGTTTAAAAGCAGTTCATTAAAAAATATAAAATTTGGAAATTTGCGATTTTTTGAAAACATTTTTATAATTGCATCTTAGTTATAGGACATTATTTTTGGCAAAACTATTTTAAAATGTGACTAAATAACATGTTATACTTAATTATAGAAAGTTTGAAAGCATTTTTTAAAAAAATTTAAAATTTGAAAATTTTTGATTTTTAAATTTTTTGAAAAAATTGAATATCTTCCGTTCTAATCAATATTTTTTAAATCTGTAAATTTATAAACCTTCCATGGCCGAAGGTCTAACATTCTGCTAAATTTTGTTGCAAACGGTTTAGCCGTTTTTAAGTGATGCGCGAACAAAAATTCTGTAACATACATACATACACACATACATACATACACGAAATTTTTTATTGGTATACTAGCTGTGGGACCCGTTTTCGACGGGTTTTAGTTTCTGCTAATATATTTGATAGGGTGTCTACCAAAAGGGAAATAGCCGGGAATTGAATTTTACTGGGAAAAACTAATAATTAGTTATCATTAACTATTTCGTTAGGAAAATATTACTATTTGAATCAGTGACAGATTTTTTTATATCAAATTTGTTTTCAGGAACAGTATTTGTCAACTTGTAGTACTTTATATAAATTAAAGTAAAAAGCAGTTTTTAAAAACAAATTAATATAATAAAACTGTTTTAATTTGGTAAGAAAATTCCCGGCATTTATCGGTTTTCTAGCGCAATTGGTAAACACTCTGTCAAATGTGCTATAGTATTATCTAAAACCCGTCAAAGGCTGGTACTGGTGTATATTTTCTTAAAAAAGAGTATTTTCATAAAATAAGTCAATTATTGTAGCCATCTGCAAATTTATTTGTGACTTAAACTTAAAATCAAGTAAATTTAAATTTGTTAAAAAAAATAAACCGGGTAAAATTTAGACAACGCCGGGAATTTTTTTTAACAAACATAGAGACTCTGCTTAACTTTTGTCTTTACATTGCTTAAAACATCTTTAGAAGTTAAATCTAAAGGTAATTAATTAATTTACTTATTTATTTATTAACACTATTTTTTGCAAAATTATGCTAAAATGTGACTAGATAACATGTAATACGTAATTATAGATAGTTTAAAAGCAATTCATTAAAAAATGTAAAATTTGGAAATTTGTGATTTTTTGAAATTATTTTTATACTTACATCTTAGTTATAGAACAGTATTTTTGGAAAATTATGCTAAAATCTGACTAAATAACATGTAATACTCAATTGTAGAAAGGTTGAAAGCATTTTTTAAAGAAATATAAAATTTGATAAATTTCGATTTTTTGAAAACATTTTTATAATTGCATCTTAGTTATAGGACATTATTTTTGGCAAAACTATTCTAAAATGTAACTAAATAACATGTTATACTCAATTATAGAAATTTTGTAAACATTTTTTAAAAAAATGTAAAATTTGAAAATTTTTTATTTTTGAATTTTTTGAAAAAATTGCATATCTTCCGTTCTAATTAATATTTTTCAAATCTGTGAATTTATAAACCTTCCTTGGCCCAAGGTCCAGTGTTGCCAGAGTGAGCGCCCTCAACTTCCCATAATAGAACTAAGAAATTCCCGAATTTTCCCGGACGAGTTTCTTAAATTTCCATGAAATTTCCCGCAATGTAATCTTATATATATAAGCCCTAACATAAAATTATTATTTTTTTAAATATTATTATTATCATTATTTATATTGGGATTATAAATTTTTATGTATTCTAATTTAAAAAATTAGAATTAAATTTCAAATTTATTTAAGGGGGTACACCAGTTGTAACGTTAAAAAGAAGTGTCTTTTTCAAGAATTTTTTCCTAATAATCTATAAAACTTTTTTAAAAATACTGTTTATTATCTAAAAGTACATATATAAGGCTTTAATTTAAGATGAAAAATTTTTTTCATCCAAAACTTTCTGAAATATGAGCCATTTAAATGGCGCCTTCGGAAATAAAACATAAATTGCGGTGACAAGCATTCCGTAAGTATAGTTCGTCTAAAATGCAAAAATAAAATTGATTTACATTTATTATAAGTTTATCTAGTTCTCGATCAAAAGATTTCTTTTTTTATAAAAAACTTTTATTCCTAAAGCTGAAAATCGACTTTTATTTTTAATCAAAATCATTCTCATGACTTTGACACTTCTTTTTAACGTTACAACTGGTGTGCCCCCCTTAAAACTCATAATTTATTATTTAAAAAATTAGAATTAAATTTTAAATTTACTTAAAACTCTTAATCGCTCAACTGAGGCATTCGAGAAGGGCAAAACCAAAAGGAGTCGGATAACTATCTTTAAATTATTAAATATTTTTGTGTTTGATGCATTTGTTAATTGGAAAACTTTACACCAGTAATATTCACAAACCAGTCCACGGATATATTTATACACATGCCGATAAAACAAATTTGATTGGTTTTGCCAATAAAAGTTTCTAAAATTTGATTTTAGTTAAACATTATTAAAATTTGTGTTCTATTAAAGAATTTCCCGTAATTTATCCATTTCCCGTAAAATTTCCCATTATAGTCAAAATTTCCCGTATTCCGGGAAATTTCCATGTCGTTGGCAACACTGCCAAGGTCTAACATTCTGCCAAATTTGGTTGCAAACGGTTTAGTCGTTTTTAAGTGATGCGCGAACAAAGATTCTGTGACATACATACATACATACACGAAATTTTTTATTGGTATATTTGGAATCCTTGATACTCAAAACGAATAATTATGTGTGAAATTTAATGTTCTGAGCAATGTACAGACAAAAGTCTGATTTTATATATATATATATATATTTGGAATCCTTGATGCCTAAAACGAATAATTATGTGCGAAATTTAAAGTTCTGAGCAATGTACAGACAAAAGTCTGATTTTATATATATATATATATATATATATATATATATATATCCCTAGTAGAAATTTGTCATGAAGCCACTAGATTGTTCAAGTTACTGGACAGTTTTTGTCACGGACGCTGATTCTAGGCGGACTGGTAAATAACTGTAAAGTTACTGACCAACGCTCTTCGTGAAAGATTCAAGTTGAATTTTATATTGGCTAGACATAACTTCTGTCTAGTTTTTTTAACGTTACTTTAAAGTACTCCTACACGGAGAAAAATGGATAGTCAAATTTATTATCTAGATAATCATGGGTGATGATCTTGGATACTCAACTATAGGACAACAATCTAGATATTCAAATTTAGTATCTTGGGATAATCAAACTTACATACTAACTGCCATTATCCAAGATGTTCACATTTGACTATCCTAGATAATAAACGCAAGTTGCTGTGTTTATACACATCTGAATTGATCAATAAGAAATATTTAATGATAAAAGTTAATTTATTTAGAAATTAGTGAACATTTTTCCTAGATAAATAATTTTTTATGGAAAATCTGAAAATTTTAAAAAACAAAATACATTAATTTAACGGTACCCTTGAAATGTTTAAATTCTTTTGACAGGTTTAAAGGTTATGTTGCTAATTGTAAGTTTTATATGTTTTATATATTTTTTAACAATATATTTTTTCAGCAATATTATATCTGAAATTCAGTATAAAAAAACTTGACAATGTTTTTAAATTTCGAATAATATAAAACTACTTAACGGTGTTCGATGGTCTCTTAAATTTCTCGATAATGTGCAACCAACAGTTATCAGTTATCACCTAACAAATACGGCACTGACCGGTTTAAATGAAGTGAAATTGGTAAATATTCATTTTCTAACAAATTCTTCTCTGCTCACAGGCACTTTTTACAAAATCTGACAACGTACATTTGTCACAAATGTTTTTAATTGTCTGAATTGAAAAGATTTTGTCAATCCATTTAGAAACGCGGTTGCAGCATTGGAGTTACCATCGCAATGTAATGCGAATCATTTTGACAGCTGAGCCTTTACGCTCCCTGCATGCTTCTGCCCTCTACTGTCAAAATGGCTGTAACATACGTCTTGTGCCCTGCCATTACATTACTTTTTTATTTCCAATCCTGCAACCGCGTTTCTGCATGGATTAACAAAATCTTTTGAATTCAGACAATTGAAAATATTTGTGACAAATGTACGTTGTCAGATTCTGTAAAAAGTGCCTGTGAACAGAGAAAAATTTGTTAGAAAATGAATGTTTACCAATTTCACGTCATTTGAAACAGGCAGTGCCGTTTTTCTTGCGTGTGATCGGTAATCAAACTTCTGCGCAAGCGCTCGTCAAGTTGACTATCCAGGATAATAAATTTGATTATCTAGATATACTAAACGGGAATATATAATATTTCAGAAAGATAATATTTCTGACTATACAGATAATAAATTTGATTATATATTTTCTAACTATCTACTTTTAACTATCCATTTTTCTCCGTGTAGAAATTATAGTTATAAGTTTGTCGTGTCGATAACACTGCAATAATGTCTAATAACTAGACAGCTCGACTGATTATTTGCTAGAGATAAATTTGTTCTTATTCTTTCCAATATTTTAAAACTTTTCATTTTAATTTGTTATTAATTAAAAATTTAATTAATTTATTATTATAAATTAATAATATTAATTAATAAAATTAATTAATAAATAGAAAAATTATAAAATTAGTTAAAAATTAATTTTTTAAATTACATTTTAGTTTAATTATAATTTTCTATTAATTAAAAATTTAATTAATTTATTATTAGTAATTAATAATCAATTAATCATATTAAATAATAAAATTAATTAATATATATTTATAATAATTTATAATAAATTATTAAAAATAATTAAAAATTTAATTACAGTAATCAATTTATTTATTAATTGTTAACGTTGCAAATTAAATTACTAAAAAGTTATAATAATTAAAAAATCATCTAAAATGTTTTATTAGATAGAAAATATTAAAAGTATATACCAATGCTTAAAATCTCTAGTTACGGCACTGAACTGAAACATATGTGCAGTGGTTATTAATTCTCAGTATCCATTGCGTTGAACGGTCGAGTGCGTTAAGCGGTGCGACTTTAGTTCAGCAGGACCCGGGTTCGCTCCCCGTTTTACCCCCCAAGATTTTTTCGGTGAAATTGCGTTATCGTTTTAAGGTTTATATAGATTATAATTGTTTATACTAATAAAAATATTTGTTTTAGTGTTATTGTTAATAATAGTGCATTAAAAAAATAAAAGTTGTTTGAGAACAGTAAATATTTAGGATATTTGAATTTAGAATTTTTTTTTAATTGAATTAAAAATAAAAACGTAATGTAGAAAATTACATGTAATAATTTACTATTTAAATTATTTTTATATAATAATTCAACTAATTAATTAAAAATTATAAAATATTATATAATTTTTTATTCTATTCCATTTATTATGATTATATTTTAATGGATACAGAAATTTTCCAAAAATATTTTTTATTGAATTTCTTTGGTGCTAAATAGAAATTTTATATTAATTGCATGAAATAAATGTGTTAACTACAGTAAATCTTAATATTAAACAAATTTTCAGTATTTTAAAAGAATTAATTTGTCTAGTTTTTCTACAGAACCGTTGACCAGAATTTATAAAGTTGGGCTAGATAATAACTTGATGAAAAAAGCGTGACACTCCATTCCAGTTATTAGCCAGTTGGCTTGTAAAGTAACTAGACAATTTCAAGCGCGACTGGACAGTTCCTTTATAATAACTAGGACAAATTTCTACTAGGGATATAGATAATCATAATAGTAAAATAAATTTTTTATAGTGCATAATATTAAACTTTTTTCAGGTTGCAGAAAATGCATCAATGGCAAATGATTTAATACAGTCTACTAAACTGCTAATATCAAGGAAAAGAAATTTAGCGCAGAGTGGACTTCAATTGCAAGCTACTAAATTGTTAAAATTAGCAAAAGGGAAATTTCCGCCTGCTGCAGTAGGAGATTCGGTAAAAGTGCCTATACCTGACGTGGACAGAGCAAAAACTGACTCTCGAAATATAATTGCCAGTCTTATCTGTCAATGAGAAAGAGCAGTACTTATTAAGAACTAGACAAGGACGACTAAAACGCAGTTATAGCAGAAATCAATTTACAGTCTGCAGACAAAAATTTATTTCTCCTGACCATGTCCCAGATATAGAAATATCTTTGCGGGAAACAGTATCCTCACAATCGTTGACTGGTGGACAAGGATTTCAAACATGTTCTTGTAAAGGGAAGTGTAACACAAAATAATGCAGCTGTAACACAATCTGTTATGCAATTCGAAATGCTATGGGAGTAATCATTGTCAAAATAAATAATAGTTTTTGGAGGATAATTTAAATAATAAATTAAAATGTTTACAAAATTAAATATCTATTTATCAACCAACACTGGTCAATGTGCACATATACCGATTCACTTGGTAAATGTACATAATTTTTTCCTTGATTTAAAAATTTCTCACATTTACCAACGAACACTGGTTAATGTGCACATTTACCGATTTTGCATGGTAAATGCATGAAATGTTTTCATTAATTTAAAAATTTCCCACATTCACCAACTACATTGGTAAATGTGCACATTTACCAATTTTGTACTTTTACCGTAACATATACACAAAATGGTATCATCAACATAACGAAAATAGAAAATTGGTTTGCAATTATGTATTCTAATCTAAGTTTTTTAAGGCAATCGCTTTCCAAATCGTCCATAACAATATCATCAAAAAACGAAGAAATCGGAGAGCCCATAGGGGTAACTTCAATTTGTTGATAATATTTACCACCGAAGACAAAAAATGTGTTTTCGTAAAGAAATTTAGTACAATATAGGATGTCGTTAAACGGAATTTTACAATTATTGATTGATGTAGCTCTACGTTCGAGACTTTGCGCAACAAATTTAAGAGGTATATTAGTGAAAAGCGTTGCGACATCGAAAGAAATAAATATGTAGTCGTCTAAAACTTTTATATTTTCAATTTTTTCAATAAGGTCAAAAATGTTGTCAATATGAGATTTTTGACTGTGAATATTATCTTTTATTTCATTATATAGGGGAGAGTGGCGCTAGTTGCACCACATTTTTTAAAAAATTTAATAACTTTTATAATATCAATTATTTTATAGGTTACATACGATAAATTAAAAAAGCAATCACTCATTTATGATTTAAAATTATATATATGTCTGGTTATAAAATGCTTCAATCATGGCAACAACATTGAAAAAAGTCGCTATTGATGCAAGACGACCCACAGGTGGGGCGTCTTGCACCACAATTTTTATAATTAAAGAATTTACATCAAATCCACTATTAAATATTATTAAGCATGTTTATTAACTTCAAAAAGGCAATAAATAAACACTAGATTAAAATTTTTTTATTATAAAGTAGTTTAATTAGAAAAAAAATATTTTTAAATTTAGTTACCATAAAGGTTTTATAATAGTTTATTTTTTCTAATTTTTATCTCAATTTATTTTTGGGCACCTTCTTGGAAGGTTTTTTCGATGTATAAGGTTAGGTGTTGTGTGCAACTAACACCATCTGTGACCAATACTTAAAAATCTCCAGAAATGTAAGAAATATCTTGTATTTTACATTTTGCCCGTGGTGCAACCAGCCCCACTCTCAACTAGTGCTTTTGCTGAAAAATGCGCTGGATTATTAATAAGAGACACAGTAGGACGGAATAGTACATCCTTTTTATGGATTTCTGGTAATTAAAGTTGTAATGAATGTAAGCTAGTAGCGCGTGATTGATTGGTCGCGAGGCGGTGAAGCGCTCGGAGACTCGACGCAGTGGGAGAGATTTCGCGAGATGCGCGGCGCCTATACTGAACGCGTTGCTTCTTGCGTGTAAAATTGCCAATGTTAACGTTGATTAATATTTTCGTGTTTATTTTCGTATATGGGTGATTAAATTGAAAATGTCATTTTCATGTCCTGCCCAAAAATCTGGAATACTAGTTCATATATAAAAGTTTTTGAAGTTGATTAATTTTCTTAATCACTCCTTCTACTTAAATTAATAATTCTTAGTCGCTAGAAATTCTCTGAAAAAATTTTGCAGAAGAATTAGAAGCAAAATGTCAGTGGTGTCCCTTGTCCGCACTTAAGAAATCAGAACTTTACCTAATAATAAAAATTGTTGATTCTCACACTTTTAGTACCAGAAAAATTATTTTGTACAGATAAAAGTCTATATTTTTATATAGTAATTGTGCTAGCAGAATAATTTTCATCCAGTGCTAGAAAAAAAATCAAAATCGCCTGTCCGTAAGTTTCATATTTTTAAGTAATTATCGCAAATTTTGAATATCATGCCTGATATTTAAATAACCTACTGTAGATAATTGCCTTATTAAGCGTTAATAGTATGTATAGCTTCTTAAAGAAAAAACATTGCAACATTCTATCACATCTATAACTTGTACGGTTAGTGGCAGAAAACAAGTATCACTTTGTCGACCACACCATGTCAGTGGTGTCCCCATCAAAAAATTGCTCATAATATTAATATTTTTTAAATATTATTGTATCTTATTTTCAGTTATTACACGTACTTTGAAAACCGCAACGCCTTTAACTTAAAAATAAAGTCTTTCTTTTTCGAAAATGAGAAATGAAGTGAAATGTCAGTGGTGTCCCCTCAAAATTGTGTTTCTTGCAGCTTATTATTTTATTTTTAATAAATTTGTGTTGAATTTACTCCTTATATGCAGTTAATGAAGATTATTACAATATTTTTTAAGTCATGTTGAAACATTCATTATTGTAATTTGAAATATTTTAACTTTTTAAAGTTGTAAGAATTTATTTGAGAAAAGAATAAACGAAAACAGAAAATTTCTTATCATTTCTGCCTATCGTTTTTCACCTGGTGAATATTAAAATTTGCTTCCACCTGCTCGACCACTATTATTTTTGTCCATCATATATTCTAGTCAACCAAAATAGAGTATCGTTAAGTTTAAAATCCAACATCAAAAAATCAAAGTTAGTAGGATCAAAAATGACATTTTAAATTTAATCACCCATATAGAATTTATCGACAATCCTTACAAAGTTTGTTTAAAGGGTTGACATTAAGGCGTTTGTAAGAGGAAGTGTCGTTAAGTTACTTAGAAATCCTATTGAGATAAAAAGATTTATATAAACACAAACTATGCTGTTACCTTTATCTGAATTAGTAAACATAATGTTTTTTTAAAGTTTGAATTAATATTATTAACTTTATTTCTAATCTCATCTTTGATGTTGTTGGTAATATCCAATGTACTAACAGTATAGTCTGCATTTTTTAAAATGTCGATAATCTGATTATTGTTAGAGTTCTTTTCTGTACTAAAGTTACGTCCTAGAGATGTTACATCAATAATTTCATTTGGTAAATCGACTTTTGTTAAGTTAACAATCCATTTGCTTTTATCAGATCGAACAGGAGAGTTAATTTTTGACAATAAATTATTAAATTTTTTAAAATATGTTACTTTTTGATTGTTACAAATAGATATAAACTTTTTTTGTTAAAAATAAAAAAAAATTTTAGAATTTTATTCTAGAGTCGAAATTAGAATGAGATTTTTAATTTTTGTAATTTTTTATTAAGGAAGTTAATGTGAAAATGAATGTCTCATTTCGTTGTTTGGAATATTTTTAAGAAATTGTAATTTTAATTTGTTAAATGAATTGAAAAAAGTTTTACTATAAAAATGGAAAGTGTTTAAAATGCCTACCAATATTAATAATGTGTTGTGGAGAAATTTAGCTAAATGCACTTTGATGTTTAATGTCCTGTAAAATCCACAATTTAAAAAATTTTTAATAATCTTTTTCTCCTAAAATCTTTTGTCATAAAACACTACATTTATACCAAGTTGCACAAAAATTGAAAGACCCATTACCAACTTTGTTTTTTTTTGAGAAAATTTGACTCCGCTGTAAAAAATTTAGGGAGTTGACGATCAACGGTGTTGGGTGTTTACACCTCGAGGAGTTAACATAGGAGTGTAAAGTTTTAACTTCCTTCACTTCAACTCCTCAATGGGTGCGAATTTTATAGAATCCTCTGAGTTAAAACTTAACCCCCTTTTTTACATTGTAATGATTACAAATTTTATAGTATTAAACAGAATTGAATTGTTTTCAATTCTAATTACCCTATAAAAATTAAAATGCGTTCAAAACTATAAACAGAATATAAATGTGTGCAAATGAATTATCTTTAAAGGAATAAAAACATGTAACTTAAAAAATGATATAAGTTTTCAATGAACATCTTTTTACCGGGAATGTAAATGAAATTGATAATAAAAATCTATTAAAGTGCAAGTAAAAATAAAGTTTTAAAAGATTTGTACCTACTAAAATGAAAAAGGGGAAAAAATGGAGCTAATACATGTAATAGCGTTCTTCATGAGGGTGGGGGGGTCAAAATTCCTAAAAAATGGGGCTACGTGGCGTGGTTTATGGAAGACCTCTAAGTGAAAGTGGACATAAAGGTGAAATTTGGAATTAAAAAAAAATTGGAAGTCAGTTAAAGTAAAATTAAAAGTTATTGAAAGTGAAAATGATTTTGAAAATGAGAGTGAAAGTAAAAATAAAAGTAAAAGTTTAAAAGTGGAAGTGAAATTACTTAATTTTGACCTAATTATGTTTTTAGTTATTTAAATAAAAGTGATATATATTAATTGAAAGAGAATATTTGGCAAATTTTTTTTCGCCCACTATTATTAATATAATGATGGTATTAATATGTTTTCTTAGACAACAAATGCCATACTAATATTATAGTGACAGTATTTACTCTGAAAATAAACGAATGTTTTTTCAGGATCAACGAAGATTATATATACAAGTATATTTCTATTTTCCTATTATACTGCCCAGTGTGCACGTACTATAACTGTTCTGGACCAAAAAAGAACAGTGTTCTAGAATAAGTGTTACAATTTTATTATAGAACAGTTCTAGAGCTTTGTTCTAAATTTGTTCTGGAACAGTTGTTCTGTATCTGTTCTATAACAGACATGTAACATGTTCTAAATTAGTTATAGAATTTTGAAGTAACATTGTTCCTACAGTGTTCTAGAACACTATTACAAAAATTTAATATAACTGTTTTTTCACTATAAACTCGTGTTTATTTTCACTACACGGAAAGATATTATTAAATTTTATAAAAGTATTTTACAAGTGTAGGACAAAATGCGACAAAGGAAAATTTTGCTATCAACAAAACTAACACAGTAAATCTTAATATAAGATCGGTCTTAAATTCAGCACTGTCTGCTATAATAATAAAGGATACAAAAATGTTGTATCTTAATTTAAGGCTGCTTTCCTGCTTTAAAATAAGACTTTCTTTTTACTGTGAAACTTTAACAAAACGTACCTATATAAAATTTAGTAAAGTTATATTAAAATTTGTTAAAAGTTTTCGATATTTGATATAACTTTACTAAATATAGTATAATTTTTATAAAAGTTTAATACTTCTAATATAACAACTAATATAATAACTTTCTTTCCGTGTAGAGTGCAGCCGCGTTTTTGCATGAATTACAAAAAATCTTTTGAATTTAGATACTTATAAAGACTCGTATCGATGATTCGTGAAAAATTAAATAATTTTTCACTGTCAGCTTGCATAAATTTTCAAGATTTTTAAAAACATTATTCACCAACAATAACATCAAATATTTAATTAATTTATTATCAATTATTAATTAATAGATATATATCATAAAAATACAATAATAAATTATTAATTATTAACTAATTAATTAAAATTTGTTATTATTTGTAGCATAATTATACATTATTATTTGTCATAAAAAAAATTATATATATTATATATGGGGCATTCCAGGCCAAATCGGAAATTATTTTGCTTTTGCATCTCAAAAATATTTTTATTAAAAACTACGTGTGAAAACAAAACTTTTCATTATAAAAACGTCCAATTTGATCAATTTTTGACTGAGTTATAAGCATTTAAAAAAAAATTTACGTAAAAAACGTCATTTTTCATAAATCTGTATCTCCTGAACCGCTTTATGAAAAAATTTGAAAAAATTTAAGGTAGCTCATTTCAAAGAGTACTAAAAGAAAAAAAATGTTTAAAAAAAATTTGAGATGCAAAAGCAAAATAATTTCCGATTTGGCCTGGAATGCCCCATATATAGTTATTTTTTTATTAAGTATGTTACATTTCAATTTATAATTTTAGCACTGCACATAACGGTCCCACAATTCAAAAGGAAGTTGAAGTAAAACCACTTCCAAGCTTGCGTGGCTATGCGGTATGCGTATTCGACTTGTGTCCTCTAGGTCTAGGTTTCGATCCCCCGTGCGTGCGAAATTTTTCATTCTTAGTTTTAAGTGTTCTGTGTATATTGTATAATTCTGAATATTGTTACATAAAGTATAAGTTTAAACAATTATTAACAATGATAATAATAATTTAGTCATTAATTTAAATAAATAAGATAGTCTGTTTAAATTATTAAAGAAAATAAGAAAAATATTTTTTAAAAACTTATTGCAAAAAAAGATATTCTATTAATTATTTATATTTTTATTCATACTCATAAACATTTATTTGTTCTATGCAACTATTAAATTTCTGCTTAGGTATTATTTATGATAAATCGTTTTTGTTATAGAATTGTTATATATTTGTTCTAAAACAATGTTCTAGTTTTGTTCTAGAATATTGTTACAGGCTTTGGTTCCTATTTTGTGCCTCCAGGAGGACGACATTTTGACCTGCCTGTTCCTCACCAGTTACAGAACTTGTTCTTTTCGTTCTGGAATAGTTATAGAATTATTCTGTAACTTTGCACACTGGGTGATTTATTGTTGAAAATAAATTAATTATTCTTTTCTCCCCCTTACGACTGCCCTTTCGTTTAAAAAAGATTATTAACTTCTCAGTGCTCTCTTGAACAAAAACGATCCATCGAATAATTACGAATTTTTTTTCTTTTTCTTCGAGGAAATCAGTAGTACAATAAAAATTTTTATCTAATTATAAATCAAAAATTTTGTTTTAACTTTTATTAATTTTTTAAATGTCTTCCGAAAGGGTCTTTAGGAATAACAAAATGTAGCATTTAAAATTCAAAGAAAAACCAAAAATTCATATTTACGTATGTGAAGCGTTCCACGTCAAACGGACCAAATCTGAGTACGAAATTCTACACTATATAAAATCATATCAAAACATTTGTAAGTATCTATATTTTCAAAAGAAAAGTGGAAAAATTAAAAATTTATATTTGTGTTTTCTGTAAGATAAAGGTCCCAATTATAGTACTCTTTTAAAGCTAACTAAATTTCCATGATAAATATCTTAGAATTAGGGTGTAAATTGAACGATTAGTATTTTATTAATAGTATTTAGGCCCTAAAATGGTTATTTTTCATTAAATAAAAATAATATTCAGTATTTAAATTGTGCTCTTATTGCATCCAATCCTTAGAATTTGTATTAAATTATTTGCGGTTATTTTTATTATTGGTTTTCAGCAAAATTCTTAAAAAGTAAAAAATAACTACTGGATTACATTTTTTATTCTCGCACCTCTGTTTACGCAGGCTGTAATAATTGATTATATAACACCTATTATATAATACTAGTTTTTTAGAAAAGTAACAATTTGTTTATAAAAAATGAAGATATTTTTAAGCAACTCATAACATCAAACATTATTATCAGACTTCAGACTAAGTTTCAAATACTCTTTTTTTTATTTTTAGTTTTTCATTCACAAGGGCAATTAAGGTCATTTTATTTAGTGTGACGTATGTCTATGGTAAAGTATATGAGCAATTCCATGTCAAGTGATCAAGGTAGAGAAAATTTTTTCTCTAATCGTGCCTAAACTTGGGGCTTTTGTAGTACTAATAGATAGTAATTTTTTGTGAAAATAATTTTTCAATTAGTCCAATATTTTCAGGGGGAGGGGGTGAAAGTTTGGGGTTTTACGGTACAATGCTAATTTTGATAATTTTTGACTCTTAAACAATTAAATAAAAAACTTTGTCAGGGATTTTTTCATGCTCTTTTAATTGGCAGTAAGCATTTTAAAAAAGAAAAAAAAATTTTGACCTAAAAAATTAAAAATAAATTTGACTTTTTGGGGGAAAGGAAACGATTTTTCTTAAACGAAAGCTGAGGTTTTTTACTAAAAGAACATATAGGTGAGAAAGTGGACCTAGAATGTTTAAATACTAAAAAAAAGAGTTTTTTACTGATGGGAGCACAAAACCGGGTCGCGCAGCAGTCCGCAGCGCTCCGGTCAGAAGAAAACACTTTTTTCAGTGTTTAAACATTCTAGGCCCACTTTTTTACCTATATGTCCTTTTAGTAAAAAACCTCAGTTTTCGTTTAAAAAATCGTATCCTTCCCCCTCAAAAAGTCAAATTTATTTTTAATTTTGATTTTTTAGGCCAAAAATTTTTTTTTTTTTGAAAATGCTTACTGATAATCGAAAGATTAGGAAAAAATCTATAAAAACTGTACCCTGACAAAGTTTTTTGTTTAAATGTTTAAGAGGAAAAATCATTAAAAAAAGCATTGTACCGTAGGACCCCTTGATGACTTGACATGGAATCGCTCATATAGGGCACATGAACACTAAATAACATGTTTTTTGGGATAGGGTAAGTCCAGGGGAGATGGCCATTGTTTTTTTAAAGTACCGTAAAATGGGGTGATAAGCGCCAAAACTTTTTTTCAATTTCAAATTTCGCGCACACTGTGCGCGATAGTTCTAAGTTCGACCTCTCGAATTTTAGGTTAGGATGTTGGCAATACTGTTTAAGAGCTATTATGACAAAACAAAATTTTCTTTAGCTGCAGCACGTGAATGAAGAAACATGGTTTTTTCACTTTTTTGCAAATAAGGAAAACATTATATTGACAAGGTAAGTGAAAATTTTTTTTTAATAACTGACGTACAGTACGCGACAGTGCATTTATCTGTGATGAATTTGTGACCTTGATTATAATTTTATAGTTTAAAATTGTCGAGATTTTTTTATTCAAGTTAAAAAAAGTCACTCACACAGAGTATGCGGGATGTTAAGCGCCACATTTATTAACGTATATTTTTAGTGAAAACATTTGTTAAATATATTTTTTTGGACTAAAACAATAAAGTCAAGTGTTTTACATTATTTTTGTAGTTGCCACGAACCTACAAAAAAATTCCTGGAAAAAGACAAAGAAATGCAGTGAACTTCGAACAACTTGAGAAAGCGATTGAAGCTGTCAAGAATGGAATGTCTCGACGAATGTCAGCAAAGGAATTTAATATTGACAGAACTGTTTTACAGCGGAGAATGAAAGATAACATTATAAATTTACATCCTGGACCTGTACCTGCGTTATCGCCAGAATTAGAACAAACGTTTGCAAACCGTGTATCGCTATGTGTTGATTATCCTTTTAAACTCTAAGAAATACAATTTTAATTGACAACTACCTTCAATCAAATATAATTAAAATTCCTAAATTCAAGAACAATGTTCCTGGCATTGATTACGTAAAAGGTTTCATTAAGCGTCATCCAGAACTGTCACACCGTTTCGCAAGAAATATTAAACGGTCCAGAGCAGCTGTTGATTATGATTGTCTTAAGTCGTTTTTTGATAACATTTCCTCAGAACTCGAAAATGTTCCTCCTGAAAATATTTTCAATTACGACGAAACAAATTTTACCGACGATCCAGGCATAAAAAAAGTTGTTTGTCGTCGAAAAGCAAAATATGTGGAACGTGTTATGAATTCGACAAAATCGTCGACTTCTGTAATGTCAAATTTAAATCGTAGATTATACACTACTCAATAAAACTTCAAATTAAAAAATCCATTAAAAAAATAAAAATATAGCAATAACAAATCTAAAATTCTGAAAAATATAATATTCTGTAAAATATTTGAACAAGCCATCTCTCCCATATGGCCATCTCCCCCGGACTTACCCTATAACATATGATATAACATGCTGTTCAACGTGAAATACGAAACATGAAAGGCTCGCAATGATTTAAGACTGAACTGAGACTTTTAAGACTCGCTAAAGGCTTAAGGCTCAGTTTAAAAACTCCTCTAAACTTAAGACTGAACTTAGACATAAGGCTCGCTTAAGGCTCAAGGCTCACTTAAAGCTCTAGGCTTATTTGAAGCTAAAAACTCCTCTAAACTTAAGACTGAACTTAGACATAAGGCTCGCTTAAAGCTCAAGGCTCGTTTGAAGATTTAACTTTGCCTATGACCTCACATTGCTTTAAGCAGTTAGTGAACCTTATGTTTTAGTTGAGTTTTAATTTTTAGATGAGTTTTTAGCTTTAAACAAGTCTTGAGCTTTGAGACTTAATCGAGTCTTAAGTCTTGGACGAGCTTTTAGGTTCAAACAAACCTTGAGCTTAAGTGAGTCTCGAGTCATAAACAAGTTTCTAGCTTGAAACAAGTCTTGAACCTTAAAAGTCTAAGTTCGGTCTTAAGGGGTTACGCCACCCTAAACGCATGAAAATCGGATGGTTTTTTTAGGAATTTTTTTGACAAAACTGTTTGAGATAGGACTTCTTTACATTTATTGATACTTTAGTACATATAAATAATATAAATAGCTTTATAAATATTTAAAAAAAAATTGTTTTTAATTAAAAATGGCGGAGATATAACTATTGGCGTGGATCAATTTTTCCGGAGCACTCCTTGATGGTGTACATGATTGGCAGTTCAATTTTTGTCTGAAACAAGTAAAACAATATTTTTCTTAAAAAGTGATAAATTTTGAACAGAGTGACGAAGCCATTTAAAAAAAATTTTTTTTTACGATAATGGAAGCACTTCAAAAATTTAGTTTCTTTTTTGGCTAAAAGTACCGTATAAAAAATTGGATAAAAAATTTTCAAATTATTTAATAAAAAAAATCCCACGTCACTCTGTGGAAAATCTATTTAGGAAGATGTATATTAATTTTCAAGTCAATCGATTGAATAGTTTTTGAGTTATCGTGTACACCGTCTCGAAAATTGTGGTTTCGAGAAAAACGCAAAAGAAGAAAAAAATGAACTTCATAGTGTATTATAACTTATAAATTTTTCAACTTACTATTTAATCAGCAATTACTGGGCCATAATATTCTTCTCCAAGAATGGAAGGGATACAATGAAAAGGACCCTTCCTAAATCATGAAAGGGCCCCTAGACCATTCGAAAATAGAAAGTCGCTGCTTCCAGCAGCTCTCGGCGCGTCCCCACCGCACTGACTTCTAATGACTATAACTTTTGTAATTAGTGAGACATTGTCTTTGGAGACATCTGAAATATTCGTTAGAATATAAACTTTGAGAAAACTTTGAGAAAACTTTGAGAAAACTATAAACTTTGAGAATTGAAAGAAATCAATTTTTTGAAAATTTCAGGGTGGCGTAACCCCTTAAGTCTTAAATGAGTTTTTAGCTTCAGATAAGCCTTGAGCATTAAGTGAGCCTTAAGCCTTGAGCAAGCCTTATTTCTAAGTTCAGTCCTAAGTTTAGAGGAGTTTTTAGCTTCAAATAAGCCTTGAGCGAGCCTTATGTCTAAGTTCAATCTTAATGTTTAGACGAATTTTTAGCTTCAAACAAGCCATGAGCTTTAAGTGAGCCTCGAGCCTCAAACGAGCCTTATATCTAAGTTCAGTCTTAAGTTTTTGACAAGTTTTTAGCTTCAATCAAGTCCTGAGACTTAAGCGAGCATTAAGCCTTAAGCTAGTCTTGAGGTAGCTTTGAAGTAGCTTTGGAGTAGCTTTGAAGTAGCCTTGAGGTATTCTTGAGGTAGCCTTAAGGAAGTTATGAGATAACCTTGAAGTAGCCAACATTTTTTTACGCTGGATAGAATTTAAAAAAATTATAAAACGATATAATTTGATAGTACACGTAAATAAGTTAAATCTAGATTATTTATTCGGTACTCTTAGTACTGAGCAATAATTCTTTGGAGATTTTTGTTCCTAAATTTATTGCTAACTTTTCCATTTTTAAAGTAATTGTTATCAAAATTTATAAATATACTAGTTAATTTTGAAAAAGGATAAAAAATATGAAATAAAAACTAAGAAATAAAATACAATACTGACATTTGTGATAAACAATATGTCCAGTTGCTATAGCAACATTAGATCTTTTTTCACATTAGCAAAAATTCAAATTTAAATTAAATTTCTATTTTCGGGAAAACGGTCTTCTGGAAAAAAAGCTTTCGGGAAATTAGGTTTTGTGGAGGACGGCTTTCGGGATATTCGATTAGGGAAATTAACCGGTAAATAAATAAATTATTAATATATTTAATTTAATTTCAAAGTTGCTTTTTCGTCATCTACAATATAAAGTGCAATATATTTTCTTCGCTTGGCACGATGACTCAGTATTCGCGAAAGGAATGTAAGAATAAAGAGTATATGACTTAATTGCATTATAACTATGTAATTAACGGCAAACTTGATGTAATTAAGCGCAAAAGGTTGTCAAATTATAAAGACTTTTACGATCTTTCGTTTAGAATTGATTATTCGTTTAGTCAATGATACATTAGCTACGTAAAATGATAGACGTGCGTAGAATTTCATTTCTGAGAACTCCATGTTTCTTGAGTTATGGTAATAAAATTTATTCTTAAATTTTTATATTTTATATTCAAATAGAAAGAAAAGTAAAAAATTCCTTGCTTGTTGTTGAAAGTGGAAATCTATTATTTTTTATATTAAGATTTTTTTTACTTTTAAAAATTTAGAGTTTGTAAATTTTTGTTTTATTAATATTTTATTCAATTCATTTTGTAAAATTTAAGATATATGTGAACAGTTAGAATTTTTTTATATAATTTCTAAATCTGATTTATTAAAATTTATATTTATATACAGAAAATAATTCATACCTAATTTCTAGGTATGAAGTAAAAATAATGTGATTTATTATTTATAGCATGTATTAGAAAAATAAAGTCGATGTCTAATCTCCCTGAGCCATATAATAATAATTCACAATCTAAAATAACAAAAATAGAATAAGACAATAGTAAAATGAAATTGATATTAAAATTAATAAATACCAAATAATTACTACCTATCACTATAATTGCTTTATTTTTCTTACTAATTATTGAATTTATATTTTGTACCTTTGCTTTCATCTAAAGAGCTTTGACAAATATTCCTTTAATTTATAATATATGTAAAATTTATCACTTAGTCAAATATATAAAACAATAGATGAAAATATATCAATCAATCCAAGTCAGATTAATAATAAAAAACACATGTCTTGTTTTTACGTTTCGACAGTCATAGTCGTCCTCTTTAGAAACTAAAAAAATTTTTAATATCATAAGATGGTAATGGGTTTTTTCCGTGATAATAATTATTATAAGATGGTAAGGTGTCAATTTAGCGGATATATATTTATTTTGCTTATCATCGATAAGACAGAAATCAATATTTCAAAATTAATAATTCATTAATATTTGAAAATATATTTTATTTTGTGCATGGTTTCTGAAAAAAATGAATCGTCTCTCACCGCTGGGGTATGATCCCAGAACCTTCCTATTGCCGGTAGGATGCTCTACCAATTGAGCTACAGAGAGATTCGATATCATTAATTTCAGAAACCAAGCACACGACTTTTCAACGCATAGTACAAATTTTATTGTAATATCATAAGATGGTAATGGGTTTTTTCCGTGATAATAATTATTATAAGATGGTAAGGTGTCAATTTAGCGGATATATATTTATTTTGCTTATCATCGATAAGACAGAAATCAATATTTCAAAATTAATAATTCATTAATATTTGAAAATATATTTTATTTTGTGCATGGTTTCTGAAAAAAATGAATCGTCTCTCACCGCTGGGGTATGATCCCAGAACCTTCCTATTGCCGGTAGGATGCTCTACCAATTGAGCTACAGAGAGATTCGATGCTTATCGATGATAAGCAAAATAAATATATATCCGCTAAATTGACACCTTACCATCTTATAATAATTATTATCACGGAAAAAACCCATTACCATCTTATGATATTACAATAAAATTTGTACTATGCGTTGAAAAGTCGTGTGCTTGGTTTCTGAAATTAATGATATCGAATCTCTCTGTAGCTCAATTGGTAGAGCATCCTACCGGCAATAGGAAGGTTCTGGGATCATACCCCAGCGGTGAGAGACGATTCATTTTTTTCAGAAACCATGCACAAAATAAAATATATTTTCAAATATTAATGAATTATTAATTTTGAAATATTGATTTCTGTCTTATCGATGATAAGCAAAATAAATATATATCCGCTAAATTGACACCTTACCATCTTATAATAATTATTATCACGGAAAAAACCCATTACCATCTTATGATATTACAATAAAATTTGTACTATGCGTTGAAAAGTCGTGTGCTTGGTTTCTGAAATTAATGATATCGAATCTCTCTGTAGCTCAATTGGTAGAGCATCCTACCGGCAATAGGAAGGTTCTGGGATCATACCCCAGCGGTGAGAGACGATTCATTTTTTTCAGAAACCATGCACAAAATAAAATATATTTTCAAATATTAATGAATTATTAATTTTGAAATATTGATTTCTGTCTTATCGATGATAAGCAAAATAAATATATATCCGCTAAATTGACACCTTACCATCTTATAATAATTATTATCACGGAAAAAACCCATTACCATCTTATGATATTACAATAAAATTTGTACTATGCGTTGAAAAGTCGTGTGCTTGGTTTCTGAAATTAATGATATCGAATCTCTCTGTAGCTCAATTGGTAGAGCATCCTACCGGCAATAGGAAGGTTCTGGGATCATACCCCAGCGGTGAGAGACGATTCATTTTTTTCAGAAACCATGCACAAAATAAAATATATTTTCAAATATTAATGAATTATTAATTTTGAAATATTGATTTCTGTCTTATCGATGATAAGCAAAATAAATATATATCCGCTAAATTGACACCTTACCATCTTATAATAATTATTATCACGGAAAAAACCCATTACCATCTTATGATATTACAATAAAATTTGTACTATGCGTTGAAAAGTCGTGTGCTTGGTTTCTGAAATTAATGATATCGAATCTCTCTGTAGCTCAATTGGTAGAGCATCCTACCGGCAATAGGAAGGTTCTGGGATCATACCCCAGCGGTGAGAGACGATTCATTTTTTTCAGAAACCATGCACAAAATAAAATATATTTTCAAATATTAATGAATTATTAATTTTGAAATATTGATTTCTGTCTTATCGATGATAAGCAAAATAAATATATATCCGCTAAATTGACACCTTACCATCTTATAATAAAAAAATTTTTATTTATATTTTAATTAAAAAAAATTATAAAAAGAAGAATAACACAAATCAAATACAATATAATTAAATAAATAAAAAAACAAATTAATATAACATAGTTATTTTTCGACCGTCTAAATGAGGTTCCCCCCCTTACAGCATGTGACTGTTAGAACATTAAATTTAGTTTTTCGACCACTTTTCTTTTTAAATATTCAATAAATTAAGCTAGTTTTTTGTGAATAACTCTAAAACATAATGACGAAAGGCACTGTGGTGCTAAAATTTTGATAATTAAAAAAATTATTAGGGTCAATTGGGGTAAATGTAAACGGAATATCTATTTTTTACCAAAAACATTAGTTTTTTTTGTTAAAAGGTAAAACGGACGGATTTTTTTTGCATGAACTTGTTACTAGAATTCCCTAGAAAAATTTTATAAGGTTCAAAAAAATATTGATGCACCTAAATCGCCTAAAACTGACTGTTTACATTTACCCCGAGATTTTGAAATTTTCCTAAAAATCGGGGTAAATGTTAACACCACTGTAGTTAAACGAGGTTTAAGAAACAAGTTATTTCAAGTATACTACTGTTTTAAGGGATGGAAAAACTAAAAAAAAATTCTTCGTAGATGTATAGTAAATTAACCAGTTGACTGATAATGTATCATATAAATAAACAATCAACCATTACAAAATTAGTAATGTAAAAACTTGAATAACTTGAACAAATTTTAATAGATTTTCATTCAACTTGGTAAAAAGAAGTTTTTAAGGTTGCTGAATAAGAATCTAAAATCGAATTTTTAAATTTGAAAATGGTGGATCCAATATGGCGGATGAACCTAAAAATAATATTGTTAAAAATTGATCAAATTTGCTTGAATCTGGCTACTAGGGGTTTTTTGAGGTCGCTGAATACAAATTTAAAGTCAAATTTTAAATTTTCAAAATGGCGGATGAACCTAAAAATATTTTTAAAAGTCAAATTTTCAAAAAAAAAAAATTTTTTATCAAATTTTTTTTTCAAAGAGGACCTAATTTCCTTTTCTATGTAATTTTACGTTGCCAAATTAATAAAATTGTGAAATAGAAGCAAATTTATTCAATTATTTTCTTTTAAAATGTAGTTCAAGTTCTGTTTACATTTACCCCGAGTTTTCGAATTCTCGGGGTAAATGTAAACACTTAATTATTTATGAACTAAATTGACGAAAATCAAAAATCAAAGTCAATTTTTGTTAGGGCATTAATAAGGAAGAATTACATATTTTTGTTTGATTTTTTAATTTATTTTTAGGCAAATGCGAGACAAAATACTAAAACAGTAAAATTTTGATTGTCAATCTTTTTTGCATTAAAAAATAACTTACACTATGGCATTGCCAATTGTCAAAATAAAATATTGGCAATACTCAGAACATCTTGTAGGTGAGCTGAGGTAAAAATATTGACGTCGTACTTATTTTTTAATTTGTAAATTTAGCTGAAACATCTACTGTTTACATTTACCCCTTGTTTACATTTACCTCAAATGACCCTATTATAAAACACTTTTTAATTTAAAAAAAAATGTGAGGTAAGAATGACAAGTACAACTGATAATTTCAAAGTGATTTATAATAAGTAATTTTTTAATTATTAAAAATTATAATATGTACCACAGTGCTCTTTCTCATTACGTTTTAGAGTTATTCACAAAAAACTAGCTTAATTTATTTAATATTTTAAGTGAAAAGTGGTCGAAAAATTAATATTGAAGTTCTAACAGTCACATGCTGTTAAACTTGACTGCCAATGGCGTTTAGTGAGCAGCTGCTTGACAAATAGTTCGGCAGCTCGATCAAAAAGGTCCCGACTGGAAGTCCTAGTTTGCTTCCACTGGTTCTAAAAATTAATATCTTTTAATTCAACCTATTTATTATTGAATTTTCCATTTATCTTAACATTGTTGACAAACGTTGTACACGAAACACCCCACGTAAAAAAATTTTGGCTACCTCGAGGCTACCTCAAGGCTCACTTAAGGCTGAAGACTTACGTTTGAAGCTAAAAACTCGTCTAAAACTTAGGACTGAACTTAGACATAAGGCTAGCTTAAGGCTCAACACCAAAAAAACGTAAATCTGAATTTAAGAATACCATCTTGGCTCCTATTTAAGAATATTGTATACTTAAATTAAGTATATACTTTTCTTAAAATAAGAATATATACTTAATATCAGAAATATATTTTAAGTATATATTCCTCTTAAAATTATTTTTCTAATATTAAGAATATATTAATATGTTTAAACTAAATGTTTTTTGCTTCCTCGTGAGGAAGCTTTGTAGTCGTTTAATTTACAAAATTTTTAAAAATGCTTTTAACAAATTTTCTTCTATATGGGACTATGTTATATAAGACCCTGAACAATTGTCCGGATGTATGTATGTGTGTGTATGTGTGTGTGTGTTTGTAGATCCCGATTTTTGTGAACACGATAACTCGAAGAGGTTTTAACGAATTTGGATAAAATTTACCAGGTATATTTATCATAAAAATATCTTGAAATGGATTGATAGACTTTAAAAAATTCTCAAAAAAAAATTTTTTTTTGACTTTTTTCTAAAAAATTTTTTTTTTCAAAAAAATTTTTTTAATTTGTTTATTGAAGTTAATATATAATAAAATCTTATTCTTTGCATCAAGACGAATCGATTGATATATAAGAAGTATAAATTGTATGAGAATTTATAGAGTTAATCACAATTAAAGCTGAAAAAATCGCATTTTTATCAAAAAAATGAGTTCTTTCCGCAAAATTATGTTGCTGTGTAAGAAAATCTTACTCATTTATTTCTAAAATCTTATTCATTACACCAAGACGGATCGATTGGTATATTTCAAGTATATGTTTTACTTAAATTTATAGAATTAAAACCAATTATAGACAAAAAATTTGCACTTTTAATAAAAATTCATTTTTTTTTTAAAAATTATGTTGCTGTACAATAGAATATTATTATTTATTAAAAAATAAATCAAAAATCTTATTCTTTGCATCAAGACGAATCGATTGATGTATATAAAGTATATATTCTATTGAAAATTATAGAATTAATTCCACTTGACCTCGAATCCGTCTATCACGATTCGTGGGAGCTCATAACCACGTCTGTCTGTGACCAGCAGTGCCTCGGTCTTTTCCAGGGCCATTTCAAGACCTCTGGTATCCAGCCAGCTTTTTGCTAGTCGCAGACATTCGTTCACCAATGTCCCAAAAGCCTTCTCACTTTCGGCAGTGCACACGAACAACGCGTCGTCCGCAAAGCCGATGATCACCGCATCTTCGGGCAGAACCATTCGCGTTGCGTATGTCAATTGCTACCAACGCGCAGAAGCTCTTCTTTTTTCCAGGTCCCAATTCGTTTTTTCCTGCTTTGGCTATGTCCACAACTGCCTGGATGGCATCAACTGTGGACTTGCCTTTACGGAAACCAAATTGGTAATCGGATAGACTATTCTTTCCGGTCAAATGGGTTTGCATTCTCTGCAGAACCATATCCTCTAGAAGTTTATCCCATCGTATCCAACAGGCATATAGGCCTGTATGATGAGACTTTATCTAGAGGTTTTTCACCTTTCCTCAGAAGGACTAACCTCTGTCGCTTCCAGTCGCGGAAAAACTCTCCTTTCTCAAGGCAAAGATTGAAGCATCGAAGCAGAATCTGGGGTCAGGTATCGATAACCAACTTTAGGATCTCGTTACTTATCCCATCGATTCCAGGCGCCTTACCTGTTTTCTATCTTTTGCCTGCTTTTATAAGGCAACATAATATGTGGCATTGTAGTGTTTCTCGTTGATCATCAAAGTTAAGCGACATTATTTGCGGTTAATATTAGGATGGGTGACCGTTTCGGGATTTAGCTTAAAAAATTTTAAAAATTTATGTTTATAAGTTACAGACTGATAATGAGAAGAGAAGAGAGTGTTAAATAATAGTTGATAGTAAATAAATATTTTTTTATATAATATCGATCCTGATTATTTATTTACATTTACATTTTAATGTCTAAGTATTCACTTATTCATAAGTGTGTATGTACTTATTTTATAAGTGAATTTAATTTACTTATTTTATATTTAAATATTCACTTATTCTACGTGGAAGAGTTTTGAAACATGGAATAAGTAAATATTCACTTAAAATAAGTGAAATTTTACTTATTCAGATTTAGAGAGTTATTGTTAACCCCTTCGCAGTCAAGACTAAAATCTCATAAGTGGGCTCAAAATGTCGACTACTTTTTAGAAAACTAAAATTTGTGCAAACGAACATACTATTGTATTTGAAGTCGCTGATTACAAATCCGATATCTGATTTTGAAAATTAAAAATGGCTGATCCAATATGGCGGACATGAAAATGAAAAATCGACTAAAGTCACTTGAAACTTGTTACTCAGGGGTTTTCGGGGTCGCTAATTACGAATCCAATATTAGATTTTGAAAATTCAAAATGGTGGATCTAATATGGCGGACACCATTTTTTAAAATTCATCAGATTCACTTGAAACTTTTTACTCGGGGGATTCAGGATCGCTGATTACCAATCCGATTTCAGATTTTGAAAATTCATATTAGCGGATCTAATCTGGCAAATGAAGTTTTTTAAAATTCATCGTTTTCATTTAAAACTCGTTACTAGAGAGTTTTCGCTGATTACGAAAAACTTTTGAAACAATAATAAATACAAAATTTTCCCCGCAGTCAGTTGTTAAATATACTACTTTACTTACGACCCCAAAGTTTACCACGTAGAGGTATGCCGACTTTTTATTTATTTTGTTTTTTTAATATTTATTTTGTTTGTTCTTATATTGGATCCGCCATTTTCAAAACCGATATTACATTTTTAACCTCAACATCAATAAATCCCAAGTAACAACTTTTAAGTAAATCTGATAAATTTTTTAAAATGGCGCCAGCCATATTCGAACCGCCACATTGTATTTTAAAAATCTAATGCTAGATTCGTTATCAGCGACCCCGAAAACCGTCGAGTAACGAGTTTTAAATGTACCCGGATGAGTTTTTAAACATGTCGTCCGCTATATTGGATCCGCCATTTAAAATTTTTAAAATCGGAAATCGGATTCGTAATCAGCGACTCTGAAAACCCCCGTGTAACGAGTTTTAAATGAATCGGACGAGTTTTTAAAAATGTCGTCCGCTATATTGGATCCGCCATTTTAAATTTCTAAAATCTAATATCATATTTGTAATCAGCTACCCCGAAAACTCCTGAGTAACAAGTTTCAAGTGAATCCGATGAATTTTTGAAAATGTCCGCCATATTGGATCCGCCATTTTGAATTTTCAAAATCTGATATCGGGTTCGTAATCAGCGACCCCGAAAACTCCTGAGTAAGAAGTTTAAAGTGAATCCAATGAATTTTTGAAAATATCGTCCGCCATATTGGATCTGCCATTTTGAATTTTTAAAATCTGAAAACGGATTCGTAATCAGCGACCCCGAAAACCCTTCGAGTATCAATTTGTGGACAAATCTGTGTGTTTTTGTAGCCAAAAATCTGTTTGCGTCTATACACGTCATCGACAGTTTGAGCCCACCTGCACCATGACGTGTATACACGTCATCGACTGCCAATGGGTTAAAATATAATACGTGAAATTATTTTATTCTAAATTTTAAATTTAAAACTAAGTGAGCGGCTTTACCCCGACTTCACGAGAGCGACTTTACTCCGAGTGTATTCCTCACATTTCAGAATAAATGTAATTAAATCTTTTTGAAATAAGACAAAACTATATATGTACTTCGAAGAAGGACATCCAATAGCAACAAAAAAAATTTGCCAAATAAATTGAGACTCAGAAATAATGATCGAAAAACTTAAAAATCCAAAAACGTTTTTTTTCTGACACCTTTAAAAACATTTGATCATTTATATTTCGATATGTACAATGCATTGGGTTATCCATTTTAAATTTTGAAAATCTGACTTCAGATTCGAAATCTTCGACCCCAAAAACACTCGAGTAACGCGTTTCAAACAAATTCAGTCGATATTTAAATGTTATGTCCACCGTATTAGATCCGACATTTTTAATTTTGAAAATCTGACTTCAGATTCGTAATCAGCGACCCCAAAAACCCCCGAGTAACAAGTTTAAATCGAATTCAGTCGATTTCTAATGTTCTTGTCCGCCATATTGGATCCGCCATTTTGAATATCTGACTTCCGATTCGTAATCAGCGACCTCAAAACCCCCCGAGTAACAAGTTTAAAACAAATTCAGTTGATTTTTAATTTTCTTGTCCGTCATATAGGATCCGCCATTTTGAATTTTGAAAATCTGACTTTAGATTCGTAATCAGCGACCCCAAAAACTCAGACTAGCAAGTTTAAGGAGGTTCTCCGGCTGCTACTCTTGAAAAAAATCGATTTTCTTCCAATTTTATTTAAATTTTGAGAAAATGTTTCTTCGAGTGCGCTCTAAATGTGGTAGAAATTTCAGAACCCTTTGCGATGTCAAAAAACGAGATATCGCAGTTGGCATTTTTCATTTTCAAAATAATCGTATGTAGAAGCTGAAGTTTGAACTTTAATATTTCAAAATTTAGCATGGCAAAGGGTTCTGAAATTTCTACCACATTTAGAGCGCACTCGAAGAAACATTTTCTCAAAATTTAAATAAAATTGGAAGAAAATCTATTTTTTCAAGAGTAGCAGCCGCAGAACCTCCTTAAAGCAAATTCAGTCGATTTTTAATTTTGTCTTCCGCCATATTGGATCCGCCATTTTGAATTTTGAAAATCTGACTTCAGATTCGTAATCAGCGACTCTAAAACCGCCCTAAAAACTCCCCGAGCAACAAGTTTAAAGCGAATTCAGTCGATTGTTAGTTTTCATGTCCGCCATATTGAATCCGCCATTTTGTATTTTGAAAATCTGACTTCCGATTCATAATCAGCGACCCCAAAAACCCCCGAGTAACAAGTTTCAAGCGAATTCAATTCAATTGCTTTTTATTGCTCATAGTTAAAACTGATTTCATTGGAAACTTTGACACTCTAATTTTCCATTTTCTTAAAGAAAGTTTAAAAATGTTAATTTTTGTGGGACAAATGGCTGTTACAAAAGTGCGATTTTAGTGCTTGGTTTGTTTACCTTTTGGTTTGTTTACATTTCACACCTTGGACATAGCTATTCAGACAAAGATTTAAATTGCGCCTTCATCGGTGATGGTCAGTCTTAATAGAATTATTTGTTATTTATTAGTTTTGTTTTATTTATTTGTGTCTTATTTATTTAATATTTATTATACACTGAAAAAAAAATTTATTTGATTTAAATAACCGATTATTTGGTTATATTCAAATAAATATTTATTTGAATCAAATAATTTTTATTTGAATCAATTAAATAATATTTGCTTCAAATACTGAAATATTTGATTCAAATACAATTTATTTAATTCAAATAAAAATTATTTGATTCAAATAAATATTTATTTGAATATAACCAAATAATCGGTTATTTGAATCAAATAAATTTTTTTTTCAGTGTAGGTATGTGTATTTATTAATTGCATTATTTATTTTTTTATTCTTCATAGCTCCGATGCTGTGTGTAACAAGTTTTACTTTCTGACAAATTTTATTTTATTCTCTGATTGTTACTAATTTAACTTCCTGTATGTAAAGGAAATCCGTGGATTTCGAAAAGCTAGAGTAACATTAAAGAATCTTTGTCTGTATGTTTTAGTTTATCTTATTATTAAATCCACTCGGACGTTAAAGACTTTATAATATACTCATAAAACACTTTTCTGACATATAATATACAATAGGATTCAAACTATGTTTTAAGAACACTAAATTCACAAGCTATTGTTATTTCAATAAGTGTTTATGAAACTTTCCAACACTTTCCAATAAACATGCACGAAGCACATTTATTGTGTTCTTAAACACGAAATTCACATGGAATAAACATTTTAGAAAACATTATTTAAACGAACTTTGTTCCAATATTGTCGACAGAACATATACAAGAGAAAAATATGCGTTCAATTTAAAGAAATCAGCTAAAATGAAGGTTCCTTTTTTTTGGGTGTGGAATTATTCATTTGACAAATGCTACAATTTGTGAATTTTGACAGCATCTTCCTTGTTCATTGGATATTGCATGGTATGGTGTATTTTGGAATGGAAGAAAGCACAAGTTATTACGGAATTTGTAAGAATATTACCTTAAAATTTCTTAAAGCCATGTGGGAAAAACCCCTCCAAAAAAGTGGTTTCTCTCCTGCCTTCTCATCAGTGCCGGCAGAAGTAGTATGGATGACATGGAGAACTCCATACTTGAAATAAAACCAGGTATGGAATTCTATACTTTACCAAATTATGAAAACTATCTGAAATGTCCATGAATTCTCCTTCATTTCAAATGTGATACTGCTTCCGCCGCCAATAATTCCACTTTTTATTTTTTATTATTAATAATGTTCAACTTTGAATAAAATTGCAAAAAAGATGTATTTTTTCACCTCTGCAACTTGATATTTTTTAAATATCTTTTAACAACATTGAAAACTTGATGGTAGAATAGAGAGCGAACAATACTTATGCTTTAATTCGGGCAATCCCGTGTACATTTTTCCCATTGATTACTATACTCTGTTCAAAGAGAGAATGACCTCGGCAAAGGGCGATTTTTCGTCTAGTTCGCGTAGAATGTTGTAAAAATGAAAAAGTTGGTGTGGTTTTTAATATAGAAACGCCTTTTTCGATAGAAAAAAATGAGTTTGAGTCGTGGTCTTAGCTCCCCTTAAACATCTGACTTTAGGTAAAATTTTTTTCTTCGGTTTCACATTTATGAGGGTTCACATTTTTCACATTTTTATTTTTTATAAAAGTGAGTTTAAAGGGTCATAAAAAATTAGAAAAATTTTTATAACATATTTTGAAAATTTTAAACATTATATTCAAAATCTACAACGTCTAACGATTTCAATGATATGTTATTTTTTTCGAAAATATGAAATTTAAACATTGATATAAATGTTAAGTTTTACGTATACCATAATAGTCTGGGAGCTAGCGACCAAAACAACTATCTCATTTCATACCGGCTGAAAATTTGAGTAAAGATTACTAAAGACATGTAATTAACAGAAACCCACGTCTGGCAGGCCGGCGCTGGGGCAGGGGGCGGCGGCGGGGGGGCGAATAGGTGAAAAATAATGTAAAATTTTCTGATTTCATACCGCTTAAAACCTTCATAACTCGAAAGTAGACACCCACACGAGTGTAAAAATGTGCGTCTGGCAGTTCTGGGGTGGGGCAAAGTACGTCTGGCAAAGGGTTAAACACGCAAAAAAAACAAAATTTTTTTTCTGATTTCATACCGCTTAAAACCTTTAGAAATCGAAAGTTTACATCCACACGAGTGTAAAGATGTGCGTCTGGCAGTTCTGGGGTGGGGCAAAGTACGTCTGGCAGCCCTTCGAAGATGCGGCAAATGTGTCAATAGGTGAAAAATAATGTAAATATTTCTCATTTCATACCGATTAAAACCTTCATAACTCGAAAGTTTACACCTACACGAGTGTAAAAATGTACGTCTGGCAGTTCCGGGGTGGGGCAATGTTCGTCTGGCAAAGGGTTAAACACGTAAAAAATCGAATTTTTTTTCTCATTTCATACCGATTAAAACCTTTAGAAATCGATAGTTTACATTCAAACAAGTGTAAAAATACTCGTCTGGCTGTCGTGGGGTGGGGCAAAGTACGTCTGTCAGCCCTTCGAAGATGTAGATTTTTATATTTGTTTAAATGTAAACTTTCGATATATGATGGTTTTAATCAATGTGAAAGGAGATTAAATTTTATGATTTTTTATGTGATTAACCCTTTGCCAGACGTATGTTGCCCCACCCCAGAACTGACAGATGAATATTTTCACAGTTGTTTGCATATAAACTTTCGATTTAAAAAGGTTTTAATCGGTATGAAATAAGAAAAATGTAGGTTATTCTCACCTATTGACCCATTTGTCGCATCTTCGACGGGCTGCCAGACGAACTTTACCCCACCCCAGAACTGCCAGACGCACATTTTTACACTCGTGTGAATGTAAACTTTCAAGTTACGAAGGTTTTAATCGGTATGAAATGAGAAAATTTACTTTTTTTTTCACCGCTTGACCGATTTGCCGCATCTTCGAAGGGCTGCCAGACGTACTTTGCCCCACCCCAGAACTGCCAGACGCACATTTTTACACTCGTGTGGATGTAAACTTTCGATTTCTAAAGGTTTTAAGCGGTATGAAATCAGAAAAAAATTTTGTTTTTTTTTGCGTGTTTAACCCTTTGCCAGACGTACTTTGCCCCACCCCGGAACTGCCAGACGCACATTTTTACACTCGTGTGAATGTAAACTTTCAAGTTACGAAGGTTTTAATCGGTATGAAATGAGAAAATTTACTTTTTTTTTCACCGCTTGACCGATTTGCCGCATCTTCGAAGGGCTGCCAGACGTACATTGCCCTACCCCAGAACTGCCAGACGCACATTTTTACACTCGTGTGGATGTAAACTTTCGATTTCTAAAGGTTTTAAGCGGTATGAAATCAGAAAAAAATTTTGTTTTTTTTGCGTGTTTAACCCTTTGCCAGACGTACTTTGCCCCACCCCAGAACTGCCAGACGCACATTTTTACACTCGTGTGGGTGTCTACTTTCGAGTTATGAAGGTTTTAAGCGGTATGAAATCAGAAAATTTTACATTTTTTTTCACATATTCGCCCCCCTGCCGCCGCCCCCTGCCCCAGCGCCGGCCTGCCAGACGTGGGTTTCTGTTAATTACATGTCTTTAGTAATCTTTACTCAAATTTTCAGCCGGTATAAAATGAGATAGTTGTTTTGGTCGCTAGCTCCCGGACTATAAAGTATCATCTTTTATGTTACATGAGTGCGAGCGAATTATGCTTAAGTAATGTACAATGCTATTTTAGTTTAGCTATTCCAAGTAGCACGTAATATTACAGTTCATTACAGTAATATTACGCTGTAATAGTACTATAATATTACAGGATTAAGAAAAATTCACAAAAAAGTTTCTTTTTATAAAATAAGAAAAAAATTTCTTCTTTAATCATTAGATATGCATTTTATAGTCATTTTTATTTACTTCATATACAAGTGTAATATTACAGTAACATTAATTATTTAATTTATTTAATTTAATAATTATTTCTTTATTTAAAATTAAGTTTGTAAAAATTAAGTTATTTCTAATATCTTTTCATACACTGAGAAAACTATATAGTCAAACTTAGAGGGTTAGGTTTTGAGTGTTAAGCCTGATTCTGTGGATAGTTAACTTCCCCCCCCCCCCCCCGAGTTAGTCAAATTAATCATTGGAGTGTCTATTTATCCCTCCGAGATGGTTACGAAAAACTTAACCTCAAATATAGTCTGTTTGTTCCTCCAGATAGTTAGTTGAATACTCCAGTTTTCTCCGTGTATATTGTACATAATTTGTATTATGTGATACCGGTCACATGTATGTGAAAATTCCGCGAAAGAAAAACACCACTGCACAAGTTGAGAACCCTTCTTTTTGAAGGTCTCAACTTCGTGAAAATGTGGTATCTTCCCTTGGGTTGACTTTTTCGACATCGACATGTAGAAAAAATTAGTCTAGCTGGGCCTTACACGTCGATTTCGCTGACCGCGCGCCTTTCTCTGTCTTTTCTATCTCTGTCTCTCTCTACTCTACGTTTCCGCTTTTTTCTCTTTCGCATTCCTCCCCAGCAAAGATTCAAAGGGCCCAGCAACCACTATAATTATATATATAGTTCGAGTTAAAATTCGTGTTAACAATTTTGAAATTAACAGGATATATTGTAATAAGGATTTAATAATCATTGATACTTATACTTATATTGTTTTACTAAGAATAATTAGTTTAACAATATTTGACTGATTAAGTATAAATATTATTATTCCTATTATTTTAATTATTATTATATTAGTGTTATTATTATTAATACTGTTAATATTATCAACACTATTATGTTTTATTGAATTGCTGTTCATTTTTTATCAATTTAATGTTAATTATTTTTCCATTGAGAAATAATTATTTTAATGTTTAAAAATAATAATCTTATTATTAATACGTTTATATTATCTTAAGTATTAATTTTGATTATTGTTTAATTAATAAATAAATTAGTATTAATTAAATAATTAATAAATCAATATTAAATTAAATAAAGAGATAAATATATTCTTTTATTTATAATATAATTATACAACGTTATGCAAATTATATGCATTATTATGTCTCAATTAGGGTAAAATGAATGTAAAATTAGATTTTTAAGTTTAATTAAGTTTATTTTATATTTTAATATTAAGTTTTAGTTACTTGTAAGCTGACTAGCAAGTTTGTCTCTTGTTATCCCTCTTACATGTATAAAAAATCTTCCCCTTCCGAGAGGCAGATTTTTTATGCATAGAGTTATTGGGTATAAAAGGCGACGAAAATGCCCAGTCAGGGAGTCACTTCGCCGCCAACCCTTGTAACGGAACTACTTCCGTAGTCTCCTCCTAAACAAAACTTTAAATAAAATTTTAAAGACCAACTTAAACTGTTGTCTCTTTTTCTTTTACCTACACTACTACACCAGCTCTTGCACTATTACCGTACACACTGGCAATACGGGATTTATTTCCTGATTTTGCGCGTGAGTCGGTACTATAGTACTCACTTCACCCCGTACGAGAGTTACGCACAATCATACGTCACTGAGAGTTGCCACTTTTGACAGTGCTTTGCGGGAATTTTTTTCCTGTTCTGAGCTCTGTGCAGGAGGCAAACTCTCGACGAAACCCTTACACCCACAAGCTATTTAACCCCAATTTACTACCACACTGATTATAGCACTACGGGAAGAAATTCCTTGCTCTGCTTAATGCGTGAGGTGGTCGAACGGGACGATGGTTTTTGGGGTTAATGGGTCTGACGTCACTGAGAAAAACCACCACCTTTGACAGAACTTCGCGGGAATTTTTCCTGTTCTGAGCTCTGTGCAGGAGGCAATTTCTCAAGACGACAGCAGTATGACTATTGTGTAACTCTCTCCCTTCCCACAACAGTACACAACTTTATTTGTAAACTTTTCCTGAATTTTATGATTAATAACAATTAATTATTAACTTTCAGACTTTGCTAAATTTTGAACTTCTCTTATAGGTGAACCATTAACCAACATCCATTTACAGATTTATTAATTAATTATGTGTAAATGCACATTTCCAACACCAGAAATGTAAACAAACCCTTCTAACCTTCAAGTTTGTTTACGTTTGTGTGTCTAAATTCCTCCTCGACTTGACGCTCGCATTTGTTTTGACAGAAAAGCTAACTCTAAATTCGGACTGGTTCTGAGCCTTTAAATCTCGAGGTGCCCAGTCGATTATCGATTATCGGACTTCGAGAGATCGATTCTCGATTATCGAACATCGAGAGATCGATATATCGCTGACGTCTCTGTTTAAACGCCGGTTACGGAGAAGCTGCCTTCCCCCAAGGCCCAGCTACTCTGACGTCACTGTCAAGGTGCTACGAAAATAGCAATCCGCTCTTTGCCCGGTCCCTTCCCTTCACACGGTGACCGGTAACATATGTACAATATATCTGTATTATTTAAAAATTAATTTTTAATATTATATTTAGATATTAGGGGGGAGTCTCCAGTTGTGAGACGGGTTTTATTTTTGACCCGTAAATTGTAAACGGGTAAACGAAATTGTAAATAAAATACACCGTTCGAAAGGTAACAGAAATACGCAACTTTTATTAAAAGAAAGTATAGTGTTTCGATAAACTCAAAAAATTTTACGATACATTTTCCGAGCACATCGCTTTTTTAAAAAAAAAAATGTCTCCAGTTGTGAGACACTCATTAAAAATTGCTAAAATTTAATAAGTTTGACATAAAACGTTTTGTTTAGTAGAAATAATTAAATATATTAATAATATATATTATTATATACTAAATAATAATATTTATTCGACAAAATATGACTATCAAATTAACACAATTTAATAGCTTCAACAAGAGCATTAAAATTGATTTCTTTTGAATCAATTGACTTTTTTCCACTTGACTTGCCTAAAAATACTAGAAAAAAATCAAAACAACATTTAAATAGTATGCCTGCAAAGTCGCATTCTTTATGCTGCCCAGATGGGTGTTGACACCGTCTCACAACTGGTGATATGCTGTGTCTCACACCCAGAAATTGGCGCTATTTTGAAAAAGGAAAATTAAATTATTTTCTACCGTAGATTGGAACAATGCAATATTGCATCACAAAATATAAGGAAAACTTAATTAACTTGGAAAAAAAGTACTTTGCATTTATTGAAAAAACGCTTTTTAGTCGATTATCACACAACAGTGTTGGTATTTAACAAAAACAGTTTATATATCCGCTTCGGCGTACACGAAAAAGTTGGCTCATATAAAAAGAAATGTTTTTATATAAACCAATCGGCTTTTTAATATTGCATGTTAAAAAAATTGACTGTCTCACAACTGGAGACTCTCCCCTAAAAATTAAATTTTTATTTATTATAAAGAACAATAGGCATTATATAATTATAAACATTCGCAACGTCTTATTAGAAATCCTTATGACACTATATTTTGAACTGTAGTTTGTTTTACTTTAAAATGTCAAAATAAAAATACTTATAAAGTATTCAATTTAACTGTCCTTTAATTATATTAATTTTCATATGTCAGAGACAAACGATATACTGTTTAAATCGTCTTGATATCAGGATTTCAAATTTAGCATTCAAATTTTGTAAAATTAATTTTTTTAAATATTTAATTTTTTATAAATTTATTAGCATTTGAATGGTCCGTTTAGGGTCTAGGGTTATAAATCACGCTTTTGTTAGCATCAGTCCCATATGGAAAAGGAGTGGTCACATCTTCCCGAAGTAGAAGAGTGAAATACGAAATTTTTACTGGATATGCACTTAAGAAAAAAAAGTAGTAAAACGCCATTTTCAAATTTTTCTCCGCCTTGAAAGAAAAAAATCTGCGCGAGCGAGGTCATTCTCTCTTTGAACAGAGTATAACAAGCTAATTTTTTGTGAGTAGCTTCATTTTGATGAGACGCCCAACTTTTTTTCTTACGAAAAATCTCCATTGTGCTAACAGGGATAGGAGGGACAAAATATGTCGATTTGACGAGTTTTAAAAATTTATTACTAACTGCGAGTTTTTTTTATTAAATGTTAAGAACATTAAGAGCATTAATAAAAAAATGTTTGTCCTACAAATGTTATAGTTTAATAAAAGAGCCCCCCCCCCTTCCAGCATGTATTGATAACGAGGTCAATAAAAATGATTACTAGGGTGGTGCAAAAAAATAAAATCGGAATTTTAATGCTCTCACCCCCTAGGATTGTTCTGTATGGAGAAAAAAATACCCCTATTGTTTTAAAAAATAAAAAAACATTTAGAGGTCGCTCAAAGCGCTCAAAGTTTCCCATGTAAGATGCATGGGGAAAAACACTTTTTCGTAGAATTGGTATAGAATCCTTGAAAATCAATATTTTTCATTCAGCAAAATCTGTTTCTCTTCAGAAAAATTCAAAGAATAGTGCTAAATTGTTTATTTAATCATTTTTTAATATTAACTATTTTTTATAGTGCCCCAAAAACCCCCATAAATTTCAAAATTACAAAAAAAATCGTTTAAAAATTTTTTTTACTATTTTTATCAAAGTTTTTTTCTAGATTATGAATAAATAACACAAAAAATATTGATTTTTAAACATTATTCCATGTAATTGCTAATTTGTTTAAACAAATTAATATTTACAAATTTTTATTTACGTCATCGAAATTACTACTGCGATAAGTTTACTATATAGAAAATAAAGTTATTTAAATTTTCGAAAAAGATAGTTTTATTTTATGTTATGTTACAAATAGAATAAGTAAAAGTTTATAATCATACAAGCCTGACTATTTACTACCCTGCTCAGTTGCACGTCCTTAACTATTCCTTAAGAATGACCATGAAAGCAAGAGTAACAAATTTTATACAAATCCAAGCACTTTTTGAAAAACTTGTCCGCGATATTGGATCCGCCATTTTGCATTTTTGAAATCTGATTCCAGATTCGTATTTAGCGACCCTAAAAACCTTGGAGAAACAAGTTTCAGCAAAATTCATACGCTGGGTTCCTCGGGGGCACAGAAGTCTTCGCATTCGCTTCGCTCGTGCTACGAATCGTTTTTCAATATTGTGCTCGGTACATAAACTCGGACTTACCTCCCTTGTTGCATAATAATTTACTATTCATGACCTCGTTATCAATACATGTTGGAAGGGGGGGACTCTTTCATCAAACTATATAACTATTATAACTATTATTATAACTATATAACTACTATATTGTTGATAATTAGTAGTTGATTCTACTAATATATGTAGTTAAATTTCAACAACAGGTATGTTGTATGCGTCTGGTAATAATTTATTTGTACTAATTAGAACGGGGTGAAAAAGCTAAGGTCCAAAAAAGCCATTTGACTTTTATTTAAAAACTGTTGAACCGATTTATCAGCCATTTAGATTATAAATACTATTAGGTAATACGCAACTTTTGATTCTAGTTTGGTTGTTGTACCTATAGTAATATAGTTTTTATTGTAATTTTAATTTTTTAGTTTCTCTGCGTATAATATTTCGATGAACTTTTCGAACATATTACAACCTGTTTAAGTGAACGGGTAATAAAAGTAAATGTTTGTACATAAGGAGAAAACTATACACAAAACGTATACAATGTTAATTTTTGTAAATTGAACTAAATTTAAAATTTATTATATCTTTTAGAAGAACTTGTCTTGGAGGTGAAAAAGCCAGGGACAAAAATCCATTGAATATTATGTGAAATTCATTTGTTTTCTGTTTAAACTAACCTTCTAATTTTACAAAATTTTCGCGTGTTTACTTAATAAAATTAATTAAACGCGACGAAAAAATAGTTCAAAGTGCGCTAAAAAAGTGAACAACGAAAAAACGGTTGCAACAAAATATGGCATCTGTGGTGAAATTTAAGGAAGACTTTAAAAAAGGTACAAAAACTTGGTAGTGCAAATCAAAAACAGGTAAACTTAACATAATATTCAATTTTCTTTGCTAAAAGCTCTTTAAAGTTTATTAAAATATTTTTAAAATAAGATTATTTGTCATGTAAATAAAGGAAAACTATAAAAATACCAAAATCTCCGTCAAGAATATTCAAGCTTTATAACTAAACTTTCAATACCAATTGGAAATTTAAAAAAAAAATGTAAATTCAGATTTTATAGCGTAAAATATAAAAGTGTGGCTTTTTCACCCCTATTTATTTAACAACAATGTAGCCGAAAATTATTTTCTAACTTATTTGATAGACATTTAGTATCCTAAATTTGAATTTTACTTAAAATTAACATTCAGAGATGTAATTAAACATAATTAATAATTTTATTAATTATTGAGTAAAATATTAATAAATAATTCATCGACCAGATTTTTCTGGACATTTTGGGCCAATCATATGATTATTTTTCCAAACAGCGAAGGGGTTAAAATTTTTTTTCATTCCTCTGAAAATGGGTGGTCTTTCAATTTTGACCGGTACTGTATATATTTTCTTTCGTAGTTCAAGATTAGTGCCTCAAATTACTTTACTTTAAATCTTTAATAAAATCATTTCTTCGCAAAATTATTTTGAAAATTGAGAAGAGCATAACTTAGTGAACCTTCCTCTAAAACTCTTCCAAATATAAACCTTAAATATTTTATCCTTTTAAAATGAGAAGTGATTTTTCATTTTCGTTTTTCCGAATGTTTAAAGATCTTTTTAAATATAATCATTTAGAAAAATTTTGCATAATTCCAAGAGCCTTTGTCAGGGTACTTTCTTCTTTTTTTCCAAAAAAAACCCGTCCCTAAATATTCTATTCTTTTTAAACGAGAAATAATTTACGAAACCACTTTTTTCACGAAAACATTTTTAAATTGCAAAAAAAAGAAAAATATTCTTTTTCTTGAAATTCCAAATATCTTGTATTGATTATTTCATTATTCATTTTTAGAATGACTCTGACTTACTGAAAGGAAACGATATTTTTCGTCAAACTCGTCAAGTCGATCAACATTCAACATTCCATTTTTATATCAGACATAAAAAAAATGATATCGGAAGTGAAAGAATTTCAACTACAAGTAAAATGGCAGAAAATAAAAATACTATTGCTCTAGCGACTAAAAATAATTCACTAAATATAAGTATTCTAATACTAAAAAATTTTTCTCTTAGTAATTCAGAAGGAGTAATTAGTTTAAGAAGTGATAGTAAATTAGATGATGATGAAAGTAATTTAAAGAATGGAAGTAACTTAAGAGAGAAAAATAGTTTAGGGGATAAAAGTAATTTAGGAAGCAGAAGCAGTTTAGTTCATGAAAGCAGTTTAGAGGGTGGAAATAATCCAGTAAACGTTAATAATTCAGTTAATGATTCGGGTGGTGCCAGTACTTCATCTAAAAGGAGTGAAAGTAATTCCGGAGGTTTAAATTTTCCAACAGATGAAAGTAGCTCGAATGTTAAAGATTATGAAGATGGACATAATTTGAATCCTGAAAGAAATTCTAAAACCGAAAGTATTTGGGAAAACGGAAATTCATCACATGACGAAAGTTCAATGAAAAACGAAAGCTTATCGATAGATGAAGTTGCAAAAAATATGAGTCCAACAAATAATGAAGATCCAAATAATAATAAAGATGCAACAAAAATTAAACGTCCAACAAGTAATGAAAATTCATTAAAAGAAAAAAGTGTAACAAAAAATGCACTAACAATGAAAAATTTTTCAAAAATTAAAAATAATTATAAAACTGCAATAATTTTAGATAATCCAATTGTTAGAATTGTTCTAAATTCTGAAAATAATACAGAAACTGAAAATTCATTAAACAATGAAACTATACTGAAAAATAATAATAATTTAAGAATTGTGAGCATTGTATTAAAGTTTCTAGAGAATACAATAACTGATTTAAATTACGAGAAAGGAAGTAAAAATCTGATAAAACACACAAGCAAAAGGACCATGATAAATAATTATTTCAAATTAATTCAAGTTTTCGAAATCTATATACATTTTATTTTAAATAGTTTGGCTAATGTGAATGATTTTAAAAGAAAGAAACATCATATATTGGATGGAGTGAAGGAGATATTTCAATATAATTCCAATAAAAGAAATAAACAGAGTGTGATCAAAGAGTTGAGGGAGAAGATAAATGAAATACTGATAGGTGAGAAAATGAAGAATGATATTAGGGAAGCTCTCGCAGAATTGGTGAAAACATTTAATGGTGATAATGAATTTAATTTAAAAGTAAAATTCAATAAGCAAGATTGAAATTAAATCTTGTAAAATATCATTTATTGATTTGGTAATAAAATATTAAGTACATTATTTATAAAATTGAAATTATAAATTGTTATTGCCATAAGTCCATTTTTAAATTCGTTGTTGTAAACTGAATAAAGTCAATCTATAGTTTGTGATGTAATTTTTTGTAAAATAAAATTATAATTGGGATAATATTATACCGCGAATTATGTTATAATTCGGAAAATATTATAAAAAAATATCAAGTGCGGTACACACGGTAATACTTATTTATTCCTTAAATTAATTAATTTTCTAACTCGTAACCTGTATTTCTTTATTATAAGATGTAGAATTTTGAAGAAAAGTAAAAAAAATTAAAAATAGTTTATATAATAAAAAATAAAGCACATTTTATATTGCTAAATTTTTCTTTTTACCAAATTCACTTGATATTATTTGATAGTACTCCTAACTTCCGCATTATATTCCATCAAAGCTAAACATGAAATCTCTTTTAATTATTTTTGTGCATGTGGGATAAAAAAGTTTGTTAATCAGTATCATTTGTAAAGCAATTTACTAATTAATCTTTTTACTAAACTCTAGGAATAGTATTAACGAATTCCAATGATTGGAAGGGTCATGGAGAGATGAGGAAAATAGTACTTTATGATACGAATTCGAGAAAGCGGAGTTTATAGAAGGGCGCAATAACGTCGCTTTTCTATAAACTCAGCTTTCGAGAACAAGTGTCATATACTACTTTATATAATAAATGCATAAAAAGTCATAGAAATTGTACGTATATACAAGGAAGGACACAAACAAGTGCACTGTTATACTATCAAATCCTCATAAACGTCTGGTCGCGCGGGGGGTTCGAGGGGTCTCCCCCCGACGAGGTCTAGGGGCAGAGCCCCGGCCAGGGGGTTCGGGTGGCGGAGCCCCCCGACTACAAAAAAACCAACTTCAAATAATAATAATAATTTATGACATTTCAAAGAACGGCATTTTCTAATACATCAAGAGACCGGACGCGTCGGGGGGCGAAGCCCCCCGAAACCTAGTCGGGTACTTAGACGTGGGTCAAATCATACCTAACAAATCAAAGTTGTCCCTCAGTTCTCTGATTATGGTAACAATTTGAGTAATTGTAGGGGAATACATGCGAATAAAAATTCCAAAAAAGATTTTCGAAAATTTTGAAAATTTGTGGTTGTTCAGGGTTTTCAAAATTTTTTTTTTAAATTTTTAAAACGCAATATCTCAGAGACATATGGATAGATTTTAATGATTTTTTTAGGAATTACTTATTATTTACAAACAATTAAAATAAAAAAAATTTGCAAAAAAAATTTTTTTTGTTTTAAATAAAAAATTAAAAAAATATTGTTTAAACAAATTTTTTGTTTATAAGCGTATCTTTAATTTTTTTCTAATAGCGATATTTTGATTCCTCAGAATTTCACGAGTATTTTGACATAAAGAAATCGATGGAGACTCTTAAATTTTCGGAGATATTGTATTTTTTGTCTTTGCGCGCAGGGCCAAAAAGCGCACTGAAGCAAAGGCTCTGTGTACAAGGTAACGGTCAAAATTACCTAATACTCGCGTAAATTTCAATCGAATTAAATTCTTTCTTTTTTAAATCAATAAGTAACATTTTATTGATAAATAAATAATATATAAATAATAAATAAGTAATAAATAAAAAATAAAACTCGTAAATTTCAACCGAATTGAATTCTCCCTTTTTTAAATCAATTAGTAATATTCTGTGAACAAAAGTAAATAAATAATAAATATTTATAAATAAATAATAAGTTATTAAAAAATAAACAAATAATTTGTCTGCGTAAAATAAAATAAACAAATTAATGTAAATTAAAAAACAATAACAAAATTAAGAAATATTTCAAATAAGTTCATAGTAGATTATTTGACTACTTTTTAACTACTCTGATTTGTTCAACAAGTCCTACATTAAATTAAACAACTTGTATTAATCAACAAAAAGTAGTTAAAATAAATCAGATAAGTAGAAAAATAAAAAAGTAATATATGATGGAAAAGTAACATTTTATTCGTTTACATAAAGCGAAGACCTAGTTCGCGAATCGAGTAATTCTTTATATGAAGAGCGCGCATGCGTAGACTCGACTTGGATAACTTCGTTTAGTCTCGTAACGCGACTGCGCGTCCGGAAGAGTGTATTTGTCAAAGAGCACTCTCCATGTTTGTAGCAAGTGATAATTGTAGAACTAGGTCTTTTTAATACTTTCAGGTTTTACTGCATGTTTATAGTGTCATTTTTGTGGTTTAAGGTTTGTTTGTTTGTTTGATTTGTGTTTTCTGTTTTTTTAGGTTTAAGTAAATGTAAATAAGTTTTTTTGCGTTTCTTTTTAATTTTTTCCTTAGGTTTAAGTTTATAATTCCTTTTTAACTATGAAAAAGACTATTAAAAAGACCTAGTTCTACAATTATCACTTGCTACAAACATGGAGGGTGCTCGAACGAATGCTGATTTAAAAATGAGACTCTTAGAACCCCCTCTTTGACACATCCACTCTTCCGGACGCACAGTCGCGTTAAGAGACTGAACGAAGTTATCCGAGTCGAGTCTGCGCATGCGCGCTCTTCATATAAAGAATTACTCGATTCGCGAACTGGGTCTTCGCTTTAGGTAAACGAATAAAATGTTACTTTTCCATCATATATGACTTTTTTATTTTTCTATTTATCTGATTTATTTTAACTACTTTTTGATGATTAATACAAGTTTAAGTAGGAAATTATTTGCTGATTAAGAATTTTAATTAAGGAAGATTTCGACTATATCAGCAATTAGTGACATCTATTAGACTTTAATTGTACTCTTTGGTTTAGAGTCAGGTGTTATTGTTAAGATAATTATTCCGATATGGTTGTCGGTAAATAATTATATTTTTGAATTTAATTAACACCTGACTCTAAACCAAAGAGTTCAATTGACGTCTAATAGATGTCACTAATTGCTGATATAATCGAAATCTTCCTTAATTAATACAAGTTGTTTAATTTAATGTAGGACTTGTTGAACAAATAAAAGTAGTTAAAAAGTAGTCAAATAATCTACTATAAACTTATTTCAGATATTTCTTAATTTTGTTATTGTTTTTTAATTTACATTAATTTTTTTTATTTTATTTTACGCAGACAAATTATTTGTTTATTTTTTAATAACTTATTATTTATTTATAAATATTTATTATTTATTTACTTTTGTTCACATAATATTACTAATTGATTTAAAAAAGAAAGAATTCAATTCGGTTGAAATTTACGAGTTTTATTTTTTATTTATTACTTATTTATTATTTATATATTATTTATTTATTATTTACTTATCAATAAAATGTTACTTATTGATTTAAAAAAGAAAGAATTCAATTCGATTAAAATTTACGCGAGTATTAGGTAATTTTGACCGTTACCTTGTATACAGAGCCTTTGCTTCAGTGCGCTTTTTGGCCCTGCGCGCAAAGACAAAAAATACAATATCTCCGAAAATTTAAGAGTCTCCATCGATTTCTTTATGTCAAAATACTCGTGAAATCCTAAGGAATCAAAATATCGCTATTAGAAAAAAATTAAAGATACGCTTATAAACAAAAAATTTGTTTAAACAATATTTTTTTAATTTTTTATTTAAAACAAAAAAAAATTTTTTTGCAAATTTTTTCATTTTAATTGTTTGTAAATAATAAGTAATTCCTAAAAAAATCATTAAAATCTATCCATATGTCTCTGAGATATTGCGTTTTCAAAATTTCAAAAAAAAATTTTGAAAACCCTGAACAACCACAAATTTTTAAAATTTTTGAAAATCTTTTTTGGAATTTTTATTCGCATGTATTCCCCTACAATTTCTCAAATTTTTACCAAAATCAGAGAACTGAGGGACAACTTTGATTTGTTAGGTATGATTTGACCCACGTATCAATAAAAAGTGTGATAATAGAATAAAAACAGAATTTTTCACGCGATCGATTTCATCAAGAAGGTTGGAAACTGTCAGAAAATGGCGCGAATCGTATAGACTTTTTTACCGACATGCATTCTAATTTGATTTTCTTCTCACAGATGGCGCATTTTTAGTTGTGCTTCCCCACCGCTTTAAATAGCAAGTCACTACAACGTTTCTGATTGGCTGTTAAATGAAAACTGTGAAATAAAAGTGTGAAATAAAGTAAAAAGTGTGAAATAAAGAGACTAGGAACAATATACGCATGCGCGGAAATATTTATATGATCGTTCGCTATAAAACGCCCTTTCTCGCACATTTTCCTTGCACCAGAAGTGGGACTTTTTATGCATGTATTATATAAAAGTTATTTTTGATACTTTAGTTCCAGTTATCAACTCTGAAAATTTAAAGGATCTACACTACCGTCGGGAATTATCGGTACGGCTGCACGCGCAGGGCCCAAAAACATACCAATCTTCAAATCACGATTTCTTTGTAAATACAAATGTCAGAAAATTAACAAATATACTATTCGAAAGATTATTAAATTCTACGATTAGTGGTACATAACTAAAAATTTTAATAATTTATACAAAGCTTGCAACAATCTACAAATTTGACAAAAAAAATTTTTAAATAAAATTTTTTTAGAAATTATTTCAACCCCTGCACATTTTTTAAAAATTGTAGGAAAATTTTGGAACTTATATAGGTGTAATCATTCAAATCTCATCTTTAATTTAAGACCAAAAGAGTTAAAAAATCTTATTCGGTTCGTAAGATATCATTATATACGTCCGAGCATGTTTCTTGACAAATGCATTGAATTAGTCGATTTTGAACTTTTTTGGCTGAAAATGCTCGGCCGTTTATCATGATATCTCTTGAACCGAATTAGATTTTTTAACTCTTTTGGTCTTAAATTAAAGATGAGATGTCAATGATTACACCTATATAAGTTTCAAATTTTTCCTACAATTTTTAAAAAATGTGCAGGGGCTGAAATAATTTCCAAAAAAAATTTATTTTAAAAATTTTTTTGTCAAATTTGTAGATTGCTGCAAGCTTTGTATAATTTATTAAAATTTTCAGTTACATATTATTAATCGTAGAATTTAATAATCTTTCGAATGGTATATTTGTTAATTTTCTGACATTTGTATTTACAAAGAAATCGTGATTTGAAGATTGGTATGTTTTTGGGCCCTGCGCGTGCAGCCGTACCGATAATTCCCGACGGTAGTGTACTAGACAACAACTTGTGATTTTCCAATAAATGCTTCACTAAAAAAGCGAAAAATAATGTCTCAAAAGTTTGTACTTTTTCAAGTTAAAAGTGTGTTTAACGAAACGGTCTTTTTAAAAAGATCAGTTTGAATATTTATGTGATTTTATTTTAATTCAAAGTTTTATTTGAGAAAATACTGATCTTTTTAACTGTTTGTTTGAAAAAAGGTTAATTTAAAAGGAAATTTCAAAGATAACCATGAGACACACACAAAATTTGTGCGTGGACGTCCCTGAGAAGGTAGGTAGTAGGATGTGTTACAATTTCAAGTCTAGGAGTAGGGTTAATTTCAGGGCAATGTTACACCCAGTGTGGAAAGTTACAGAATAATTCTATAACTATTCTAGAACAAAAAGAACAAGTTCTGTAACTGGTGAGGAACAGGAAGGTCAAAATGTCGTCCCCCTGGAGGCACAAAATAGGAACCAAAGTCTGTAACAATTCTAGAACAAAACTAGAACATTGTTTTAGAACAAATATATAACAATTCTATAACAAAAACGATTTATCATAAATAATACCCAAGCAGAAATTTAATAGTTGCATAGAACAAATAAATGTTTATGAGTATGAATAAAAATATGAATAATTAATAGAATATCTTTTTTTGCAATAAGTTTTTAAAAAATATTTTTCTTATTTTCTTTAATAATTTAAACAGACTATCTTATTTATTTAAATTAATGACTAAATTATTATTAACATTGTTAATAATTGTTTAAACTTATACTTTATGTAACAATATTCAGAATTATACAATATACACACAGAACACTTAAAACTAAGAATGAAAAATTTCGCATGCACGGGGGATCGAAACCTAGACCTACACTGCAAAAAATGATGTCTTATAAATGCCTCAAATAAAGACACTTAGACATTTAGAAATGTCTTTTGGCAATAAACTGTCTTGATCTAGGTGTCTTAAATACTAAATGTCTTAAAGTTTTAGACGTTATTGGCGTCTACTGAAAACAAATAAGACGTTTTTTCTGTCTTTGAATTTAAGACAGAAAACGAAGACGGAATAAGTGTCTTATTTTCAGACGCTTCGTTTCATTTGAGACATTTACGTGAAAAGACACTGATAAATTCAAGACATATAGAAATATGAGACACTTAAGAACTTAACCTCTTCCCCATTCAGGCGATGATTTGATATAATAATCGATTTTTAATAGCAGCTCGATATTGAGCAATTTCACACATCTTATGATCACGCGACATAACCTCAACTTTTCCAAACACACGCGGCTTACTTGCAACAATGTCGGAAGAGAGCAGAACAGTTACAGTTTACTGTTACGTCAAAGAAAGTTGTAAGAAAGTGAAGTTTATAAAAAAAAATAATGAGCCGGATTTAATCTGTTTGCTAGAAGCTCTAAATAACTTTTTAAAAAGTGACAGTTTGTGGCAGAGAATTACTGCAAACAAGTACTTGCTTCTGCAGAGGAAAGAAGGAAGTAGACTTTGCGACATCGAATTTAGCGATGAAATCGAAGAAAATTCGGATATCTACGTTATTCTGATGGATGTGGATAATTTCTCTAATGAAGGTGACTCGGGTTTAAAGAGTTGTTCTACAAACAAAGAAACTGTCGAGATTGCAAATAAACACGAGGTAAGTAAAGAAAACCTGAATTTAATATTTTACAGTTTTTCTTTTATTTCCTTCTGTTTCCAATTGTAAAATACTATTTTTGACGTAAAATAAATTCTTACTTTTTGGAATATCTAATTAGTTATAAATTGATATCAAACATAACCATAAACTAATTATAATTCTTTAATTTTAGGTCACATAAGTCAAAATTCATATTTTATATAAGGTCACTGCAACAGTAAATAAACATTATATTAAAAACCATGAATCTGAAGTTACCAACGTTGATTCAACGAAAAACTTAAAAAAAAATTTTCTCAGGATATAAATTTTTCTTGTATATTTTTAATCCAAGTAAACTCTCCAAACCCTAAAATAAAAAAAAAAAACGTGAGAAAAAAGTGATTTTTTTTTTTGCAAATTTTTTCCAAAAATTACGAAATTGTAATTAAATCAATAGTTCCTCGAACCGGTAGTCATTTTTTTCTTTTGATAATTGTTTATTCTAATGTCGAGTGCCATTAAAAAAGAATTCCAAGTCGAGGAAAGCAGTGATTTTGGTTTTTCTGTCACGGATTTTTGAAAAATCCCAGCATTTCAAGTAATTTAATAATTCCTCGCCTCGGTAGTTATATTTTTCTTTTGATAATTGTTTATTTTAATATTAGACACTATTTAAAAGAAATTTTAAGTGACTCCAAGTCGAAGAAAGCAGTGATTTTGAATTTTTTTGTGTAACGAATTTTCCAAAAATCCCGGAATTGCAAATTAATCAATGATTCCTCGCTTCGGTAGTCATTTTTTTCTTTGAATAATTGTTTATTTTGCCATTAGACGTTATTTTAAAAAAATTTCAAGTGATTCCAAGTCGAGGAAAGCAGTGATTTTTATTTTTTTTGTCGAATTTTTTCCAAAAATCACGAAATTTTAAGTAAATTAATAATTCCTCTCCTCGGTAGTCATTTATTTTTTTGATAATTGTTTATTCTAATGTCGTGTGCCATTAAAAAAAAATTTCAAGTAGTTCCAAGTCGGGGAAAGCAGTGATTTTGATTTTTTTAATGAAATTCCAGGATTTTTGGAAAAAATTCGACAAAAAAAATAAATATCACTGTTTTCCCCGACTTGGAATCACTTGAAATTTTTTTAAAATAACGTCTAATGTCAATATAAACAATTATCAAAAGAAAAAAGTAACTACCGAGGCGGGGAAATTATTAAATTACTTTAAATTCCCGAATTTTCCAAAAATCCGTGACAAAAAAACCAAAATTACTGTTTTCCCCGATTAGGAAACGTACAAAATTTTTTTAAATTTGCGTCTAATTTTAAAATAAACAATTATCAAAAGAAAAAAATGACTACCGGGTCGAGGAACTATTAATTTAATTAAAATTTCGTGATTTTTGGAAAAAATTCAAAAAAAAGAATAAAAATCACTACTTTCCCCGACTTGGAATCACTTGAAATGTTTTTAAAATAACGTCTAATGTTAAAATAAACAATTATCAAAAGAAAAAAATGACTACCGAGGCGAGAAATTATGAATTTAAATGAAATTTCGGAATTTTTGGAAAATTCATGACAGAAAAAAATTTAAAATCACTGCTTTCCCCGACTTGGAATTACTTAAAATTTTTTTTAAATAACGTGTAATATTAACATAAACAATTATCAAAAGAAAAAATTAATTACCGAGGCGAGGAATTATTAAATTACTTAAAATTTACGGATTTTCCATAAATCCGTGACAAAAAAACCAAAATTACTGTTTTCCCCGATTAGGAAACGTACAAAATTTTTTTAAAATTGCGTCTAATATTAAAATAAACAATTATCAAAAGAAAAAAATGACTACCGAGGAGAGGAATTATGAATTTAATTAAAATTTCGTGATTTTTAAAAAAAATTAAAAAAAAGAATAAAAATCACTGCTTTTACCACGTTTTTTTTATTTTAGGGTTTGGAGGGTTTACTTGGGTTTAAAATATACAAGGAAAATTTGTATTCTGAGAAAATTTTTTTTTAAGTTTTTCGTTAAATCAACGTTGGTAACTTCAGTTTCATAAAACCTATTATAATTAATCATAAAAATTATTTTTTCCGAAAGTGCTAAATTAATATTCTTTAAAAGTTTTTTTTGCTTATATAAAAGATGTGAAACAAACGTTTAAAATAAATATGTAATTTTTGTTTTTGTTAGTAATTTTTATTAATTAGTTTTTGTTTTAAAATAAATATATACATTTACTTAGCCAAACTGTTCATTCACTGGTTTTTCATATAAATTTTATATTTTTATTAATATTTTAGTTCTAGTATTATTTTATTAATACAAAAAAATTGGATATCAAAAAATTAAAACTATTTAAAAATATTATACTTATACTTTATACTCAAGATTATTATAATACTTATTTAAAAAAAAATTACACAAAAAGTTAGAGAAACACACTAATGCAGTCACCCTACTCTTTTCACTAACTTTAATTTGTTTTAATATATTATTCTTATGGTTTAAATGCAGATTAGTAATACTGACACGTTAAAAAGTTGCAACTATGCGAGTACATCGAAAACTTACAGCAATACGAAAAATTGCAACGGTACTAAAAATGTCAAAGAATCGAGAAAAATGAATCAAACAAGGATTAATAAATCTAGTGTTCCTTATCCAGCAAAACTCCCTAAACTGACACAAGAACTTTTGAATTACGAAAGAAAAAATCAAATACTCGAACAGGATAAACTGTTCATATCGTTTTGGGCATCGCATTTATTGTCTATCACTAATAGACAGCCAACTTCTAACGACTATTGCAATTATGCATCAACAATTGTAAAAACTTTTTCTACACTTGCTGGTGGTTCCAACGGTTATGTAAGTTATAATTACATATTATATTTTTTAAAATAATACTAAACTATATTCATCTAATTGTTGTATTTAAATTTATATACTGTAATATATGTAGGGACTCGTGAAGCAACAACTCAGCCACAAAATTCGAAATATGCGTTATACTGAAAAAAATACGAAGAAAAACAACAAAACAAAAAAGATAAAAATTCTAGTTTGGAGATTTCAATGGAATTTGAAATAAATCAAGATGAGTAAGTTTAACAATATATATTAAGTGATAATTCTCAATAATAATAATAATTCTTAATGTCATCCCTTCCAAACGGCGCACTTGTCCCCTTATTCTGTGAAGCCCCTCAATTTCTATTAAACCCAATTTATATTTTTAATAATTATGTTAAGTAAAAATGATTAATTCATATCACCTTAATTTAATATTAAAATAATTATTATATTATTAATATTTATTAATATAAAAATTTATTTTAATTTAAATTCTACTTTATGAAATTACGATTGATAGAAATTTGATTTTATGAATTTAAAAGAACTGGAAACTCGAAGTTCTTTTTATTAATTTCTGACACGAAATATAACCGATTAAAAATTTGTAAAATTATGTCGTTCTTATCTGCATGATCTAGTTTTTAGCATTACTAAGTTATTAACATGTTCTTAAATAATCTACTTACATTGCATTGTTTAAAACAGTTCAAATCTTTTTTTTTATTTAAGCTCCTTTTTATTGTTTTTAGATCTACAACTGAAACTGCTGATGAAAGAGATGCATTGAGTGAATTAGAAAAGTGCATCTGGAATGAAGATACTCCACATGTCAGACGTTTAATTAAGGAGACAATGGATATTCGTAAAAAGTGGATTGAAAGCGACGAAGTGACACGAACATTAGATATCATACAAAAATATCCACATCTGAAATCCTTTTCTATGGTATGTGCAGGGCTCGAAATAGTAAAAGTATTTAAAAATGTGGACTTTATGGACCAATTGCTGACAAAAATATAACCAGTCAGAGTCAAATACGAGAACATTTTACTAAAAAATATAAATTAAATTTTGTATAACTATAAAACATGAAGATATCGATAACTCCGAGTCGAAGACTCGGAGTTATCGATTTCTTCATGTTTTATAATTATTAAAGATGACCCAGTGATAAAATTATTATTTTCAAGAATTTTTAACTAAAATTCTTCTTAAAATCCAGTATTTTTAATAATTTTCGAAAAAGTTCTTTGACAATTTTCAAATCCATTTGTTTACAATATTCAGTTTTACACATTTCAATTATTCGTAAATTTTTCAATTAAATATTTATTAGAAAATAAAAACTCCAATTACATAAAAAAAATCCGCATTTAAACTTTCTCAAAAAAAGTAATTCCACAGAATTATTAGTTAAAAATATAAAAAATTAAAATTTTCAAAGATTTTAAACTGAAACTTTTTCAAAGTTCAATTATTTCTAAAAATTTATCTTTAATGCTTTTAATATTCAATTATAATCTAAAATTTCAACTGAAAACTATTTTCAAATTAATTTTTATTAGAAAATTTAACAAGAATTCAATTATTTATAAATACAAACGAGATTTCATGAAATTAGCGAAAGTTAATTTTCGACCAAAACTAAAAAACAATTTATGGAATAATTGCATGATTCTTAAAATTAAATTCTCATGAAGAATTGTATTAATAAATTTTTTAATAATTGAATTCTTTTGACGAATTTTAATAAAATTGTTAAAAATAAAAATGTTTTAAAAAAAAAATTTTTTTAAAATAATTGAAATGTTTCCAAAAATTTTATTAAAATTTTTGAAAATAATTAAATTTCTGCTAAATGCAAAATTTCATCTTATAGAACTCTATTGAATTGGAAATTCTGGTAAATAGAATTTTGAAGCATTCTTTTAATTTAATTCTTTATTTATTTTTTAGATAATGTACGAATTTCAATTGCACCAAAAAAAAGAATGTAATTTAATATACAGTAAAATTGAAGAATTTTTTGATGAATTGTCCATATACTATAATTTGAAGCTGGAATCGAAAATTTCAAAGGCCAATGTAATCGACAAGTTTCACAACGAAATAACATTGAAGAAGCTTCTCAAAGTAAACGTAAAATTATTTACGATCAGTGAGGTAAACTTTAATATGCAATATTTTTGAAAAGTAAAAAAACAAAACACTTCGACTGCTATTTAACCGAATCTAATAATATATTTATAAGGTTATATTCAACCTAATTTTCACCTAATTCTAATAAGCAATTTTTGAATAACAGAATTTTTTGCAGAAATAAATTTGATGACATTGAAATTATGTTTAATTAGATTTCAATAAAATTAAAATGTTTATTATATGTGCGAATAAGTAGAAATTCTATTAGAGAATAATTTGGTTAAAATAAAATTCGGTTTTTATGTATTTTAATGTAGTTGTTTTTATTTTAGGGAGGAAAATCCACTAAAGAGTTGCAATCAGCAGAAAATTCTGCGCCTAGAGCTGTGATATACACAGTAGAAGGAGTGATTGCTTCTGCATACATCGTGGCTGATAGTTCAATCAAAGTTAAGATTGATGAACCTACGGTAACAAAAGTGGTTGCCTGTTTGATAGCCGTGTATTACACATGGCACATTGACTATCCAACGGCATATAAAAATACACTCGAATATTTTGATTACAAATTATTTGATATTAAAATCGAGAAAAAAACGTCTCTTGAGAAATTTGATCGTAATTTAAGATTTAAATTACAAAAACTATCTGAAGCATAAAAAAAGGAATCATTTGGGAACTAAATTTATTCCATTCCTAAGAACTGTTATGAAACGATTTTAATTTTTTATTCAATGTTAAATCGCAAATTTAAGTTTATTTTTATCTAAAATTCAGTATTTTATACAAAGTATAAAATATAAGCAAACAGAATAGGAATAATAGTTTAGTAATATTTATATATTTGTTTAAAACTTCAGTATTCAAACACAGTATTATCTATTGTTATTATTGTTAAGCAAAAATGTTGTATGTCTTTGAATAATTCAGAAAAATTATTTTATTTTATTTTATCATTCGATACAACTCATATGATTAACAATGCGACTGACAATAAGACTTAAAAAATAAGGATAACTTATTTTCTATATATAAATGTTTAGCATATAAGCAAAAAGATATGTTTGTTAAACAAAAGTATTTATATTTGTAAAAGTCATTCCAAAAAGTTCAAAAATTTAAGAACTCGAACTTTTTTCCTTTCTATAAAACATAATTTTAAAAATAATACGTTTGTTACAAATTAAAAAATTTTATAATTACTTTTATAAAATAAAATTTTATTTTATAAAACTGCATTCCATTTTGGCCACTTACTCAACTGTCCTCTAATTCATCCAAAAAATTCGGTTCTCTCGTTGTTAAGCAATAAAACATATCTATCTTCTTGAAATTTAAATACTGGTAGTGGGTGTGGGAAAATCAAATTTCTAATTGGAATTTGTTACGTTCGAAACGTAACTATTTTAATTTTTTTTAAATTTTATTAAGATTATATAGAATCTAAAATGGGTAAACTTGTTAATTAAAATTAAGTACACCTTACACTAAACAAGCATAAAATAAATGCTAAGGATTAATATATATATATATATATATATATATATATATATATATATTACTCATCAATTTGTTATTACAAACCATAGAGAAAATCCATAAAAAGAAATAGTTATTTTAAATTTTCTTTTAGTATTTAAAATTACTAAATTATCGTCTCGATAAAAAGAATATGAAAAGAAATCATTTAAGGAAATGTAGCGACCGTCTCGGGAATTCGTCAATTCTGCAAAAGTAGCCACTTACACCAAGACTCTTTAAAGTACTTATAAAAAATTACTAATAAAGGAGAATACATATACACACGTGCAAAATCCAATAGAGAACAACGAACTGTATCACGCCATTTACCAAGGAATTTGCAAGCTTGCAAAAAGCTTCCTTAGTAACAATAAAGTATTGGCGGGCCGTGTGCATAAGTTTCTCCCACCTACAAAAATTGAGTCAAATTCTAAGGTGTGAACGATTTCCTTTTTGGATTAATCGAAGAGTCCTAATAATCATTTCCCGCAAGGCGGACGTTTGATTTAGTCTTAATGAGTATTTCCCGCAGTGCGGATGTTTATAATATTTTATTTGATTTTCCCGCATTAAGGCGGAGGTTTTGTTATTTTATCCCCGAAGTAAGGGTTGAATTTGTCAATTTTGAATTAATTAAATTTACAGAATAAATTATAAAAAATATTATAATTATAAAAGAAATAAATTTATTGAAAAGAAATATACATATACAAAAGTGATTAAATAATAGTTAAATTAAAAAAAAATAAAACGGTGAAAAGTAAGAAGACAAAATAGTGAAGCGATTAAATGAAAAACAATAACTAATTGAAATTTTTGTCGAATAAAGTGTCTTAATAAGAAAGTTCATTTAAAGTGATTAAAATTTAAAAGGCAGGGTATCAAATATAAAACCTTCGACCTTGTGGATTAAAGATTTTTTTTGTAATCTCATATTGTCTAAATAGTATCAGAATTAGTTACAAGTTACCAATTCGGTGATCCCGTTTTTGGAAATATTAAAATTAATTTTGAAACGTTTTTGTAATAATTCTATATAAAATAAGAATATTTAAAAGAATATCAAGGAAAAACTAAAAATCATTGAAAGAAATAAGAAATAAGACTAATCAGTAAGGAGGATTATAAGAATTGTCATAGGTGTGAATCATCTACTAAGTGAAATAAGAGATTTTTTCTTGTCTCTTACCTTTAAAAAAAAGAATAAACTACGTAAGTTTGGTGAGTTTGAACATTTAAACACTCTATACACGACAGACATATATATATATACAAATTATATTTTTTAAATATTTTTCTTCATAAAAATAATATAACTATCAATATTGGTGTATATGTTAATTGTAGATGGGAATATTATTATTGTTATTTTAATTTGTCGATTTAAGAGATTTTATATAATTGATTTACATAAAAAGGATATCTACTTGAATAATTATCGTAATTTAACTATGCGTTAATTGGGATTTCAAATGAACAATTAGAATTAGTGCATTTTTTATTCTAAATCTGTAATAAATCTTTATATTATAATTTCTACCTATGAAGTGTTTTATTACAGCGTGCTCAGCTGTTTTAACCTTTTTTTACCTTTTCATTTCATTCAAATTAAAAATACCGTCTAATCGGAGTTGTTGAAATAAATAACAAACTTAAAGGGGGAATCCTAATTTTTCAATAACAGTGTTTTATTTGAATTAAGACTATTAAAAAATTCTTTTTTAATACAGTTAAGTCCGAATTCGATTAAATTATAAAATCTTTTAAGTTAATAATAACTAAATCAATAACAATCGAATTCAAACATAACAGAATTGAATATTGGTTGATATTTTCTGATGGTTGAAGATGATAAGCATTGAATTCTTCTGAATAAGATAATGTATCTAACATCCTGTAGATGATGATAATATTTTCACCTACGATAAAGATTTCAGTAATTACTCCAAAAATAGGAAGGAGTTCGTCGTTACTTTCTGTAAGAATTATATCCTTATTTTTATATTTTGTTCCGAAAACATCAACTTCTGGTGTTCTCATAATTTGAAAATTGTGTAACTCATTTTCAGGCACATAGTTATATAACAAATTGGCATTTGGTAAATTCTCCAACAAAAAAGTTGAACCAACAGACACATCGTGACCTTGATAAAGAAAATTTTTTGACTGTTCATCTGACGCTGATGCAAGTCTTGAACACAATCGAGCTTGATTTCTGTACGCTAACGTATAGGGCATGTTTATAAAGCTGCGGACTACAGGAACTAAGGATTTGAAATAATTATGAGCTCCTTCAAATATTAAGCACCATTGTTGACGTGCTGGCCCAAACAATTTAATGTAAAAAGGAACATGATTTAAAAAGTGGAACTTTGGAACAATTATATTTGGGTAAAAATTATTAAATTCAATAATGAAAACCTCAATCATGCGAGATAATAAGTCCACAGTTTCAACATGAATTTCAAATGACAAGCAGACATTCAAAATTTGTAATAGTCGAATGTGACAAAAAACTCTATTCTTCGTTTCATTATGGTCTTCAATATCATAAAGTGGATGAGTCCACTCGGCAATCAAAAATGGCAAACAATGAGCAAGACCGAACATTTGTGAAGCACTTTGTCTTAGAGATCCGTCTTCTTGTATATGTTCCGGAAGAATGCAAGCTGGTTTATTCACTTTAAAATAATTAAAATAAAAATTCGATATTCGAGAGTTCAAGTCATCAACAGTAAATAGTTCAACATCATAAATTAAATAACGAAGCAAGGCTCGCATTGATGTTTCAACAACTCCCAAGATTAGGACGTGCATTACGTCTTGAGGAAAACACTTTGTTATGTCAAAATTTCGAATCCCATTTAATGGACTACTTCCATTCACACCGTATCTTCTTTGCCAAAAATTTCGTAGTCTTGCACGTAGATTCGGTTCACTCACGGCCTCCACGTGGTCTTGGTGTGTGGCTGCATCACGAAGATTAAAATTGTTTTCTTTAAAACTTAATTTCCACTCAGTTTGCGTAGTAAAACATGTACGACATGGACGATAAGCTGATACAGACATTTTAAATCCTCCTATTTCAGCTGCCGCTGGCGTGTCTCCTGCCGCGAATATTACTGTACCCTTAAATCTTTTTTCCTGGTTATTAATAACAATCTGAATTCCTTCGGTCTCTAAAATTTGTATGTCAGATACGAATTGTTTTAGTATGTTTGTCAAGCCATGCTTTTTCACAACGGTTGTCTTTACTATTCCGAGTAATTGAATAACATCTTGCTTACTTCGGAATTCTGGATGTATATTGGCAATAGTCCAGTACATCATATACAATTTCTCTTTTCTGGAACTAGCACCAAGAGGATTTGCTATACCCAATTCGTCAATGTATAAAATTATTGCTAGAGAGTGTTCATTATTTTTAAAAAAATCATTGTCTTTATAATAGGACCCATCCAAAACTGTTCTTAATAATCCATTTTCTGAGTTTCTTGGATTTTCTATATTTTCTCGTATTTGACGGTTATTTAATAAATTTTTTAAACTTTGAAGGAAAGGAACCAGCACAGCACAATCATCGACCTCAACAAGGTCTACAAAAGGGGCTGTTTTTGTCCGAATCCACCGATGAGATGATCCCACTTTAATTTTCTCGGGTAGTACCATGCCGAACTTTTCTATTAAACATTTGTCCAATAAATACTTTGTTTTTATTGCAGAAAAAAATTCAGTTGGCTCCAGTTCTTGAAATATTTGAGATATAAGACGGATATTTATTAGACCTGTATTAATGTCAATTTGTCCTTTGATTTCACTCTGTAAAACATAAATTATACATAAAATTATTTCTTAATGTTAAAATTCCTCGTATCAATAATTATATACTTTTACCGTATTTTTAGAATTCATAAACAAACATTTAAAAGTATTTTAAATATCATAAACATAAATAACATAAACTACATTCTTACCAAAATTGTGCTAGAAAATAATTCTAAAATATCTTGTAATCCATTAGTTATTTCAGTAACTGCAATTCCTGATATTCGATAAGTTTCGCGCATGTTGATAAGAAACTGTGCAACCTTAAGTTGCATGGAATCTACTTGATTTACAATTTCAATTTCTAAAAAACATAAAATAAAAACATTATTATTGTTTAGTTTATTAAATTATTATTTATAAAGTTGGAAAACTATTTTTAATTACCTGCATCTCCTTGCTCATTTTCATCATCGTTTTGATAATTGACATTGAATTCATCATTAATTATATTAGCATGTAAATGATGATTTTGTAAAATATGGTATTTAAACATTCTCCACTTTTTGAATGTGGCACCGCATCCATTTAGACTACACTTAATTTTGAATTTCGGATCATTTTGATGATATTTAATAGTATGTCTAACGAGCAATTGAAAAGGATTTGTTGTAAAATAACAAAGCAAACATTTTTCTTGATCCATTCTTAAAAGAAGAATTCTGATAATCTGTAATATTACACTTGCATTTGCACTGTAACGATAATAGACAAGCACTTAAAACTTAGGTTATGAGCACTTCGTCGAAACGTCATTGGACAATTTTGTTTAGGAATCAAAAATTAGTTCAAAATTATGGAAATCTATTTATTTAATAATAAATAAAACATTAATAAGTTTTAATATATAAATATATTATTAATATATATTTTTCATTTTTCATTTTATCATTAATAATTAAATTTATAATTTAGATTTTAAAAATACCGCCATTTTATGACAATCGAATCTAAGGAATCGATAGATACTACAAAATCGACCCCTTCTACGTTAAAATTAAATTTAAGACATATATAATGTCTTGGATGAAGACATTAGGTATGTTTTCGTTGCCTGCACTTCTTACACTTTAACACCTAACCTGCACTATGCTGTTCTCTTTGCCGGATGTGACGTAATTTTACCATACATTTCGCTACACTTTCTGCACCTACTCTTGAGGTGGTGTAAAAGTTACACTTAGTGCAGGCAACGAAAACGTACCTATTTACATAAGACACTAATAATCGTCTTAAAAATGACCACATAAACGTCTTAAATCAAGACATCAATTTTTGCAGTGTAGAGGACACAAGTCGAATACGCATACCGCATAGCCACGCAAGCTTGGAAGTGATTTTACTTCAACTTCCTTTTGAATTGTGGGACCGGTTATGTGCAGTGCTAAAATTATAAATTGAAATGTAACATACTTAATAAAAAAATAACTATATATGGGGCATTCCAGGCCAAATCGGAAATTATTTTGCTTTTGCATCTCAAATTTTTTTTAAACATTTTTTTCTTTTAGTACTCTTTGAATTGAGCTACCTTGAATTTTTTCAAATTTTTTCATAAAGCGGTTCAGGAGATACAGATTTATGAAAAATGTTGTTTTTTACGTAAATTTTTTTTAAATGCTTATAACTCGGTCAAAAATTGATCAAATTGGACGTTTTTATAATGAAAAGTTTTGTTTTCACACGTAGTTTTAAATAAAAATATTTTTGAGATGCAAAAGCAAAATAATTTCCGATTTGGTCTGGAATGCCCCAAATATATATATATATAAATATATATATATATAAATTTTTTTATTACAAATAATAATATATAATTATGCTACAAATAATAACAAATTTTAATTAATTAGTTAATAATAATAATTTATTATTGTATTTTTATGATATACCTATTAATTAATAATTGATAATAAATTAATTAAATATTTGATGTTATTGTTGGTGAATAATGTTTTTAAAAATCTTGAAAATTTATGCAAGGTGACAGTGAAAAATTATTTAATTTTTCACGAATCATCGATACGAGTCTTTCTAAGTATCTAAATTTAAAAGATTTTTTGTAATTCATGCAAAAACGCGGCTGCACTCTACACTTGTAAAATACTTTTATAAAATTTAATAATAACATCTTTCCGTGTAGTGAAAATAAACACGAGTTTATAGTGAAAGAACAGTTATATTAAATTTTTGTAACAGTGTTGTAGAACACTGTAGGAACAATGTTACTTTAAAATTCTATAACTAATTTAAAACAAATGTTACATGTCTGTTATAGAACAGATACAGAGCAACTGTTCCAGAACAAATTTAGAACAAAGCTCTAGAACTGTTCTATAATAAAATTGTAACACTTATTCTAGAACACTGTTCTTTTTTTGGTCTAGAACAGTTATAGTACGTGCACACTGGGCAGTTTCGAGACCTGACTGTACTACTATTATTACTGCTATTAAATGTCAAATTATAATAAATAAAAATTAATTTACGATTGCAAAATATTATTTGTCGATTCTTGCGCCTAATTAACAATATATTTATTTCATATAATAATTACGAATTTAATCATGGCAATTATATATTGAACTATTGAATGACATTAGAAACACTACATGCACACCGAAATTCTCCGAATTAACCCTTGACATATACTTTATTAGGAAGTTCAAAAATGGTAATCCTAATTTTAGATTCATAGTTAATAATTAATAAGATAGTAATTACATAGGTAATAGAAAGGTCGTGGGCTCGTATCCCACCAAACTTCCGTTTTTCTGAGTTCTTTGATAATTTTAAAATTATTAATTGATTTCGAAAATATTTTTCAGAAAAAGCATGTTTCTGTATTAGGACAGTTGTACTGCCGATACATGAAATTGAAGGAGCTTAAGTGAGAAATTGATTTGGAGAGATTGTTAACTTCTTCCATCTTTAATAATTAATTTAATTAAAATATTTGCACCTTAATAGGTGCCAATAATACATTCTCAAAGTATGTAAATTTTACATTTGTACACATACTTTTGGTCCAGGATCCCGTGTACATTTTTCCCATTGATTACTAACAAGATAATTTTTTGTAAGTAGCTTCATTTTGATGAGATGCCCAACTTTTTTCCTTACAAAAAATCTCCATTGTGGTAGCTAACAGGGATAGGAGGGACAAAATATGTCGATTTGAAGAGTCTCAAAAACTTATTACTAACTGTCAGTTTTTTTATTAAATCTTAGGAAAATTAGGAGCATTATTAAAAAAAATTGTTGTCCTACAAATGTTATACTTTAATAAAAGAGTCCCCCCCTTCCAGCATGTATTGATAACGAGGTCATTAAAAATGATTACCAGGGTGGCCAAAAAAAAGTAAAATCGGAATTTTAATGCTCTCACCCCCTAGAATTGTTCTATATAGAGAAAAAAAGTGCTAATATTTTTTTGAAAATAAAAAAAATATTTAGAGGTCGCTCAAACCCAAGTCTCAGGTCGCTAAAAATTAAAGTGTTTAACTATATCAACCGCACGGACGATGAAGAAGTTTTTACCCTTTCTCTTGTAATTACAAGGAGGAAAAAAAGGAAAAAATTTCCCCTTCCACATGTTGAAGGTCCAATTGCTGACATGAGACTTCTTCATAAATTTGTCATAAGTAATATTTAAGGAGTTTCTATCACTTAAATCAACTAACCAAAACAGAAACCATTATTTTGTGATTTGACTTGCTTCGTACTTTGAAACGTCTGGCAACACAGAATTTCTTTAATCGTGTTGCAAATGGTTGCATTACTTATTTACATTTAGCTTTGAGTTGTAAATTGTGTGTGATGTTGCTAAACGTTTAGATAGCTGTTCAATATGCTATATAACAAGTTGTTCATTTCATGATCATTTAGCTTCCTTAATATAATATATACCAATTGCTAATTTTTTTACTATAGAAAAATTATTTCAAAGTATTAAGAATTTATTTCAAAAAATACAAAATTTGAATTTTTTGTTAAAAATAAAAATATCGGTAATTTGATAAATATTGATAAAATATGTACTTTATAAACATGAATCGATTCGTTTTCATGCCAGGAATATAACTTTAACAAAAATTAATGAAAATTTTAATAAAGAAAAAATTTATTTCAAAACTTATGTATAGGTTATTAATAATTCACTACTAGCAATCAAAAAAATTAATTAAAATTTATACGAAATAAACAATTTCTTGATTCTTGCAGAATTATAATTTGTGTTTCCTCAAAGGCTTATAGTGATGTCGATTTTTTCATCAATTTTTTAATTTTTGAAAAAAATTTGATTTTTGAATTTTTTGAAATAACTTTTTTCTTTATTAAAATTTTAATTGATTCTTGTCAAAATTATATTCCTGGTACGAAAACAAATCTTTTGTTGTAGGTATATAAAGTATACATTTTATAAATATTTATAAAATTAATCACTATTTTTATTTTTAACAGAAAATTCATATTTTGTATTTTTTGAAATCTTATCTTAACACTTTGAAATCATTACTCTATAATAGAAAATTTAGCAGTTGGGATATACAAACTTTTAATTTCACCAATGATTTGAAAACAGTTTAAAAATTATATTTATGTCGTGGACTTCTTTTTTCATTTTGAAGAAAAAATTTGTAATAATTACATATGGCTTAGCCTGGCCGCGATTTGTTAAGCTATTTTTTAATCTGGTGATATTATTGAGCACCGGGCAGAAAAAGTTTCCTTTTTACCTAAAGAAACAAATACGAAAATACTTAAGTTGATCTACAAATAATTAATAGACCCAAAAACCTAATAATATTATAGAAAAAGAGATTTTATTGACATTTTGAATTTTAATATTAATTTCATAAAGTTTTGAATATCTCGGACTATTTTTTATGAATTTTTATGAAGTTTACACATTTTTTAGGTAAAAAAGTGTACTCCAAAATAAAAATAATGTTATTAAAAAAATTAGTTTTTATATAAAAAATCAGTCGGAGAAGCAGGCGCAATGCGCCTACATCATAGGGTTTCGTGGCGTAAAATGATAAATAAATAATAATTTAATAAATTTTTTTTAATGAACAACTATTACCCTAGCAACCGTTGTTATGACAACCATTAACATGGCAACAAATAACATAGCAACCATTACCATAGCAACGATTACTATGGCGACGGTTGTTATAACAACCATTACCATAGCAACGGTTGCCATGGCGACGGTTGTTATGGCAACCATTACCATAGCAACGGTTGCCATGGCGACGGTTGCTATGGCAACCATTGCGTTAGACTTAAGACGTAAGGCCTTAAGACTTAAGGCATAAGACTTAAGACATAAGACTTAAGACTTAAGACTTAAGAACTACGGACGGACACCAGAGTCTCGCTATAAGGGTTTTGGCCCTTGGCCAGGTAACCCTAAAAATGTAAAATTTTTTTTTTAAATTAAAAAAATTTTTTTTTTATTATTTACTCCTTTCTGAGAACAATGTTATTAACATATTCGGAATCCTTATGAATTCATCTCTTATTTAATAAAACAAAATTGACGAAGACTCTTCTGGTTCCAAGTCATTTAAGGTATCTCCAGAATAAAATTTTTTTTTTAAATTAAAAAAAATTTTTCTTATTATTTACTCCTTTCTGAGAACAATGTTATTAACATATTCGGAATCCTTATGAATTCACCTCTTATTTAATAAAACAAAATTGACGAAGACTTTTTGGTTCTGGAGATATTGAAGCTTTTGTAAAAAAAACTAGCTGCAGCAACAAGGTGAGCTTTGAATAAATACCCAAAAGTTCTTGCCTATCCAATTTTTTTTGGTATCGTTTCAGTAAAGTCATACAATAATTTTAAAACAAAAACGAAAAAATTGGGGTATGACATTTTGAATAAACTCAGTTTTTCGATTTTTTTCATTTCGGATATTTACAAAATTTTCATTTGTTAGTGAGTTGGTCAAATTTTACCAAAATTGAGTAGAAATAGACAAAACTTCGATAATATAGAAGAATTTAACTACAAACATCTAAATTTCAAATGGTCTTGCATATTTTCGGTATAACTGGATACGAATTCTATGTCAGATCACCAAAATTAAAAATAGCGGATCGGATATGGCAGACGATTTGGTAAATTTGACATCGTATTCGCATTCAGTTGTACCGAAAATACGCAGAAGTATTTGAAATTTATATCCTGGTTTGTAGTAATATTTTTCTTTATTATCGAAGTTTTGTCTGTTTTTACTTAGTTTTCATAGAATTTGTTAAACTCAGTAAACAGAATGAAAGATTACTCAGACCCAGTGTGCATGTACTATAACTGTTCTAGACCAAAAAAAGATGAGTGTTCTAGAACAAGTGTTACAATTTTATTATAGAACAGTTCAAGAACTTTGTACTAAATTTGTTCTGGAACAGTTGTTCTGTATCTGTTCTATAATGAACATGTAACATTTGTTCTAAATTAGTTATAGAATTTTGAAGTAACATTGTTCCTACAGTGTTCTAGAACACTGTTACTAGATGTAATATATCTGTCCTATCACTATAATCACGTGTTTCTTTTCACTAGGGTTCATATATAAAACATACATTTATAATTATTTTTTTTGTATTAAATATGTTGCAGTCAATTTATTATTTTAACACTGTATATAACGGTCCCACAATTCAAAAGAAAGTTGAAGTGAAATCACTTTCAAGCTTGCGTGGCTATGCGGTATGCGTATTCGACTTGTGTTTTCAAGGTCTAGGGTTCGATCCCCGTGCGTGCGAAATTTTCCATTCTTAGTTTTAAGTGTTCTGTGTATAATTCTTAATAGTGTTACATAAATTATAAGTTTAAATAATTATTAACAATGATAATAATAATTTAGTCATTAATTTAAATATAGATAGCCTGTTTAAAGAAAATAAGAAAAATATTTTTTTAAAACCTATTGCAAAAAAAGCAATTCTATTAATTATTTATATTTTTATTCATACTCATAATAATCATAATACTCATAATCCACAAACAATATTCCGAAATATTCAAAATTTTATAAAATTAATATTAAAATTCAAAATAGCGTATCTTCAACAATTTTTGAATTTGTTTAAAAAAAAATTTTAGGGAAAGTAGTCTCTTATAAATATAATATATATTCATATTATATATATTATATTTGTGGTATAACTATACAGAAAAGAACCATTTTTTTAAAGAAACATTGAAAATTACTCTAAAAATTCAATAAAAATTTTTTTTCACATTCAATCAGTTTTTGGGTCTATTAATTATTTACACATTCACTTTATTATTTTTGTATTTGTTTTTTTAGATGAAAAGGAAACTTTTTTAGCCCGGCACTCATTGATATTAAATAATTTTACAAAAATGGCCAGGCTAATATAGCTACTGTAACCCTAAAAAAATATTTATCTAAATAATATAAAAAAACTAATTTGGCTATGCACCACAAAAATATAACCTCAAAAATTAAATAAATATTTTTTTATCAACACACGAAACCACCAGGTTAAGTGTCAATAAATAAATAAATTTTTGAGATAAACTAATTGATAATATACGAGACTACCAAGCTAAATAAAATCAATTTTTGTATTTATCTCAAAATTAAATTAAATGAACTAAATTAAGAACAGTAAATAAATTTTAAGTTACACTGTCGTTGCAAAATAAAGGGAATTGAAATACCAAAAATCAAATCACAAATTATTGTTGGGCGCCAGACTGAGTCAAAATACAAAAAAAATTAATTATAAAAATAAGGAAAAATATGCAACGACTTTAAAGTTACTCGAATACTCAAAAAAGTAAACAGTAGAGAGGGGAGGTTGTTATCAATAAAGACTGAAAAACTAATTACCTACAATCAATATAAAATAAATCACAAAATTCACATAAAATTAGTCCAAAATTAACAGTAATCAAAATAATAGTTTGAATATTCAAATTAATAACTTCTTATTGTATATGAGGCATTCCATTTCAAAACGACCCCCTTCGTAAACAATTGCAAATGTAAGACAATTTTTAAATGAATATTTCTACCATTCTGTAGAACCAAATTACTTTTTATATTAGTGATTTCGAAAGTAGAATTTCTGAACTTTCTGATAATAAAAAAATATATTTTTTTAATAATTTAATTTAAATAGAAAATTGAGTTTAAAAGTTAAACTTTGAAAAATCTCAAAACACGTTACCTCCGATTTTAATAAAATTCATATTAAACGAAAGCTTGAATATTCTTCTTTTTATTTATCAAACGATAATAATGGACATTTCAGTGGATTTTAAAAAAATAATTAAATTTTACAAACATTTCGAAGGTTATATTGAGAAAACCATTTATTAAGTATAGGGCGGCATTTGTTTTTTCCCAATTTATGCATAATAACCATCTAAATGTCTGTAAAATTTAATTATTTTTTTAAAATCCACTGAAATGTCCATTATTATCGTTTGATAAATAAAAAGAAGAATATTCAAGCTTTCGTTTAATATGAATTTTATTAAAATCGGAGGTAACGTGTTTTGAGATTTTTCAAAGTTTAACTTTTAAACTCAATTTTCTATTTAAATTAAATTATTAAAAAAATATATTTTTTTATTATCAGAAAGTTCAGAAATTCTACTTTCGAAATCACTAATATAAAAAGTAATTTGGTTCTACAGAATGGAAGAAATATTCATTTAAAAATTGTCTTACATTGGCAATTGTTTACGAAGGGGGTCGTTTTGAAATGGAATGCCTCATATATTAAGTTTAAATATTCATTTGTCACGGAATTCCAAGATTATTTACAAAATATGTCAAAAAGAGAATAAAGAAAATGTCACTGAAATATATCACACGAATATTCATCAATGCTTGTTTAGTTGTCACTTTAGAAACAATCTTCATCTTTTTTCTATTTCTTCAACAAACTCAAAACATCCAAAAACAATCAGGAACGTAGTAACATGAATTTAGGCCAAAATTCTTGAATTCTTCTTACCAATTGATAATTTGTTTAATTCAGATGATAATTAGTAAAAAAAAATTTACTAGACTCTCCTTCATTATCCTCAAATACAGGTTAGATGTAGACACGACATGAAAACACAACGGGCATAAAATCCAACATTCGTCCTTATTTCTTAGCACTAGGTTCGTATGACGATTTAAATGGGCCACTGTCATAGGAGCTTCGAATATAGGAGACGAAAGGCTCAGTAAATTCTACCAAGGTTGTAAAATAATTTCATGAAATGTGGGAAATCCAATGCAGAAAGACATAAACACAACAATCAATTGAATCATATCTAAAATAATAAATATCCAAAACTGTGCGAAATTTAATGCAGAAAGGCATAAACACAACAATCGATTAAATCATCTCCAAAATAATAATAAATATCCTTGGACATATCACATGTCAAAAGGGCAGTAAAATTAAATTTAATCCAAAATCTTGCAAAATAGTATCATCCGTCAATAAATAAAATATTTCCAAAATATCCATTATTCAGTCGGTATTATCCCACGTTGACTCAAGAAACAGGAATCAGAAACGGAGTTTTACAAAAATACAAAGTTAATATACTTAAAAATCTAATTATAATAAATTAATCAATCTTGGAATATCCGTTGCAACCACAGAATTGTAATAAAATTAATAGCAAATTAAACAAATTATTATTTAATTATTTAAATTCAAAAATATATCATTAATAATTTATTAATTCAAAACATTTTGAGTTGTAAAATTAAAATTAATTTTAAAGAATTACATTACGTAATATAGAAGTATTGACAATGGAAGTACTTATCCGGGTATTTTAATTAAATACTTGAAGATTAGGATTGACTGCGTCAAAGGAATGGGTTATAAAAGAGCTTGTGCCTCAAGTTATTTGAGCAATTAAATGCCTGAGGAGATTGCAGTTTCATATACTTGAGTAGATAACAAAGCTTTGCGACGTTACGCGACATATAGGGTCAGAGGACTAATTCGTAAACTATTTTCTTCTGACAGGATATTGTTCATTTCACTTTCTATGAAAAAATATCACACTCTTCCTCTACTCTCTATAATACACAATGAATATTGATTACTGATTAACCACTTATAGATATTATTTAGATTTTATGAAAAAAAGGACTAGTATAATATTTGTAGATATTGTTATTATATCCTTAGAATATCCTACAAAGCGAACAATTTTAATATTTTTAAGGGGGATTACTCATGAGAAAAAAATTTTTCTTCGAATTTTTTTTTGTTGCTTTTTTAAAATCCTTAATATCTCTAGAATAAAGGTTTGAAATATAATTACGAAATTTAGCTCCTATCAAAAGTTATAGTACATCACACTACCGTCAAAGTGGCACCACGCACATGGCCCAAAAACATACCAATCTTGTAATAATGATATTCCTGTAAAAACGAATGTCAGAAACTTAACAAATCTACCGTTTGAAAGTTCATAATATTCTATGTTAAATGATATACAATTCGAAATTTTAAGAAATTACACAAAGATTTTAATAATGGACAAATTTTAAAAAGAAAATTAAAAAATTAAAGTTTTTTTGACAATTTTTTAAACTCTGGCATATTTTTTAAAAATAGCGAGATATCATTATAAATATCAGTTCATGTTTTTGGACAAATGCATTGAATTACTCAATTTTGTATGGTTTTTGACAATAAAAAGGCTCGCGACGAACATGAAAAGGCTTATCAGGAAGCTTATAACTTACTTTATTGACCTAGGATAGCAAATTAAAATTTGGTAAGCTCTTATAAAAACCATTTAACAAAAAATCTGAAAAAATCGTACTTAAACTTTAACTTTGTATTTCCTAAAATACTGCTTTTTAAATCGGTTTCAGGGATTCTGAGTAAAGAGATGGATGTTGCTGTTTAATTTTTTTTGCATATTGTTAATAAATATGTTCTTTAGTGGGTATACCTAAAAAATTTGGAAAACAAATTTTTTAATACTTTTTTTTAATATAAAATGTCCAGAAAGAAAGGTCATTTTTCAAATTTTTTGTTAAAAGTAGTACCATTTTTTTAAATTTTAATTGTTTAACCTCTTGGCTGTCAACGAGATTTCCACTGTTTGGGCCAAAAGTGTGATGAAAAAATTTATAATGGATTTTTATGAAACTTGGTTTCCTATGGTTTCTGGGGTCGCTGAGTACGAATCTGAGAACAGTTTTTCAAAATTCAAAATGGCGGATCCAATATGGCGGACGACAAAATAAAAAATTAATTATAATGGCTTGAAACTTAATACTCGGGGATTTTCAGGGTCGCTGATTACGAATCTAACATTAGTTTTTCAACATTTAAAATATCTGATTGAATATGGCGGAAAATTTTTTAAAATTTATTGAATTTGTTTGAAACTGGTTAATCTGACATCAGTATAATAATTTTTGGTAAAATCAAATTTCGTTAAATACCCTGACATTAGCTGGTGAATTTAATTTTTATAGTTTATTAAATTTTTTAAATTCACGCCTCCAGAATGTATCACGAGGAGGCTGTTATAGGATTTTACATTCCATTTTCTTATTTTTTAAAAATTTGTATATATTTAAAAAATTTTTTTTTATATACTAGATTATATACTAGACGCGTCGTTGCATGCAGCTACGTAATACTAAAACCCCCAAGTAACTTTCAAGTCAATCCAATTAATTTTTTATTTTGTCGCCCGCATTTGTATCAGCCATTTTGAATTTTTAAAAACTGATTTCAGTTTCGTAATCAGCAACCCTGAAAACCCCCGAGTATTCAGTTTCAAGTCAATCTGATCAATTTGTTTATTTTGTCGTCTGCCATATTGAATCCGCCATTTTGAATATTAGAAAAATAATGTCAGATTTGTAATCAGCGACCTCAAAAACCCCCAACTATTCAGTTTCAAGTCATTCCAATCATTTTTTTTTTTATTTTGTTGTCCGTTATATTGGATAACCGGTTTCAGGAACAGTTAAGAAGTTTTTAATCACCTTTTTTAAGTTGGTCATGAACACTTTTGGCCAGTCTTAGTTTTGCGCATATATGCGTCAGCGACAGTCAACGGGTTAAGGTAATTTTAGGTATAACCACTAGATTAGTACCTCAACTGTAAAAGTTCTTTTGGGTTTTATTTTAGACCACTGGGGACGGCCCTAGACCTGCAACCGCGGAACGCCTCAAAATAAAAGCATCGATTTTGACGCCCTCTGCAGCCTAACATAAAATATAGAATATAATTTTTTTATTGTTTTTAATACTTTAAATTATACTTTTTAATATACAAGAAGGCTTTTAACTTTTATAATAAAATAAGCGAGAAAAAAAAAGTTGAATTTTGACATATTTTGTACACTTCTCATGAGGGATCCCCCTTAAAAAAGTATTTCATTTTTACATAGCTTACAATATGTATTAAGAAACAATAAAAATGTCTTGTCTTAAATATTTTCGTCAAACAAAATTTTTAAAAACCGTCCAATTTAAATGCGCTCAGGGTGGCGTAACCCCTTAAGAAATAAACATATCTTTCCTCTTTTATACATCTGAATCCTATTTCAAGATACACTTTTTGTAGTTTTACACACAACATACATAATTTGAGACAGAAATTCACAACTTGACCTAAACTCACAATTTATTACAATATGAACTTAACACACTATTTAACATTACACATGCATACAAACAATCATAATATACATTTAAATGTTGATTTAAATTTCCTTATATACAAAAATGATGAAATTATCACCGCTTGTGAGAGAAAAAATTAACTTTTCAAGTAGGCATAGCGAATATTCAGTGGAAAAAAATGTTTAATAACCTAATTACATTATTTTATAAATCTTCTTTAATCTTTATTTTTATCATTGTTAAATAAATTATTTTTTTTAGTTTAAGGTATGATATTTTTATATGAAATGCAAATGCTATTAAATAGTAGAAATATATTTTCATTTTGAAAAATGCATTTTAACAATATAACAGCTAACATTTTTAAATTTAGTAAGTATGACTACAATTTTACTGCACGGTACTGTCAATTTTACTGCATAGCACTGTCAATTCTATAGCACGGTACTGTAAATTCAGCATCTGCTTTTGAACGTATTTGAATACATCGTTTATATTACAAATAAGAACACGTGCTATTGATTCAAAAGCATATTTCATCGTTTAAAATATACATCTATACAAACTGTAAATTCTATTTATTAATTTATCAAAATTTTATTTAAAATAATAGCAACAATTAGGGTCAATTAAGGTAAATGTAAACGGAATATCTATGTTTCACCAAAAACATTAGTTTTTTTTTGTTAAAAGGTAAAACGGACGGATTTCTTTTGCATGAACTTGTTGCTAGTGTTCCCTAGAAAAATTTTATGAGGTACAAAGAAATATTGATGCACCTGAATCGCCTAAAACTGTCTGTTTACATTTACCCCGAGATTTTGAAATTTTCCTAAAATTCGGGGTAAATGTTAACACCACTGTAGTTAAGCGAGGTTTAAGAAACAAGTTATTTCAAGTATACTACTGTTTTAAGGGATGGAAAAACTAAAAAAAAATTCTTCGTAGATGTATAGTAAATTAACCAGTTGACTGATAATGTATCATATAAATAAACAATCAACCATTACAAAATTAGTAATGTAAAAACTTGAATAACTTGAACAAATTTTAATAGATTTTCATTCAACTTGGTAAAAAGAAGTTTTTAAGGTTGCTGAATAAGAATCTAAAATCGAATTTTCAAATTTCAAAATGGTGGATCCAATATGGCGGATGAACCTAAAAATAATATTTTTAAAAATTGATCACATTTTCCAAAAATTTTTTTTTTTAATCAAATTTTTTTTTTTTAAAGACGACCTAATTTCCTTTTCTGTGTAATATTTACATTGCCAAATTAATGAAATTGTGAAATAGAAGCAAATTTATTCAATTATTTTCTTTTAAAATGTAGTTGAAGTTCTGTTTACATTTACCCCGAGTTTTCGAATTCTCGGGGTAAAAGTAAACACTTAATTATTTATTAACTAATTGACGAAAATCAAAAATCAAAGTCAATTTTTGTTAGGGCATTAATAAGGAAGAATTACATATTTTTGTTTGATTTTTAAATTTATTTTTATGCAAATGCGAGACAAAATACTGAAACAGTAAAATTTTGATTTTCAATCTTTTTTGCATTAAAAAATAACTTACACTATAGCATTGCCAATTGTCAAAATAAAATATTGGCAATACTCAGAACATCTTGTAGGTGAGCTGAGGTAAAAATATTGACGTCGTACTTATTTTTAAATTTGTAAATTTAGCTGAAACATCTACACGGAGAAAAAATTTATTCGTACTGATTACAATAGTCTATATTACTGCTCGGATATGTGACCACTTTTTGTTATGATTACTATAGCTGTTGTAAGGAGTACAAACATGAAGGTATCCCTTACAACAGCTATAGTAATCGTTCCTACTAAATTCTTAACACATTACATACACTGTAAAAATTTTTCGAAATTTTTCTTACTGAAAAGTTAGAAATATTTCGAAAAACGTTGAGAAAATGATTTTGCTATACCAAGTTCGACATTTTTCAAAAAGTATAGAATAAATTCGAAACTTTTTCGAAATTTTTCGAAAAGTGAGTAAGATTAAGTATATTTCGTAAAAAGTTCGAAATTTTTCTTACTGATTTCGAATTTTTTCTCTACTAGTTATGAAGTATTGCAAAATGTTTTAGTAAATTTTCTAATTTTGTTACAAATTACAATCTTTCTAAAAACTTTAAGATATTTTTCTACCCATGTACAACAAAATTTCTAATAATATTCATAAATTTTTCTTAAAAATGTAGAAGTTCAAATATCGTATGGTTATTTATTTATTAAGAACAAATTCTGTATTTTTTAATATAGTAAAAATTAATAATTAATGACACTACAGTTTAAAAGATATTTGAATTTAAACATATAACAATTTTATATTAATGGATTATATAGTCCACCCTTGTTATTAAGTTTTTGTAAAACAAACTATTTTTTTATTAATAACAAATCATTTTCATCATAAATTTTATTTGAAAATGCTGACCATCAAAAATTCAGAAATATTTTTATAAATATAATCTAACATTTTATCATAATTTTAGTCTATTTATAAATAATTATTATTTTACAAATAATTAAAATAAACAGTTTTATTTATTATTATAACAAGAAAAATTTTTTCCTGCAAGCAAAGTTGTGAATTTTTAAAGTATTTCATAGTTTCTAAAGATTTGTCACATCTGGTTTGCCATCGGTTGACCATCTCTAAGGGTTCCTTATTGTAAACGGGTCTATTTTATAAGTTTTCGGTTCTAGTTTTTTTCTTATAGATTCATTTAGAAAGAAAATTTGAAGTATTCGTGAGTTTCAAATATTGACTGTAAAATCTTCTTCCAAAAGACTTTCGAGCGTCAGTTGCTCTTTAGCATTTGTCAGAAATACACTAAAATCGCGTGTGACAAAATTATTTTAAAGTTAGTATTTCGTTGTGAATTAATTTTTTTGTAAGGTAGGGGAGAGTGGGGCAAAATGGGGTAGGCGGGTTAAATGGGGTACCTCTGTTTTTCCATGATAGGTACTTTTAATTTTTTTATCCTCGACATATATCATTCATGTTGATAAGAAACTGTTATTTATTATGAAGACATTCCAAAGAAAATTTTTTTTTGAAAGTTATACAACTTTTAAGTTTTAGGCAAAAAAAATATGAATTTTTTTCAAAATTAAAGTGCTTATCAAACTTTTTGGGATAATGCATTTAGTTTGGCAAGTGTTGGATCTTTTTCAGTACTTATTCTAGAGTAATTTCTAATAGAATAGATTGTTTAATTGTTTACAATAACTTGTAAACATTGTATTTTGTTTTAATAAGCAGTGTGGGGCAGAATGATAAATTATTATTTCCTTTAAAACTTTTCAAGATCCCACTATGATTTTTACATGGCTCATAAGAAAGAAAGTAAGCTTTTCATTGGGATAAGTTAGAAAAATGTTTAAAAAACCGATTTTGAGATATATTGAAATTAAGAATTTGACCTTGAATTTCAAGGTCAAGTTGAAAGAAAACAATTTTTTTATACTTTTAATTTGATTAATTTTACTTATCAATATATTAAATCGGAAAAAAGATATTTTCAAAAAAGTCAAAATTCTGAAACTCCGTAACTCAAAACATATTTTATCAAATTCAATAATAATACATATTTACACTTCTACTAATAATAGTAACATTTTGTCAAAGTTTCGAGAAAATTCATTTTTTGGCCTGGGCAGTTGAGGAATTTTGCTCCACATATATACATGTAAAGTATTTTGTGATGGAAACCATGAAAGGAAATTGAATTTTTGTCTTACCATCGTTTTTTTGTTGAAAAGGAGAAAAGAATGAGGGAAAAGAAAAAATGTTGTCATTTTTTAAAAAGTTTTGCGTGTGGCATTCTTTGACTCTTGAATTGAAAGTTTGGCTTGAGATAAAATTGTTTCCTACTTTTTTTTGCTTTATTTCCTGTCGAATCTATATATATATATATATATATATATATATATATATCATTGTCAAAAGAGACAAATAAAACACTACTGTTAACGTTTGAAAAGTTGATACTCGTTCGTACTTAGTTTTTTTATATAAACTTTCGTGTTAGTATCATTTTTCAGAAAAAAGAAAATTAAAAAAAAATCCAGTGAAAAATAACGCGTAGGTGAAAAGGTTCAGGTTTTTTGTTTTATATGAAAGAAGATATATATTCAAGAGCTTTTTGCAGACGCTACGAGTTTAAAGAGTTGAACATGGCGAGAAAACAAAACATACATATATTTTTGTTTTATTTAAAAAAATACTACACCACAAATATTCAGGTAAAATTTGATAAAGTCGATATTGTGAAACAGATTGAAAATTGAATTTACTTGAAATTTTCTATACAATCACATTTGAGTCCATAGAAGGCAACAACATAATGAAAACTTAAGAAATAATTAAGTGTTTATTAATTTTTATTTCTTGTTAATAGACATCATACATTATTATCATTAAATTTAATATATAAAATTTAAATAATATACAAATAAAGAAGTAAATACAAATAAATTTAATTATAACCGAGCGAGCGCGAGCGTCAGCGAGTGAGGTATATGTCGCCAGTAGTATATTGAGAAACAAGGGAACAACAAAAGTAGAAATTTCGCTACACTGAAAGACTTTTCGTTTTAAAATTTAATATATTTTATTTCAAAAAGGGGAAAACGCTGTTTTTGTAGTATTTAATCATATGACTGTAATAGTTTTTAACAATACAATACTGAAAATTAGTATAGTCCATTTGGAAAAGTAGTATAGTGTTATGTGGAATATTATCATAGAATTGAATTTAACATGTTTTATATGAGATATTGACAAGATTATTTTATATATAAGTATAAAAATACTATAATTTAGAAAGAATGTTTTTAAATTTTAATATGATTCTATACCAAGCAAAAATAGTATAACACATGTTACCAAATATTGTAAGGGAATGACTCAATTTTTCATATGGCATCTTATTAAATGTTCTCCGAATCGTTCCGAGTATTTTTGTTCGCATCGTTCGCATACATTTTAATGGCTCAATGTTCTTAGTGTAAACAGTGCAAATTGTGCTTTTATATTTTAAGAAATCTTTTTACATACATGAAGTTTTAAATAATATTCATCAAAGAACAATACGTGATAAAAATTATTATTCTCAAGTTGTCTAATGTGTAACCTGTGTCACTAACATCGCATTGTTTTTGAGGTTAGGTTAAAGATCAAACTTTTATTTAAATAAGTAATAATTATTGTGATTATACATAATTATTGTAAATTCTTATTTTTATTTTAATATTACTGTTAGTATTAATTGAAAATTCCACAAATTCAAGCCTGGCAACAACAACCCTGAAAATCCTTGTCAAATTGACTACACTGAGAGAAAAGAAGGTACACTGCTGTTCATTTGGAGGTTGTGTATCGCAATTCAAATTTGGATTAACTGCGCACTCTAAAGGGGCGTGTAACGCGCCCCTTTAGAGCGCGCTGCTGACTCTTGACATGGGACGCAGTGAGCTCGCGTGGTCTCCATAACCTAGGTTATTTGACCATGCGGTCTCACTGCGTCCCACGAGTCAAGAGTCAGCAGAGCGCTCTAAAGGGGCGCGTTACACGCCCCTTTAGAGTGCGCAGTTGATCCAAATTTGAATTGCGATACACAACCTCCAAATGAACAGCAGTGTACCTTCTTTTCTCTCAGTGTAGGATTTTAGTAATTTTGCCTATTTCCATAATGCGCACGCGTCTGCTTCTGTTCTGACAGTGTTTACCTCTATATCTTTCGCGTCATTTATCGTGATTTCGTAAAACGATTTTTTATCATTACTCGCGTCTATTTTTTGTACATAAAATGGAGTTCTTACATACATCAAAATTGCTGGTTTCTCGGAACCTCTGGAAATATAGATAGTCCATGTTTTAGAAAGTAAACTATTTAATTATATTAGTCAATTCTTTCAGACTTTTTTGGTTAGGTTTTAATATAAATCGTCGAAATTTTTACGCACGTGGTGACAACATTTTTACTATTTTAATCGCGCAGTGTGTTTAAAAATTTACCTTTGCAATAATTTGTGTATTTAAATTTATTTCCATTTAAATGGCATAAATAATTAAAAATAAATAGTTTTTGACAAGTGTATAAAATTGTGTACTTGAAATGTGTAAAACATCATCTGATTAAGTATTGTATTTTGACTCGAAAATCTAGTGTCTATTAAAAAATTAAAATACCAAGTCGTGTTTAGTGTAGTGGTTATCGTTCCGGGTTTCAAAGTGCGAATTCGTTAGGTTCAGGTGTTCGCGTCCCCCCTGCGTCAAATATTTATTTCATAAGTTTAAATTAATTCCAAGGAATATAAATACAAAGTCAAATATAAATATGTTCAAATACAATAATTAATTTTTTTCTTTACCCCTTTTTTCTTTTAATTACTTTTTCTCTTTTATTTGATAAGAATTTGATTAGCAATTTCAAATAATTATGATACACAGTGTAAATGTAATATTATTCTCCTAGTCAATTTGACTATTTTTTCCTGATTACATCGACTAATTTTCCTGGTCACATGCATTAATACTGCGCAAGCGCAGTAGATTTTGTAAATTCGCATTATGATTGGTTGACGCATTTTTTTTCTTTTAAAGATACGTCCAAATTTTTAATATAGTCTGTATGAAAAAGTGATAGATTTCTTCCAAATATTTAATACATTTTTTTCATTATTTGGAATGAATATATTAGTTTTAGTCGTTGAAAAGGTTAGTATGCGCCATATTAATTTTTGAAACGAAAACACGGTTTTCCCCACTTTGAAACGCTGCCATTCCAATGGGAAATGCCAGTGTAGTGCCGATGTTCACCACTGGCTTAGTACTCAGACGATTGTTCGGCGTAGTCTAGCCGAGCCTTGACAATTAGTGCTGGCGCAGTACAGAATTTTTATTTCGCCAAAGCTTGGACAAGCTACGGCGGCAAGTGCTGGCTGAGTATAGAAAAATTGTTCACAACGCTCTTTGCCAACATTGCTTTTTTGACATAAACTTAAAAAAATTATAAAAAAAGTTTATGAATGTTTATAAATATAAATTTATTGAAAAAAATTAATATTTTACTTTACAGTTGTTCTTTTTTTATTCTTATTAAATTTAATAATAACAATTTAACACAATTGTCTGATTTTGTAAATAATAAATTATTTAAACAAATTAAAATTTTAAACAAAATTTAAACTTTAATCTCAATAATAATTTGATTCCTATTAAAATACTATTATACTTCTTACTATGAATAAAAAATTATTAAAAAATTACCACGTAATTTAAGAATTACGTAAAATGTTAAATGCAATAAGTAAAGTAATTTAATATTTAAAAATTTAGTTTAATTTATTTTATTTCAATTTATTATTTCTAACGTATCCCTATTTTTTTCTCATCTTTGACTCAATAATTGTATGTCTGAATGATACTGAGATATTAATACTTTACTGTACACATGTGTCGTTAGCATAGTGGTTAGAGCGTTAGTCTGTTAGTCCGTAGGTTCGATTCCACTCGTCAGCAATTTTGTTTATTTTCATAGGTTTGCGATATTTCTAGATTCCAATCGTTAGGTACTAAAATATGAAAATCTAATGCACACTTACTGTAATTGTTTATTATTTAATTTTTAAATGTTATAAACCATTTTTTTCTACTTCATTTACTATATCCATTGTTAGTCTCTATCTTTAATATAATTTCTTTAAGAAGAGAAATATTTTATGAATAATAACTATTTATTAATATTATTTACCATTTTGTTGTTAAATTATTTATAATTATTAAATTACGACTAATTAATAACAATACGGCATTTATTGCCGCAATATTCTCAGCCAGCACTGGTCCAGTGCTGCGCCAGCGCTGTCTGGCAGCACTGACAGACAGTACTTCGGCAGCGCCAGACGGCGTTATCATCCCAGTGCCATGCCAGTGCTGGCTCTCAGCCTTGCCGCTAGTGCTGCCAGTGCTGGCGCAGTACTACGCCAGTTGTAAATTTCCCATTGGGATGTTAAAGTTTCATATATTTTCAATCATTTTTTAAAACGAAAAGTCTTTCAGTGTATAGCTTTGCCACAGGTTTATCCATGGGCCATCCGTGGAAGCCATCTATGGCCCATCTGAGTTTTGAATTCGGGAATTTCTTAGTTCTATTACGGGAAGTTGAGGGCGCTCACTCTGGCAACACTGAGTAAAGATATCGAGGTTTGTACGGTCTCATTTTAAAGCTTATATCTTCTACTTTAACAATATTTATGTTATGTCCCAGAAGGGGACTAGTACTAATTATTTTAATAGTTGCCTGATTTATTTACGAAACCGACGGTTTCGAACTAAGGGAACAGGCTTCATAAAATAAAAGCTTAAATACTGAATACTGACACGTTTATTTTCTCAATTACAAAATAAACCTTGATAAGAATCTTTGGAATTGACAACTCGAACTTGGTCCGTCCTTTAGGGTTTCACACTGAAAGAGAAACCAATCAGTTAGAATAATAATAGGACCCAAGATAATATTTTAGATAAAAGACGATTTTACTTACAAGTATATTTTTGTGTTAGACTTCCTTGAGCGTTGCCTTGAGCGTTGAGGGTTGGTTGAGCGTTGGGTAACGCTTCTCAATGGTTGTCCGAGCGTTGAGGGTTGGTTGAGCGCTGGTAACGCTTCTCAACCGTTACCCGAGCGTTGAGGTTTGGTTGAGCGCTGGTAACGCTTCCCAAGGGTTGGATGAGCGTTGTCTGAGCGTTGGCGAAACGTTGGATGTGTATTGTCTGGGGGTTGAGTAACGCTTCCTAAGCGTTAGTTGAACGTTGGATGAGGGTTGGTAAAAACTGGGTAACGTAGAACTTAGAAGGGGTACCCAGGAGTCAAGAGTTAAATACGAGTAAACTTGTTCGCTTAACAACACTTGATATAATTTCACAAGGCGATGAGTATAATTTCGGTGGCGGATCTTGACTGACTAGAAGGTGACAAATCTGCGGGTTTTATATCCGCGATCACCCTAGTTTTTTAATTGTTACCAAGGGTTACAATAGAATTATAGGGGCGTCCAGCGAGGAAAATCAATTAAATTTTGTTCCTTATGATTCAAACGCAAGGTGTTCATATATAATAACAAAGATATTCTTAGTTTCTTAAATGAGGGTAGTTTACACGTGCCAGTTTCCGTGAACAAGACAAAATATATTCGTTTTAACGAAAGGTCAAAGTTTTGTCCCTTTCTAATAGACATATAAGTGCACAAAGTTTTACATATAATTTTAAGAAAAGTCACGAGGACGTGACACCTCCCCCCTTTTAAATTCGGAAAAATAGAGATGTAATTGATAATTTTTCAGAATTCAATAAGGTTATAATAATTTTAATTTTCCAAGTTTAATAATCTGGGGAGAAATGTCATATGACGTACAAATATTAACCACATACGTATTCTAAACACACACATATAATATTTTATGAAAGTTTACACAAAAATTTCTGAACTATACTTATTACATGTTTTAATTCGTTTATAGTATTTTAATTATAAGAATAGTAAATGTTTAATGAATGTTTAATTTTAAGAATTTAATAATTTATTAATACAGTTAGATAACATTAATTTGTATTAAATTATTGAGTAATATATTGTAACATGACCCATGCAAACATACATAATGACAAGAAAAATCGCATAAAAATTTTGATAAAAACCGATTTAAAGTATTTTAAAGAAAAAGTGCGTTAATGCACCCTTCCCCCCTTAGGAAAAGAATGTGAAACCTTGGTTGAACATTCTTAAGAAATTTTCAAATAGCGAAACATCTGTTGTTTTCTCGAAACACAATTTGTTTTACCAGCTTTAGATGTTTGACAGGGATAAGGCCCATTAGTATAGAAATCTGAGTGTAAATAAACGCTTTCGGCGCGTGTACCTGACAGTATATTAGAATGGTCTTCTAACACCATAGTCCTCGAATGCGGTTATTTTCGTATCTTCATACAAGTCGTACAAAATTTAATAATGATTGGTACATTGTTTGCATAAATTTTTGCAAAATTTTTTTTTGTTTTTGTTTTTTTATTTATTATTATTATTTTTTTTTTACTCTGTTTAACATTATACACACACATACAAAAAACGTTTTGCATAATTTTTACATTACTAGGTTTGCAAAATTGTAACGATTTGTATAATTTAATGGTATTATTTTGCGAAAAATATTATTTGCATACATTTTGCAATTTATACAGCCGAATTTTCTCTTGATTTTCTGTATTAACAGGTTGAAAATTTTCGCAAAATTCGTATCGATTAAACAGTCTTTTTATCATTAGTTTCGCTGAATTTTCTTTAGATTCTTTAATTGTTAAACTTTTGCTTGATGTTTTAATTAAATCTGATTCAATTTGAACTACGCATGTTGTTTCAAATACTTCGTTTGAATTTTGTTTTTTAGGATTTTTAATTACGTTAATATAATAATCTGGTTTTGAAAAACAATATTCGGTACTAATTTCTTCTAATTGCTTAACTGAATATTTTGATGGTTTCACGAATAACATTTTATCTATAATAGAAAATAAATTTATATTACAAAAGGTGTTTTGTGCATGGTGCAAAAAAAGTATACACGTGCAAATGTTAACAACATGTGAGTAATTTAAGGATATTTGTGCATTCTGATTTTTGATTAATATTCATTTAATTAGAGTGTATAAGTTTATATTAAAGTGAAAAGTTTTTGCGTTTTCTATATGGAAAAGTGCAGGTGTATCCTTGTCCTAGGATACAGTTTGGGGAGAGTAAACATTTCTTATCTCCAAATTGTGCAACAGGTAAGTTTTCCTATGGTGTTTTTCCGCCAGTTTTAAAGAAAACGGTGAACGGAGAACAGTTCGAAAACGAGAAGAGAGAACAAAAAAAAGAAAAGAAATGTCGATGTGTATTAATGACAGTGAAAATTTAACAAAAAATAATGAAATGTCTGAAGATGATTGGAACTCTATTTTAGAGGAGATTGAAGATTTCCGGAATGTGCTTTCTCCAAATTTTATGGATATTGAGGGTTTTACACATACAGTGACGGATAGTCGTTTTATGGTGGATATGGTGTTTGCAAAAATGGGATTAACTTTAATTCAACACAATGATAGACTGCCGGAAATAAGTGAGTGGGTTGAGAAAGAATTAATTTTGAGCAAAAAAGGAACTTATTGTCGTAGGGGTAGAATAGGCTGGTTAGACAGTGAAAGAAAAGCAAAGGCTATTCATAAAAGTAGAGAGAGATTTCGTAATTATAAAAGACAAGCAAGAATATGGCAAGAATATGAGGATTCAAAGAAAAGATTAAAAATCTTAAGGGAGGAAATCTATCATTTTGATACAGCTGTTTGTTTATTCAAAAGGAATCATAGCAGATGTGCCTTAACAAAACTTCCTGAATCAGGTAAAAATATTAATATAGACGTTTTGTTATTTATTATTAATTTACTTCAGCAATTGAGTAGAAAAACTGGCTAGTTTTGTTTATTTACTTTTTATATATATGTATATTTTTTCAAATATTATTATTATTTTATATTAATATTTTTCAAATATTCCAAATATTTATTGTTATTTTATATAAGTTGATAATGATAATGATAATGAAAGTGATAATAAAAAAGTGTTGATTGATAACTATAATAGTAACAATAATTCTTGTTGATAATAATTTTAATAACAATAATTATTGTTACAGAAATATCTTTTCTAGAGGAGGAAATAAAAAAATATTGAATCGTTGGCTTGAAGGATATGCAATCTGACTAAAGAGTGTGCTGACAAAATGTACCTACACTTAGGAATTACGTGTCCGATTACCAAATAAAACGAAAGGAAATTCTTCTTTTGTTTAAATGAATGTTTAATGTTTAATTAATGTTTCTTGATCATTATATTAATTATTATTTGTTTCTAATTCCTGTAATGGATTTATAGTAATGATTGGAATTGTGTGATGATCATGAGTTTTATTACGAGTATTTCTTCTGGAAAATGTATTGAAATGTTTTTCCCAATAAGATAAATCTTTAATATTATTTTCTTTTATTGTATATGTTAGAACCACAATGATTATAACTATGACAAAAATAATAAGAGAGATAATTATTAATGCAAATGTATTCTGTGTGTTACGTGTTTCAATTATATTGTCTTTGTAATTTTCAGTTAATAAATGCTGTATATAGTATTCTATTTCATAAATAGTCACTTGTTGTTTTACTTTTATATATTCTTGGCAGGATGTTAGTATTTTTTTACCAGTAATGTTTTATTTTTTGAGAAATCTGTGATAAATTTGCTAATTGGGTGAATTATGGGTACATATACAGATAAATCTTGTGAAGTTACTTCTAAATTGAAATGATTTAAAGGAATTGTGTTTGGTTCTATTATAATACAATTAGGTTTAATTTGTAATTTTCCGTTTTGCTGAACATAAAATGAGGTTTTCAAATGATTTTTACAGGATAACTTGATTAATTGATTGGATTGCATTACATATAACCATGAATTGGGTTGAAAAAGAGGTATCCATTTTGGTTGTTTGTTAGCAATAACTTGGAATTTACAATTTTTTGGTATTCCGTTAATGAGGATTGAAGATTCACAGTTCGAGTCTAGCTTTATGGATTTAATTCCTAAGGGATGTTTACAAATAAATTCTACATTTTGATGGGAACATAATTCGAGCCATTCTTGATTGAAGTGAAAGTAAAATAAGTTATTTTTTGAAACTCCTATATACTGTTTATTTGTATCAATGGTGATTACAGAATTAAAATTTTCATTCCAATCTCTATTTCCCTTAATTGAATGAATTTTGTATAATTCATACTGATTTTTTGATCAAAGTGGAATTTCTAGAAGAAAAACGATGTATTGTTTAACATGGTGCAAGGATACTCGTGATGGTTTAATGTAGTCTGGAAATGACACTTCAGTAGGTATGTGTGTATTATTTTTGATTAGTCGGATATCATTGTATACGGAATTATGTTTTGATGGTAATAATATAGGGTGCCAAATATTATTGGATGAAAAAATAAAGGATTGAAAAACATAATTTAAGGTTAAGATATATTTATCCATGAATTCTAATATCAAAAGAAACTGATTTACAAATGAATCTTGTTGAATAATATTTTTATTCAAATTTTCATAATCTAAAATAATGTCATTAAGAGATGATGGTAAAATGTGTGAGGAGTATTTAGTCCATTGGTACTTGTGGTAACCGTTTTTCTCAATGCTATCCATAATTTCATATATTTCGGATTTTGTTTCATTTGAGTCGACTGGTGTGTATTTTTCAATTTGTTTAAGATTATTTAAAAAAACTTGAATTTGTTGATTAATTTTTCCAACTTTATTATTTCGAATATTAAATTCTATCTTTAAATAATCTTTCATTTCTGTTGTGTTTTTAAAATCAAATTCTAATTTTTGCAGTACAGTTTCATAAATTTTATTTTCAATTTCCATGATATCTACTAGATTAATATAAGTTAAAATTTTCCATTTATCTGTTTTTAATCGGATTGTATTTAAGTGTTCAAAGTAAACAGAAGGAGCTTGAGAAAAAGGAATTTTAGCAAATGGTTCATCTTGTAAAGAAGGTTGTGCGCTAAAGAAAGGAAGAAGAAGAAATATTAAAAATAGACGAAAATCCATATCGCTTCTAGGATCTTACCTGAAACAGAATATAATCATATTAGTTTTTATTCCAGTATTTAACAGACATTTAAATTTAATACAATTAAATGGAAACATTTCGGTTCACTTTAAATGGCATTGAGTACATTTGGTACAGATAACTATTTTTTTTAATTGTTTAGGTTTTGTTCTTTCTTGAGGAGCAGAAGTTGATGTTTGAGTTAAAGGTTGTGATGGTTGGTAGCAAGAAGGTTGAAATTGGTTTGGAGTTACTGGAGAAGGTGGTGGTGGTGTTGGTGGTTTTGGTCTTGAAAGATTTTCTTGAAACCTTTGATTAGTTATGTCTTATATGAGATAAACGAAGTCTATTAATATGAACGATTTTTGGGGTTTTGTTTATTTTTATTTTTATGTTTCCTTTAGATAGAATTTCTAAGACTTCGTGTGGTCCAGTGTATTGATTTCCTAACTTTTTAGGTTTAGGACCCTGAAGTAAAAATACACTATCTCCTACTTTGAAATTTTGAGGATTTATTTTTTGATCATAGTAAGTTTTGGATTTTTCTTTTGAATTGTTTAAATTTTCGTACGCAAGGGCTTGAATTTCATGCAATTTTGTTACCAAGTTTACTAAATAGTTATCATAAGTTTCGAGTTTTTCTTCTGCAACTAAAGGTAAGCTTGAAGGTAATCTTGCTAATCTTCCAAAAACTAGTTCGTAAGGAGTACATTTAGTACCTTCATGAACACTTGTGTTATAAGAAAACATTGCTAATTCTAATAGATCGTCCCATTGAGTATTTTTGTTAACAAATTGTTTGAGATATTCTGCTAATACATGATGTGATCTTTCCAACGAGCCGTTTGATTGAGGATGGAAAGATGTAGTTTTAAATTGTCTAATTCGAAATCGTTTTGCAAGTCGTTTCATTAAGTTACTTAGAAAATTAGTACCCTGATCTGTTAAAACTCCTTTAGGGGACCCGAAAATGCAAATAAATCTTTTAACAAATGCGTCTGCAATTGTACTTGCTTGTTGATTTGGTAGGGGTATGGCTACTGAAAATTTTGTTAAACAATCCTGAATGGTTAAAATACATTCATTACCAGTGGGAGTTCCTGGTAAAGGCCCTACTATATCCATTGAGATCTTTTCAAAAGCGGTCCCTGGAGTATCGGTAATGATCATTGGATTTTTTGTTTTAACTCGAACTAATTTTTTCAATTGACATTGTAAACAGACTTGTATATATTTTTGAATATCAAGTTTCATGTTTTTCCAAAAGAATTTTTGTCTTATTCTATTATACGTTTTCGTAACTCCTTTATGACCACCTAAGGCAGAAGAATGTGCTTCTTCTATCAAAATTTGCCTCTGTTCTTTTGTTGCATATTGCACATAACCTTTACAAATTATTATTTTTGTTTTAGATCCTACAAAAGCTTTCTTTAAAATTACTTCAATATCTTGCCAATTGACATGATTTATGGTTGCTGTTTTCGCGATACTAACTGATTTTAGTTGTAAATTTTCAACTAAATTTCTAAACGATTGAATTGTTTGTTTAATATTATTTGTTATTTGCGAAATATTTTCATTTGGTTCGGATGCGATTGGCAAGGCAATATGTAAAAAATTTCCTTTTTTACATTCTTTAGCTTCATTAATAATAAGATTTTTAAATTGAGGGAGATCATTTTTACTACTTAGACTTCGAGAGCCATTGTCCATAGGTATACACGAGGTTGTTAAAAAGTACGCATAGTTATCTTTTCGCATTCTTAATTGATCTTTGCATTCTATCACATTATTACTTGGTTGGTTTATTGATTTATGCTTTTCACTTGTGTATAGATTGTCTAGAGGGGAATCAGAAGGGAGTTCGGGAGGGGGCTCTGGAGGGGGACGTTTATCGCTATCAGTAGGTTTATTTTGATTAAATCGAATATCTGGAAAATAACCTTCTTCCATATCGTCTGAATCACTTTCATAGATCTCTTTAAATTTTTTATTTTCTTCATTTTCATCAAATTTTGCAATTTCTTCAACAATATCTTCATCTGAGGACTCTTGCGAATTATCATCACTATGGCTAGTATATTCTTTGAAAAAAGGTTGATAATTATTATTTTTATTATAAATTGGGTCTGAATCTTCATCTGATTCTTCTTCATATTGTGAAAAAGATTGTTTTTTAGGTCTACCTCTTTTTTTCTTTATTGATAATTCTTGATCACTTTTAAAATCACTTTTATGCGGCCTTCCTCTTTTTTTCTTTAATATTTGAGTTGCATCTTCTTCATTGTAATTTATGTTTCGCAAAGTTTCTCGGTTACGCAGATTTCGAACATTTTCTTGAATTTGAACAGGATTTTGAAAATTATCTTGATTTCGCGTAGATTTTTGCACATTTTTGTTCACAGAATTTCGCATTTTGTTTTCACTTGATTGCACTTTAGATTTCACTGAATTTCGTAATTTTTCCGCACCTTCCTTAGATTGATTTAGTAAATTTTTCTGACTTCGCAAATTTCGCGTATTTCTACCGATTTGATTTAATGTTTTTAATTTTTCTTTTGATTTTGAATTTTTTACCTTTCCTTTAATGTTTTTCGAATTAGAACTTATAATTTCTTGACTCATTTTCTTTAATTTTCCTCTAGTAGTAACTACATTGAATTTTTCACTTTTCACATCACTGGGTTCTTTTTCACAAACCACCAATTTTATAAACAGGAAAACTTGAATGAAGAATTCACAAAGGTTCTTGATTTTTTTATTCTTTCCTGTTTCAGATATTAAATTTATTATTTTTTTATGAAAACTCGTTTCATTAACTGCAGACACTGTGTTAACATTTGTTTTATCACTTGATATTCCTTCAATTTTATCATAATCAATTTCTTCGTCACAAAATAAATTCTTGTCCTTACCATTAAAACCACTTTTATCTTCATCATCATCATCCTGATCATCGTCATCATAATAATCTTCATCTTCTTCTTCTTCTTCTTCATCATCATCATCTTCTTCTTCGTCTTCTTCTTCATCTTCAATTACTTCTTCTTTTCTTTCGTAAATTGGGATTTCATACTCGAAACTTTTAACAAGTTTTACTGGGTTTCGAGATAAAGCATCTGCATTGACGTTCATTTTTCCTGCTTTATATATCATTTCAAAATCATATTCTGCCAATTTTAATTTCCATCTTGTTACACGGGAGCAAGGATCGCTTGAATTTTGGAACCATAATAGAGGTTTATGGTCAGTTACAATTTTAAATTTTCTACCGTAAAGGAAATGTCTAAAATGTAAGACACAATATATAATCGCGAGAGCTTCTTTATTATAAGTGTCGTATTTTACTTCGTGTTCATTTAGAGATCTTGATGCATACGCAATTGGTTTATCCTTTCCTATTTCTCCCTGGGACAAAATTCCACCTACCGCAAATCCTGATGCGTCAGTTGTTAATATAAAGGGTTGATCAAAATCGGGTCTTTGTAGGAGAGGTTCTTGAGAAAGTTCTTCTTTTAAAATATCAAAGGCTAATTGTTGTTTTTCGCCCCACTTGAAAGTTACATTCTTTTTTAATAATTGTGTTAAAGGTCCCGATTTTTTAGAAAAATTATTGATAAAACGCCTATAATATCCTGCGAGTCCTAAAAATTGTTTAATGTTTTTCACATTTTTTGGAATTGGAAAATCTTTAACCGCGCTAATTTTCTTTGGATCTGGTCTAACTCCGTCTTTATCGATGATATGTCCTAGATAAACAACTTCCGGTCTGAGAAACTCACATTTATCAGGTTGTAATTTTAAATTGGCTCTTTCTAAACGATTCATAAAATTATCGAATTTTTCTTGATGTTCATCTAAGCTATTAGCGAAAATAACTACGTCATCTAAATAAACGAATAATTCAGTTCCAATAAGTCCGGATAAACATGAATTCATTAATCTTTGAAAACAACTTGGGGCATTTTTCAGTCCGAATGGCATGCGGTCAAACTCATAGTGACCATAAGGTGTTGAGAAAGCGGTTTTGTGAGAATCCTTTGAACTCATTTTAACCTGATGGAACCCAGAAGCTAAATCAAAAACTGAAAAGTACTGCGCATTTCCAAGCGTTTCAAGTACTTCATTGATATTCGGTAATGGAAAAAAATCAGTCACTGTTTTTTCATTCAATTTTCGAAAATCTAAAACCATTCGCCATTTTTTGTTTCCCTGTGAATCATTTTTCTTTGGCACAATCCAAACAGGAGTATTATACGGTGATTGAGACGGTTTAATAATTTTATTCTTTAAAAGTTCGCCTGTTTGTTTTAAAAGTTCTTCTTTAAGTACGGGAGGAAATCGGTACTGACGTGTAAATACAGGTTCCTCATCTTTGGTAGGAATATTGTGTTCAAGAATATTAGTGGCTGTTAGAAATTCACCGGGTAAATGAAATCTTTCGACATATTTTTTAACTAATGCTTCTACATGGTTAAGTTCTTCAGAGTTTAAGTGATCTAATCTGAGTAAATCTAAAATTTGTTCTACCCTTTCTTTTCCTGATACATTATAAAACCCAAAATGTTTTTTATATGTGGAATCTGTGTAAAGAAAACTATCTAGAATTTTTTCTGCGGTTGAATTATCAAAATTTGTATCATCTTTTTTAATTTGAGATATTTCTGTTGATTTGTTTGTAATTTCCTCATATTCTTCTAAAATTACTTTAGGAATTTCTATTTTTATGAAATCTGACAGTGTATTAGCTATCTTTACATAGGCTTTTCCATCGTTGTTTGCGACTAATGCATTTCCTATATAAATTCCCGGTTTTATAGATAAAAAGGGTACATAACCTTCCTTTACTTCTTTATTTTCAACAATTATGAAAATATCGGATATTGATCTGGGCGGTAAAATTATAGTATCTTTGGATGCAAATGGAAAAATTTTTTCCTCAACTTCTAGACATTTTTCGGCGTAATTTATTTTTACATTATTATCTGTGAAAAATTCGGATCCTAATACTCCATCTTGTTCGACTGGGACTTCATTTGGTATGATATTAAATGTTGTTAAATAACCGAAAATTTCTAATTGTATCTGTCCTAAAGTATACACTGGATATTCGTTTATACCAGTTAATTGTAGTTTTATATTTTTATTTAAGGGCGTAGAAGAATCTATCATTTTTTCCTTTAAAAGATTTAAACCAGCACCTGTATCGATCATCACATAAAGTGGCATAGGTAAATTTTCCGTTTCAATGTAAATAGAGGGTATCGTATTTCCTTTACTACTATTAAACTGAACTATTTCCGGTTGTTTAGAAGTTATCTTATTTGGCACACTTATTCGTTTGTCACCTGTCCCATCGTGCCTACTCTGGGAGGGTTGCGTTCGTTTCCCTGTTCTACGGGGGTTGATGGACGAGATTGCTGATTTTGATGAATTCGATTATTATATTCTCTTCTTCTACATTCGTTAATTACATGTCCTGGCTTTTTACAATAATTACACATTATATTCGTTGTATTTCTGAGATTTTCATTTCTTTGATAATCATTTCGATTTTGGAATTGTTGATTACTATCTCTATTTTGATTTTGAAATTGCTGATAATGATTATGCGATTTCTGAAAATTATTTCGACTCTGAAAATTATTCCTATTTTGAAAATTCGGAAAATTATTTAGATTTTGAAAATTTGGAGAATTATTTCGATTTTGAAAATTTGGAAAGTTATTTCGATTTTGAAAACTTGGAAAATTATTTCGATTTTGAAAATTTGGAATATTGCTTCTAAAATTATTTTTAGATGGTTGAAAATACCGTGTGTGTTGTGGGAAGTTCCATTGTTGTTCACTCAAAGGAAAATTTTTCGCTCTTAAAAGGTCATTATCATACCTACGGTCTTGTGGTAGAGGGGACATGGATCTTTCATACGTTTGCCGTGTTGAGTATTGATTTCTCATACCTGATCTACGACACGTGCGTGCACTATGTCCTTCTAAATTGCATATTTGACAGACAGTGGTTTCTGTGAAAGTAACTTTTCCTAATTTCACTGGATAAGAATGAACTTTTCTAAGTTCGGCTGTAGCATTCAATTTTCTTTCTATTTCTATTGCATGATTTGTTACTTCTCTAAATTGATTGTTATTTGGTATACGAATTTCTAAATCGGGATGTAATCCACGACGAAAACAGGATATTGCGTCTCGCTCTACATTTTCTTTAAAACTTTGTTCTAAATCCCCTTTATTATTTACTCTATGAGCATCATAAATTTGATCAATAAGTTCTTTAACTCTATTTGCATAAGAAATCACGGATTCATTCTCCCACATGTAGATGTTCCCTAGTTCTCCCTGCAATTGGTATACTGTTTTGTTAGGTAAGTATATTCTTTTTAATTGATTTACTAATTCTGTAATTGTTTTAAAATTGGTACCATAAATTCCCTTTCTAGCTTCCCCTACCAATTTTGCGCGGATCATTTTTACAAGATTCTCTTCTATTACAGGATTGACAGGAAGCATTTGTTTTGCTTCTTCACATCCTTCGATAAACAAAGCTATTGGAATGTTTTTTCCGTCAAAAAGGGGTACTAATTCTAACGCGTCGCGTAAAGATACTTGTTGATTATTCGGTATTATTGCCATTGTTAGTTCGGAGTTAATTTTTTCGTCAGGAAAATTTAGTTCAAAATTTGATTTAATTGGAGTAGAACTACTTAAAATTTTATGCAAAAATTCAATATTTTCACTTTCAAAATCTAATCTTAATTTTGAAACGGTAATATCGTTTGTTTTATCCGTAAATGCATCACTAATGGATAAATTTGATCCCGAGTTTATTATTTTAATTGTGGATTCAGAATCCAAAGTAGTAGGTGTGCGATTTAAGATTTCTGATCGTCGGAATGCGACTGGACTATTTACGGCTTTTATGTTACTAAATTGTGTGATCTGTTTTTCAATAAGTTCTTGAGTTAATTTTTCACCTTTAGATTGACTACGAGTGATGATTCTATCACTCTGTGAAGGGGGATCATTTCTCTGCATAACATAACAGGATATAACAATTCAGGGAAAAAATTTTGTTAACTATTTATCATTATTCGAGGGTAAAAATTGCAATAATATGTATTCGGCTTGTCAATTCCTTGATTTGATATATTGATGTGTATATATATTTTTGTTAATTATTCAGTTTTACAAGCTTTCATTTTTACAATGGTTTCCCGGCCGATGCACCAAAAATTGATTGTGTACTGTTATGTCCCAGAAGGGGACTAGTACTAATTATTTTAATAGTTGCCTGATTTATTTACGAAACCGACGGTTTCGAACTAAGGGAACAGGCTTCATAAAATAAAAGCTTAAATACTGAATACTGACACGTTTATTTTCTCAATTACAAAATAAACCTTGATAAGAATCTTTGGAATTGACAACTCGAACTTGGTCCGTCCTTTAGGGTTTCACACTGAAAGAGAAACCAATCAGTTAGAATAATAATAGGACCCAAGATAATATTTTAGATAAAAGACGATTTTACTTACAAGTATATTTTTGTGTTAGACTTCCTTGAGCGTTGCCTTGAGCGTTGAGGGTTGGTTGAGCGTTGGGTAACGCTTCTCAATGGTTGTCCGAGCGTTGAGGGTTGGTTGAGCGCTGGTAACGCTTCTCAACCGTTACCCGAGCGTTGAGGGTTGGTTGAGCGCTGGTAACGCTTCCCAAGGGTTGGATGAGCGTTGTCTGAGCGTTGGCGAAACGTTGGATGTGTATTGTCTGGGGGTTGAGTAACGCTTCCTAAGCGTTAGTTGAACGTTGGATGAGGGTTGGTAAAAACTGGGTAACGTAGAACTTAGAAGGGGTACCCAGGAGTCAAGAGTTAAATACGAGTAAACTTGTTCGCTTAACAACACTTGATATAATTTCACAAGGCGATGAGTATAATTTCGGTGGCGGATCTTGACTGACTAGAAGGTGACAAATCTGCGGGTTTTATATCCGCGATCACCCTAGTTTTTTAATTGTTACCAAGGGTTACAATAGAATTATAGGGGCGTCCAGCGAGGAAAATCAATTAAATTTTGTTCCTTATGATTCAAACGCAAGGTGTTCATATATAATAACAAAGATATTCTTAGTTTCTTAAATGAGGGTAGTTTACACGTGCCAGTTTCCGTGAACAAGACAAAATATATTCGTTTTAACGAAAGGTCAAAGTTTTGTCCCTTTCTAATAGACATATAAGTGCACAAAGTTTTACATATAATTTTAAGAAAAGTCACGAGGACGTGACATTTAAATAATAAATTAAAAAAAAATTTTTTTATTTTTTAATTACTGTTTTCCAAAATTTTCAATTTTTTTTGCCAGCAGTTCAAGAAATGAAACGTTGTGTTTACTTAAAAGAGTAAAACACTTTCACTTTCAATGTAATTTGAATAGCTTTTAATTATAGAATTGACATTAATTGTTTATAAACTGTTTAATGGTTATTGTATAGTTTAATTATTGTAATCAAAATATCAGTCTTGTGAAATTTGTAAAATGAATTCTAGAAATATTTCTATTGAAGAACGGATTGAAATTATAACTCATCATAAAATGGGGAGAAGTAATCGTCAAATTTCTGAAGATTTAAAAGTTCCAAGATTACAAGATTAAAAAATTTGTGAAGTTTAACATTGTTGAAAATAGGTGTTTCGAACAATTGAAACCTCGGAAGACTACTGCAGCTGATGATAAGTACATAGTACGAAAAAGTATTTTGAAATTATGCGAACGCTAACATCTCGAGCTATTAAAAAACACACCCGCACAGCAGAAAGAGTGGTAACTCCGTTAAAAAATGAAGCTAGATGCTTTTTTAAATTGCATTGGGAAGCTTATTGAATTTCCAATGAAATGGCACTATTTTAAGTTGTATTGCATAAATAGGAAGCGAGATATCATTTTATGAAGACAAAATAATTCTATTTTTTTCGGAATTTTTTGCCCCGACTTTGACTCCTGGCAAAATTTAGAAAAGTTGATGAAAAAATTGTTACTTTCACAGACTATTCCTTGTAACCTAAGCTGTAAATAGAGACCAAGAACAGCAAAAAATATTAACGGGTTTCCGAGATATTACAAAAAGAGTGTTTTTTAATAGCTCCAGATGTTAGCGTTCGAACAATTTCCGCCAGTAGTGCAGACGTAAGACAGCTCCAGAAATCACTGCAGAAGTTAATAAAGTTTTTAATAAGATGTTTGGTGCATAAACACTGTGAAAAGACGTCTCAACAAACAAAGAAACAAACAAACTAAAAATTCGTAAATAAATAGATATATTGGTATATTATTTAAAATTTTTAATAATCAATTTCATTTTTTAATAAATTTTTTTAATTAATGAAATAAACTATAACTTTAAATTAAATTTATTTTTTTTAATTAAAAAATTAATTTAAAATATTTAAATAGTATATTAAGCAACAAGAGGATAAAGGCAGCCATTTCTTTACGCAATTGGCTGCCTTTATTCTTGTGTTACTTACGATATTTTTTATTCCTAATGCACAAAAGTGGCGATTTCAGATGGCAGACGACAGGGAGTAAAAGTCATTCACTGGTTCGATTTGTATGAAAATGGCGGCCGTTTTCTCCCATGGGCAAGAAAAATGCATGTGAACAGCTAATTTTCTTGCTCTTGGGAAAACACGGCCGCCATTTTCATATGGTCGAAGAAATGAATGACTTTCCTCCCTGTCGTCTGTTATCAGAAAGCGCCCAGTGTGCACGTACTATAACTGTTCTAGACCAAAAAAAGAACAGTGTTCTAGAATAAGTGTTACAATTTTATTATAGAACAGTTCTAGAGCTTTGTTTTAAATTTGTTCTGGAACAGTTGTTCTGTATTTGTTCTATAACAGACATGTAACATTTGTTCTAAATTAGTTATAGAATTTTGAAGTAACATTGTTCCTGCAGTGTTCTAGAACACTGTTACAAAAATTTAATATAACTGTTCTTTCACTATAAACTCGTGTTTATTTTCACTACACGGAAAGATGTTATTATTAAATTTTATAAAAGTATTTTACAAGTGTAGGACAAAATTCGACAAAGGAAAACTTTGGTATCAACAAAACTAACACAGTAAATCTTAATTTAATATCGGTCTTAAATTCAGCACTGTCTGCTATAATGTTAAAGAATACAAAAATGTATCTTAATTTACGGCTGCTTTCCTGCTTTAAAATAAGACTTTCTTTTTACTGTGAAACTTTAACAAAACGTACCTATATAAAATTTAGTAAAGTTATATTAAAATTTGTTAAAAGTTTTCGATATTTGATATAACTTTACTAAATATAGTATAATTTTTATTAAAGTTTAATACTTCTAATATAATAACTAATATAATAACTTTCTTTCCGTGTAGAGTGCAGCCGCGTTTTTGCATGAATTACAAAAAATCTTTTGAATTTAGATACTTAGAAAGACTCGTATCGATGATTCGTGAAAAATTAAATAATTTTTTACTGTCAGCTTGCATAAATTTTCAAGATTTTTAAAAACATTATTCACCAACAATAACATCAAATATTTAATTAATTTATTATCAATTATTAATTAATAAGTATATCATAAAAATACAATAATAAATTATTATTATTAACTAATTAATTAAAATTTGTTATTATTTGTAGCATAATTATATATTATTATTTGTAATAAAAAAATTTATATATATATATATATTTATATATATATGGGGCAAAATTCCTCAACTGTCCAGGTCAAAAAATGAATTTTCTCTAAACTTTGCTAAAATGTTACTATTATTAGTAGAAGTGTAAATATAAATTTTTTTTTGAATTTGATAAAATATTTTTTGAGTTATATGGAGTTTCAAAATTTTGATTTTTTTGAAAATATCTTTTTTTCAATTTAATATATTGATAAGTAAAATTAATCAAATTTAAAGTATGAATAGTGATTTTTAAAGGGGTTTTCACAGGCTATAAGCTGGTGATGAAAAAAAGTTGTTTTCTTTTAATTTGACCTTTAAATTCAAGGTCAAATTCTTAATTTCAATATATCTCAAAATCGATGTTTTTTATTTTTTTCTAACCTATCTTAATCGAAAGCTTACCTTTTTTCCTATAAGCCATGTAAAAATCAGAGTGAGACTATGGAAATTCTTGAAGAAATTAATTATAAATCATCATTTTCTATGTAAAATAATGATAAATTATTATTTTCCTCAAAAATTTCCATGGTCCCACTCTGATTTTTACATGGCTCATAGGAAAAAAGGTAAGCTTTCGATTGGGATAGGTTAGAAAAAAATAAAAAACATCGATTTTGAGATATATTGAAATTAAGAATTTGACCTTGAATTTCAAGGTCAAATTGAAAGAAAACAACTTTTTTTTCATCATCAGCTTATAGCCCGTAAAAAACCCCTTCAAAAATCACTATTCATACTTTAAATTTGATTAACTTTACTTATCATTATACTAAATTGAAAAAAAGATATTTTCAAAAAAATCAAAATCTTGAAACTCCATAACTCAAAAAATATTTTATCAAATTCAAAAAAAAATTTATATTTACACTTCTACTAATAATAGTAACATTTTAGCAAAGTTTAGAGAAAATTCATTTTTTGACCTGGACAGTTGAGGAATTTTGCCCCATATATATATATATATGGGGCATTCCAGGCCAAATCGGAAATTATTTTGCTTTTGCATCTCAAAAATATTTTTATTAAAAACTAAGTGTGAAAACAAAACTTTAATTATTACTTTAATTATTATTTACCGACAACCATATCGGAATAATTATCTTAAGAATAACACCTGACTCTAAACCAGAGTTCAATTGACGTCTAATAGATGTCACTAATTGCTGATATAGTCGAAATCTTCCTTAGTAATTAAAATTCTTAATCAGCAAATAATTTCCTACATTAACTATACAGCTCTTCGACTAGTGTATGGGCTTGATCTGAGATTATAAGAAACGTGAACGTCCAGGCTGTGTTGGCATGGTGCATTGGTAGGCGTTAGTCCCGCGAAAGGCAGCTATTAACTGGGGTTCGAGTCCTCACAGATGCACAGTGCAGTCGTTCACGCAGCTTATTTTTTCAGATCAAAAATTAAATTCAAAAATATAATTATTTACCGACAACTATATCGGAATAATTATCTTAAGAATAACACCTGACTCTAAACCAAAGAGTTCAATTGACGTCTAATAGATGTCACTAATTGCTGATATAGTCGAAATCTTCCTTAATTAAAATTCTTAATCAGCAAATAATTTCCTACATTAACAAAACTTTTCATTATAAAAACGTCCAATTTGATCAATTTTTGACCAAGTTATAATCATTTAAAACAAAATTTACGTAAAAAACGTCATTTTTCATAAATCTGTATCTCCTGAACCGCTTTATGAAAAAATTTGAAAAAATTCAAGATAGCTCATTTCAAAGAGTACTAAGAGAAAGAAAATGTTTTTAAAAAATTTAAGATGCAAAAGCAAAATAATTTCCGATTTGGCCTGGAATGCCCCATATATAGTTATTTTTTTATTAAGTATGTTACATTTCAATTTATAATTTTAGCACTGCACATAACGGTCCCACAATTCAAAAGGAACACGCAGAAAAATCCGATTGAAAATTGTGGAGTTCAGCACTAGTAACTTAGATTTCATTCCCAAACTTGTCTACCTTTGCGGCTCCAGGATAGAAAACAGGGAAATGAATCGTAAAAGGTTTAAAGCACGTCAGTAGGCTTAAAATGTTTTCGTTCTTATGCACACTTATACGCGGAACAAAGCAAACTGAACACATTGATAGGCGCTTCTGGGCGGAGTCCAAGGCAAGTCTAGTGCCGAGTCCCATACTGAATATAATGTGAGCAGATCTTCTAGTGACCTACATTATTACTTTCATTTGTCAAAATATTTAGTTTTATTGGAATATTCAATTTGAAACTAAATATAAAATCTAAAAATGAAACAACTGAAAATATTAGAATACTTTGAATTTTATAAAACTTCTCACTGGGATTTTTATTATTCTTTAGATATTTAAACGTCAAATCTCTTTAAAAATTAAATACAAGTCCTTTGCCATTTTTACTAAAATGATTTGTTTTAAAACGTTTAAAGAAAGGGATTATATTTAAATATCTACAGATTAAATAAAAATCCCAGTGCAAAGATTTTTAAAATTCAAAGTATTCTCTATTTTTTACATATTATTTCATTTTAGACTTTACATTTAGTTGCATAAATTCAACATTACAATAAAATATAATAACAATTAGGCATTGCACAACCGGCTAAAAACAAAATAAACACACACCTAACCTCAAAATGAGATCAAACATTTCACATAGATATTCTTCAACATTCATTTGTAACACTAGAACTTTATTACAAAACTGCACTCACTATTATATTTAAAACTAGAATTTTTATTAATTGAAACAATTAATACACTACGAACTACACCGAGACTTCCGTGTATATATCAAAAACGAAGAAACTGAACAAACGCGGGCGCAGGCGCGCCACAGAGTTTCGCATTCCTAAAAACTGTTTGGGAATGAATCTAAGGACTCTCGCACAGAACAGTCCCCGTTTAAGTGAACGTTGATACAAAGTTTGTAACAATTGAGTAGCTGAATTAAAATAAATGCAAATAATAATAATTGTACCTAATTCTTTTCACCTTTGAATTAATTACGGAATCTGATTGCACTTGTTGAAAGAAGACTATTGGCGTTTATTAAGATATTTAGCATTGATCTTCATTGAAAATCATTCCTAAACTTTTTGGGATTGAAATCTAAAATTTAATATTCCTCCCTACGATAATAGAAATTACTCAAATGATTTTATATTCAGTCCGAAATCTGAATTTTCATTTTTCTCCGTGAAGTTGAAGTTAAATAACTTCCAAGCTTGCGTGGCTATGCGGTATGCGTATTCGACTTGTGTCCTCTAGGGCTAGGTTTCGATCCCCCGTGCGTGCGAAATTTTTCATTCTTAGTTTTAAGTGTTCTGTGTATAATTCTGAATATTGTTACATAAAGTATAAGTTTAAATAATTATTAACAATGATAATAATAATTTAGTCATTAATTTAAATATAGATAGCCTGTTTAAAGAAAATAAGAAAAATATTTTTTTAAAACCTATTGCAAAAAAAGCAATTCTATTAATTATTCATATTTTTATTCATACTCATAAACATTTATTTGTTCTATGCAACTATTAAATTTCTGCTTGGGTATTATTTATGATAAATCGTTTTTGTTATAGAATTGTTATATATTTGTTCTAAAACAATGTTCTAGTTTTGTTCTAGAATTGTTACAGACTTTGGTTCCTATTTTGTGCCTCCAGGGGGACGACATTTTGACCTGCCTGTTCCTCACCAGTTACAGAACTCGTTCTTTTTGTTCTGGAATAGTTATAGAATTATTCTGTAACTTTGCACACTGGGCGCCATTTTTGTACATGTGGGATAAAAAAAATTTTTTTTATGTATTAGGTCGAAACTTGGTATTTCAACAGGACAACGATCTCAAGCATACTTCTATACTTTGTAAAGGTATTACCTAAATAATCTCGAAGACAAATGAGTATTAAAAGTGATGATATGGCCACCACAATCACCAGACTTAAATCCGATAGAGTTGTTGTGGGAACACTTAGATCGATCAGTAAGAAAAGTTTGTTCATCTTCAACTACTCATTTATGGAATTCTCTGAAAACAGAGTGGAAAGAAATTCCCTGCGAGACATTAGAAAAACTAATTTCAAGAATGCCTCGAATATGCAGGGTGTCCAGCGTCCGGGAAATGCGTGAAAAGCGGGAATTGTACAAGAAAATTTTTGGTGCGGCAAATGTACGGGAATATACGGGATTTTTTTCTGACACCGGGAATTTTAAACACAGGGATGAACGGAACTAGGTCCGTTTTGTTTAAAGTCCGTAAAAGTCGGTTTTTAAAAAAAAGGCCGTATTTTGTTTGAAAAAGTACGAAAAAACCGTAAATTGTACGATATAATTTGGAAAATTTTTGAGAAGTTACAAATGAGTGCAGAATTTCAATTATTTTTAAAAGTTATTAAATTTTTCGCAGAAATTCAATTATGTTTTAAAATTTTGTAAGATTATTCTCTTTAAAATTTCAGTTATCTTTATAATTCATAAAATCCTTTTCCGAAATACAATTATGTTTTAAAATTTTGTAAGATTCTTTTTAAAATTTCACTTATCTTTATAAATAATAAAATCCTTCTAAGAAATTCAATTATTTTCAACAATTTTAATAAAATTCTTGTCAAAATTTTGATTATTTTCATATTTTTCTTAATTTAATATTTTCAATATAACTATAGTTATATTAAAAAATGTATTAAAATATAATAATAAATTTATTTATACTACATTTTAATAAAATTTTCCAAAAGAATTCAATTATTTAGAACAAATTTTTGAAAAAATTCTATGGAAACATTTAATCATTTTTGATAAATAATACAATTTTTATAGGATTTCAATTCTTCGGAGAAATTCAATTAAATTAAAAAATTTAAGAAAATTCTTGTTGAAATTTCAATTATCTTTATAAATAATAAAAATCTTCTGCGTAATTTAATTATTTTCAAAAATTTTATTGCATGAACTCTTATAAATAATTGAATTTTGAAATAGTTTCAAATTAAAGACCTTGAAAATTCGAATTTTTCATACTTTTAACTAACAATTCTGTAGAATTAATTTTTTTAAAAAAGTTTAATTGAATATTTTTTATAAATTATTTTATGTTTTTATTTTCTAATATATTTAATTGCAGAATATTCGAAGAATAAATTCTTTCACTGGTTCGAGCTTTCTAAACGTATAAAATTATGTACACAAATTTATCTTATAAATATATTAGTCTTCAAAATTTTTGCGCTCTTCGCTAGACACCCAGTTAAATTTTATGGGTTTTAAAATTTTAATAGTTACCTACCAATTTATTGAAAAAATAATATGTGAGGCGTTAATTAAATGTCAAGGACGTCATTTTAACGAAAAAAAATTTAATATTTCAACCGTCAAATGTTTATAAGCGAAATTTTATGTGTTAATCTTAAATTTTATTTAAATACTTCGAAAGTAAAAGTGCTGACTACCGTTTAAACACTGTTGATTAATCTGTCTTTTAAGCTTGTATATATGAATTTTATTTGATCTAGAAATAAAACGCCGTTATGGTTATTCAATTAGAGCCTTTTATTCTTTAATTAATTTTTCTGAATTCGAATTTTATTTAAAGAATAAAACTGGCCTTTGATCCAGTTACTCCCCTCTACAGTGACCGGTATCAATCTATAGATAATAATTTGTATAGTTACGTCAAAAATTAGATTAGCTTTGAACCTACCTTCAAAGTTATTCAAAGTCTGTGCTTCATAATATAAAGAATTAACGCAATCTTCATATTAAGTTTTAATTAATAAAAGTAGAGATGATTCTATCACTCAGTCGTATTTTAATAAATAATGAAATTTAATTAATTGAGTTGTTACAAGCTGATAGGTATCTATTTTAAAAAAATTCAATTAAAATTAATTAAATTGATATCAAGTTTAAATTAGATTTCAAAAAATCAAGATGAAACAAAGTAAAAAAACCGCTGCCAAGTTGTACATTTTTATAATTTTGGTGTTCATTTCATGAACACTTTGCTTCCTCATAGAAATAATAATAATTTAAATATAAGAATTAATTTTTATAAAAGAGTAAAAAATCATTAAATCTTGGTCCAAAAAATATGTTTTTATATATTTTATAAGATGGTTAGAATAGTTTAATAATTACACATAAGTTAGTAAACAAGAATGTTGAAAAAATGATATTTTCCACAATTTTTTATTTTTCAAATACCAATAATTTATTTTTGACTGAATCAAGTTCAAAAATAGATCAATCGAAGCCTTTTTAATGCTCTACAAGTTGGTAATGATACTTTTAAAGTTACTTTTATATTTTTCAACAAAATTTTCAAAAAAGTGTTATTTTCGAAAAATTTAGATGTAAAAACTTTAATATCTCTGGCTAATAAAGACGAAAAATGTTCAAAAAAGGCTCAAAAGATGCGTCTGAAAAAACTCTACAAAACTAGAGAAAAACATTTATAGGTGTCCTAACATTTTTTTATGTTATGGCCAAAAAACGTTTTTTTTTAAAAAAAATATAGTTAAATTTTATGAATCGGGCTGAAAATACTCTCATTTTACGTCCCCCGGGGAAACCTACAATTTTAAAAAAAATTGAGACTTTTAGCTCTTTCTCGTTCTGAGATATTGAGGTAAATGTAATGTTAGTACACACATACACACACATCGCACAGTGGGCCAGGATCGTCGATTTTTGGCCAAAAATCATTATTTAAAAAAAACAAGATATTTACGAATAACAAGTATGCTACCTACAGTTTTTGGGGTCGCTGATTACGAATCTGAAGTCAGATTTCAAAAATTCAAAATGGCGGATCCAATATGGCGGACATAAAATTTTAAAATTAATAAATTTGAATTAAACATAGGTATCTATGGGTTTTCTGGGTCGCTGATTACGAATCTGATGTCAGATTTCAAAAATTTAAAATAGCGGATACAAAATGGCGGACATACAATTTTTAAAATTAATCGATTTTTATGAAACTTTGTATCTAGGATTTTTTTAGGTCGCTGATTACGAATCTGATGTATAAATTCAAGTGGATTTTAGATTGGATGAGATTCGCCTACAATTTGTTGCTTGAGAGTTTTTAAGTTTGGTGATTACAAAACTAGTGTCTATAAAATTCAGAAAATAAAAAAAAATTTCTTGTTATTAGCCTACAAAAATAAAACGTACTGTAGTTTCCAGGATCTACCACGAGGAGGTTACAGGTAAAGATCCCATTTTGTATTTTTTTTAGATTTTAAAATTTTTTTTAGTTTTTTTTACACCTGATATTTACTTATAGGTATATAGTTTCTCGCGTGGGTGGGTATATCAGGTGCGCATGTAGTCCTATTGGAGAATCTGCTTTTATTTCAATGAATCAGGTAAACACTCCATTTCATATCTAAATGTGATTTCAGAAACACAGTGCTCATTTTTACATTTTTAAAATCTGACAACAGATTCGTAATTAGCAACCCGAAAAACCTCAACACGGAGAAAAATGGATAGTTAAATTTACTATCTAGATAATCAGGGTGACGATCTTGGATACTCAACTATAGGACAACCATCTAGATAGTTAAATTTAGTATCTTGGGATAATCAAACTTACATACTAACTGCCATTATCCAAGTTGTTTACTTTGACTATCCTAGATAATAAACGCAAGTTGCTGTGTTAATATACATCTAAATTGATCAATAAGAAATATTTAATGATAAAAGTTAATTTTTTAAGAAATTAGTGAACATTTTTCCTAGATAAATAATTTTTTACGGAAAATCTGAAAATTTTAAAGAAAAAATACATTAATTTAACGGTACCCTTGAAATGTTTAAATCCTTTTGACAGGTTTAAAGGTTATGTTGCTAATCGTAAGTTTTATTTATTTTTTAAGCAATATTATATCTGAAATTCAGTATAAAAAATTGACGATTTTTAATTTAGACTAATATAAAACTACTTAACGGTGTTCGATGGTCTCTCAAATTTCTCGATAATGTGCGACCAACAGTTATCACCCAACAAATACGGCACTGACCGGTTTAAATGACGTGAAATTGGTAAACATTCATTTTCTAACAAATTTCCCTCTGTTCACAGGCACTTTTTACAAAATATGACAACGTACATTTGACACAAATGTTTTTAATTGTCTGAATTCAAAAGATTTTGTCAATTCCTGTAGAAACGCGGTTGCAGGATTGGAATTACCATAGCAATGTAATGCGAATCATTTTGACAGCTGATATTTTACGCACGCTGCATGCTTCTGCCCTCTAATGGCAAAGTGGCTGCAACATATGTATACCCGGTAAAAACAAGTGTATTGAAATCGATTGAAATGATTACAAGTATTGCTGAATTCTTGAAATCATTTTAATCCAAACGAATGACATTTTTGTCCATCAATAAATTTATTCCAATTACAGTAATCTATTTGAACACACTTAAATTCAGTTGAATTCCTGTTAACATTTCAAATCTGTTAAAATGACGAAAAATGATATCAATTTAATCCAGTTTAATGCTTTCTGAAAATTTTAAAAAGTGAAATCATTTGAATCCTTTCTTGAACATAAACATTGTTAACATTTTAATTTTTTTGGATTGGAATGGATTCAACTGATTACAAATATGCTATGAATTCTGAATCATTTTAATGCAAACCAATGTCGTTTTCGTCCTTTTTGTGATATCATTTTAATTCATTTTTAATACACACCTTCTTACCGGGTAGCCACCTGTCATTAAATTCCTTTTGTATTTCCAATCCTGTAACCGCGTGACAAATGTACGTTGTCAGATTTTGTAAAAAGTGCCTGTGTGCAGAGAAAAACTCGTTCGAAAACGGTTGTAATCGGTAATCGGTAATCAAACTTCTGCGCAAGCGCTCGGCAAGTTGACTTTCCAGGATAATAAATTTGATTATCTAGATATACTAAACGGGAATATATAATATTTCAGGAAGATAATATTTCTAACTATACAGATAATAAATTTGATTATATATTTTTTAACTATCTACTTTTAACTATCCATTTTTCTCCGTGTACATATCTATGTTTTATTAAAATTGATTAATTTAAAAAATTTTATGACCGCCATTTTGATTATTATTTATCCAAACATTACTCGACCTCATTATTCGCCGCCCTGGTTGTCTGGTTGTTATAAAAAACATAACCAAGAGCGTAAATAATACTATTATTAATATTTAAGAGGTGAAATAATATTATTTTTATTAATTTAATTATTATAATGAAAAAATTGGTATAATTTCTAACCTCCGGGAAAAATATTAACCCATTCTTACGATAATTTGTTTACTTAAAAGGTATTATCTCCAAATGGGTTTTAATAATAGGAATAATTTTTACCGTTTGCAAATACAAAATGAGGATGACACATTCTAACCCCAGTAAAAAAAGAAGTATTGAGTGAAGCGTTTAGGAATTAAGTGAAGCTCTGAGCCAATACGGATTCGAGTAAAAACCGTATTGGGACGTTTGACTCAATCTTTTTTTCATCCGCCGAATACGGTCTTATTTTTGCATTAAAATTAAAATCACATGAGCAGAGTACACATTATAAATTGAAAGCACAATTGTCCTGGAATGTAAAAATGCCGATTTAGATAAGAAACTGTGAATATTTTTTATTTTTTGTTAAAAATTGGTAAAAGCAAAGTTTGACAAGCGCAACTGAATTTACCATGTGAATAAATGAAGTGGTAAGTTTAAATGGACGAAATGAACTAAAAGAAATCTACTTTTACCGACAGAAAGTTCCTAGAGAATTGTGGTAAATTCAACAAAACAATGAAATTTCATTGTTTTCTAGGAACTTTCTGTCGGTAACAGAAGATTTCTTTTAGTCCATTTAAACTTGCCACTTCATTTATTCACATGGTAAAATCAGTCGCGCTTGTCAAACTTTGCTTTTACCAATTTTTAACAAAAAATAAAAAATATTCACAGTTTCTTATCTAAATCGGCATTTTTACATTCCAGGACAATTGTGCTTTCAATTTATAATGTGTACTCTGCTCATGTGATTTTAATTTTAATGCTAAAATAAGACAGTATTCGGCGGATGAAAAAAAGATTGAGTCAAACGTCCCAATACGGATTTACTCGAATCCGTATTGGCTCAGAGCTTCACTCAATTCCTAAACGCTCCACTCAATACTTCTTTTTTTACTGGGACCTTTTCGTATTGTGCTCTAGGTATAAAAACAACGTCATCTACAAGGAAGTTTTGTCAAATTAAGAGAATTATACCCTTTTAAGAGATAAGTAGATGATTTTCATCATCCTGACCGCTTTTTATTGTGCTCTAGGTTAGAAAATAACGTCATTTTCGAGGAACTTTGTATAAATTAACAGAATCTTACAACTCCAAATAAAAGTAAAAGGTCGTCGTCATCCTGACCACTTACTATGGTGATTTTGGTTAGAAAACGTAATCTTTGGGGAAGTTTAGAGAATATTGGAAATTTACATGCTTTTCACCGCAAAATCTTGTATATCGTTATATAAACCACAAATCATATTAATACCTATTTAAACATGAAACATAACCTTATCTTTCTTAATTCCATCGAATAAGTATGACAATTCAGTTTTTTCCGTGTATATGTACCTACAGAAAATTAACTGTGATATAGTGGGCAAATCCTGTTGGGCGGCACTGTAGGTTAAGTAGTTTGACCTAAATTTTGACCCCTTGGGGAGCCTTAATAGCGCCTATTTTAACTTGTAGATTAATAAATAGGTCAAATTTTACCTAAATTTTGACCTAACTTCAAAGCGCATGAGGCCATTTGTAGCCAACTTTAGGGCACTGCATCTGGCGGCAAAATCTTTTTATAATATGTAACGCTCCACGAGAAAAGGGACCTTATTTACTCTTGTCATAAGGTCCCTTTTCTCGTGGAGTGTCACATATAGAGAGATATATAAATTAAATTATTAATTTAATAACGAAATGTAAATTTGAATATTAATTTTTGAAATTCCCTTTTTTTAATTGATGGGTTCCTAATAGTACCTACTTAATATACATTTCAAGAATCGTAAAGGTCTAAAGGAAGATAATACTAAAGCTTTTAACCTGTTTGTCGAGTTTGACGTAATAACGACTTGAAACTGACTCAGCAATTTCCCGAGACATTATTCAAATATAGAGAAATATCGTTGAAAGTGAATGAAAAAAAAGAAAATCTCTATTTATTCAATCATCTTTACAATTTTCCAATTCAAATTTTTTCTACTCTTCTATTGTAAAAAAACAATCCTTAGCTTCTACATGAAGATTTAGAAAATTTTCTTGGCAAAACATTAATTTTCGTTTATATTTCTCTCTCTCTCTTTATGTTTTCGGGGTCGTGTAATCTGATTGAATCGACTTTGTTAGAAGCTTAAAAATAACAAATTTATTAAGGAGGATCAGATAAAATAGGGGGATATTTAATTAGGGCTTAATTCAAGTTTATTTCCTTAAGTTTTCTTTTTTCGAAAGCTCCACTCTCTTTTTTCATCCAAGTTTAGATAAAAGTACTACACAATTCCTAAAAAGAGACTCTCGTTTCTTTATATATGTATATACATATATAATTTCCAGTTCTAATAAAGCACATTGTAAAGGATGTCCAATTTGTCTCTTGGATAAACCAATACTTGAGCACGGAATTAGGAGTAGTTAACTTTCGACTTGGAAACTAATTGGCTGTTGTTAAATTCTGGTTTCTAATGTACCGAAGAAAAAAGAGGAAAAATTCTTTATTATTAAACTTTAAATTTTACAAGCATTTGACCAAAGAAAATTTTTCAAATTTGTCAACAAATAAATTTAAATTTATAAAACTATTATTAACAATGTAATTATTTGTCCTACGAAGACTAGAGTTATAGACTGCTTTCGGTGTTCACACGGTATTTTCACCGAGTTCATTCTGATTGGATAGTTCCTAAAGAATGTTAGTAAATATTATTGTTAATTATTCGACTTTCGTTAACTTGATGTTAACACCGGGTGAACGCCAAAAAAAGCTGTAGTAATTTATACTATTACGCGTTTAGTAAGAAAATTTGCATTGTAACAAAAGAATATTAGATATATCTTATAAACCAGCGTTCAATTTTTTTTCTCGATCGAACTAAACATAGTAGTAAATATAAATGTCTGCTTAGTAATGAAAACAAAACTGATTCTGTTTAAGTTTTTTTAATCAAATTATTAATTTATACTTATTATTACAATAACTATTAGATTAGGTTATTGTTAACATAATTATAAACTTTAATTTTTTAACTGTTTATTTAATTATGCCACAAATATATTTTCTAAAGAAAAAGAAACATATATTTTATAATAATTTTCTTTATTAAACTAAAATTATAATTTTTAAATAGTATTTTAACCTCATATTTCCGTCAGTGTATCTTGTAAAATATTTCTTGATTTTCAATTTAATCTTTAATGATACAAATAGAGCATATTCTAGATTCCATTACTTTCAATGTTGATTATAGAGAATAACATCATCTATTTTGAGGATAAGAAAATTTTTCTACATCCTAAATATTACCCAGTATCACAATGATAGCACCCTATAACATCTTCTATTTAACATTAAGGGGGAGTGCACCTTTAACCCGAAAAAAATTGATTTTATTTATTTTCTTTTTTTGACGAGATAATGTTATTTCAAACGTCAGTTCAGTATAAATCTATCTCAAAAACAAGAGCAAGATGAAGTTAAGTCAAATATTAATGCAAGACAATTCTATTTCATTCTTCAATTCAAGATAATGCCAAATCTAAGTTAAATGTAATTTTTTACAGTGTATTATTATTACAGTTGAATCTTGATATAAAGAGTCTCGATATAACGAGTTCTTGATACAACGAACTGTCAACTCTCGTTACAAATAGAAATATTTCTCCTCTTTTATCCCCACTATTTTAAAACATTTGAACACAAACATTTGAGCATCGTTTTGCACATGACATTAATTACACACGGAAAAAATTATGCGCAAGCGCTGCGCTACACACGGAGCAGCAGTCATCTATAGACTGTGTGCTGCTGCGACTCAGGCTTGTGGGTAGGAGCTGCCCATGCTCTGGATACCGCGTGTCTATTCCAGCATGTTTACACTTATTCGGCACAGCGCTTGCGTATTACATGGGTAGCATGAGTCCCGGACTCAGTCACCAGCTACACAAATACTATAGACAGGAGTAGGGTCCCCTCTCGCAGTCGTAATATCGAAATTTTCTGATCCCTCACTTCTCGTTATATCAAGATTCAAGTGTATTACGTTTATAAATATAAGTATGGGTGTATTTTATGAAATTTAATTAATTAAGTAATGTTTCCCATGTAGAAATTTGTCGTGGCCTTCCTAGAAATAGACTACAGTTAGATAGCATTTGTCGTGGAAAATTATTCTGAAAAAACTGTTCTGGCCCCGAAATGTTAATGTGCAATTTTCCCCTTTATTTTCTTCGCTATGAAGACAGTCTAGAATCTGGCTAAAATTTGTCTAGGATACTGAATTAAAAATTCAGTACTAGTTCATATAGCAGGTTGTCCAAGAATTAGCTAGGCACTATCTAGGACGTTGACTTAAGAATTTAGTACAAGTTCGTGGAGAAGGTGGCTCTGAGAGTCTACTAAGCTAGCAGACGAAATCAGTTCTTGACGTAGTGCTTGATGAAAAGAAACCAAGAGTCTACAATTGTAACTTATCTTGTTGTGAAGAAAAAAATAAAATTTATAAATCTAGTGAAAAGTTTTTAGTTTTCTATTTTTGAACAGGGACAGTGTACAAGTTTAAATATATTACAGAGAAAAGAAGATTTATTAGAAAAAGGACATGTGATGTCATCATTCATAGTCTCAGATTGTTTTTCATATTATACTGTTTATAATAAATAATGAAACTTTGGTAATTTTAAGTGAATTTTTTGTGATTGCAACAATATAATATACAATTAATTTTATTATCGGTATACAAGTACGAATCTTTATAGTGAATGTGTTTGTGTTTTAAAGAAAAAATCCAATGTCGCAAAATATGTTACAATTAATTTCAAAAATAATTGTAAGAGGAATTGTGATAATAACAAATACTTTTGTATTACTCTTTTGTTTGTTTAAAAGTTAAACAAACAAAAGAGTAAAGTTAAAAAATATTCTTTTATTATTTATAAACCTAACAATTATTCCAGACAAAATAACTCTACAAAATCTTGACGTTGCTAGCGTTACATCCCTTGTTCAAGCCTGTCCATTTTTTCCATTTAGTTGCTAGATTGAATATAGCGCAACTGGACAGTTTCTCATACACTTCCACGGTAAATTTCTACACGGGATATTATAATCTGTTTAATATTTCTTGTATTTTTTGTATCGAGTTACGTCTCTCATTTGGGTCAAATTTTCTCAAAAAAATCAAAGTTGGTCATGGGTCTTTCAATTTTTGTGAAACTTGGTATAAAGGTAGTGTTTTATGAGAGAAGATTTTAGGAAAAAAAGATTTTTAAAAATTTTCAAAATTGTGGATTTTACCGGACATTAAATATTAAAGCACATTTTTTTGAAAAACGAATAACTTTTATCCATTTAGTTAGATTTTGTTTAAATTTTAGGTAATCATAGTTGATTATCTAACAATTTAAAGTGTAATATTAAAGAAAAAAATCCAAAATTTGCCCTGCAAAAAAGTCAAAAAAAATTTTGATTTCATTTTTTCGGGCATAAGAACCCCTTCGACTTTTTTGTAACTATAATATTTAGATTCGTTATCTTCCCCAGAATTTTTTGCAAAATAAAAATCCCTGGAGACTTTAAAACTAACCGAAATATCGAATTTTTTGTCTCGAGGTGCACAGATATCGATCTCGCGTAAACACGCCTGAGATGTGCACTAAACGTTTTTAAGCGTAAATTTTCGCATTCTAATATTTTTTTTAATTTTTAGTAAAAAAGGAAGGTTTAAAAATCAAGTTTTGCAATTATATATTTGTTTTTAAACAATTTTAAATCTCAAAATGTGTATGTATGTAATATATAAGAGGCAAATTTTCTCAAGTGTACCAATGTCAAAATTGCAAGTTGTTAGATCGGGCTAATATTTTCACAGTATTTAGAACTATGAATGAGTACTTAAAACCACCAAGTAATTATGAAATTTTATAAAAAATTTTAGGGGGAGGGGGTTGAAGATTTTGAATAAGTATAAACAGTAAGTTTTATAAAAAATCGTAGCTTTTATATAATAAAGAAAAAAAATTATGACCTATATGTTTTTGGTAGGTTTTTCCTGATATTTCAAATGGTTAGTATTTTTTTCAAAAAATTCAAAATTTAACCCTTCTTTTAAAAATTAAAGATTTTTTTGAAATTTTTTTTTAACTAAACTTCCCGGCCAAATATTTTTTGACATTTTCTAAAGTACATTTTTTTAATTTTTACATTTTTGATGTAAGAAGAGAAGATTTTTTTTATCTGCATAATTTTTTATACTTTTAATATCAATATCAAGCGTGATACACGCATAAGGTGTTAAATATTTTATTTAAACTATCGTTGCAAATAACTGGAATATATTTTTTTTAATAGAATTATATAAACATTTGTTTTAAAAAAAACTAACACTATATCTTTATTCTTATAAATATTTATTTGTAAAACGTCAATTTAATCAAAATACTTCATATTGTAAAATATTTCAATTTTAATTAACTAATTAATTAATTAATTAATTAATAATTCAAAAACAAAAAAAAGTCATTTTTTCTTACATCAAAAACGTAAAAATTGAAAAAATGTACTTTAGAAAATGTCAAAAAATATTTGGCTGGGAAGTTTAGTTAAAAAAAAAAAATTTCAAAAAAATCTTTAATTTTTAAAAGAAGAGTTAAATTTTTAATTTTTTGAAAAAAATACTCACCATTTGAAATAGCAGAAAAAACCTACCAAAAACATATAGGTCACAATTTTTTTTCTTTATTATATAAAAGCTACGATTTTTTATAAAACTTACTGTTTATTTTTATCCAAAATCTTCAACCCCCTCCCCCTAAAATTTTTTATAAAATTTCATAATTACTTGGTGGTTTTAAGTACTCATTCATAGTTCTAAATACTGTGAAAATATTAGCCCGATCTAACAACTTGCAATTTTGACATTTGTACACTTGAGAAAATTTGCCTCTTATATATTACATACATACACATTTTGAGATTCAAAATTGTTTAAAAACAAATATATAATTGCAAAACTTGATTTTTAAACCTTCCTTTTTTACTAAAAATTAAAAAAAATATTAGAATGCGAAAATTTACGCTTAAAAACGTTTAGTGCACATCTCAGGCGTGTTTACGCGAGATCGATATCTGTGCACCTCGAGACAAAAAATTCGATATTTCGGTTAGTTTTAAAGTCTCCAGGGATTTTTATTTTGCAAAAAATTCTGGGGAAGATAACGAATCTAAATATTATAGTTACAAAAAAGTCGAAGGGGTTCTTATGCCCGAAAAAATGAAATCAAAAATTTTTTTGACTTTTTTTCCGGGCAAATTTTGGATTTTTTTTCTTTAATATTCCTCTTTAAATTGTTAGATAATCAACTATGATTACCTAAAATTTAAATAAAATCTAACTAAATGGATAAAAGTTATTCATTTTTCAAAAAAATGTGCTTTAATATTTAATGCCCGGTAAAATCCACAATTTAAAAAATTTTTAAAAATCTTTTTTTCCTAAAATCTTCTGTCATAAAACACTACCTTTATACAAAGTTTCACAAAAATTAAAAGATCAATGACCAACTTTGATTTTTTTGAGAAAATTTGACCCATTTGTAAAGCGTATCAGCTAAAGCAAATAAATCATTATTATAAAATTTTTTTTTATTGAGTTGTTAATCTTTCGTAGAACTAAAAAAAGTCTTTAGATCACAAAAAACTTTAATATGTATTAAAAAAAAGAATATCAAAAAAAGTGCACATGCGTATATAACTACGAATTTGCTTATAATACTACGCGTGCATAACTACGAACTTTCTAATGAATTTGCTATATACTAACACGATCTGTCAACAACTATTTCGGATTATGTTCTTTGTAAATAAATAATAATAAAATCATAATTATAATAATAATTAAATATTTTTTAGGCGAGAATAAATTTAATTTAGGTGGACCCAGCTAATTAACACCCAGCCATGGAATGGACAGCGTATTTCGAGTAATTTTTTAAACAGATGTCGCAAAATTAAAATTTTTTTAGGCGAGAAATAAAATTAATTTAGGTTAACCCAGATGATTAACACTCAGCCATGGGAAGCGTATTTCGAGTAATTATTAAACAGATTTCGCAAAGTTAAAATTTATTTAGGCGAGAATAAAATTAATTTAGGTGGACACAGTAAATACCAGCTGAACTAATTATTATAACTCATTATTTATAATTATTTAAACAATTTTAATGATTTCGGTTTCTAATAGCAAAATTTATTTATTATACATAGCATTGTTTAAGCAATTCTTAATTAACAATGGAATAGCGACATTATTTTTAATTGTTTAAAATCCATTTTTTTAAGTTTTCTGAAGCTTTTATAAATGATCGATTGGATTCGATATGTCACTTATTTGAACATATTTTAGCAAAAATATGTTGATTAACCTCTTAAAAAATGCAAAAAGTAAGGTTTTTAAAAAACGGCCTAACCAATTTTTTTTGCAATTTAGGCTCAAAACAATCAGGAGGCATCCTAGAAACAAAATAGAAAAAGAACCGAGATGGTAAACCACACAATCGAAATGTTGCAACTTGACAAAATAACGTTTTGTTTTTATATTTTTACCTTCTATTGATTGAATTTACTTTTCATCTAAATATATCAAAGTGTATCGTGAAAAAATCCCGAATAAACAAATTTTTCATTTGTTTGAATAATAATTAATTATTATTTTTACATCAGTAAAATATATTGCATGTTAATATTAAAAAATTGTAGTGAAAAAGCCTTTATTCTATGTTTTTCCAACAACAAAATATTATTTGCTCAACCTGAATGAATATTGGGTATAAAACTCTTTACGTGGCTAGTAGAATGTTAAGCTGAACTTAAAACAAATTAAAGTATAAAATGTCTGTACAAATGTTTGTTATATTGCTTATTTATTGGCACTCACCGATAGAGCATTCTTTCCTGATGATCAGCCTCTTGATAAATCTTGTAATACATTGCGATCATAATAATGCCAGGCACCCAAAAGCTAATACTCGAACTGATAACCGCATAAACTTTATTAACTTCAAAAACACACGCATTCGGGTTTTCTCGTCGCCACTTAAGATGTTCGGGTGTGGTGTACCAACCGGCGAAAATTGGCAGAAAACTCATCACAGTGGGTGAACACCACACAACACTCAACATTGTACCCAATCTCATGTTTGTCATTATTAATGGATAATCGAGTGGCTGTACAATTGCATAATATCTATCGACACTTATACAGCACAAGTGGAGAATTGAAACAGTACTAAAAAATACATCCAACGAGTTCCAAACATCGCACATAAAGTAACCAAATAACCATGTTCCAGATACCTCAACACTTGCATTAAAGCTCATTGCAAAAATGGCAACTAACATGTCAGCAAGAGCCAAAGACACGACAAAGTAGTTAGTGATGACTCGTAATTTTCTATGCCTCATCACTGAAACAATAACTAATAAATTTCCAAATAGGGCACATAAAATTATAAAGCACATCACTGCTGCTTTGGTGATCAAAAGTAGGACATGTTCAAAGTGTTGCCAATCGTTCCATGTCTGATTACCTTGACCCGTGTCAATAATTATCTCGTATGTGTTCATTGTAGTCATCATTGTCTCGTTTGTTGGGTCCACAATAATGGTGTTGTTGGCATCCATTCTTCCAGATTCCAGCATCTGTTCATTATTACGATCTTTCTCTCATTTTGTAGGATTTTTCCGAACTGTTTGCTTTTTCCACTTGTTTTAGATTTTGTTCTGAATTTTCTATATGATTTAGATTATTTGAGCTTAATTTTTCTTATCATGTTTTTTTAAATTGGTACATTAACTTTGTAGTGTGAATTTATGTATTAATCTTTGTTTTGCCAATTATTGCCGATTCAGTATTATTAATGATTCGTTTATTAATAATAATCTGCTTCTTCTTAATCTCTTGTTTCTCAATTTTTTTTCTAAATATTGGTATTTTTATATTTAGCTTCTTAAGCTTTTACTTCTTAATCATATGCTTCTTAATAATTTCTTCTTTTTCGAAATATTTGCTTTTTTATTAATCATTTTCTTCTTATTAAAATCGTTTTTATATTACAGAAGGTTGTTTATATTAAAATAAAAATACAGTTATTGACTGTTCGAGGTACAGAAATTTGAAGGTGAGCTATACATTTTTTCGAAGATGACTGATTTATTTTTATTCATTTTATTGTGAAGTCCTCTTTAAAATCCATGAAAGAGTAGACCAATCGGTGTTCTGTAGGTTTTAGGCTTCATGTTTGAATTAGTTCGAAGTCAATATTTGAGATTTCAGGTAAAACTGGGTCAAAGTTGAGATTTTCTCATTTTTCTTTTTTTTCGATTCTCCTCTCGAGCTGAGATGCACTTTCGATGTTATGTTGAGATTCTTCTTAGCTCAGGGATTGAGGTTTACTTTACTAAAGGATGACATCGGTGAAATTTACCGAGGGATCGCAGGTCCTGGAATAAAAAAACAAAACTAATTTTATGATTAAAGGAAAAAAGATTTTTTTTATTTTTCTATGAAGGAAAAATATATCTTAGGATGGGAAATTAACTAAGTTTTTAGAAAAAAATTATTAATCGCAAAGAAATATTAATTTAAAGGATTAATATTAAAAAAATATAAGGAATTAATAATTTATTTATTAAGTAACATTAATTCACTTCTCGCTTGGTAAAGGATAAATCATGCTGAAATAATCTTTTTGTTTTTTCCTCAGAAAATAACCATTTTGTTAAATAATATATCTAATTCGAAATAGATTGATAAACTCTAACAAATGATTCTTTTTAATGTTTGTTGATTTATTAATAATTTTCAATGAATAATTTATTATTACAAGTACCCAAAATCTATTCCTACATAAATTAAAATTATATTTGGAAAAACTATTCTATAAAAGAATGCATCCAAGAAATCTATAATTATATAATTTGGTACAATATTAACCCCTTCACTAGCAGGAACGCCATTTGGAACGCAATGCCAGTGAAGGAATTAAGGTAACTAGTTTTATTATTTTTGAACATAATGAAGCACTTAAAATCCCAAATTTCCATTCTTGGATTCTAAAATATGTAATTTAAAAAAAAAAGAATCATTATTGTTTCTTTTTATAAACTATCCAAAGAAAGAGGAACTCAGTGGATCAATTTCAAGGTTGGTTAGAATCTGTTTCTGCAAATTATTTTTAGGCGTCTGCTGATCCGATTTATGACCACTTAAGCTTGCTTAAGTTTGATACAAGTCGCATTTTTATTTTTAAAAATTCTTTAGCAATGGTCAAAGTGAACTTCTAATTTGAATTCTATAATAAAGTCAAACAAGATCTTTTAATACACATGTCACAATAACTTTATGTTTAACTATAAAGTTGACTTGATTTTTAAAAAATTTATTTCAGTTTAATTAAAGTCCACGAAGTGTTCACCTTCACACTTTGATTTAAATTCCACGTAATACGAACATGTCACACTCACGTATAGGGGAGACCGGGAGACTAAGGTAAACCCGCTCACTAGCGATTTGACGCTATGAACTCAAGTTAAGATGGAGAATATATTGGTACTGTGAATAGTACTTAACATTCAACTTATATTAACGAACTTTCGTTTAGTTTCATGAATTCAACATAGAATCAGAGTCGATCAAATGTTTGTAGAGGTGTCAGAAAAAAAACGTTTTTGGATTTTTAAGTTTTTCGATCATTATTTTTGAGTCCTACTTTATTTGGCAAATTTTTTTTGTTGCTATTGGATGTCCTTCTTTGAAGTACATATATAGTTTTGTCTTATTTTAAAAAGATTTAATTAAATTTATTCTGAAATGTGAAGAATACACTCGGCGTAAAGTTGCTCACGTGAAGTCGGGGTAAAGCCGCTCATTTAGTTTTAAATTGAGAATAAAATAATTTAACGTATTATATTTTAACCATAAAAAAATTTATGACTTATTAAAACCAAAATTGTAACTGCATTTCACTTTCTCTGAATAAAATATAACATTATTTAAATCCATAGTTGTAATTCATGAAATCTATCTTCATTATTTATTAAACTAATTTGTTGTTTATAGAATTGTTACGTATCACGGGCAACTAATGCAGAGAAAAATATTATGATTCAATTAAATTCTTATTAGATCTATCCTTTTCGAGCGGCTGAAAAGAACAGTAGGAGGTGCGATAGCTCGGGTATTAAGGAAGGTTCCAAGCAAATGTACTTTTATAACTTTACTTATTTATTTGATTATTACTCGATGATTACAGTTATGAACGGATTAAAAGAACAAATCAAAATCTCGAATTATGCGCTTTACTCACTGAATGTTGAATCTTTATTAGTAATCCAAATTAAAATGTATAATTTCACAGAACTTTAACTCTAAATGAAATAACTTTTATATTATTTTAAACTACCGGGACACTTGTTCCCGGGCACAAAGAAAATGGAGCCTCACTCGCGATCCCGAAACCGCCAAAACCTTGGTTCACGTAGATTAAAAACGTATGTGCGCGTAATCGACTCAACCGATTAATTGTTTCGTAGTCCCAGAAATGATTAAAGTCTTATGGCACTTTAGCCGGCTAGCACTTAAGTTTACGTGTTACACAATTTAATGACGTACAGAGGAGAACTTATATACACATAACCAAGGGGTTGAACTTCGGTTTTCGCGGATCGAGATCGGAGAAAAGACTGAAGAATCTTTTGCAAGGATTGAGATGATTGAGTCTCTAAGGACCAGGGCGTTTCCAAAATTTTCCCTTACGATTTTTCATTAACCAATTAAATTTTTGGGGCGTTTAACGAGGAGGGAAAAATGTTAATTTCATAAAAGGTAATTTTGGGTCTTAGACTTGAGAGTGGGTGGTACGACTAGGGGCTGGAGTAGGGTACTCACGCAAACCTTGTTTCTTTGGGTTTTTTCAGGTTGCTGTAATGGAGGTTCGGTTGTAAACCCTCTGTTTATTTAGATATAAAGCAATTTTTTGCTTTACAACAGTTATTGCTGTGTAGCTACAATTAGCATGTACCTTCCCAGATGATTCCCTTATGTCGAGCCCAACTTCTCCAGATTAAGTAATAAAAGTTTATTATATTTTCGTGAGAGAAATGTAAGGAAACGGATTACTGAAAGGTAAATTGTTTTGGGGTTAGAAAAATGTGTAAAGGATCTAAAAACCCGAGGTCCTAAGCTCAAAAAAAGGCATATTATAAACTAAAAATATTTAACATAATGGGATGTAAAGTTGTCGTAATAAAAGTGAAAGTTCAACATTCCGTGGTACTTAAAAAATATGAATTTGGAAGGAAATATAAAAATACTTAAAATGAATTTAAGATATACATATGTAAAAATGAAATCTACAGGAACGTTACAGAATTGTTTATAGAACTCATAGTTTATCAATAATAAATCATACTTAAGACTGAAATAAGACGAATTTTAATATTTAAAAAATAAAACTGTTCCGCCTTGAAAAGATAAGGTGAGCGAATTTACCCTGGAAAATTGTGATTTCGAAATTTGGTATATGTGTATCAAAAATTTAAGCAGCGGCGGTTAAGGCTGCCCTGCGGTTGAGTGGTCCTGTGGGCTGCAGGGAGGTGGGCAGATGGCGTCTCTCAAAGAAATTGGTGAGAATCCCCCTTCTAAGTATGATTAGGGACAGAACTGTCCCTTTGTATCTCTTCGACAAAAAGTATAGGATTAATATACCTAGTAGAGAAGATTGGATAAATGGACTGACAAGTATTCCAGCTGACGGTGAAGTCTGGTACACAGATGGATCAAAAGGCGGGAATGGAGTCGGTGCAGGAATCTATCATGTAACCTCCCAAGTGGGACACTCCTTTAAGTTAGGGACCACTGTTACTGTGTTACAAGCCGAAATTGTGGCAATATTTTATGGTGCTGTTGAAGCCTTGAAAAATTGTCACAACAAAGATATTTTTATCCTTTCGGATAGCAAGGCGGCCATTTTCTCCTTGAAACGATACGTATCAACATCACGGCTGGTCGGTGATTGTCATGAATCACTTAACAAACTAGCTGAAACGAACCGCGTTACCCTCCTGTGGATCCCTGGTCACAGTGGATTCGCGGGAAACGATAGGGCGGATGAGCTAGCCAAAGAAGGGGCTAGAAAACAACTTATTGGACCTGAACCTCCCATTGGTGTTTCCAACAAATGCTTGACACTGGAAATTAAACAGTGGATAGCTGCGGAACACCAAAGGGAATGACAGGTAACTAAGGGCTGTAGACAAGCCAAGGTACTCATGGGAAGTAGTATTAACCCTATGAGGAAAGCGGAATTCCGCAAATTAAATAGAAAAGAGGCAAAGATCATAACGGGGCTATTAACTGGCCATGGTGATCTGCGCTATCATAGGCACAAAATGGGGATCCTAGATGACCCGAAGTGCCGTAGGTGTGGAGAGGAATATGAAACCCCGATACACATCTTGTGTCACTGCCCTGCACTTGTGAAGGAGCGGGAACACATTACGGGCTACTTCTTTCTGGGGGAGACCGTTATTGCTACCAGAAACTTGGCCGAAGTCCTCCTGTTGTGAAAAGGACTTCGGATATAGGGGTGGCTATGGGGAACGTAAAGGGATTACCCAAGCGTTAGTGGCGTTGACCTGCAAGGTCCTAGGTCCACAACCCTCTTCTTAATAATAATAATCAAAAATTTTCTCTAAGTAAAACTAAAAAAGATAAATCAAAAACTCTTTTTTATTTTTTTAGTAGAAATCATAAGCTTTCAAATGATATAAATTAACTTGGATTTAGAGAATAATTTCCTAGATTTTAACCGATCTGAAAAAAGTGAGCGGGTTTACCCCAGTCTCCCCTACATCAAATGCCACGTTGTTATTTAAAGATTCCAATATAGCTTGAATCAACTTGGACAAAATGGCACCGTTTAACAATTTATTGTTGATACTTTTAAGAAAATTTATAAGTTAGTAAAGTTTCTTATTATCTATAGATAATGTATGTAATATATTACATACAATATTTCCAAGTCAAATTGAAGTGAGTGTGAAATGCAAAAAAAAAAAAATTTTTGTGAAAGTGAAGTGAAATTACATAATAGACCCCCTGATGCCAATTAGTAATCAGCGACCCCAAAATCCTCCGAGTAGCAAGTATCAAGCAAATTTGATAAATTTGTAAAGTGAAAAAAGAACCAAAACTAAATTTAGTTTTTTTAAAAATCAGTCAATATCTAATTAAATTGACCATTACGTTTTAATTTTGCTTTGATAAGAAAGTACCTTACTTGCAGCTTCGAGAGTTATAATTGAAAACCATCTTAAAAAATAGTTTGGAATTGCAAACTTCTATCTTTTGTTTGTTAATTGTAAAAAAATACCAAAGTGAAAATACTGGAACGACAGATAAAGGATAACTATGAAATATAAGAAAATGGATGGTAAAGAATAATGAACGAGAACTAAACACGCGACCTTTCCTATTATTTACGCTTTCGTATTCTTGTTACTATATATTGAAACTTCATCTCTTCAGCAACAAGAAAACTCTTATCTACTGACAATTCAATTTTCCCACTTATTGCAGTAGATACTGAGGACAAGGGCTTTTAAATTGTTCTGAATGACTTTTATACGCCTGCCATTGTATAAACTGTAAATTTACTTTAAAAAACGTGCACTTAAAGAATTTACTTTCTAATTACTTGAATTCTCCTATTTCCTTACTTTTTTATACTCCTCCATTGAACGTGAAATAATTATTTTGCTGTTTCACCATAATTCTTTAATTTTTATAGTGCGTTTCATAAATATATTAATAAACTTTGAATTAATCGATTCTAAATTAAGGGCATGTGGGAAATATTCCTCGAAAAAAGTGGTTGCAATATCCAAAAAAAATTATGTCCGGTGTACGCTGTTACTCGCAACAGAATCATCTAAAATAAAAAAGCAAAGTGCATTTGCTAAAAGAGATGTTTCTTGAGGTACCGCAGGGAGGATTTTTTATTTTTTTACTCTTCAATTATTCGTATCATTTGGGAGCCAAAAAATCGATTTTCGCTATAAAAAATCGACTACTTTGTTATTGTAAAATTAGTAATTTAAAAAATAGCTTCCAGATATACGTGAGGAATTATGTAAAGAATCTTTGTGCAAAATTTGAAAATGGTTGGTCCAGTAGATTTTGAGTTATCAGAAACACGAACTTCAAAAATAACAAGTTTCAGAAAAACGATTCAACCTTTAAGGATCAGATGCAGAATACTTGAAGTTTGACATTATTTTTACAAGTTAAAACTAAATTTAAAAAATTTGCCAATGGACATTTCTTATGGTTCAGGAATCGCTCTTTCACTTTTTCCCTCTACAATATTTTCCAAAAAATAATTTTATTTTTGAAGTAATCAGGTGTTGAAGTTTTGGGTCATTTTATTTTCATTTTATTATTACTTTGAAACAAATAAAGATAATTAAGTGAATTTTTTTGAAATTAAATCTTAAATAAGTCTATACTTTAAGGATTAAATAAGTTTCTGCCAAAATGCAGGCGAAAATCGACTTCCCAGGTAGAAATTTCAACTCTATAATGACCAGTCACTCGGAAGTTTTTCTAGATTCTGTCCAGTGATTGACCAGAAAATCTGGCAAGTAATTTCTTTTTTTTAAATTAATCCTTGAAGTTTTGCGCATCAATACATCGTAATTTAATCTTTCAAAAATACTCAGAACATTCTTGAATTTGCAATTGTTTAAAATAATTGTTAATAACAATTATAAACTTTAATTTTTAGCAATCGCTTTATTTAATCTTTAAAGTATAGACTTTAAGCTTTAATTTAAAGAAATTCACTTAATTATCTTTATTTGTTTCAAAGTAATAATAAAATGAAAATAAAATGACCTAAAACTTCTACACCTGATTACTTCAAAAATTAAATTATTTTTTGAAAAATATTGTAGGGGGAAAAAGTTTACTCATATATCTACCAAAAATCATAGACAACTTGAAAATTGGAGACAAAATTTTTTCAAGTGGCCGGTTTCACTTATTTTGTCCCTCGATGAATATATTATGCATTTATTTAAAAAAAATCTAATACCTTACCTCCTTAAGTCTTATGACTTAAACATCATTAAGGACCATCGATATATTACGTTACACTATTTTTGATCATTTTTACCCCTCCTCCCCCATGTCGCAAACTGTTATATTAAACATTAACACCATTTTTCTGCAAGTTTTCATAAATTGCTTGACCCCCCTCCCGCCTTAGTTGATAAAATAAAAATTATAAAAGATGTTGATAGTGGAAAGTCAATAAGTTCTAGGCCTGTGTGATATTGAAAATCTATAACCGGTTTTCAAAAAAACGGTTCTTATGTCGATTTTCGGTTTTAAAATATTAATTGAGGGCTCGGATCGAAGAACCGACACTTCGCAATGTTCTGTGCGTTTACAAGCGTCGGTTCTTCGATCCGAGCCCTCAATTTTTGTATTTCTAGGTATGTCTGTCAACATCTTCGGCAACATAAAAATTACTAAGTATTGGAAATATGAACGCGAAACTTGGAAGGGATATTACCAATTGGGCAGCAGTGATAAGCCCTGAGCCGCTCACTGCTGCCTGAGCGGTATTATCCCTTTCAACCACGGTTTCGTCTCCTTATTCTATATAGAGCCCTTCAATTCCCATAGTCCCCACCAGGCGACCTAATTGTTTTGGAATAAATGTAATGTAACATGAGAAAAGAGAGAATGTGTAATACGTCTCCGAGGACGGAGATTGTGTAGAAAGGCCGAACTTTAATAATATTTCGAAGGGAAAGCCCTTAAGTGGGGATTAGATCCCCTTTCTACTAATTAATAGTCTTCATGAATAATTGTCAAATTATATAGTGTTAAAGATTTACCAACCTAACCGGTCTCGCGATCACTCATTATAATTTGTGTTGTTTTGTTTCTAATATATATGTATTTCTTTTAACTTTGGTTTTTATTTTATTCCAAAGCCCACGCCCATCCTCACTATTTATAACTTCTTTAAACTGACGTCGTTCCAATTAACGCCCACTCCTATAAACACTTTCCTCTCATTCTTATTTTCTGCTCATTTATCCTAAGCTTTATCACATATCACGTTATCTTCTCTCATTTTAACAATTGATTTTTCAGCATCTTTCGCACACTATCTTTTACTCCATTTATCCAAACATACACTTTCTATTCATTCTTACGTGACTTCCTTTCCTTCCGTCAACCTACGTCGTTCTTCTAAAAACCATCAAGACAAATTGGTCAAATTGGCCTTTATTTCCGTGTTACTTACTAGTATAATCATGGAGTATTTTTATACGGTCGAACAGGTGCCCAATGGGAAATCTCTCTACAATGCCAACAGAGACAAATGGCGCAGTACAGAACCATTTGTTCTTCCAGCATTTTGCCGAGTCTTGGCAGGGTAATCTTGGCGCAAGACAGAATAAATGGTTCCGCCATAGTTATGCCAAACCTTGTCAGGTAAATCTTGGCGCAGTACAGAATAAATGTTTTCGCCATAGTAATGCCAAATCTTGGCAATAATACTTCGGCTTAGTACTGTAAATATGTTTTAAGAACTTAATTTCAAAATTCACAAGTTGAATAATTTTTTTTGTTAATTATTCATTGAACAAAAAATTCAATACTAAATTAATAATTTATCGTTAGTTAAAATATTTGTAGTCATATTCTTATATTAACTAAAGTTTTAGTAGAATGAATTAAAATTGTGAAGTTGAATATACTTTTTATTTTTTAAGATGGTTAAAATGACTTTTCTTGAATTTACTTTGTACTTGATTTTAATAACTATATAGTGAGAGCTGGTAAACCGAACTACATTGGACAAGTTAAACAAATTTAATAAAATTAACACAAGCTTCTTGGTAAAACCAACCATCTTGTTAGGTTGTTATTGTTTTCATTCACATTTCACAAAAAGTAACCTCACTTTTTTGTCATTTTTTAATTATATGCAAATCTAAATTTTGAGTATGATTGACATGAAGCATTTTTTACTGTATCTTGAAATATTTTTTATTGTTTTATTATTCTTCTGGAAAATATTTAAACAATGTTCTTATGTATAAAAGTCTCGTTTTTGTTTTAATGGTGTAATGTAATTATTCGGTACTTATTTTTCCATTTGGCATTATATTGTTATTCATAATGATAAATTTTTTTAATAAACTAATTTGGCAAATAATTTTGTAAAATCTGTTTATTTAAATGAAAAGTTAGAATATAAATTTTATATAAAAATTTAGGAATTTTATTCATTAAGCTTAAATTTATTGCACTAATCTTTCATTTATATTAAAAATTAATTTTTAAATGATTCCTTATATTTTAATATTCTTCTGTAATATATATTAAATATAATGTATATTACAATATACTATTGTTGCAATTACAATATCCCACTTTCAAGTTACAGAGCATATTTTCATACTTCCTTCGTATGTATGTATATTCTAACTTTCCATTCATGAGCCTCCGTGGCGCAGTTGGTAGAGCATCCGCTCCTAGCGTCTTGCGTTCGAGACCTCATGATGGTGAATATTCAGGTAAATAGAAAAACAAATTTTCTTCGACAGGTATTAACATTCCAAGCATACATGATATGAGAATAGCATAAAATTCTTTTTTTTTTAATTTATAAATTTTTTTTATAAAAATAAAAGTAACATCGGCGTGACACTAAAAATACGTATTCACCTGTACTACCGCAACACTAACATTCTGCATTGACGCCAGTACTGAATTAGTACCGATTGTCAGTACAGAACATTGTCTACATGCCGACGTTATATCTGTATTGCATCAGTACTGAAATTCAGTGCAGCCCCGATACTGCCAACGCTGGTATAGTACTGCGCCCGTGGTGCATTTCCCATTGGGAATGGTCAATTAAAAATCTGTAAAGTACGTTTTATTCCATGAGTATTGATATGCAAAATATATATATTTTTTAAATCTCATTACAAAATGGCTGCTAGGCAGCATTTTATTCGAAGGTGTCTGTTTTTGTTTATGTTCCTTGGTCGGACAACTAACGTCCTTAATTTTAGATCTGGAAAAAAACAAAAATGTAATTTTCTATACATCAACAGCTATTGACACACTTCGAATATTTTTTTATATTAAGAACTTACTTTTATTTTTATCAACAATTTTGTGAACTTTTTTTAAATTGTCACTTTTTTGTTCAATCACGCACCATTTTGCGAAAAATCAAAATTTCGAAAAAATCCTACGTGTGTCGATAGCTGGTTATGTATAGAAAATGACAACATTTTGGTTTTTTTTCCAAATCAAAAATTGAGGACGTTAGTTTTCCGGCCATGGAACCCTAAAAAAACAGACGCCTTTGAATAAAATGCTGCCCAGCAGCCATTTTGTAACATGACATTTTTTTAAAATATATTTTGCATATCAATAGGGGGAAGTCCCCTAACGCCCGCGCCGGACACTTGTAATTCTTCGACAAATGACAAATCATCCGATTAAAAAATTGTCGAAAAAGTCGCCGAAGAAAGTAATAATATAAATAATCAGTGGGCTAGGTTTGTCAATAACGCAAATGACCACGGTGAAAGCACCAAATTGTTTTTTAGCGAGAAGACATTGCATCATATAAATTTCAAAGAGCATTAAAGAGAAGGTTTAACTATAATTCCAAACTGTGAAAGTTTTTTAAAATTTCTTAACGGTGTAAGTATAAAATACGTAATTTTGAGAATTGCTTGTCCCCTAGTACCGGACACAAGGATTTCCCCCAATACCGGACAGTTGACAAATTGGTTTTTCTAGGTAAACTCGGCCAATAAGTGAATAGTTAAGTCTCTTTTGTGTGAAATGTGAATTAATGTGAATGTGTATTTTGTAGGATGCACTGTAAAATTTAAATAAAAAAAAGAAAAAGAAATTTTTCTAAAGTTGGTGATTTTATTTTACAAAATACAATATCAAAATTGTAGTATTATTTCACCAAAACTAAATTGAATTAAAAAAAAAGTTTATGATAATACAGTATTCCCAGGTGCGATTTTTTGGTCGGCCCATAGTTGGGCCAACTTTTACAAAGTCGGTCCAACTTCTCGTGCCAGAGGTTGGGCCAACCATACAGATGATAACGGTTCGCCGTCTAACGGCGACGATAGTTGGCCTGACTACTCATAAGGAAGTTGGCCCAACTTACAATACATATGTTGTTCCAACTATACATTTTAATGGTTGGTTCAAAGACTGACGCCAAAATTGGCACAACTTTAGATGCGTAAGGTGGGCCAACCACAATTTTCAAAGTTTGGCCAACTTCAACAGCCAAAGGTAAAAAATTATTAAAAAACTAAATTATTTAAACAATTAACAGGTCATTATTAGCGGGAACATCAGATATAACCTTTACCTATTATTATTAAACACAATCTCATACATACATTTTCGAAAATATCTAACGCTCGCTGGGATCGAACCCCTAACCTAACGCACCGAAGACTTATACACTGACCACTACGCTACGCTCACATGGGAGTGCATTGGGCCAACCGTGGCCCAGAGTTTGGCCGACCAAGAAAGTTTAAGTCAATGAAACTGCGTTTCTAGAGTTTTGCCAACCGTTAGGCCAACCGTGGCCCAGAGTTCGGCCGACCAAAAAACTATAAGTCAATTATACTGCTTTTCTTGAGTTTTGCCAACCGTCGGGCCAACCGTGGCCCAAAATTCGGCCAACCGAAACTGAAAGTCTTTTAAACTACGTTTGGATGAGTTGTGCCAACCTTTGTCGCCAAAGTTGGCCCGACGGTTGGTTAAACTCTGCATTTAATGGTTAGCTTGCAAAGTCGGGCCAACTGTGGGCACAAGTACTTGCCAAAGTTGGTCAAACTCTGGCAACCAAAACTTCGCTTGCCAAAGTTAGGCCAACCTTGGGCCAACCTTCAAACTCTGGCGGCCAACCTAAATTCGCACCTGGGTTTTTGTTAATTGATTTTGGTGTTATATATTGTAGAGTTAGTTAATTCATAAATAAAGTCATATTATTTGAAGTAGTTTTAATTTTATTTCATGAAAACCTTAGGTTTCCGGTACTAGGGAACTTCCCCCTACTCATGGAATAATACGTACTTTACAGTTGACCATTTCAGTCAGCCAAAAAAAATTCTTAAAAATACGCCTATTTTTCGTAACTTACTTAGATGTTAGATGTCCCCCCTTAAGATTAGGAAATAGAAAATACTTTTTTTATAGAAATAAAGGAAAATATTTTTTATAAATCACATTTTTTTTAATTTTATGCCTCTCTGAGTAAAAATTTCTGAACTGTGACACATAAAATAAAGTTTTTAAATTTGCATTATGTTATTTTTTTTATAAATTGTACTTAGAGCTAAAAATTACTAGTTTCTTCTTAATTGTGCAATTTTTCAAGAGTAAAATATCTACTGATGATAAAAAATTATTTATTTAAAAATTGTTTGAACAATTAATTGTTATTTTTTTCATAAATTGTACTTAGGGCTAGAAATTTCTAGTTTTTTCTCAACTGTGCAATTTGTCATGAATATAAAACATCTATTAATGATAAAAAATTAATTTATATAATACATGCATAAAAAGTCCCACTTCTGGTGCAAGGAAATTGTGCGAGAAAGGGCGTTTTATAGCGAACGATCATATAAATATTTCCGCGCATGCGTATATTGTTCCTAGTCTCTTTATTTCACACTTTTTACTTTATTTCAGTTTTCATTTAACAGCCAATCAGAAACGTTGTAGTGACTTGCTATTTAAAGCGGCGGAAGCACAACTAAAAATGCGCCATCTGTGAGAAGAAAATCAAATTAGAATGCATGTCGGTAAAAAAGTCTATACGACTCGCGCCATTTTCTGAGAGTTTCCAACCTTCTTGATGAAATCGATCGCGTGAAAAATTCTGTTTTTATTCTATTATCACACTTTTTATTGATACGTCTGAGTACCCGACTAGGTTTCGGGGGGCTTCGCCCCCCGACGCGTCCGGTCTTTTGATGTATTAGAAAATGCCGTTCTTTGAAATGTCATAAATTATTATTTTTATTTGAAGTTGGTTTTCTTGTAGTCGGGGGGCTCCGCCCCCCGAACCCCCTAGCCCCTGGACCCCGTCGGGGGAGACCCCCCGAACCCCCCCGCGCGACCAGACGTTTATGAGGATTTGATAGTATAACAGTGCACTTGTTTGTGTCCTTCCTTGTATATACGTACAATTTCTATGACTTTTTATGCATTTATTATATAAAGTAGTATATGACACTCGTTCTCGAAAGCTGAGTTTATAGAAAAGCGACGTTATTGCGCCCCTCATCGTCAGCTCGTGGCGCTAACGTCGCCCTTCTATAAACTCCGCTTTCTCGAACTCGTATCATAAAGTACGATAATTAAACATTGTATAAACAATTGATTGTTTTTTTTTTAAACTGTACTTAGGGCAAAGAATTTATATTTTTTTCTTAATTGTGCAAATTTTTCAAGAATACATCTACTACAAACAAAAAATAATTTATTAATTAAATTGTGTAAACATTTAATTGTTGTAATTTTTGTATAAACTGTACTTAGGGTTAGAAATTTCTAGTTTTTTCTTAATTGTGCAATTTTTTATAGGTTAAGGGGGAGTGACACCTTTGAGGTGCCTTTTGAACCTGTTTTTCATGAATTTTTTTAAGTCACAAGAATAAAGTAAACAAAATTTGGTTTCGAGGACTTTATTTATTACCTTTTTAAGTTTACGAAAATATATTTATACTTAAAAAAAGTTTCAATTTGTTGCCTACAGAGGGCGCCGAAGTTGGTCTCATTTCTATATGCAGGGTAAATCGGTGGGCAATATTCTGGTTAGACCATTTAATCAAAAACCATAATTCAAAGTTTTTTAAATATGTGATAGATTTAGCTTTAGAGTACGTAGGATATTTTAAAAATATTAATTTTTGTGTATTTGGCAGCTGTTTGATGAAAAAAGTCGATTTTTAGAGCGAAATTTTTCCAAAATAATTATTGACAAAAAAAACAAACAAACCAAAAAAAAATCCGCTACGTACTCGAAAGCATTAGTAAATGACGAACAAAAAAAACTTTGGCCGAAGTCAATCCGATCAAAACTGTTCTGGCTAGACTGCCCACCGTTTTGAAAAATGTCATTTCGAGAAAAACGCATTTAAACTTATGTAATGTGAAAACATGAAAAATGAAACCACTGTTAATCTACGATGCCTGCACCATATAAGTGACTTTCTACAATAATATTTCCTTCATTTACATCCCTTGGAGCAATTTGAAGCTGTCTTCAGTATTCTTGAGCTGCTACGATAAAAGAAAAATAGCTAATAGCGCTAAAAAGAATTCAAAGCGCTCTTGGACACCTTTTACAGATTTCGATTTTTTTTACATAAAATAACTTCGAAATTACTTCTTATGATATAATTTCTATTCTACACCTCATAAAGTATCGTTTAAGCAAAAAAAAAATAAAATCAATTTTTTTCGGGTTAAAGGTGTCACTCCCCCTTAACAATTTTAAAGTTACTACTAATATGATTAGTAATCTTTTTGAAAGCATTACAAAAAATAGTTTTATCATTGATTACATAAATTGGTTAAAGTTTGTAATTTTTACATTTCAATACATAGATTTACAATATATGTAAATATAATAAATATATGTAATAATAATATTATAAACAAAAATAAATAATACAAACTGAAATATTGTGTAAAAATCGGACAAGGCGTACGTGGAAAGGTACACGGAGAGACCCACATCTGTAAAAATTACTAACAATGGTTGCAATGACAGGAAATAAGGGGACTTTTATCAAAATGTACTACAGAAAAAGATAAATTTACAAAAGAAATAGATAAATTTGCTACATTGAAATAGCAAGTTTTAATACTTTGTGTAAGAGTTGTAAATGTAGCGAAAATTGATTATAGTTTTATCTAATTTCATTAGCCAATATCTGACAAATGAAAACATTTTCCACTAAAACCTACTATCCACTGTAGTAATTTTTGGCAGTGTTACCAGCAAGTTTCGAGCGTTTAGCGCCATCTGTCGAAAAAAAATCGCCAAAAAGCGCCAAATTTAAGAAACTGTATATCTGTCTCTCTTACTCCAATGTAAATTTTCCGCGCCAAGACGAGAAATCCGTCGCCATTTCAAAAAAAAATCGCCAGTTTGGCGCAAAATCGCCAATACTGGCAACACTGTTTTTTGGTGAGCACACAGAAAAAACTTAGTCTCAAAATGAGTAGCGTACGATACTCAAAATGAGTTGCAACAAAAATGAGACTCCTTGTCTCATTTTGAGCTTAGATAAAAATTACTCATGATAAGACCAATCATATTCATTATGAGTATAAAAGATACGTGGAAATTTTCATCAAATAATGAATAACCCAATAAAAATATAAAATATATTAATTAACTGTGCGTAAATGACGTAAAAAATATTATGTAATATTCATTTCACATATATTTTGCCAACAATTTTTCAATAAAGGCAAGCAAATTTTTAGGTTATAAATGTTTCTTGACATACCAGCAGGCCTGAATACCAGTAGTGCCAATTTGATTTCATACAACTTACTTTAATTAAATGGCGCTAAGTTTGAAAATTGATTCATCCTGTTATGTGTAATTTACTTTAATTAAGTTAATTTTTAATTAATAAATTGATTTTTAAATAAAAAGACATTAAAATATTTTCAAATTAATCAAAATTAATATTTTTCACAGTAAATATATATGAAATATCACAAAATGAAAATGTTACCAACCCAACATTTTGAAAATGTTTATCGACAGGTAATACTCATTTTGAGCAACTTGAAGTTAGTAATTTGTTCAAATTGAGTAGTACTTAAAATGAGATGCAACAAAAATGAGACCAAGTTTTTTCTGTGCAAGTCGCAAGTGTGGCTAGCGAGTGCAGTCATATGGCGCCTGCATTTCTATTGGTTGCTAACTTCGTCAATCTCCGTAAATGAGCCGATGCCATCCGATCATTGACAGTGACTATGTTTCGCGTATGTAAAATAAATTTGGATATTATCTATAATAATTAAATATAAAGTGAAACGTAGGTCATTCGTTATCTCAGAAATTGACCATTATAAATTAATAAATTTTGCATTTGTTCCTGTCCCAAGAACTATGTCTTATAATAAGTTGTTAAAAGTAAACTGCTTTCTCGTAAGTGCCGTAAATTTTCATCATTCAATATATAAGGAAACAAAGATGTATGCTTTCAGTGAAATTCGTTGTCGTGCGTGCAGTTGTGTATTAGTGTATTAATTAACCGCGTCTATACATATAAGTGAAATAAACATGTGTGTGTGTCTTCAAATATTTATCCAACAAATATATAAGTGTGTGTGTCTGTGTATGTAAAAATCCTTCCAGTTTATATCCATTAGTCATGAATTGACGGGAAACCGGCGATAAAAATCGGTATTTTTCTTTCACTCTTTCTTTCTGCATTTACAAACGACTATAGTAATTTTTCGTACACAATATTTCTGAGTTTACTACAGTTGTTTGGAACTATTGGACGAAATAGTAAGAAACTTTACTAATTTGGTGAACATTTGTCGGATTAGTGACTTAGTGTAGAAAATAGTAAAAAATACAAAAAGTCCCTTTATTTCCGGTGGTTGCAATGTGAAAATAGTAAATTCTGGTGTGATTTTATAAAAAAATTACACATCTCGGTCTCTCCGTGTAATGTTCCAAAAATTTTTAATGGTTAACCCTCCTGCGTACCGTGACGAGTACTCGTCCAAACTAAGTTGTTACCAAATGCGCGAGGACGAGTATACTCACCCAAATATTTTTTCACATAACTTTTAAACAAATTAACTTTAACACATGAGACAAAGTGCAACTTAGAGTGCAAGGTTCATAGTTAATGATACATACATAATGAAGTTTCCAATTAAAGTATTTGTTAATAAACAAAGTATTAAATATTTGTAATAAACAGTAGAGGATAGTCACAAAATAAAAGTTGCAAAAACATACTTCTCTTAAAAAAATTGTTTGATTTTAATGAAACTTGGTATCTCAAGGGTTTTTGGGATTGCTGATTAAGAATCTAAAGCCAGATTTAAAAAATCCAAAATGGCGGATCCAATATGGCGGATGAGTTTTTCAAAAATTCATCCAAATTTCTTGAAAATTTATAATCGGGAGTTTTAGTGGTCGCTGATTACGAATCTAAGGTCAGATTAAAAAAACCCAAAATAGCGGATCTAATATGGCGTATGAGTTTTTCAAAAATTTATCCAAATTCCTTGAAAATTTATAATCGGGGGTTTTTGAGGTCGCTGATTACGAATCTAAGGTCAGATTTGAAAAATTCAAAATGGCGGATCCAACATGGCGGATGAATTTAAAAAAAAATTGATTTTAATGAAACTTGGTAACTAGAGGTTTTCGTGGTCGCTGATTACAAATATGAGGTCAGATTTTCAAAACTCAAAATGGCAATATAATGATATTTTATAAAATTAACAATTCTTTAATTGTTTAAACAAATAATTGTTGTTATGTACTAACTTTTTACAAAAAATATCTAGAAATATGCAGCTTTTTTCTAACATTGCAATTAACTAAGCTGAGTAATATTACATGAAAATTTTTCATAAACTTAACGATTCTTTAATTGTTTAAACAAATAATGTTGTTATCCACTAACTTTTTACAAAAACATCTAGAAACATGCAATTTTTTTCTAATTTTACAATTAACTAAGCTGAGTAATAGTACATGAAGATTCTTCATAAATTGAACGATTCTTTAATTGTTTAAACAATTAATGTTGTTATTTACTAACTTTTTACAAAAACATCTAGAAGCATGCAATTTTTTTTTTAATTTTACAATTAACTAAGCTGAGTAATACTACATAAAGATTCTTCATAAATTGAACGATTCTTTAATTGTTTAAACAAATAATGTTGTTATTTACTAACTTTTTACAAAAAACATCTAGAAGCATGCAATTTTTTCTAATTTTGCAATTAACTAAACTGAATAATAAACCTCTAATTTTGCAATTAACAAACATAAATCTTACAATAATATTGATCTTGTTAACTTTTAAAATTTCGAAAAAGCATGTTTCTGTCTTTTGTGCAAGCAGTTAATCAACATTTATAATTATTTGTTTAAATATGTGTTAAATTGTTATATTCATAAAACATCATTATGTAGTACTACTCAGCTTAGGAAGTCTAAAAAATGCACATTGTTACATATAACAGAGACGTAGTTTATGAAGGACTCGTAAAATACCAATATATCTATAAAAAATTTCTAAATCTGGCGGCCATATTTGCTCTGATCTTCTGTATTTTTAAAATCTGATTTCAGCTTCGTAATTAGTGACCTCAAAAAACCCTAGACACCAAGTTTCATTAAAATTTTTTAATAAAATCAAACAATTTTTTAAAAATTTATCCGACATATTGGATCCGCCATTTTGATTTTTTTAAATCTGACCTCAGATTCGTAATCAGCGACCCCAAAAACCCTTAGGTACCAAATTGTAGAAAAATCCAACAGTGTGAAAAACTTGTGCATTTGGGAACAATTTTATGGGTGAAAATAGGTATGCAGGAGGGTTAAATGAAAGAAATACACAAGCGCAGGAAGTCGAAAAAATTTTGCCCGTAAGGGGAAACAATCATGTGGAAGTGCAATTTGTAAACAACATGTGATAGTTCTATGGTTATACAGTCAGCCTTCATTGTAATGAACACCCATTGTACTGAACGCACAAATGTAACGAACGGTTTGGTTCCAATGTAATAAACGATAGTATCCCCACCGCAAATCACACCGGATGTGAGCAAGAAGGGCCAAATTTTGAAAAAAGATAAATAGTTAATAGAATTTGATTGTAATAATTTTTGTAAATAATGTATACATAATAATCTCCTAGATTCATTCATTATATCAATATCTAAAATTTACCACCGTATATTTTTGTTGTTAAACAGTGACTTTTAAGGTTAGAAAAAGGATAACTTTTTTAGTAAAATATAACACTAAAAGATTTTTGCGAGGAGGAGAAGTGATAAGTAAAATGTGGGGAGTTCATTACAAATGTTGCTTCCGGTTCAGAATCGTTCATTACAATGGAGCTCGTCTGTAGTCCTAACACTAACCTAAACTAATGCAGAAAAAACATGAACGTACTATACTATTGCACTTGCTATATTCAGTACATTCTACACTGCTCTTATAAACTAACTTCTCAAATTCTTTTGCTCTTGTGAGAAACCTGATAAATAATAACAAGTTTATTAATCTGATAAAACATTGACAGTAAAAAGTAATGCAAACTTTTAAAAAATCAGTTATGATCTAGGTCAAGTTTATATATGCCAAGCATAGGGTTACCAGGCGTACTCTTTTAGTCGGACATGTACTTTTTTACGCCCTGCGGGGTTTGTTATAAAATGCCCGGCAATTTACTCTTTGAATTAACTATAGTTAATTCCGCTATTATATACTCTTTATTTTATATAATTATGAAACATGTTTAAAAACGTTTCGCGTATTAGGCACTAAAATTGTCTTAATTTAAGAGATTTCCGTCCTAGTATTTTTTGCAGTGTACCATTTCTGACATTGATTATGTATATAAATATATAAAAATACTCTTACACAAAGAAAAATTCTTTCTTAATGATTATAATAATCTATATTATAGTTCGGATATGTGACCACTTTTTGTAATGATTACGAAAACTATGTATTGCATTAAGAATTGAGTAGGAGCGATTACTATAGTTACTTTAATGAATTCGAACACTGTAATACTCGTGTTGAAATTTATATTTGGAATCAATAATAGTTTAGATGTACAGGTTCAGAAAGGAAACTGTGAAAATTCACGCAGAGACTTGTTATAATTACAATAGGCTACATTAAAAGGAAATCTTAGATTCTATTCACATTAGCAGCAGTCTAAGGGAATCAGTGATACAGATAGTCGTAGCCTTTACAACAGGACTATTGTAAAATAAGGTGACCGGCTGGTGTTTGCCTTCTTATTTTACTATAGTCCTTCGTAAAGACTAATATTTCTACATTTCTGATGCAAATGACTGTTGTAAAGCAAAAAATGAAAATTTGTAACTAAAATAAAAATTTTTTTAATGAGTGACTTATATATTTTATTATATATCGTATTAAAATATACAGTAAATCATGAGGTGTTAAAATAACACCAGAATGGATTAAAATAATCTGCAAATAATCTGTCTTAGTCCCAGGGGAGACCGAGGTGAGTTGTAGCAAAATCGATTTCTCGAAAGCTATGACCTTTTAAAACTTTTGAAAAGCTTGAATTTATTACATTTTTGATTCACTATTTGATGCTTTACTTGACTACCTGAGGAAAGTTTTTAAGATGTATTTAATAAGTGTGCAAAAAAATTGCTAAAAGTAATTTTTAGGCCGAAATGTTGATACTTTATTATTGGACACATATTATATTTTTATTATTTTAATATTTACCTCAATAATTGTTGGATATCCTAGTTTCATGAAATGATTTTATTTTTTTTGTGTCAGTCTCGAAATTGAAAATAAAAAATAATTATTCGAACCAATGCACAGTTTTTCGCACCTAGGCGAGTTGTTACAGGCTGTTTCAACTCACCCAGGTTTACGCAAATTTGTGCTTGATCGAGTAGAGACTGATTGGATGTTTGCTAAAGTATATTGTTTTATATTATGGCTTCAAAAGTTTTTAGAATTTTACAAATTTTCGTGTCAATCACTTTCTTATTTTACAATGGAAAAAAAATATTAATAAAAACATTTTTCGAGTTGCTCTTTTATATACAAAAGTCAAACATAATTTCTATTTATAGGTTTTTTGTTATTATTGAGCTTATTGTTCATTTTTAATTTAGTTTTTGCTTAAATTTGATTTATATTGATCTTATAAATTTTCTTACTCTAATTACACCTTAATTATTTAAAAATTCTAAAACAAAATTTTATTATTCTCAAATTTCTATAAAAAATATTATATAATATTATTTTCAGCTTTTATAAAGCTCTAATTGCTATAATAGATCGTAATTAAATACCAAAGATTAGTTTAAAATATCTAATTAGTGTTAACGAAAACGAAATATGTGATAACCTAATTCCAAAAATAAATTAAGGTATTAAAACGAGTGTTTTCTTCGTTTCTATTAGTAAGATATCTTTACTAACTAATTAAATTTACTTTACTAACTAAACTAAGCATTAAAAATTAATTGTTTTCATTTAAATCACAAAACGGAACAGTTAATAACGAAGCTACTTTAGGCATTACAAAAAGTGGTCACATATCCGAACAGTAATTTTTGACTATTGTCATCATTAACAGAAAATTTTTCTCCGTGTATTAAAAGTTTTAAATTGTCAAAAAGCAAAATATGATTTAAAAAAAAATTCAACTGAAGCTAGCAGTCGTACTCGGCACTAATCTATAAGCGTCAACCAAAAATATAATGCCTCTCCACCAAATTTAGAAATACTTAATGATTCAAAAAATCATCGAGTATTGTTATTTGATAATCTATAACCACTAAACAACAAATGTTGACGGCTTTAAAAAAATGTTAATTTAAAAATATAATTATGTTTATATTATAGTAAAATACAAAAATTTCAATGTCCTACTTTTGTACACTTTATTTATAATTGTCTGTCCTCTTTTGTCCTATATTTTGGTTAATAATGTCCTTCTTTACGTGAATATCGTCTGGTAACCCTAACCAAGAAAGTAATTTACTACAGTCACGTAGTCACTACACACACTTTCATGTCAGACTTGCACGTACACACTCCACATTTAACAACGCTACAAGTCAGTTCTGTAATCGTTTCCCATTCGAACCACACTAAGATCAGAACAAAAATTCTGAAGCAAAGTACAGTATGCTTTGTGACATTGTGCGTTCTGTAATGTAAGAAGATCTATTTTGAAAAATAATAGAACTGCTCTATACCGCTATACAGATAAAATTTTCTCCCTGTAAGGGCACACACAGGTTTCTATTTGTAAATATTATAATTCCATATGGGAACCTTCAATTCTAACTGCATAGAAAACTGGAATTTAAGATTTTTTGACAAAAATGATATTACAAAACCTGTATCATCGATTAATTTAATATTATTGGTCTAAAAACTAAGTAAATTGACTATAACACAAAAAACAGAAGGTAGTAGTTTTTACCTATTTTGAAGGATGAAAAGAAGGAGCAACAAAAATAACCCTATCGAATGTCAATTATTCAAATATCTTCATATATGATTTAACCCCGTTTAAGGTAGTACATTGGTTAACTCTATACCTGCTCCCTAGTTTTGAGCGTTGTCTATACTTACTAATACAAAATACCCTCTTATACGTTTATCGAACACTAACTCTGTATTGAAGGAAGCAGAAGAAAATTTTATAAAACTATGACTTTAACATTTAATTAGAAAAAAACAGAACGGTCAAATTACCATTTTCTTGAAAATTATTCAGAATTTTTTTATGTATTTGATTATAGTTTTTGAATAAAATGTGTAATCAACTATTTTGTTAATATTTACGAAAGTATGCCATGACTTTATGTTAATCGATGTACTTCTAACGCTTCACATGAAAAATTACACAACTTTGGCATTAATTATCTTTTTTTCCGTACGGACAAAATTTTTCAAGCTTTACGAACAGAAGGATAACCCTATATGAAGAATGTATCATCAAAATTTCAAATCAATACATAAAAAGTCGATTAACTAATGTACTACCTTAAAAGAGTAAAAACGACCCAACCAGAAGAAAGTTTATACTACCTATGTTTTACTGTGAAACACTTATAAGCATATTTTGATATTTTAAGATTTAGTATGTTTTTTATGATTAGAATAGTAAATTTTAATTCAATCTTTATAAACTTTACTTCTTTTGGTAAATTCAGTCTAATGAAATGATAATTCCATATTTTCTACATTTTGTTGATATTACCCGATTTTGCTCTACCGGTGTGGATGAACTGGGTATACTTTGCATTTCTTCAGAAAATATGGTACACTACCGGTCAAAATTGAGAGACCACCCTTTTTCAGGTGATGGAAAAACATTTTAAAACATAAAATGTACGGAAACTAAAATTTTTTTCTTTTCATTTTTTGAAAGATGATAAAATTTTGAAAAGAACAAGATATTTCCGAAGTCGTGTGCCCAATATTTTATCTAGATATTTTTAAAAAATCGTCATTTTCAATGTTTTACAAAAATTCGAATAACTTTTAAAATAATGAACGCTTTTTAATGATCTTGGGCTTGTTTTAAAGGTTATTTTCTACACTATAAGAATTACTTATAGGCATCAACGTGTAATTTTTCTCTAAGACAGGCCGTCAAAGTTGGACCAAAAAAATTCAAAAAATTTAAAAATCTACTCAAACAAATCTACTCTTTATGATGTTTTATATATTTTCTAGAATAGTTTTTAGTACAGAAAAATTGTTCCAAATTTTTTGAATTTTTTTAGTCCAACTTTGACGGCCTGCACTTTCTTAGAGAAAAATTACACGTTGATGCCTATAAGTAATTCTTATAGTGTAGAAAATAACCTTTAAAATAAGCCCAAGATTATTAAAAAGCGTTCATTGTTTTACAAGTTATTCGATTTTTTGTAAAACATTGAAAACGAAAACGAAAACGGGTGGTCTCTCAATTTTGACCGGTAGTGTATAAATTATTTTTAAAATTTTGTTTACTTGAGTTAAATTGTTCATTTGATTTTTCGTTAACAGAATATCCCTGGTTTTGACCCACTTTTATTTATAGCAATCCTTCTTATCTCCGTGTTTTGTAATTGTTGATACTTCGTGAAGTAAGATTTGTCGTCCTTTTGTAAAATTGCGCAGGCACACAAAAAAATAAAAGTTCGTGACCCAGAGGACAGACACCTTTATTCCTACGTTTTTGGGGTCGCTTAAACCGAATATGACCATAAAATTTTTTTATAATTGATCATGTTCCGCTAGACTTAAAAAAATTTCGGCTCTGCCATTCGATCTTTTTTCACACCTATAGTGTTAAGTACATACTTTAGATTTTTTATTATGTTTATATTTTTGTTACGTTTATTATGTATTTTGGAAAAATCTTGCTAAAATAAGGGCCAGTTTTACAACTATATTAACCAGAGTTTAAGTCAGTGAACTCGGTCCAATTACATTTCTAAACCAAGTTCAACGAATGAAACTCCGGTTAAAAAAGTTGTGGAATCGGCATAAGACTTTAAAGTCAAAGTAAGAAACTTAAAAATTTATTAGTACATCAATATGTACTAATCAATCATACTAGAAGTGGATATGACCCACTTCTAGTACACAGTCACCCTAGAAGTTTATTTAAAGTAAGAATTTAGAAAATTTCTTCCTGCTCTTTTTATTTTTTTATTTGCAGAAGTTTTAGTGTAAAACGTTAAAAGGTAATATTGATAAATGTAAATGAATTATACATTGGAGAAAGACGTGTACTTCTTGCGCAGACCGCAGCAAGCTTTCACATCAAAGATGCATCCCTTCGGGCTTATACGAGTGTTTACAGTCTCTAGCTTTACAGAATTACAATAAAAATGAAAAAGAAATACGCAATATCCTCAAAACGTTGAATCGATTTTCTCAAATTAAATTTATAATTTCTTAAACAAAACATTTTAATGTTTGTTTTGTTTCATTCAAATTAAAATTCTCTCAGAGCTTTTTAACTATTTAGTTTTTACATTTTTATTTACATTTCCAATTTTGGAGAAATTTCATCGACAGTTCATACGCCCTGTGAAAAAATGTTGGTAAATTGGAAACTATTATATTCATAAATATGGGCAATTCCACGTGAGATTTCAGTCGACCTCTTAAAATCGGCCAAAAATATTTTTTTTCTATTCTGTATTGAAAAAAACAGATACGTATTTTTTTATTATTTTTTTGGAGGCCAAATTTTTGTGTTATGAATTTTCAAAATTTTCGCTTTTTAAATGTAGGTATATTTTTAATGTCAAATAACTAAAAAAATATTGCTTCTTTTCATTTTTTGACAAGAAAAAAAAAGTTTTGTTTTTCTCTCTACTTTTGAATAATCATAACAAAAAAATTTTTTTTTTATTTTTTGTTAAAAAAATAAAAAAATTTTATAAACAAATTAATTTTTTTTAACTTTGGGTATGATAAATTTTTAATTTTCTTTCTTTAAAACATACCTGAAATTGATAAGAAGGTTTTGCAAAAAGTTTCAGAGTGGGCCTGACAAGTTTGATGGGTCCAAAAAAATAATTAAGCTGTCCGTGCAGGTCGCACGCACGTGGCACAATGGGATTTTTTTACAATTTATTATTAAAAATTGTCTAGAGCCTAAAAATTTTATCGGATTTTGATTATTATTGAATTTTAAGGCTCTAAACAATTTTTAATAATAAATTATAAAAAAATCCCATTGTGCCACGTGCGTGCGACCTGCACGGAGAGCTTAATTATTTTTTTGGACATATCAAACTTGTCAGGCCCACTCTGAAACTTTTTGCAAAACCTTCTTATCATTTCCAGGTATGTTTTAAAAAAAGAAAATTAAAAATTTATCATACCCAAAGTTAAAAAAAATTAATTTGTTTATAAAATTTTTTTATTTTTTTAATAAAAAATGAAAAAAAAAAATTTTTTGTTCGGATTATTCAAAAGTAGAGAGAAAAAAAAACTTTTTTTCTCTTGTCAAAAAATGAAAAGAAGCAATATTTTTTTAGTTATCTGACATTAAAAATATACCTACATTTAAAAAGCGAAAATTTTGAAAATTCATAACTTAAAAATTTGGCCCCAAAAAAAAAAATAATAAAAAAATACGTATCTGTTTTTTTTCAATACAGTCTAGAAAAAAAATATTTTTGGCCGATTTTAAGAGGTCGACTGAAATCTCACGTGGAATTGCCCATATATACATACTAACGTATGTTGTAGAGTGCCTAGCATTACTGAATTATGAGAACAGGATGTGGTCAATAAGAAATAAATAATGGTATTTTTACGAGTAAGTTTCTATACTTGACGTCAAATCGACGAATCTTACATATAATTTTTTTTCCATTCTTATAATTCTTTTCACGTTTTTTCTCTTGTTTTTTATTATTCCTGGTCCAAAATATTATTTTTATGTAATAAATGTTGAGAATGGTATATTCTCTAACACTTCCCATGTAGAATTTTATGAAAATATGTATAACTAAACTCGAGAACTATTTATCCTATGGGAGAGTAAATGTATTGATTGTTTCTATGAAAATATTCAGTTTGGAAGGAAATGAAAAAATAAATAAAAGACATTTATATATTAAAGGAATTGATAAATTTTAATACAATCGTATTTTTATTAATATTATACAATTTTATTTTCTATTATAATAATAATTTTAATATTAATGAAAATAATGAGAATTTTATTTATCTTTATATTGCCATTTTAATACCAATAGAGCAAAATATTAAAAAAGATTAAATTTGCTTTTTAATTTATTTAAAATATAAAATTATAATTAATACTATTTCAAAATTCCAAATTTTAATTTTACATAATTAATAGGGGAGACGATTGTTCGGCGTAGTCTAGCCGAGCCTCGACAATTAGTGCTGGCGCAGTACAGAATTTTTGTTTCGCCAAAGCTTGGACAAGCCACGGCGGCAAGTGCTGGCTGAATATAGAAAAATTGTTCACAACGCTCTTTGCCAACATTGCTTTTTTGACAAAAACTTGAAAAAATTATAAAAAAAGTTTATGAATGTTTATAAATATAAATTTATTGAAAAAAATTAATATTTTACTTTTCAGTTGTTCATTTTTTATTCTTAATAAATTTAATAATAACAATTTAACACAATTGTTTGATTTTGTAAATAATAAATTATTTAAACAAATTAAAATTATAAACAAAATTTAAACTTTAATCTCAATAATAATTTGATTCCTATTAAAATACTATTATACTTCTTACTATGAATACAAAATTATTAAAAAATTACCACGTAATTTAAGAATTACGTAAAATGTTAAATGCAATAAGTAAAGTAATTTAATTTTTAAAAATTTAGTTTAATTTATTTTATTTCAATTTATTATTTCTAACGTATCCCTATTTTTTTCTCATCTTTGACTCAATAATATTGTATGTCTGAATGATACTGAGATATTAATACTTTAATGTACACATGTGTCGTTAGCATAGTGGTTAGAGCGTTAGTCTGTTAGTCCGTAGGTTCGATTCCCCTCGTCAGCAATTTTGTTTATTTTCATAGGTTTGCGATATTTCTAGATTCCAATCGTTAGGTACTAAAATATGAAAATCTAATGCACACTTACTGTAATTGTTTATTATTTAATTTTTAAATGTTATAAACAATTTTTTTCTACTTCATTTACTATATCCATTGTTAGTCTCCATCTTTAATACAATTTCTTTAAGAAGAAAAATATTTTATGAATAATAACTATTTATTAATATTATTTACCATTTTGTTAAATTATTTATAATTATTAATTTACGACTAATTAATAACAATACGGCATTTATTGCGGCAATATTCTCAGCCAGCACTGGTCCAGTGCTGCGCCAGCGCTGTCTGGCAGCACTGACAGACAGTACTATATTTGAATCATTGACTGTGAGATTTTTCCAATCAAGTTAGTTATTTCTAATTAGTTCAAATTGGAAGAGAAATATTATTCAAAGTATATAGTGTCTATTTATTTCTGCTAAAAAAGAAAAGTTTTTCTACAGACTATGTTTTTATTTGTGAAGCAATTAAAAGTGTGTGTATTATGAATTTTGTGAAAATAGTTTAAATTAAATTTAAATAATGGATTGCTAAGTTATTCTTTTTCAAAATACGTGATTTAATATGTTGAAAACAACATTATATATATGTATGTACAAAATAAATTATTTTATTATTAATATAAATATTCTTTTATTATTTACACAATATACACTACCGTCCAAAAGTATCAGGACAATTACATTTGACTCTATGAAAAAACATGCCATTACTTTTTCAATCATACACGGAGAGAAATTTATAGTAGTGGGTAACATAATATTGTGGTTAGGGTGACCATCTTTAATGCTACAAATACGGACAGCTATCTAGATAGTCACCGTTACCATCAATATCATCAGGAATAACATCTTGGTAGTACGGGGTAGCATAACTATATTTTTTTAGCATCTGTGATGGTTGGCAGTAGCATAATGATAGTATCGTGTAACATCATCTTTTTAACATCAAAATCTGACTATCCATTTCTCTCAGTGTATCTCGGAAATAAAAGGAGGTACAAAAAAAACTTAAATACGGTTAGAAAGCTGATTAAATTCTCCGTAAAATAAGCCATCTTTGAAGTCATTTCGTTAATTATTTTTTGAGTTGTAGAGTGAGAAAGAAATAAAAAAAATTATCAAATTTTCTCATTTTTGTCTCTTGACTTCAACTTTTTCAAAAATCTAGAAAAATTTAGGTAAAATTTTTCTAAAAACACAGAAATCTTCGTTAGAATTTCAGCTTAAAAATAAGCCTTCGAAAATTAAAAAAGGTTCATCCGTTTTCGATATATCATTAAAATTGTGAAGCAGTGTTTCGACCGATTGCTGCATTGAAATTCAACTATGACGACTCGATTCTGGCTTCGCGCGGCAGCGAAAGAGAGAAAACAGGGACGAATTTTTGTAAGGAGAATAATAAATAATGATGTTTCACGAGTAATATAAAGAAACTCAAAAGTTCATCGTTCCCCCGCATAAATTCGTTCCTGTTTTGTCTCTCATTCGCTGCCGCGCGAAGCCACAATCGAGTCGTCACAGTTGAATTTCAATGCACCAATCGGTCGAAACACGGCTTCACATTTTTAATGATATATCAAAGACGGATTAACCTTTTTTAATTTTCGAAGACTTACTTTAAAGCTGAAATTCTAACAAAGATTTCTGTGTTTTTAAAAAAATTGTATCTAAATTTTTCTACATTTTTGAAAAAGTTGAAGTCAAGAGATAAAAATGAGAAAATTTGATAATTTTTGTATTTCTTTCTCACTCTACAACTCAAAAAATAGTTAACAAAATGACTTTAAAAATGGCTTATTTTACACAGAATTTAATCAGCTTTCTAACCGTATTTAAATTTTTTATACTTCTTTTTATTTCCGAGATATGATTGAAAAAGTGATGGCATGTTTTTTATAGAGTCAAATGTAATCTTCCTGATACTTTTGGACGGTAGTGTACCATGTTTTATTTCACTTGCTATGGCGAATACTAAATAAGTAGTATATTTAACTATATTATTTGGAAGCATTAAACTAAAAACTCATTAGCTCGAACTACGTTAATTAGTTATACTCAGTAAGCAGCAGTGTTTTTAATTAAGAATCGTAGTCAAATTGACCGAGCAAAATAGTATGTTTTATTGCACCTTTCAGTAAGACTCACCTCGATATTTAGTAAGAGTTACTAAAAGCCCTTTTGTGTTTTACTACCCATCGTAGTAAAACTAAAATAATGGCGTAGTATGTTTTACTACGCCAGTTAGTTAGGCTAACAAAACCCACTGTCACTAGACGTAGTAGTACATGTCACTACGCTGCTTAGTGCTCCCATATTTTACTACGCCAAATAGTAAGTCCAACTATTTATTCAGTTAGCCTAACTATTCTTTTTTCTCTGTGCAGTACTACGCCAGTTGTAAATTTCCCATTGGGATATTACATTTTTATTATTCTAATATTTACCTTAATAACTGTTGGATATCCTAGTTTCATGAAATGGTTTTGTTTTTTTGTGTCAGTCTCAACATTTAAAATAAAAAATAATTATTCGAACCGATGCACAGTTTTTCGCACCTAGGCGAGTTGTAACAGGCTGTTTCAACTCACTTAGGTTTACACAAATTTGTGCTTGATCAAATAGAGACTGTTTGGATTTTTGCTAAAGTATATTATTTTATCTTATGGCTTTAAAAGTATTTAGAATTTTACAAATTTTCGTGTAAATCACTTTCATATTTTCCAAAGGAAAAAAAATATTAACAAAAACATTTTTCGAGTTTCTCTTTCATATACAAAAGTCAAAAATAATTTCTATTTATAGGTTTTTTTGTTCTTATATTAAGCTTGTTGCTTTTAATTTAGTTTTCTGTTTTAATTTAATTTATATTGATCTCATAAATTTTCTTACTCTAATTACTCCTGAATTATTTAATAGATCTCAGACAAAATTGTATTATTCTTAAATTTCTATAAAATATATTATATAATAGAGTAAGAATTCCTGAGGTGTAACAGCAAATTTTGAGATTTACTGTATTTACTTGGTAACACATGAAAATGAAACATAATTATGAGTTAATTAAATGCCTTAAAGGATTTTTCAAAAAAATTAAATTTTACTTTGTTATAAGCAATTGAAGTTTTTTGCAGTGTTTTATTAAAAAATTAATATCTCAAAACAGAATAAACGAATCGTTATAAAATTTGGTATGTATACTCAGAAAATGATGTAGTTTTAAATAAAATAATTAAAAAATTAAATTGTTTAATTTTTGTAATTGTTATTGCAAATTTAATTGTTTATTTGTAAAATAAACAATGTTCTTAACGTCGTAGGAAGTTCGTTCAAATTTCATCGTAAAGGCTTTTTTATAACGATTCCATACCTTTTTTTGAAATTTGGTGTCTCGCAATAAGGAACAAAGTTATGAATTTTTTTCTGCCGGGCGACACGTTTGTTTACCGCGCAGCATGTCCACCGTTACCGCTACCACAGTAGGGCCAAATGTACTTTTTGTGTCAAAATCAGTCTAGAGGTCACAATTTTCATTCAAATTAAACAATTTTTTTAAATCTTCGATACTAAATTCTTTATTGATTCCTCCAGGCCGATTTTTAAATTTTTGTTTATTTATATTAATTTGTTTATAACAAAGTATAAAAAAGTCGATATGTTGCTATAAAATAAAGTTTTTAACATTTAAAAAATTTTTAAGTACATTAGAAATCATGTTTTAGTATTTCTGAAGTAAAATTTTTTATATAATTACACTTTTATTAAATAAACAACACGCTAATTAATTAACTTTTGCAAAAAAGAACATGTGGGACATTCCACGTCAACACGGACAGAGCCATAAACAAAAATTGCTTTGATGGATTTAAACGTTCTAGGGCTTAAAAGATTTCTACGTTCATGTACTTTAAGATGCTGATGGGCGTTTTTTGCAAAATTTAATTTCCGATGCCAATAGAACTGTCAAAAGTCAAAAGGTCCAAAAATCTCAAAATACTTTTATGAATTAAAAGCAAAAAACGAGGTAAATTATTCTGTAACTCATTCTTTATCAGTTTTTAAGGTTCCCGAATATAAATCTAAAGTTTTTTTTAAAAATCCAAAATGTCGAATTCAATATGTCGGATAAAATTCAAATTTGATCAGATTCGATTAAAACTTGTTACTCGGGGGTTTTTAGGGTCGCTGATTAAGAATCTGAAGTCACTTTTTAAAAATTCAAAATGGCGGATCCAATATGGCGGAAAAAATTTTCAAATTCAATCCGATTCCCTTAAAACGTGTTACTCGGGGGCTTTTGGGGTCGCAGATTATGAATATGAAGTTACTTTGTGTTTGAGACTTCAAATTCATAATCACCCAAGTGCGAAATGCCAAGACTGCAAATACGGCCCATCATTGGTGCAGTAATGTCTGTCGAGAATTGGCAGTAGTTACTGGGCCATTATTGGTGTTCAAAACGTCCCATTACTGGGCCAATGATGGCGCCGATGGTCAGAATTTCAAATTTTTTAAGACTGGGCCAGCTCTCGGCCCAATAATGGCACATTCATGGCAAAGTTGATTAATCTTTAATAGCAAAAGACAATTGCCAGTGATGTGCCGACCATCGGTCCAGTAATGGCTCATTATTGGCACTTTAATGGCAAAAAATTTGTATCGTTCATGGCAAATTACAATTACCAGTATTGGGGAGTAGCTTGACTCAATAACGGCACAATATTGGCAAAGTTGATCAATCTTTAATGGCAAAATTCAATTGCCAGTGATATTAATGGCACTTTCATGGCAAACATTTTGTATCTTTGATGGCAAATTATAATTGCCAGTATTGGGGCGTAGCTTGGCCCAATAACGGCACATTCACGGCAAAGTTGATCAATCTTTAATGGCAAAAGACAATTGACAGTGATGTGACGAAGATCGGCCCATTAATGGCTCATTAGTGGCACTTTAATGGCAAAAATTTTGTATCTTTGAAGGCAAATTATAATTGCCAGTATTAAGGCGCAGCTTGGCTCAATAATGGCACATTCACGGCAAAGTTCATCAATCTTTAATGGTAAAAGACAATTGCCAGTGATGTGACGAAGATCGGCCCATTAAAGGTACATTAATGGCATTTTAATTTGGTAAAATTTTTTATAAGAATTTAATTTTAAGAAACATTCAGTTATTGAATAAATTATTTATTTTGTATTTAATTATTTAAATTGAATAAGCTTGAAAAGGATTCAAATTAAAATATTCGAAACTTTGAATTTTCTATATTTTTTACTGTCAATTTTAAAGAATTAATTTTTTTGAAAAAGTTTAATTAAGTATTAATTTAAAAAAGAAGTTATTAATGTTTTCAAATAATTTTACGATTAAAGAAATTGGTAAATAAATGTAACAGAAACCTTTTTTTGAGTAAAATTTTTATTTTGTTATCTGAAAATAAAGAAATTTTCAATTTATTCAATAAATTATTTATTTTTGCATTTAACCCTTAAACCGCACCCTGGGTGTGCGACACCCATATTCTAGCTTTTTACTCTAATATCTCGTTTAAATTCGTAAAAATTGAACATGTGTTGATATTGGACAGTACAATTGGTGCTTAACTTTATGTTTTGTGAGAGAAATTAGTCTGACAAGTGTCTTTGTGTATTTGATATCTTTATGAAGTTAACGGCGAAAAATTTCTGCTTGTCTGACACCCAGTTTCTGGTTTAGGGAAATTTCAGTAGTTTTAAAAAACTCTTTTTTAATTATTAAAATTAAATAAATCCTTATGAAACCTATTTTTCTTCAAAATAGATGTACTGAACTATATAAGATAATTTTTCCAAAAGATAATATCCTATTCCAGCTTGGAGAACACACTTAAAAGACCCTGGGTGTCGCACACCCAGTGTGCGGTTTAAGGATGGATTCGTAAGTGTGCGGTTTAAGGGTTAAATAATTAAATTCTCGTAGAATTTTGTAGTAAACATTGATTTCAAAATGGATTCTAGTCAAGTTTTTAGATAATAATTAAATATTAAAAACATAGCATGAATTTTGATATTAAAATTTTTTTAAATTCAATTGCCAATGATGTGACGAAGATTGGCCCATTAAAGGCACATTATTGTCACTTTAATGGCAAAAATGTTGTATCTTTAATGGCAAAATATAATTTCCAGAATTGGGGCGTTGCTTGGCCCAATAATGGCACATTCACGGCAAAATTGATCAATCTTTAATGGTAAAAGACAATTGTCAGTGATGTGACGAAGATCGGCTCATTAATGGCTCATTAGTGTCACTTTAATGGCAAAAATTTTGTATCTATGATGGCAAATTATAAATGCCAATATTGGGACGTAGCTCGGCCCAATAATAGCACAGTATCGGCCAGTGTAGTGTAGCTTATAAGAACCCTTTTGCTTCCTCGACTTCAAGTCAGAGTAGCAGAGTGGTCAGAGTTTTAGGCTGTGGTGCGTCAGGTTCAGGTATCGATCCCCGCGAGAGGTAAGAATTTTTCAAATATTTGTAAGTTTGCGTTTAATTTAGGGAAATAAACTGTATAAATATTATGAATTAATTAGTTAATTAAATAAAAAAAAATTTATTTTTATTTTTTTCTAATTTTGTCAACTCTGGGGGAGTAATGGCAGCCAATATTGGGCCATTAATGTCTGTTGAGATCTAGCTGCCAATAATGGGCCATTAATGTCTGCCGAAATCTGGCTGCCAATATTGGGCCATTAATGTCTGCCGAGATCTGGCTGCCGACGTCCAACCGCTGTTAACACCACAAGAGTCGGCGCAAAGTCAAGCCAATATTGTCTGCCAAGTCTCGATGCCAGCTTTGCCAATACTAGGCCAGTGTTGGGCCGCGTTGGTTTTCGCACTTGGGCAGATACGCTAAAAACCACCGAGTAACACTTTTTAATTTAAATCTGATCAAATTAAAAAATTTGATCCGCCATTTTGAATTTCTACAAAGTAACTTCATATTCATAATCTGCGACCCCAAAAGCCCCCAAGTAACACGTTCTAAGGGAATCGGATCAAATTTGAAAATTTTTTCTGCCATATTGGATCCGCCATTTTGAAATTTTAAAAAGTGACTTCAGATTCTTAATCAGCGACCCTAAAAACCCCCGAGGAACAAGTTTTAATCGAATCTGATCAAATTTGAATTTTGTCCGCCATATTGAATTCTCCATTTTGGATTTAAAAAAAAACTTTAGATTTATATTCGGGAACCCTAAAAACTGATAAAGAATGAGTTACAGAATTATTTACCTTGTTTTTTGCTTTTAATTCATAAAAAGATTGAGATTTTTGGACCTTTTGACTTTTGACAGTTCTATTGGCATCGGAAATTAAATTTTGCAAAAAACGCCCATCAGCATCTTAAAGTACATGAACGTAGAAATCTTTTAAGACCTAGAACGTTTAAATCCATCAAAGAAATTTTTGTTTAGAGCTCTGTCCGTGTTGACGTGGAATGTCCCATGTATGAAAAAAATTCAATTTGTAGTATATTTCTTTCAGTTTTTTACCCGAAATTTAATGCGTAATTAACATATAAACATGCAGTATTAACTTAATGAATTTTTAAAATGTTTAAACAATTTTTTATTGTTAATTGTATATTTTTTCAACATGAACCAACAAAATTTTATTTTTTTTACATTTCTTAACATTTTACGCAGGAAATAATTGAATAAAATCGCCTTCGATTTAAAAAATGTAACGCTTCTCTGTTCTATTTATAAAAATTGAGAACACCTGCTTGTCACTTATCAAGTATTTTTAATTTCCTTAATTTTTTGCAGTTATTTTAATTTTATTTTTATATCCATTTTCTAATTATTCATTGCTCTCATTTATTTATTAAAAGCATATTGTTCGTAAACATTTTATTCAGTTTTGTAAATTTTATCGATACATAAAAAATTGTTTTTTGTTTTATTCATAAATAATAAGTTTTTAGATATTTTTTATGGTGAAGAATAATAATTTTTTATTTCTTTTCTTTATAGGTAGTGAAAGCATTTTAAAATTTATTTTGTTGAATAATATTTTTATCTTATTTTATTTATTTTTATTTAATTTTTTTCTTTCTTTGAAATTCAAGATATTTTATTCATTTTTTTCTATAATTAATATTATTCTTGTCTTATTTATTTTCTCCTTCAAGTAATTAATTCTATTCAGAATTTTATTTATTTTTTCAACTATTCTAATTTATTTATTGTTTACAAAGTGTATTGCTTTCATTTATTTGATTTATTTATACAGGTTTTCCTTTTCTGTTTATTTATTATTAATCCTAATGTTTATTTATATTTTTATTATAAATAATTAAAACTTTTTTAATTATCTTTCGCTGAAGATGATTTTAAGTTTTTTCTCTGTCGTTCGTTTATACTAAAGATGAATTCCTCCACTCGTACTTAATTTAATAATTGCTGGTCACTTTATAAAAATTATTTTTTCTGTCTGAGAAAAAAAATTATAAAACCATAAGAAGCAGAAACTAAGGTAATAATTTCAGAAGTAAAATATTATATTACAATTTTTACCTACTTTTTGAAGTAGGTTGAAGGAATGAAGCAGAGGATGAACTGTCATTATACTTTGAATATTATGACCGGTCATAATTTTCACATTAGAGGAAAATGGTCCTTTAGATGCAGCAGCCAATAATATGGTCGTTAAAATCTCTTGCCTAACACTGACCATTAAATATGATCCACGGTAACACATATTTGTAATCAACTGACACGTTTCTCATGTCACTTTATTATATCCCTTTCCTCTTTTTAGTACAGTACTCCCCCAAAACTGTACCTATGTATATGACTCCCTTCTCAATTTTCATGAAAAAAATCAATTTTTTACTTTTTCCACCCTTCCCAGTAAAAAAAAACTTATAAATATTTTTTATTTCTTAATATTTCATCAAAAACAAATTTTTTTATTTTTGATATTTTAAAACTTTTTTACATTTTATTTTTAAAAAACCACTCATTCTTAACATGAATTTACCAATTATTATTTACGTTTTACAAGTATTTAAATTTATTATTAATATATTTGTGTCTCTTTACATTTAATTAATTTTGAAATTTTTGAAATTTTGAATTATCTTCAAATTTTTATTCAGTCTTATTAAAATAAAATTCTATGTATATTTATTTAAGATGGAATTATTTAAAAATTGAGTTAATTTACATTTTTTATAGTAATTAATTGTTGAATATGTGATTACATTTTCAATGAACTGTTCTCATCTTAAAAATAGGCCACGCGGATCTATTTTCAACTTTTCTTTAATCATTTATATTTAACAACTACATAATTTTTTCGAGTAATTATAATGATTTATTAGAATTTAAAATAATTTTTCATTCACATTTGTTTAAACAATTCAAACTTTTTTCTCTCGTACTGATATATTTTATTTTAATTTTTAAGTAATTAATTCCCTTCGAAACTTATTTACACTTATATTTCGATTTATTTACTATATTTTAAATTTTATTTAATAATTCATATTTTGTATTTACAATTTTTAATTCCATGTTAATATTATTTTAATATTTTTTAAATATTTTCACTCATTAATTCTATTTTCAATTTCATTCATTACTTTTATTTATTTATTTTTGCACTTTTTAATTTTATTAATAATTTAATTTCTTAATTCACATTTTTCTCATTACTTTATGTAGATTTCAAATTTTCCTTTACTATTTATTTAATAAAGTTAATTAATTATTTATTAGTATTATTTATAACGAATTATTTTACCCAATTAATTTAATTTCAATAATTTAATTCATTATTTAATTATTAATTTATTTATATTATTTTCTTAATTATATTTAAAATATTTTATTTGAAAAATATTGTTTACTTGATTCTTGTGTAAAATTGGTTTTTCCAACCGTATGGGGAGAAAAGAATAAATAAAAAGATCACAATGAAAATTGAGAAATTGAGAGAGAGCGCGTAAAGATTAAGGTGCCAAAATCACGAGCCATGACATTGTGTTGTCAGTTGCACGGCTGGCAAGAGACCGAAGTGAACTGCGGGTGGAAGTGGTACGAGCTTTTCCCACTTTCCTGGTTTTCCTCTGATACCCCCAAACCCCCGCTTCTCCATCCCCCAATATTCACTTCATGCGCCCATCAACCCCTGATGTATACTGGTGAGCTTATATACCTTATACTTCGGCAGTGATCCAGCGCCTTTTTTGCGACCGGAAAATCCGTACAATGGCCCTGCTTTCTTTTTATATACCCCTCCGTCCTCTCACTCTCACTTTGTCCCTTTTACATTCAACAATCAGACACATTCATTATTATCTTTTTCTTCTCTATTTCTTTTTTCAATCCACCATGACTTTTCAAGAAAGCTAAGCACGCAAGTGTCATTAATAAAAGAAAAAAAATGTTGAGGTTCTTTTAATTGAAGCAACCACCCGTTGCGTGCAACTATTTGCGCGTTACTTTAATCGCTTCTTTACTTGTATGCGTTAAAATGATAAAACTTTAATTTTACTGTCAAAAAAAAGACTTATTAGTTTAGTTTTTCCATCGTCTCCGTTTTTTAAAGCTTCCTTTATTTATTGTGTTCATTCCGTTTTTATGTACATTTATTTCTTTCTTTTATGTTCAGTTGAAAAAAGCATTGATCCTTTTTTTAATATTTTCATGTTTAATATCACTTTTATTGTTTCTGTCTAACACTCTTTTTCATTTCCATTCTTTTAATTTTCACGAAAAGTTTTGTAGTTTTTGTGAGTAGATTGAAATATGCTTAAAAACAAAAGAAAATATAATATAGAAGTTTTGTTGAAAGTTCACAAGAGAAGATAAATTGCAATTGAAAAATAAAATATGGAAACACGGTTCTGGTCATGTTCATATCGTAGTTAAACAACAGTGTCAGATTCGAAATGTTGTAGAGAAACGTGATCTCAGAAATGGTAAAAGCCCCCATATAAAGCCGACAAGTCGTGAGGACAAATCCATGAGGGCCACACAGGGGGCCCTTATGAAATTTTGTATGGAAAATACATGTAATTTTTCTTGGAAATCACTAAAAAATTTTTCAATCTTTTACAAATTTACTTAAAATTCTCAAACTTTGGATTCTTTTAGAACATGATAAGATGTAAAAATTCCGATTTTAAAAAATTTTTTTATTAAATATTTTCTACATTTACAAGCCTGATGAATATACCGCTATTCCAGAAGACAGAGCTAGTACATTGGTTTTACTTATCGAAAGTTTGGATAATAGTGCTTTTGTTCACATTGGGAAATATTTTTTTGTAACTTTCGGTCACTTGAATAACAAATTGTTTTTTCTCCTTATCATGATTATTACTTCATTATACTCAGTTGTTAGTCTGATTCCTCTTTTGGCATCGTCGTTTACTACTTTCAAGTTTTTTCCTTTAGTGGAACCAAAATGGTAAATGTAGAAATAATCATAAACAAAACTTATATTTATCGATAGCAGGGTTGTACTTTTGAGAGTTTTTGAAGAATTTACACGTAAATTACCTGATACGGGTAATTTCGTCAAACCTCTTGCTAAACTGCAGTTTAGCCATGGCAAAAAATTAAAATAATCTCACTTTTAAAATATATTATAACGTTTATATGACACTGAACATTTGTGAACATGTTCTTAATATGAATAACCTTTAAAAGAACACTGTTATTTAACCACTTAAAATGTAAAATCAATATACTAGTCCTGTTTACTGTGATAGCAGAATATTCATCACGCATGTAAATGGAGAAAATACTTCCAAAAAAATTGAAATTTGAACATCTTATCATGTACTAGAAGAACCCAAAGTTTGAGAATTTTAAATAAATTTGTATAAGCTTGAAAAAATTTTGAGTGATTTCCAGGAAAAATTACAATTTTTTTCCATATAAAATTTCAGTCGACTAGAGGCACGTATAAATATTTTTCGATTTGCTTCAAACTTGCAGGAAAATCTTTTTATACCTTGATTAAGGGGGAGTTACACCTTTGAGGTCTCTTTTGAACCTGTTTTTCAAGAATTTTTTTAAGACACAGGAATAAAGTAAACGAAATTTGGTTTCAGGGACTTTATTTGTTATGATTTGAAGTTTACAAAAATATATTTACACTTAAAAAAAGTTTAAATTTGTAGCCTATAGAGGGCGCCAAAGTTGGTCCTGTTTCTCTGCAGAGCAAATCGGTGGACAATATTCCGGTTAGACCGTTTAATCTAAAACAAAAATTCAAAGTTTTTCTGAATCTGTGATAGATTTAGCTTTATAGTACGTAGGATATTTTAAAAATATTAATTTTTGTGAATTTGGCAGCTGTTTGAAGGAAAAAGTCGGTTTTTAGGGCTAAATTTTCTCAAAAAATCTATTGCCAAAAAAAAGAAAACAAACCAAAAATAAATCCACTACGTACTCTAAAGCATTAGTAAATGACGAACAAAAAAAAACTTTGCTTGAAGTCAATCTGATCAAAACTGTTCAAGCTAGACTGTCCACCGTTTTGAAAAACGTCATTTCGAGAAAAACGCGTTTAAAGTTTTGAAAGCACTTGAAGCGCTCTTGGACACCTTTTGCAGATTTTGATTTTTTTTACATAAAATAACTTCAAAATCACTTCGCATGATATAATTATTTCTATTCTACACATTATAAAGTATTGTTTAAGCCAAAAAAATCGATTTTTTTTAGTCAAAGGTGTAACTCCCCCTTAATTATTTGGGGTGAAATATATAGGGAAGTGCTGCAAAAACTGGTATCTCACAAGTGTCTCAAAATGAGTTGCTTTACGTGTTTAAACCATTGAGATACAAAATATGTTTTATATTGTGACATTTAATTTCATATCGTGTCTCATTTTAAAACATTTAACGTGACTTAAAGCGTATAAGACACATATCACGTCTCCTGACTGTGAGATGGATACTCGAAACACATATCGTGTCTCAAAATGAAACACTAAGCGGGTAAGATACTTAATGTATCTTAGCGCATGCGCAAAATAGCTACGCACACAGTAAAATTTCGTTTTAGAATCATTTAAAAATAAAGGTTTCTTATTATTTATTAATAACAAAATTTGACACTTTCAGGTTATGTACTTTGTTTTGTTTTTTTATTGGCAGCACTCGCATTGTACGGGCAGCTTCAAAATTACTTTTCATTCGCATTTTTTTTAGTCGATAAAAACGCCATAACTCCAGTGTCGGTAATGTCTAAAAAATATATTTTCCACAATTTGTCTTATTATGAATAAATAAATGTTCTTCTTTCAACAATGGTATTATTATTTATTTATTCAAATAATATGTGTAAAACTATTTAAATTAATATTTAATATTTAAACTTTTTATTTTGTTTTTTATGTACCTAATGTCGATAAAAAAGATTCAATATTAAGAGTTTGTGAAATGATCACATTTCATTGGTCTATTAACAATGTGAAAAACTAACCTAAAACTGTCAGTTTTCTTGAAGAATAAAAGCATGAAATTACTGTGCATGACGGATTTTTTCTATTAAACGCACAATCAGTGAAACACGTCAAGCATCTCAGCTTAAGACATGTATGTGTCTTAAAATGAGACACATATCTGTTTCAAATATGTGGACACAAAACATCTTACCTGTTTCAAATATGGGACAAAACGTCTCAAAATGAGACACTTCTTTTTACAGTGATGTTGTCAGAGTTGGGCATAGTTTAGACTTTTCTTCATAACTTCCCCTGTAGAACGAATTTTGCGATTTCGCGCATATTGTTGGAAAGATCAACTCAAACGCAATGTTTTTGCTGAAAATTGTAAAAAAATTTCACCAAAAGAGTCAGAGTTATCAGCAATTTAAAAAAAAATTTTTTCAGTGTTTAACATGGTTGCCAGAGTTGGGCCACTGTAGAAAATCAATGAAATATTTAGGTAAATGATTAAAAATGACCTTAAAATGATAGAATGACACTTGGGTCAAATTCTCCTAAAAAAATCAAAGTTGGTCATGGGTCTTTCAATTTTTGTGAAACTTGGTATAAAGGTAGTGTTTTATGACAAAAGATTTTAGGAAAAAAAGATATTTAAAAATTTTCAAAATTGTGGATTTTACCGGGCATTAAACATTAAAGCACATTTTTTTGAAAAACGAATAACTTTTATCCATTTAGTTAGATTTTGTTTATATTTTAGGTAATAACAGTTGATTATCTAACAATTTAAAGTGCAATATTAAAGAAAAAAAAATCCAAAATTTGCCCGGAAAAAAAGTCAAAAAAAATTTTGATTTTATTTTTTCGAGCATAAGCACCCCTTCGATTTTTTTGTAACTATAATATTTGGATTCGTTATCTTCTCTAGAATTTTTTGCAAAAATAAAAATTCCTGGAGACTTTAAAACTAACCGAAATATCGAATTTTTTGTCTCGAGGTGCACAGATATCGATCTCGCGTAAACACGCCTGAGATGTGCACCAAACGTTCTTAACCCCTTCAGGGGCTTTCTACAACAGCTTTTTTTCATCGACAAGAGCAAAATGCACCATGCAAAATAGTTGCGCGCGCATCGTTTTCACACTGATTTCGATGAAAAAAAAGCTGTTGTAGAAGCAGCCTCACAGTGTTTGATGTCTATACACGGAGAAAAAAATCAGGGCTTTGTAGCATGGAGTGGTCTATAGCTTTAGCGCATGGGCGCTTCCTTGCGGCGAAAGAACGAACTCGTACGATTGCAGCAAGGCTCCTTACTAAAATAGGGCGAGCTCTTGCTGCAATCGTACAAATTTGTTCTTTCGCCGTAAGGAAGCGCCCATGCGCTAAAGGTATAGACCACTCCATGCTAAAAAGCCCTGATTTTTTTCTCCGTGTAGAGGCAAAAATAATTCGTGCCCCCAGTGTGTATGACCGCTATAGCGGCATCGAAAAAAAAGATATACACTGGGGTCAAAAAGTTTCAGTACATTTGTACTGATTATTGTTAAGTGCTCGCTTCACTTAAAATTCAAATATTTCTGTAAAAATAGATGTAAGAGCTATCAAAGTAGGATCATTTTAAAGTTCAATAAATTTAGAGTCAAATAGGATAAGATATAACCAATTTAATAGTGTAAATATTAAAAATATAATTCTTTAAAGTTAGAGATTTTTTGTGAAAATTGCGATTTTGAAATCTGAAATTCAAGCGTACGCCAATTGAAGAAAAAATTTTTTTAAGTTTTGATAGTTGCACAATAAAAAGTACAAATTTCATTCTTTAATTCTAGACCAAAATAATTCACATATATTAAGTATTTTCTTCAAATTTTATAAAAATAATATCTCTTGCTCTATATTTTTCGAAGAATATGAATTGCAAATTCGTCGTTTTCATTCACTTGTTCTATCAAATAACCACACTTTTGAAAAATATAGAACCTCTTCATCTTAGAAAATTTAAGATATTTACATGAAATTTATCTCTCTTCTTATTGTTTTACAAATTTTAACTCTATCATTATTCCTTATTTTCCTTCTAGGTGACTATTTTTTTATTTTACAATAACAAAAAGGTGCATATTTTTCAAAAGTGTGGTTAATTGATAAAACAAGTGAACGGAAACGACGAATTTGCAATTAATATTCTTTGAAAAATTTCGAGAGCAAGGGAAGTTATTTTTATAGAATTTGAAAAAAATACTTAATATTTGTGAATTATTTTGGTCTAAAATTAAAGAATGGAATTTATACTTGATATTGTGCAACTGTCAAATCTTAAAAAAAAATTTTCTTCAATTGGCGTACGCTTGAATTCCAAATTTCAAAATCGCAATTTTCACAAAAAATCTCTAACTTTAAAGAATTATATTTTTAATATTTACACTATTAAATTGGTTATGTCTTAGCCTATTTGACTCTAAATTTATTGAACTTAAAAATGATCCTAGTTTGATATTTCTAACACCAATTTTTACAGAAATATTTAAATTTGAAGTGAAGCGAGCATTTTAAAGTTATCAGTACAAATGTACTGAAACTTTTTGACCCCAGTGTATAAAAGTTAACGAATCTTGCTAAAAATGCCTACTCGGGGGTTTTCGGGGTCGCTGAATCCAAATCTGTTATTGAAAATTTTAAATTCAAAATGGCGGCTTCAAAATGGCGACCAAAAATTTTTTTAAGTTTACGAATTTGTCTGAAAATGCTTATTCGGGGATTTTGAGGTCTCTTAATCCAAATATTTAGTCAAAAATTTAAAATTCAAAATGGCGGCTCCAAAACGGCGACCATAAAAATTTAAAAGTTTACGGATTTGACTAAAAATGTTTACATGGGGGTTTTTGGGGTCGCTGAATTCGAATATTTCGTTAAAATTTTGAAATTCAAAATGGCGGCTTCAAAATGGCGACCAAAATTTTTTTTCAGTTTACGAATTCTGCTGAAAATGCTCATTCGGGGGTTTTTGAGGTCTCTAAATCTAAATATTTAATCAAAAATTCAAAATTCAAAATGGCGGCTCTAAAATGGCAACCAAAAAAATTTAAAGTTCTCAAATTAGTTCTTAAAACTTAAAGCAGAGGAATTAATATGTCCGATGTTTTAAAACATTGTGAAATATTCAAAATCAATCTATATTAACAAATTTAATAATATTAGAGTAGAGGGGGGTAATGTTGTGCAGGGGGTAATGTAGTGCACTGGCTTTACTGACTAAACGAATGAATTGAATTAGTTGCCGTTGGTATGGTAGGGTTAAGGTATCAAATTATAGTAATGTATATCGTTTTGGCTTTATTGTGCTTCTTCTAAAAGAAGTTGTGGCGTCACTTTAAAAACACTAGATTTCGAAACCATATTTCTGTTTTTTTAGTGACTTGAAGAAAATGTAAGGCTCGTTAAAAAAGTATCAGGTAAGTGCTTTTTCCATGTAAAATTTACTTCTGAACACAAATTTAGTATTGATTTGACGTTTAACTTTGTTTTTATTGAGATATTGAAGTCAACGTGAAAAAAGTGCTTGGGGGCATTGTAGTGCACGGGGTTGTTGGGGCAATGTAGTGCAATTATACAGAGTACCGTAAATATGTATTATTTAACCATGTTTGCTTTTTGCAAATTTATGCAGTTTTCTTTTAGTTTTATCTAACACAGGACCAAAGAAATCTCTAGTTTATAGTGCTGTCCACGAGATGAGATAATACCATGCAAAGTCTAGATCTCGTCTCGGTTTTTACATGCAAAGTCTCGTCTCGTGGGCATCACTACTAGTTTATAGTTTTTTAAGTTTCTTATGTTCCTAATATTATATCTAATAAAATAAAATCGTTTATAATATATTCTCTGATTTTTATTTCACTAATAAAGTGGTGCACTACATTGCCCCACAAATTTTAGAATGTCGAAAAAAAGTGCCTTCAGTTTTTTGGATATAGAGAAACTCCATCTACATCTACAAAAAAATAATGTACACCATAAATGTAGCTAGAAGCATTGTCTTTCCAACGAGTCCTTATTAATCAAAATTGGTTAAAAATTGCGACCACAGGAGTCTTCGAAAGAAAAGTGCACTACATTACCCCCTTCTACTCTAATTAAATTAAATAATGATAAATAAATAATATTAATTAATTATCGATAAATTTAAATAAATAATAAATTAAATAATAGATCACAAAAATGAAATAATTAAAAAAAAGTAATGAAACAAAAAAGAAAATTAATTAATAAAAATTAAGTAATAAATTAAATAATAACTAACAATACATATGGGCAATTCCACGTGAGATTTAAGTCGACCTCTTAAAATCGGCCAAAAATATTTTTTTTCTATTCTGTTTCAAAAAAAACAGATACGTATTTTTTTATTTATGTTTAATTGTCTAAATTTTCGAGTTACGAATTATCGAAAATTTGGACTTTTAATTGTAGAACTATATTTAGTAGCTTATAAGTCCGAAAATATTGAGTTTAGGAAAAAGTTGTCAAAGAATGAAAGTTTTAGTTTTCTTTCGACTTTTAAGAAATGTAAACAAAAAAAATTTTTTTTTTAAATTTTTTATTAAAAAAAAAATTTTTTTATAAACAAATTAATTTTTTTTAACCTTTTATAATATAGAGAAAATTTTCCAAAAAGTCCCGAAATGGGCCTGATGTGTTAAATGAGTTTTAAAATATTTTCAAAAATCACTTGCAAGCATCACAGTGGGATTTTTTTTACATTTAAGTTTTTAAAACTGTTAACAGCGTAGACCCTTTCATTTAAAACAAAGAACACTCAAATATATTAAAAATTATACCTTGTAGAGACAGTTTTAGAAAGTTAATTGTAAAAAAATCCCACTGTGATGCTTGCAAGTGATTTTTGAAAATATTTTAAAACTCATTTAACACATCAGGCCCATTTCGGGACTTTTTGGAAAATCTTTTCTATATTATAAGATACAAAAAAATAAAAAAAAGTAAAAAAATCCGGCCTAAATTTAAAAAAATTAATTTGTTTATTAAAAAAAAATTTGTATTAAAAAATTAAAAAAAAATTTTTTTGTTTACATTTCTTAAAAGTCGAAAGAAAACTAAAACTTTCATTTTTTGACAACTTTTTCCTAAACTCAATATTTTCGGACTTATAAGCTACTGAATATAGGTCTACAATTAAAAGTCCAAATTTTCGAAAATTCATAACTCGAAAATTTGGACAATTAAACATAAATAAAAAATACGTATCTGTTTTTTTTTCGATACAGAATAGAAAAAAAATATTTTTGGCCGATTTTAAGAGGTCGACTTAAATCTCACGTGGAATTGCCCATATGATATTTTTATTACATTATATTTAAATAACGTTAAATAACTTTTTTTTCACAATTTCACAAGACTTCACAATTTTTAAAAATTCGAGCATTTTTAGCCAAATCCGGAAACTTTAAAAATTTTTCGGTCGCCATTTTGAAACCGCCATTTTGAATTTTAAAATTTTAACAAGATATTCGAAATCAGCGACCCCAGAAACTCCCCAAGTGAGCATTTATAGTCAAATCAGAAAACTTTAAAATTTTTAAAGCCGCTATTTTAAATTTTAAAATTTTAACGAAATATTCGAAATCAGCGACCCCAAAAACCCCCAAGTGAGTATTTTTAGTCAAATACGGAAACTTTTAAATTTTTTAAGCCGCCATTTTGGAGCCACCATTTTGAATTTTTAAATTTTGATTTTGTTTGCACATTTGTGGCACGAAAAGCTTATTATTTTGACTACACTGCTAAAAGGTTAAGCGTGAATTTTCGCATTCTAATATTTTTCTGTTAATTTTTAGTAAAAAAGGAAGGTTTAAAAATAAAGTTTTGCAATTATAAATTTGTTTTTAAACAATTTTGAATCTCAAAATGTGTAGGGGAGACTGGGGTAAACCCGCTCACTAGCGATTTTACGCCATGAACTCAACTTAAGATGAAGATATTGGTACTGTGAATAGTACTTGACATTCAACTTATATTAACAAACTTTCGTTTAGTTTCATGAACTCAACATAGAATCAGAGACGATCAAATGTTTTTAGAGGTGTCAGAAAAAAAACGTATTTTGGATTTTTAAGTTTTTCGATCATTATTTTTGAGTCTTAATTTATCTGGCAAATTTTTTTTGTTGCTATTGGATGTCCTTCTTCGAAGTACATATATAGTTTTGTCTTATTTTAAAAAGATTTAATTAAATTTATTCTGAAATGTGAGGAATACACTCGGGGTAAAGCCGCTCACTTAGTTTTAAATTTAAAATTTAGAATAAAATAATTTCACGTATTATATTTCAACAATAACACAATTTATGACTTAGTAAAACCAAAATTGTCACTACATTTCACTTTCTCTTAATAAAATATAACACGATTTAAATCCATAGTTGTAATTCATGAAATCTATGTTCATTATTTATTAAACCAATTTGTTGTTTATAGAATTGTTTATAAAACTCATAAATTATCAATAATAATTTATACTTAAGACGGGAATAAGCCACAGAAAAAATGGATGGTAAAAAGTTACAAAGGTAATGGGTAAAAGTTGTTGGGGTAAAGGGTAAAAATTGTAGAGGGTAATATTGTGATGGGTAAAAATGTTACCAAAATATCACTAGAATAATAGACGACATTATTGAGAAAAATGAACAAATATTACACTTACGAAAGTCACAATTTTATAAGATATGTAAATATAACAATTTACTTCTAAAACCATTCACAATATATACAATTAATAGAAAATTAATCTTCTTCTTCCTTTGTTTATGACTTTTTGCTCGGCAATAGGCCAGATCTAGCAGAAAATTAATCATTACTATAGGCCTAAGCACAATAGATTCGCGAAAGTCGTTCGCGAACGCAAAGCATGAGTTAGAAAAGGACAGTGATATATTTGTGTCCTTGTCTATCTCATGCGTCTCGTTCGCGAACGACATTCGCGAACCTATTGTGCGTTGGACTTATCGTTTGTAAATAAACAGGATTGAGAAACTAGAAACTAATATTTGTTGTTTCACAGCAGAGTTGGGTAGGATAAAATTTTTATAGAACTATTGAGATGTACATTTAACTACAAATTGAACGAATCCCTATATTAAAGAACCAGTTGAGACCAGTAGAAATTGAACATGGATCTACTGGTGTCAACTTGCTTTCCAAATTGAAAAACTTTTCCGTGTAGCAATTCTACTGGTTTTAACTTGGAAATCCTATTTATGTAACTGAAACGGATATCCAAGATAAAATTGAAATGGTTCTATCTTGGATTGTCCTCTTCAATTTTTGTTTCGACTTGTTTTAACATAAATTTCCAATGTTATATCATTTCTACTTGTATTTCCAAGTTCGCACGTACTACAAGTATCAGCTTGCATTTCCAAATATAAAAATTAAGTTCAAGTATCTACTTGGTTCAATTTGGATTCTCGAATACTACATTTCACTTGTCCTGTCAAATTAAAAATCAACAAGCTTGAGTTTGAAATTTCCAACTCCAAATTTATATAGCACAGTGAAGGATTAATGTCATCTTGGTTTAATTTGAATCGGGGATGCATTCTATTTGGAATTTCAAGTTCAAATTTAAAGAGTTTGATTAATCGCGAATTGGAATTCATTAAATTGTCATTTACGCCAATTGTTATTTTTGCAAAGAATTATTATTGCAAATTTACATTTTTACAAATATTTATATTAGTTTACTGTTATTTTGCAAATTTGTTATTTTTGCAAACTTGCATTCTTCGCAATTGAAAGTTTTACAAATTGTTAGATATACTTTTGCTAATTGTTATTTTTTGCGAAACTGCTTTGTTGTGTATCATTATTTTTGCTAATTGTTGTTTTGCTAATTTTATTTTTGCAAATTTGCATTTCTCGAAATTTTTATGAATTTGTTACTGTTGCTATTTGTAATTTTGTGAATTTTGAAATTTTATAAAAATTTGTAGTTCACAACAAAACAATAAAACACTTTTAACCGTTTTTTTGAAATTTTAAATTTTTGTTATATTTTTTGCATTAACAAAATATTACAAAATTTAAAAAAAATTAATAACTCAAAAGCCTCAAAAGCCGTTTACAATAAATTAATGAAACTTACACTATTTACACAACATTGTTTACACTCTTTTAATAGAAAATATTTGCATGATTGTAAATTTAAAAATTCCGTATTTTTAATAACAATTTTATAAACCATTTTATTTATTTATGTGTTCGACCGCTCCTGTTGCAATGAAACTCATAGGAAGTATACTCAGTAGTCTCTTCTTGAAACCCCTAAAAAAAAATTTTGGTATTCATAAAAGTTTTAACATTTTAGAAAATCAATGAAATTTTTTTAACACAGTTGAGCTGGTCTAGCATAGTCATTTTGGGAATTTTAATTTTTACGAATTTTCAGTTTTTTATTTCGCTTAATGTTATTTTTTGCAAAAAATTACAAAGCGGTCAAATGACATTTGAGCAAAAATGTATTAAATATTTAATTAAAATTTTTTACATAATAGCATATATTTGCAAATCTCTAAAAATATTTTAATTTCTGCTTGTATTTTTATAGGTACTTACAAAAATTATAATATTTTACATAAACTTACGTTTTTCAAAGTTGCAGTTTATATAGACAGGTCGAAAAATATTTCTCACATCGATTCGGTAGCCGCGGTCGTTAAGCGTTTAGATAGATAGGTCATACGTACGGGGTTCGATTCCCATAGGGTTCAAGTTTTAATTTAATTCTTCCAGTTTAATTAAAATGTTTGTATGTTTGGAGCGTGCTAAGAATATAAAGTTATCAATGGTCATAAGATTTTTTTATTATTTTTTTTCAAAACTATCTGTTCAATTGTAACCACCTTGAATTTCCAATTGTGAATCGATATCCAAGTTGAAACAAGTTCATGTTGTACAATGTAACCTATTTGGAATTTCCGGTTGACTGTAATGTTCAAACTGAGACCAGTTCATTTTGAACTTGACATTCCAAATTCAAACCAGCTGAAAATACTTATCTACTGGTTTGAAATTGGAACTTACGTGACAATAACCAACTTAAAGCAAGTAGGCTCCTGATTCTACCCGGTTCTACTGGTTCTTTAATATAGGGATGTGAATTTATTTTTAGCGGAAAATGAAAAAATAAATTTAAAGTTTTTTTAATAAATACAAGGTTATATAAAGTATAAATAATAAATAAATTATAATATTAATATATAATAAACTTTCTAAATTTAAATTAGTAGAAATGTTTACTAATTTGAATTATTGACTGGCCTTTAGCATTTGAATAAGTACATTTTACTAATAAATTAGTATAAATTACTATTTATTAGTAAAATTTGCTAATTTAAAAGCAAAAAGAAAGTCAATAATTCAAATTAGTAAACATTTTAACTCGTTTTGTTTTAATTTATGGTAATTTGTATGTTTACATGTATATAAATGTTAATATGAAACATGAAAATGGCAAACGATATTTGTATCCTTTTCTATCTCATTTGAAAATTACGCATTGCAATTTAAAGTTTTCATTATTCTATTTATGCCTTATTGAATTCTTTTTAAATTTATGAGGGAGCATTTACACCTTCGGTAAAAATTTCCAGAACGAATAATTTTTCATTTGAGTAAGAGAGACAGACTGTGTATCTGACTCTCTTACTCCAATGCAAATTTTCCTTTCTGGACAATTTTTACAGAAGGTGTAAACTCTCCATGAATATACATACCTTAATATAAAGGATTTTCTACAATACGAAGAAATACAAGTCTAAGTGCTACAGGAATTCTATGTTATGAAAAGTTACTTTTTTGGTAGAAGGAATCCACTTCTATATATTTTTAAATAAAAATAAATTGTTTAAATAAAAATTTGCAAATAATAAAATAATTATTATTTCATAATATTAATTTAACAGTTACAAACTAGTAAACCAATTTGAATAAAAAGAGTAGGGGAGAGTGGGGCAAAATGGGGTACCTTTTTGAAATTGGCTGTTTACAGAGAACCAAACGAATAAATCGATTCAGCTAAACTTCAGAATTCTTCTTTGTACACTTAGCTTTGAGGAAATTATGATAATAGCAAAGAAAAAAATTTTTGAAAGAACTTATATCGTATTTTCTGAGAAAGTGCTAACATCCCATTTTGCCCCACCCGTGGGGCAAAATGGGGTGGCATCAAATAACTATACAAAACATTGAGTATTTTTTCAAAATTCATTAAATTCTTGTTGTATGAGATTATAAATACAAACAAAAAGTAGGATTCTTTATTATTATGAAAAAACAAGTAATATTTATTAGAATTTAACAAAAAAACATGGATATTGCAAAATATCGATATACCGATAATGAAACATCGATAGTATAATTTCCTCGAAGCAAAAATATCGATTCTTCTGCAGGAAACCTTTAAATATGCATAATATAATGTTTTTAAATAGTTTTAATGAAACGGCGTAGCTTCCGGCATGCCCCACACTTAGGTACCCCATTCTGCCCCACACTGCTTATTAAAACAAAATACAATGTTTACAAGTTATTGTAAACAATTAAACAATCTATTCTATTAGAAATTACTCTAGAATAAGTACTGAAAAAGATCCAACACTTGCCAAACTAAATGCATTATCCCAAAAAGTTTGATAAGCACTTTAATTTTGAAAAAAATTCATATTTTTTTTGCCTAAAACTTAAAAGTTGTATAACTTTCAAAAAAAAATTTTCTTTGGAATGTCTTCATAATAAATAACAGTTTCTTATCAACATGAATGATATATGTCGAGGATAAAAAAATTAAAAGTACCTATCATGGAAAAACAGAGGTACCCCATTTAACCCGCCTACCCCATTTTGCCCCACTCTCCCCTAATATTTTTTAGATAATTGTAAAGTTTACATTTTTAAAGTTATGTCTAAAACTTGTAGTGTTTCTTATTGGTTTTGTTGTAAGATAATTGTAAACATAAATTATATTCTTGTTATCGTTACTGTTTTCTGGGTAATATATATAGAATTTTTTCACGTTTCACGTCTGCGTCACGTGTTTCTTATTTTCTCTTTCTCTCGTTATTTTTACCATTTAGATACAACATTATGTCTTAAGCACAACTGTTTCGCGAACGCAAGCTATAAGTTAGAAAAGGACGGACAGATTTATATTTGTGTCCTTTTCTATCTCATACATCTCGTACGCGAACGACTTTCGCGAACCTATTGTGCGTTGAACTTTAGGGCCAAAGCAAAATGAATACGGATACGGGAACAGGACATGCAAAAGAAAATGACAGAAGCTGTGTGCATCCCTTTCTATCCAATGCCCTGTTCCCGTATCCGTATTCATACTGCGTTGGTCTTTATTCGAAACAAGAAGACTAGAAACAGGAGGTCCAACTCCGGTAGTGGGGGTACGTAATGGTTTGATTTTCCGAAATAGGCTGATAAGTTACGAGGCGCGGTAGCCTTCTGCGCATATTACCTACATGAGGTAATTAAAAAAAGCAGATATTCACTTTACCTATTCATATATGTATATAGAAATGAATGTTTAATATTATGCTGAATTACCACCAGGTGGTAAATTAAAAGTTAGTCTGCGCAGAAGGCTACCGCGCCTCGTAAGTTATTTAGTTTGCTCGGCCTATTGCCGGAAACCACTCTCATACGTATTCGGCCTGTACCCCCACTACCGGAGTTGGACCTCCTGTTTCTAGTCTTCTTGATTCGAAAGATTTCTATTTAACAGAGGGTTCTCATTGATTAAACATTTTCATCCTTTCTCTAACCTTTTTTATGTGAAAGCACCTTAAGAATTATATAAGCGAAGTTTTTTGTGACAGCATTGTTGCTTTACCTTTGGTTATAATAAGTGATCTATTTTTAATAAGACGTAAACAATTATTTGAAAAGAAAAGAAACTAAATTGTGTCAATTGTAGGTAAGTAATTTTTTGCTATTACTTAACATTTTTTTCTTATTTGTAAATAAATAATCACTTTGAAATTGGTTTAGAAAAGTGAGGTTATAGATGTCATGACAATTCATTTTTTTAAATGTATTTTGTAATGAAATTAAAAATAGATAGTGAAATAAATAAAATATTAAATCTTTTGCATGATACTGCTTTACCGATTATCCGCTTTTCTCTTTATAAAAAAACAAAATATAATTTCAATTCCATATTTTTATGCAAAAATTTCCGGCAACTTTCGAATATGTTTAAATTTCGAAAATTGTTTTGTAGTTGAAACATTAAACTTTATCAAACAAAATTTATTTCTCCTTAAAAATCAATAACGAAAAAGTAAATTTATCTAGAACAATTATAATGAGATATACCTATTCAAAAAGTTCTGAAACTGTTTTATTTGTATTTTATAAAATAAATTTATTATATCTTTTTGATGTTAAATAATTTTATAAAAAGTTTATGTGTTGTACAATACTAAAGATTTTAGTAAATATTTCTTATTAATTGGCAGAAATCCCAAATATTTATATTATGCATTGCATAAGGTAAATTCCACATTAAATGAAAACAAATATATACATATTATAAATAGTTAATATATTCCTTGTATCCGAATCTTTATTTGATGAAAAATAGTAAAATAAAACATTTAAAAAATAATTAATAGTAGTGAATATATTAGACTTTAACATTATGATAGTATTTGTTTGAAAAGTTTTTTATTCCTTCGATTTGGATGTTTAAAGAAAAAAAATAGTTTACAAAAAGTATTAACTAAATTAAATTATTAAATTACTTATGTTGAGTTGACATAGTGTTTACCTCTATTTGTATTTTACACAATTACCATAAAATTAATGTTTATTTTTATTGCAATTAATTTTGATTTTTTTTTTGTCAAGTATAAAGATATATTAAACATATGGGGCATTCCACGTTAAGTCGGAAATCATTTTCCTTTTGCATCTCAATTTTTTTCAAATGTTTTTTTCTTTCAGTGCTTGTTGAAATGAGCTACCATGATTTTTTACACATTTTTTCATAAAGCGATTTAAGAAATACAAATTTTTAAAAAATTACGTTTTTTATGTAAATTTTTTTTGAAATGCTTATAACTCTGCCAAAAATTGGTCAAATTGGACGTTCTTTTAAAACAATTTTTTGTTTTTATACGTACTTTTTAATAAAAATAGGCAAAAATTTATTTTATAAAATTTACGATAAGATTTAAAAATTTCTTTAAAATATTTTATTTTTAACAATGTATGTAATGTATCTACCAATTTTTTGTAAGAAACTAGTACTAAATTAACAATTTTTAATCCTTGTCTGATTGTGGTCAAACGATGAGATCTATTTATTTTGAAATTTTTAATTTTTATATACGCAGTGGTAGACAAATGTCTAACTTGCCATTTGACCAAATCACAATTTTACACAGTAAGAAGGTTAAGTTCATATTTTTATTAAAAACTATATGTAAAAACAAAAATTTTCTTTAAAAGAACGTCCAATTTGATCAATTTTTGGTAAAGTTATAAGCATTTCAAAAAATTTAACTAAAAAACTTAATTTTTAAAAAAATCTGTAACTCTTAAATCGCTTTAGAAAAAATTTTTTAAAGAAATCATGGCAGCTCATTTCAACGAACACTGAAAGAAAAAAAATATTTGAAAAAAATTTGAGACGCAAAAGGAAAATGATTTCCGACTTGGTGTGGAATGCCCCATATATTATGTCATATATGGGTGATTTGCACGTAACTGTAATATTTGGCGGCGTCACAGAAAACACATTCAAAATAAAAAATTTTTGCTTGGGAATGGAAAAAATTCACAGGTATATATAAAACCTATTCGCAACCACAAATATGTACAAATAGATATTATAATTTTTGATAAATTGCGGAATTCCCTCCAAAATTTCAGCTCCGTGGCGCGTCCGTTTTTTAAAATTTTAAGTTAAAATTAAGAAATTTTATTGAAAACGCCGAAACTGGAAACGAGAATTTTTGTAATATGAATATTTATATAGGTGAACAATTTGTACATATAATGCATCTTCTAATACTTCTTATAAAATTATAAAATATAAAATAGTTTTGTCCACAAATTTTTTCAATTTTGTAATAAGATTTTTTTCCCTATAATTTAACTGTTTATGGCACATTTTAATGTTATCTGAGAATTACAATCTAAAATAAGATCCATTAGCAACAAATATTAGTAAAAAAAGATTCAAAAATTGGAAGTTCTACACTCAAAAACAATTTTTTTTGTAAAAATGTGAAGATCACAAAAAAGTGATCAGTATCGTGGTATTACTATTCTTTTAATCTAAACACTCTCTGTTGTAATTATTACGATTTTTTTGAAGATTACAATAGAAACAAATTATCTGCCCAAAGAAAAGAATTATTTTGCAGAATTGTCGGAGTTAGGTTAGTTTAAATGTCAAGTTTCAGCTCCGTGGTGTCACATAAAGTATCAGCTCCGTGGCGCCTGTGGCGTACAGTGTGAAGGTGCAAATTCATGGATCAACAGTTGCTACAACAACACATATTATAGAAGAGGACAGACATAGTTGTGTCCTTTTATATTTCAGTGCTTCGGCAACCGTTGACTTATTAAAAAACACCTTAATATTCGAAAAAACACGCCTTTACTTTTGGTGCTTAATTTAAAATGTCTTTATGTCAACCATGCAGAAGCACAGTATTACTGTTGATCGTAACGCATTTATTTGTGAATACTTTTCTGAAATTAGTTTTATGCGCTAATTTCATAATGTTATGAAAATAAAATTCTCTGGTTGTTATGTCAAGCTGATAGTAAATAGTAAATATTTTTGCTGGGGCTACTTTGCGCATTGATCTTTCTGTTTTTATAATGTTACGTAAACATTTTTTTGATCCTTTCTTATTCATTAAATCTTTTGTGTAGATATTTCAGAGTAAATTAAAAAAAAATAAGATATTAAACAAAAATTTTGTAAATATTATACAACAAAATGTAAAATAAAACATTAAGATTTTGCTAAAACTATGATTTATTAAAAATTAACAACCTTTCTTCAAATTTTATATTACTCAGAAAATAAATGACACTTTTTCTTTTTAAATATACATTTTACAATAATACATTATAATTATTATAATACTATCATTTAAACACATGTAAATAACTTTGAATCTCATCATTTCAATAGGAGCTTTTTTAAACGTTTTGAATATGATATTTTTCAAAAACTTGAAATTAATATTTTAAGGTTAAATGAATAACAATTTAATATCTAATACACTTTTTAAGTTATTAGAGAAACGAGAGAAATAGTTTTAAAACTAATTTCAAAAACTTATAAATATTAATTAAAGTTAATTTTTTGTCGTTATGTTGCTTATCGGTTAAAGTTTTAATCGTTTTAAGGATTTTAATTAACTTATTTTTGGTTTTTTGACAAAGAAGTTCTTTTTAATAATTTTATATATTAAATACCTCGCGTACATAAAGTAGCCCCAGTTGACGGCAGTATTATTCAATGCATATATATAGGGTGGTCAGCTCCGTGGCAGACAATTTTTGAAAATTTGTTATAATTTTTTTATAATTATAGCTGTAGTAAAATCGTTCAAATTACAACTATATTATGCCCTAATGATGAGGAAAAGTCATATTTAACATTAAAAAACAAAATTTTTTTTCTTTTAAAACTGATCTTGAAATTGCACAGTTACGTGAAAATGGGACGCATGAATCTTCCACAAATCCCATTTGACCTAATAACAAGTAACCGAAATTCACTTCGCCGAATCACCAGTTGCCATAAGATATATGTATTAGAATTATTATTTAATCTAATTTTCATTTTCCCGATGATTCATTTGCTCTAATTTTTATTTTGCAGATATATTCTTTAACAGAGATTTCATTAGTCCGAAAAAACATTTGACCTAATTTTCATTTGTCCAGTTAATTGTTTGGATTAATTTTCGATTTTCCGATATTTCATCTGTTATAATTCCTATTTTTCTAAATCATTAATTAAAATTTTTTTTTTATTCGAAATGTTTTTTAACCTAAATATCAATTGCTCTAAATGTAATGAGTTATAAATTTCATTTAACCGAAATGTCATTCGCTATAATTACCATTGTCTCGAATAATTATTTACCAGTATTTACTTTCTACAGAATTGTCATATAAACTATATCCTATTTGCTCTAATGTTTATTTAACAGAAATTCACTTACCTCGAAGTAGCATTCAGCCGAATATTTATTTATCAGAAAGATTATTTAACATAACTTTTGTTTAGCCGAAACATTATTTCACCTAATTTTCAATTGTTATATTAATTGTATGACATAAATCTATTTCTACCTTATGTTTATGTGACATATTGTTCTTTTATTCGAATTGTCAAATCGTCGAATGCTCAGAACATCTAATTGTCAGTTCGTCGAATGCTTAAAACGTCGAAATGTCTATTCGTCGAATCGTCAAAACGTCGAATTGACAAAAATTCGAAAAATTTGTTTGATCTAAGTAAATATTTGTTTGTTTTAAATTAATGTTAACTTAAATCAAACAAATTTTTCGAATTTTTGTCAATTCGACGTTTTGACGATTCGACGAATAGACATTTCGACGTTTTGAGCATTCGACGAACTGACAATTAGATGTTCTGAGCATTCGACGATTTGACAATTCGAATAAAAGAACAATATGTCACATAAACATAAGGTAGAAATAGATTTATGTCATACAATTAATATAACAATTTAAAATTAGGTGAAATAATGTTTCGGCTAAACAAAAGTTATGTTAAATAATCTTTCTGATAAATAAATATTCGGCTGAATGCTACTTCGAGGTAAGTGAATTTCTGTTAAATAAACATTAGAGCAAATAGGATATAGTTTATATGACAATTCTGTAGAAAGTAAATACTAGTAAATAATTATTCGAGACAATGGTAATTATAGCGAATGACATTTCGGTTAAATGAAATTTATAACTCATTACATTTAGAGCAATTGATATTTAGGTTAAAAAACATTTCGAATAAAAAAAAAATTTAATTAATGATTTAGAAAAATAGGAATTATAACAGATGAAATATCGGAAAATCGAAAATTAATCCAAACAATTAACTGGACAAATGAAAATTAGGTCAAATGTTTTTTCGGACTAATGAAATCTCTGTTAAAGAATATATCTGCAAAATAAAAATTAGAGCAAATGAATCATCGGGAAAATGAAAATTGGATTAAATAATAATTCTAATATATATATCTTATGGCAACTGGTGATTCGGCGAAGTGAATTTCGGTTACTTGTTATTAGGTCAAATGGGATTTGTGGAAGATTCATGCGTCCCGTGAAAATCACCCATATAATAGTTTTCGTTTGACAGAAAAAATATTCCAGTTATTTTTCCAATCAATTATGTTTAATTAAATATAAGAAGAAACAATCGAAGTTAATTATTGATATTAATTTTTAATTTTATCTCTTTTTAACTATTTACATTTATATTTACAGCAATGGACGAAAATCCCATACTTGAGGATCAGTTTAATGATGTTTCCGATGATGACAATTTTAGTGACGATTCAGATTACGAAGATGATCCTGATGATATTGATGATGTTCCAGACAATCCTGAAAAGGAAATTATTGGACAATACCTTTTATATTTACGAAGTAGTACTCGAGCAACAAATAAAAATGTCATCAATATTTTATCGAAAATGCAAGAAGTTGTAAGATGGTATCTTACTCATTACCTCAATGATGTCAGAACTACGCTTCAGGAGAGGCACAATTTACACTTGAATGACTTTATAAATATTGAGGAAATTGTTAACAATATTAACTGCAGTCAAGGCCTTCACAGTATTCACAACCAAAATTTATATTTTCAAGAAAAATTCAATGTTGTAAAGCCTAATAGAATTGAATTGGGTGAGAATTTTGTCCCTTATGGAACACCTACAATTTATGGCAATCAACCAATTAAAAGGAAGAAAGATGAATTCATTTACATTCCCATTAATAACACAGGCACACAAAAAATAAAAAAAGTCAAAACCCAGAGGTTACACCCCCCTATCCCCATGTTTTTGGAGTCGCTGAAACCGAATATGACCATGAAAAATTTTTTTCATCGGCTATTTTCCCGCTACCACCCCCTTACACCTGCCCCCGGGAGTTGGAATTTCAGTTTAAAAAAAAGTGGAGTAGGGTGTCTATTCCTATGTTTTTTGGGTCGCTAAAACCAAAAAAGGCTACCAAAAACAAATTCTATCCTCCCTTAACCTCTTACAACCCCCTTAACAACCCCGGGATGAGAGGTCGAAATTCAAATTTTCACGAAAAGTTGATTACGGTGTCTAAACCTACGTTTTTTGGGTCGCTGAAACCAAAAAAGACTACCAAAATCAAATCCTTCCCACCCCCGACCCCCTACAACCCCCTGCAATAATTTTTTTCAAATAAAACGAACCGATTTTTGGGAAATTGAAAAATAAATATTAATTATCAAAAATTATTGCAGGGGGTTGTAAGGGGTCGAGGGTGGAAAGGATTTGATTTTGGTAGTCTTTTTTGGTTTCAACGACCCAAAAAACGTAGGTTTAGACACCGTAATCGACTTTTCGTGAAAATTCGAATTTCGACCCCCAACCTTTCGGGTGTTAAGGGGGTTGTAGGGGGTTCAGGGAGGAAAGAATTTGTTTTTGGTAGTGTTTTTTGGTTTTAGCGACCCAAGAAACATAGGAATAGACACCCTACTCCACTTTTTTTAAAACTGAAATTCCAACCCCCCCGGGAGCAGGTGTAAGGGGGTGGTAGCGGGAAAATGTCCGATGAAAATAATTTTTCATGGTCATATTCGGGTTCAGCGACCCCAAAAACATAAGGATAGGGGGGTGTAACCTCTTAGTTTTGACTTTTTTATTTTTTTGTGTGCCTGTGTAATGTTCTTACTAAATGGTTAGAAAATGGCTCATTCGGGAATGTTTTATTTAACCCAACACCAAATGAGGAAGGAGTTATTGAAACGTTCATGGATGGAACCTACTTCAAAAACCATTCTTATAAGAGGCGAAGACCTGACTGCAAGTTCATTAAACTATACTACGATGAGGTCGATATGTGTGATGCTGTCGGTTCCAAATCATCTTCCAAAAATAAGCTCGGAATGTTTTACTGGATGGATGAAGACATATCTCCCGAGAATAGATCACAATTAAAATTTATCAATTTAGCAGGAGTTATATCTAATCCTCACATCAATTCTTATGGAATGAACAGGATCCTTTAGTACATCGTTAACGATTTAAAACAATTTAAAAATGGCCCTCTTTTGTCAAACGGCGACATAATTTACGGAACTTTATCAGTTTTGATTGGTGATAATCTTGCAATACACCAGCTCTGTGGTTTTAGAGAGTCGTTTAGTGCACGTTATTCTTGCAGAATATGTAAAGCAATCATGGATCAAATAAAAACTATGTTCAGGGAAGATTCGACAATACTTTGCTCGTCCGAGGAGCATGACTTGCAAGTTCAGGCTATTGAAGCTGCTGTTGGGGAACAAAATAAAGCAGCACTGAGAACCGCATTTGGCATTAACAGGAGAAGTGTGCTTAATGAGATTGAAAATTTTCATGTTACACAATCGACGCCGCCCGATCTAACACACGATGATCTGTTGGGAATCTATGTTATAACAACAAGATTATTTTTAAAAGAAATTTGTTGCACTTTACGTTTAATAACACTTGATGACTTAAATAAGAACATAGCTGATTTTGATTATGGTTATTCAGAAAAGTCGTCAAAACTTTCACCATCTTCTGAAAGGCAATTGTTGGATGCTACTCAAAAAATGAAACAGACAGCATCGCAGATGGCACAGTTAGTGACAATGTTGCTATTAATAGTTTCGGACAAAGTCGTTCAGGGATGGGCTCCGCTAGACAATTACTTAAAAATGCTAGAGATTATTTTAATATCACACGCAAATAAAATAAAACATTCAATTTTGGGTTATTTGGAATGTTGCATTTCTGAATATCTCGAAACATTTCAAACGTGCTATAATAGAGATTTAATTCCAAAACAACATTTTCTATTGCATAGAGTAAGAGCGATTCTGAAATTTGGACCTTTGCAACAATACTCCACTATGAGAGCAGAAGCCAAACACCAATTCTTCAAACGAATTGCTCAGTGTATGCGAACCTACAAAAATTTACCGGTAACACTAGGTAACAAACACCAGCTGCATCAAGCATATATATTAAATGGGACTCTAGAGAGAGAGATTACTTTAGGCTCAACAAAATGGGTCCCTATTAATGTACTTCCTTATGCAGAGCTGTTTCCAGATGTAAGACGACTACAGACAACAAGATGGGTGCAAATAAATGGTATTAAGTATACTGCACTTAAGTGCTTTTTAGCTGCCGGATATAGCGAACAGAATATACCACAATTTGTAGCACTGCACGCCATCATTTTGAGAAACAACAATCCAATTTTCGTTTGTCGAAAAGTGACAACTGTTGAACATAATGTAAGGATAATGGCATACGAAATTGAAATTGAAGAAGATTTTGTGGCCTTATCAATTGAAGATTTGCTGACTGTTGACGTATTTCACGGACATCGATGGAATGAAACTCAGTACATTATACTGAAAAAATCCCTTGCGGATTGAGATCACTGTATTGTCACCGACTAAACGGTGATTTTACGGTGAAAAGTAAATAAAAACTGTAAAACATTAAAAAAAGACAAAGTAAAATAGAAAAATTGAAAGAGGACAATTTATTGAAGAAATTTGTATTAGCACTTTATTAATAAATATTGATTATTAATGTGAAAATAATATTTAAAGTTGAAGTCATCTCCGGTGATATTTTACACTGTCACGGTGATTTGTAAAATACTCGTGTAATTGCACTTTGTTCATACCTAAAAGTGTATAAAATTAACAGCCATTGATATATAGAACACATTTAAAACGAAAAATATCTAATTAACTTAGTAATTAAAATAAAAATAAATGAAAAAAGTAAAAAGTTTGCTTTTGGGTGTCATACGAAGAATGAGTAATTTGCTTTGTAGATAATACGTGGTGCACATTTACCATAAGAGCTCGGTCGATAAAATGAAAGTGTTACCATAAAACAAATTTCGACGTTCTTTCCTCCAGTAGATGGCGGAATGAAAGAATTCTAAAATACAAATTTGTATTATTCTGTAAAGTGTTTAATTTAAGTTTTTAATATTGCATTCAAAAGGTAAGTATGATAATATTATTTATGAATAATTTATGACATGGCATTTATTATAAATTCTAAAATAATTAAAAGTAAATTGCATTTGAAACAATTGAATAACATAATTATTCAGTTGAACAATGATAAATAAAATAATTTTTTAACCTAAAATAATTTCACATAATTACAAATTTAAAAAATCAATATTCTTTAAACATTACTCGATCACAATGAATTTGTTTATTTTCTTATAAAAAAAATTAAAAAGTTATTTATTCATGATGGCGGACTAACTAATTCTTTTATATCGCTCTAAAGTTATGAAAATTAATATTTTTAAGGTTTTTTTCTTAACAATAATAAATTTGTACTTTTTTATCAAAATACTAAACAATTAAAAATTCAAGATGGCGGACTAACTAATTTTTTTATTTTTGCTTTAAAATTATGAAAATTAATATCTTAAAGTATTTTTTCTTACCAATAATAAATTTGTACTTTTTTCATCAACATACTAAACAATTAAAATTTAAGATGGCGGACTAACTAATTTTTTTATTTTTATCATGGTAACAATAATTTACTAATTCTCAGAAAATAATAAATTTATACTTTTTTCATCAAAATGCTAAAAAATTCAAGATGGCGGACTATCTAATTTTTTTAATTTTGCTCTAAAATTATGAAAATTAATATCTAAAAGTATTTTTCCTTGACAATAATAAATTTGTACTTTTTTCATCAACATACAACATACTAAAAAATTAAAAATTCAAGATGGCAGACTAACAAATTTTTTTAAGGACCCTAAAGTTTTTTTTTATTTAAAAACTTTTCTGCAATAATCTTGTTCAGAGTAGTAAATACAACAAATATCAATCAAAAAATTATCGAAATTTTAATATTGGGGGTAAAAAACAACCCCTTTCCAAATAACACATATATTATACGTAATAATGAAATACAACATATCACTATTAGGCGTTCGAAATTCATTCCAAAATCAACGCCAAAAATTGTCAAAAAATATACCAAACAATTTCCCATAGTTTAGAACCGGCGGTCGAACCCCCAAAAACCACCCCTAATTGAAAACCGATAAAAATAGTATATAAGTGTCCAAAACTGCCAAAAGGCGTGCGAATTTCTTTCTCAAAGTATTTTTAAAAATTCCCCAAAAATATACCAAGCATTTTCCAAAGGTTAGAACACGAGGACCACCCCCCAAAAAAAACCACCCTTAATTAAAAACCGGTAAAAATAGAAAATATGTGTAGTTGCAAGAGTTGAGCTCTTATCGAAATTCTTGAAAAAAGTTTAATCGTTTTGATCATAAAAATATATTAATGAAATGTTTTACTATCGAGAAACAATTTATTTATATGTATTTAATTTTAAAATGTATTAAACTTTTTTTAACTTAAAAACAATAATTGTCAAAGGAAAACACACTTTAATACATTTTTCTTCACTAAAAATAAATCAGATTAAATTTCCTGTTAAGAGAACGGCAATAAATACGTAATAATGCATAAAATACTTTACAGGGTTGCCACGCAACCTGGAAAACCTGAATATGTCAGGGAATTTTATAAACTTTGAAAAAACCTGGAAAAGTCAGGGAATTTTGATCGAAATCCTGAAAAATTGTTATTTTTTAAAGTTTATTCTTGAAATCTATTTTTACATAAATATTTAAAAATTAATTAAATTTTAAAAAAGTTGCGTTTACAATTTTCATAAGTACAGATGTTTTTTAAAAGATTTTAATTTGAAATTTTGTAAAATTTCAATTTTGAATGAATTTAATTAGAAATCGTCTTAAAGAACGTGGATTTTTGAAAAATTTAAATTATTCTAATTCTTCTGAAATTAGTTAAATTATTTAATATATATTTTTAATTGATTATTAAAAATAATGGATTTATAGAAGAATTTTAATTAAAAACACTAAAAAAAATTGAATTTTGAAGTAATTACAAATGATTGAGGGTCCCTATCAAAGAACCGGTTATAAGTTTTTGAGACTCAAAATTCTCGACCTCTAAATAAAAAAGGATTTAAAATTTTAATTTCTTGAAAACAATTTATATTGGTATAAAGATTACCCAAATGTTTCTCAAGAAATTGGGATTAAAAACAGTTTAATTTTTTATTTACAGGGCAATGATTTCGAGCTTAAAAAACTTATAACCGGTTCTTTGATATAGGGACCCTCGATTGCAGAAATTCAATTATTTTCAAAAGTATAGTGAAATTCTTCTGAGAAATTAAATTATTTTCAAAATTTTTAATAAAATTCATGGCAAAATTTCAATTATTTTCAAAAACTTTTATCAATTCAATAATTTTTAACAAATCTACTACTTTAATAAAATTTTTCAAAGGAATTTAATTATTTAAAAATAATTTTAATAAAATTTAATCTTAACATTTTATTATCTTCTTAAATAAGAAAACTCATCGCAGACTTTCAATTATTTTTAATACAATTTTAATAGAATTCCTCGAAAAATGAAATTATTCTTAAAAATTTGATTAAAATTCCTCAAAGAAATTCAGTTATTTTTAAAACCTTTGCTACAATTTATTTATTAGAATTTAAGTATTATTTTCTATAAAGTTTTAATTAAATTTATTCAAAAAATTAAATTACTTTGAAAAATTTTAATGAAATTCTTTGTAATAATTCAATTTTTTTTCAAAATAATTTTAATAAAATTCTTCGTAGAAATTTTAATAATTTCAAAAATTTGTGAAAATTAAATTATTTTCAATGTCTACTATTTCAATAGAATTTCATAAAAGAATTCAATTATTTAAAAAGACATTTTAATAAAATTCGTCTCAAGAGTTTAATTATTTTCAAAAATTAATATAATTCTTCGCAGAAATTTAATTGTGTTCAACAATTTACAAAAATTCTAGTCAAAATTTCAACAATCTTTATAAATTTTTCTCCAAAATTTAATTATTTTCTAAAAATTTTAATAAAATTCTTGGCAAAATTTCAATTATTTTTAAAAACTCTTATAAAATTCTTTGGAGAAATTAAATTATTTTTAATTAAAATTTTAATAAAATTTCCGAAAAATGAACTTATTCTTAAAATTTTTATTAAAATTTGTCAAGAGAATTCAATTATTTAAAAATTTGTTTATAAAATTCTTTATGAAAATTTAATTTCAAGGAACATTCAATTATTTAATAAAATATTTATTTTTGTATTTAAATATTTGAATTCTCATGGATTTTTTTTAGTAAATATTGATTTAAAAATGAATTTCAGTTAAAATTTTAGATTATTATTGAATATTGAAAGCAATATTGCGTAAATTTTTAGAAATAATTGAATTTTGAAAAGGTTTCAAATTAAAATCTTGGAAAATTTGAACTTTTCATACTTTTAACTAAAAATTATGTAGAATTAATTTTTTTAAAAAAGTTTAATTACATTTTTCTTTAATTCTTGAAGTTTTTATTTTCTAATATATATTTAATTGAAGAGTGTCAGAATAATCAAAATTACGTAAAAATTGATATTTAAAATAATTGCATATTTACGAAGAATTTTATCATTTTTGAAAATAATTGAATTCTTGCTGAGAATTTTATCAATTTTGATAATAATTGAATTCTTGCGAAGAATTTTGTCAATTTTAAAAATAATTGAATTATTTCGAAGAATGTTATTCAAATTTTTGAGAATAATTAAATCCTGCGAATAATTTTATTATCTATAAAAATAATTAAATTGTTAACAAGATTTTTAAGGAAATTTAGTATCACTTTTTCTCAAAAAGTTTAATAGAATTTTTTTTAATTATTTGAAGTTTTTAATTTCTTATTTTTTTCATTGAAGAATGCCAGAATAATCGAAATTTTAGGTTAAATTGAATTCTAAACAAATGGATTTAAAAATTCCCAAAGAAGAACTTTTTCAAAAATTATTAAAAATAATTGATTTAAAGAAGAATTTGAGTTAAAAATTCTAATAATGAATAATTGAATTGAAATGAAAATAATTTTAAAGAAATTACAGTAATAATATTTTTATAGTATAAAATAATGATAGTATCAAGTTCTAATTATTATAAACCATGAAGAAAGCGATCACTCCGATACCTTATTCTTGTTTTATGATAATATTCTTATATGTTATTGAATTAAAAATTTTTGAAAATCTTAATTTCTGTAAAAAATAATGATGATATAAGTATTCATTTTAAAACGAAGTTATTGAAGATGTTTCGAGTTTTCTACAATTAAAGAAATTCGTAAATAAATGTAATAGAACAGGGAAAAAGTCGTTTTGTCTGGAAATCAGGGAGTTTGGTGAAATTAAAAATAAAATTAAAAATTGAACTTAAACTAAAATTAAAAATAAAATTTGATAAAATATAAATGTATAGTTTTAAAAACCTGGATTTCCGTTTTTTAACCTGGAAAAGTCAGGGAATTTGAAATGAAGAAAAGCGTGGCAACCCTTGATAAAAGGCAAATATGAAAAAATCTGAAATGAGCTCTTTTTGAAATGCAGGATTCAATTATTTTTAACATTTTTAATAACAAACTTCCGAAAATTTAAATATCTATACACTGAATAATTAGGGGCCGTCCATAAACCATTGTGGACACTCGTGAACATTTGTCAAACCCTCTCCTCCCCTATACAATTGTCCACGTGGATATTGCAAATTTAAAAAATAAGTTTTTTTTGTACTCCTGTATTTCAGGGAAATGTCAGGAAAAAATTGTTTATCAGGGAAATTAAGAAAATTGTGACTTTTTTCGACTCATTTAAAAAAACTGCGACAAAATACCACAATTTTCAGTAAAAAAAAAGTACAAGTTATTTTGATTTTTATAATGTGAAAAATAACTATGTATAAACAAATCTTTTTGAATAGTTGAAATTTTGTAAAATTTAATTAAAAATAATTAATTTATTTCAAGTCTTTTGTTACAATTTTTGAAGAATAAAAAGTCTTTAAGGTAGTACGCTCGCGATCGCACTTTTCTATAGAATTTCATGAAATTTGAAATCAGAATAGTTAATAACAAGATCTATGTATTTGCAAAATATTAAAAAAATTGACAGTTTCTAAAACAAGATATTTAAGTTCAAAGTTTGTTATTTAACATGGTTAACCTATGAAAAGTGCATGTAAACGGCACATTTCTTCTAATAACTTCTAAAATTTTCTATAGATTGTTTTAAAAAACTAATATATTATAAATGAATGTTTAAGAAATTTATAACAAAAAGATTTAACAATATTAACCGTTTCAGTTAAAAGATATAATATAATATAATATTCTAATCTCACTAGTATACTTGTGTGTGAGTGTGTCTGTACATAGGGCTGACTATGTATTCAGTACAGTCCAAGCAAAAATATGCTACAGTAACTGCACCATACTATAGCATTTTATAAAAATTTACTTTTGAGAGTGACTGTCGCGATCGTACTACCTTAAAGGTAAATTTAAAAATGAAAATTAATGAAAATTAGCTTCTAATTTTTTAATATTCAATATTTTCAATTGAGGAGCTCTGGGCCTGTCACTGCCACCCGACTGATATTATATGGATATAAGCGCGTGCATTCCGAGCGAAGAGCCGGTTATAGAATCCAGCTCCTCAATTACATATTTTCAAAAATTCAAATATGGGGCGAAATTTCTGAAGTGGACCACCTTTAAAAAAAAAGTTGTGGGATTGATTTGGTATTTTGGTAATTTGTTCTCCTATATAAGAGTAACAAATTCCCAAAATATTAAAATATTTGAAAAAAAATTGTGAAAAGTAGGGGGGGTAAAACTTTCACATTTTAGAGAACATTGACATTTTGAAATCCCTATAAGTTGGATAAAACTGGATAGATTTTAATTTGTGAATAACGGATTTTAAAGCATTTTTCATATACTTTCTGATGCTTTCAATAAAATTTTCAAAAAAAAATTTTTAACTTCTTTTTTTTCAAAAATAATTTTTATTTTTAATTTTTGACTGCTTTGGGTATTTTTTTTTTTAATAATTTTATCGGAAAACTGAGGTTTTTACCTATGAGCCATGTGATTTTCAGAGTGGGACAGAAAATAGTTTAACAGAAATTTAATAACAATCTAGACGTTGCGCGCGCGCGGCACGTGCTTTTGGTGCACCGGTCAGACCTGCGGGTTCTGACTGCACCTAAGTAATTCAGTAATTACTTTTTTTCTGTCCCACTCTGAAAATCACATGGCTCATAGGAAAAAACCTCAGTTTTCCGATAAAATTATTTAAAAAAAAATACCCAAAGCAGTCAAAAATTAAAAATAAAAATTATTTTTGAAAAAAAAGAAGTTAAAAATTTTTTTTTGAAAATTTTATTGAAAGCATCAGAAAGTACATGAAAAATGCTTTAAAATCCGTTATTCACAAATTAAAATCCATCAAGTTTTATCCAACTTATAGGGATTTCAAAATGTCAATGTTCTCTAAAATGTGAATGTTTTACCCCCCCTACTTTCTACAATTTTTTTTCAAATATTTTAATATTTTGGGAATTTGTTACTCTTATATAGGAGAACAAATTACCAAAATACCAAATCAATCCCACAACTTTTTTTTTAAAGGTGGTCCACTTCAGAAATTTCGCCCCATATATACAAAAAAAAAACATTTTAAAATTATTTTTAACATTTTAGAGGAAACAATCATGTTCAAAATTTTTAATTAAAATTTATCAATCAAATTCAAAAATAATTTTAAAATATAACAGAATTTTAGAAGAACTTTCGGAAAATTATTTAAAATAATTGATTCAGAGACGAAGGATTAGTTGGAAATTGTAGAAAATAATTGAATTCAGGAAGGGTAATAATTGTCATTTCAAAAAATAATTAAAATCATACATTTTACTCATTTTCCGTAAACATTCATATTTTCCTGTAAAAAGAATTTTATCAGGGAAATGAATTTTAATGTCAGTAAATTGTCAAGGAAATTGATTAACTGAAACTTATGATCATCCTGATTACGCTTAAGATATCTTTTTTGGAAATATCTTTGATTTATGTCCACGTTGACATTTGCTTTAACACCCCCCTCCCCTTCGTGGACAAACGTGGACTTTTGATTCCCCCCCCCAAATGTGTCCACGTGGTTTATGGACGGCCCCTTACTTTACAATTTTTTTAAATTAAAATTTTTTATAAAAATTGTTTTTAGCATTTGTAGTAATAAAATATTTTCAAAATTTTAAATTATATAAAAACTTAATTAGTTTTTTAAATTCTTAAATTTTTTTAAAATTACAGCAGAACCTCGGTTATCCGAGATTTCGTATTATCCGAGGCACTAAACATGCTCGGAATAACAATGCGGAATAGTAATGCGGAATAACTCGGATAAAACGGATCGAGCGACTAAATTTGAAAAATAAATTTTACAAAAACACTATTTGTGATCATTGCATTTAAAATTTCGTCCATTTTTGTCATTTAATATTATTCTAACACTTTAAACACATGAAAAATAATTTAAAATTTTGAAATTTTCATTGGTTCCGTGTTATCCGAGTTTTTGATTATCCTAGGTACCTCTTCCCCACATTACCTCGGATAATCGAGGTTCTACTGTATTATTTTCAAATATTTTAATAAATTTTCAGACAATTATTTAAATCTTTTTTAATCATATAATATAGATTTAAAAATTCTTTAATAATTATTTAAAAATATTTTTAAAAATAGAAATGTTTAAGAAGATTGTTATTAGAAAAACATTTTATTAAACCGAGTTGGTACTGAGACAATGCTGCGACTCTAAAAACGCGAAGCTGAGCAAAGCTTTGCCGAACTCACTCTATCTAGTCATATTGGCCGTTTTCGGCACGGTCATGGATCGCGATGGATCATCGTGATCCAGATCACTTTTCCTATGCTGTGATTGTTTACTTTGTGATCCAGATCGCAATCGATGACCATGCCGAACGCAGCCATTGTGTCCTATTTCGAGTATATTCGGCAGAACTCGACTTTTGTCGGCTTTAACGCCTCGGCTCATTCCCATGCACAGCGAAGTGAAAGGAGGCTGAGTCCACAACAGAAGACGTTAAAGAGATCAGCTTTGCAAGTTGGTTAGAGAGCCTATGTATTAACATAGGCTCTCTAACCGACTTGCAAAGCAAGTTCTCTGTTGTGGACTCAGCCGGAGAATCGCCAGCGCTTTCAACAATCAACGTGTGCCGCATAGTGGGGGAAGGCTACATTCCCTCGATTCCTTCACACCACACAAGAAGACTATCTTCTTGACACCACACTCCGCTCTGTAACCAGCTGTTGTTGCAGACAGCGGAGGCAAACGGCTCCCACTCTCGCGGTAGAATTACTCCTTCCTACATGTATTTCAACACAAAATCGAAATTATAAAGATTTTTCTATATTTTAATTAAAATTGTGAATTAAAAAATGAGCCGCCGGAGAGTAAAACTACAAATAAAATTTCCAAGTCCGTTTAAATTGACCTCTGATGGTTGAAAAATCGATAATCATAAAAAAATTTTTTAAATCACTTTCTTATTAGAAATTGGATTCTTTATCTTTTTTCTTCTATAATAAAAATTGATAACTCATACCATTTCCGAGAAAAATGAAAAAAATTAAATTGATTGAAAACAGATTTTTAATTGAATTTTTGACTTCAACTTAAACTATCCTTAAGACAATAAATTTTGGAAAAAAGTTAAATATTTTATTTAAAATAAGTTATTAATTTTTTTAGTACACAGTGTCAAAATTATTATTTATAATGTTCGAGAGCTTCGTTTATCTGAAAAATTTTTAGTGATCGAAAGCTTCCAGTGAAGAAAATATTCATTAAGGTATAATAAATATTTTTGCCAAGTAGTTTTACTCTAGGATTAACCGTTTAGTAGATATTATTAAAAAACTATTTTCTGACAAACGCGCGCGACTAAACACAAACAACCTTGAGACTTAGTATAATTGCCAACTCAACACATACGCTAGATTTCTGAGTCGCGGGCGTTTGTCAGAAAATAGATAGTTTAAACTATACTGCCTGTAAATATCAAAAGAAAATATTCATAACTTTATGTTTTAGAGCAAGTTGAAGTCAAAAATTCAATTAAGGAGGTTGTTTACAGGTATGCAGACCTTCAGAAAAAATATTGAATTGACATTAAAGAATTTTTTAATATTATTGTTATTCCTATCTTCTGTAAGAAAAGATATCAAATTTCAAGAAAAAAATTTAAAACTTACAAAAATTGTTTATTTAGTCATTTTGCATATGATCAAAATTTTCTTCATATTAAAAGGTTAAACTTTTTCAAAACTGATTCGATTTGAATCAATGATGGCTTATTTTCATCAGAAAATGATTCTCTATAACTTGACCGCTCAGATTTATAAACAAATACACCGTTTTGAAAATATGCCTATTTGTTTAAAAAAAGTGATTTAATTAAAAAAATTTTTTTTTAACAAATAAGCATATTTTTAAAACGATGGATTTGTTTATAAATCTGAGCGGTCAAGTTATAGAGAACCATTTTCTGAAGAAAATAAGCTATCATTGATTTAAAACGAATCAGTTTTAAAAAAGTTTAACCTTTTAATATGAAGAAAACTTTAATCACATGCAAAATGACTACATAAACAATTTTTGTAAGTTTCAAATTTTTATCTTGAAATTTGATATTTTTTCTTACAGAAGTTACGAATAACAATAATAGTAAAAAATTCTTTAAGGTCAATTTAATATTTTTTCTGAAGGTCTGCATACCTGTAAACAACCTCCTTAAACACAGGAAAAAAAGTCTGACTCCGTTTACACCTTAAATTCAGCCCATGTATTTTACATAAGTCTGTCCTTGTTTAACGGGGCTGACTGTTACGACCCGAGCTAAGGTTAGTTTAGTTTACTAATTTATTAGTAAAATTGGAGACAAGATGCTGATTTATCAAGTTATGGTAAGGCTTGATATTTATTTTTAAGTGTGGATTTGTTTGACTTTAAAGAAACTATGGGTTTCCGTTAATAAATTATATGCATATTCCTTTTATGTGATCATTTATTAATAACAATAGGATTAAAATTATTACAGTTACTTACAATTTCTTGACGTGAAGTACTCGATAAGATTACAATGAAATGACTGCAACCAGGCTTGCGTCGCCGTAGTTAAGTAGTATGTAGTTATAAGTTTTATATACTTTTCAGTTCGTTTCTTTTGACACTTTTAAGCACAAAAGAACAACTATTTGAACAATTATTTAACAACTCTAAGTGTTCTCTCACACACTGTACCTTGAAACAAAAGAAAACTTGTTTTCTTAGTGTTTTGGAAAGAACTCGCACTAATTTTATAAAATTAGAAAGAGAATATTAAATTGAATTGTTATACGACGAAAGTGTTATTAGTATTTCAATTAGTGCGATTTATTCCCTTACAATAAGAACAAGTCCTCTTTAACACTGAATTTACTACTCAATTTCACGATCGAAGGGCCGACTCAACGATACCGTTCGGGCAGAAGCACACCGGAGTATTTGACAAATGCTCTAAGAAAGCTAGGGTTTATATAGTAGTTAAAAACTGCTTGATTGGGGATGATTTGTTTAAAAGGCACGTAGTCGAGCTAAAATCTATAAGTCACGTAGTCACGTATTCTAGCCGATTTCTAGAAAGCACGTATCTAGTATTAATTTCGTTTATAACAATTACTATGCATAGCCAGGTAATATGATACTTGCTTTTACAATAATTTGTTTAAACTTCTATATACTTAGTCATGATATATGTTTTCACGCTTGTAGTTTTGAATTCAGGACTCTGGTGTTTGAATCAAGAACCTTCTTACGCGTATATAACTTTGCGCTGTTTATGATAAGTGAGCGACGGCAGATTAATTACCATGAGTGTAGATAATGAACCGACCGCCAACCACCTATCACGCCTCTCTAGATCACGTTCGATTATAATTTTGATTGTCTTAGATGGTAACTCACATGCGCAAGTTACTAATTTATCTTACAGGGTTTAATATTCTTACTATATATATATATATACATATATACATATACATATATACACACATATATATATACATATATATATATATATATATATATATACATATATATACATTATTTATGTTACATGTTATTTATTAATTGTTCAAGATATATATATGCACATATATCCATATCTTATAATTATTTGAAAAAGTTATATCTAGGGATGTAACAGTCCTCCCTCCTTAGATTATTTATCGTCTCGATGAATCTTAAATTTCGAAGAATTTTACAATGCATTAATTTTTTTTTTTTTTTTTTTTGTTTTTGTTTAATCGTGGTGATATAAAGGTGTTTGGTGTAATCTGATCTGTTCAAGTTTTTGAAATAATGAAAATGTGCTCGAACGTTGTTTTGTCTAGTTATATTAATTTTATCTTTATGTTTATAATTGTGTGACATTGTGTTGATGTAGTGTTTAGAATGAAAACGTGCAATGTAACTTTTATTCGTATTTCTGAGGTAAGTAGTTTTTGATCCTTTTTGAACTTTGTCTTCTTTCGTCGTCATACAAGTATTTCTTATAATCATCAGTTTTCACAACCATGTGACTTTATACAGTTTCTTCTTGGGGAGTGTCCTAAGTTAGTTTCTATTACATATTCGACAATGGAAGATCGTTGTTCTTCATCGGCATCCACCATTATTTTTACAAAAGAAGAAGACGGAACTATTTCTACTACTACTCCAGGTGGCTCTTCTTCATTGAGTAAGTAGTTTTCAGTTTGATTTTGTCTTTTAATAAGTGAAATGTCGGAAGAACTCGAAAGTAGTATTTTTTATTCAATTATTGATAATGAAATTACAATTTCTCCTATAATTACATCGGTTGATCAATGTATTGAAGATTTTGATTTAAATTTGTTCGAAAATTGTTCTGAAAATTTGCCTTGTGAAACTAGTGTATCTAGCGGAGTTTCTCTTACGAAATTTGAAGGGATGTTATGTAGATTGCGTCGTGTCGAAGCAAAATTTGGTTATTTTTATTTGGCTTTATGGAAAGTAAAATTTCACTGTGCGGTTCAAGTAATTGTTAGAATTTGTCGAGAGAGACTTAATTTAGAGGTTTCAGAAAATGATTTTCAAGTGGTTCATGCTTTAGAGTCAAAACGTGCTGGTGTACTTTTACAAGTGTCATCCATTTCTCTTAGAGACAAAATTTTATCTCATTTTTATGACTTTTTGCGCGAAGGATTTAATGTGGCCTTGGAATAATTGATTGTTCTTCTTCTTATTTTGTTGTTATAGATAATGCAGCATCAGAGTCTTCTTGTGAACTAAACAATTTTCTGCACAAAATAAATGCTATTTCGATTTCTCTAATGCACCATTTGCAAATTGTGGAGAACATTGAGGAAATTGGGCTTGTGGATGTGAAGCGCAAAAGAGGTCGTCCAAGTAAAGCTTCTCGATTCCGGTTACAAAATTTAAAAATGATTCGACAATCACAATTAGATCAAGCAAAAAGGGAAGGGAAAAAAGGGAAAGATTAATAAAAGGGAAGATTAATTGGTTTCTCCATTTTTTTTTGTTTGTGTTGTTTAATAATTTTTGTATGAGTTTCATTTTTAATCACTTTTACTTATTGGCTAAACTGACAGAATTTTGTTTCTTAAGTGTATTTGATATATTGTATTTTACATCGTCTTAATACTAATTATTTTATTTTTTGAGCACCTGATATCATTAATGTTTTAATATGTGTATTAAATAAATATGGTTACTTTGAATTTTTGGTTTTATTACTTGTTTAAATTGATCCTAAAATAACAATAAACTTTCTATTAATTTTAAATTCAAAAGTATAAAATATAGATATATACACATATAAATTTTGTTGTTCTTGATGATTTAGAGTTTCTGCCTTTATGATATAGCATGTCGTTTTATGAGTCATTCCTTAGTATCAATTCCATACGTTTTAACGCGGCGCTACGAACGTTTTGCCTAACACAATTGAGGTTAATACATAGTACGGAGACGTTCGGATGATGTACAAGGTTGGTGTGTATACAGGGTGTGTCGCTACGGTGTGGATGGAGAGAGAGATGGAGAGAACGTGTCGCGTGATCTCTCGCATGAAAATTCGATAGTTGCGGTCGATATATGTATGACGTCATTATCGGTGTGAACAGTGGAGCGAGTCGTTGCTACGCAAGGCGGAGAGAGATAGAGATAGAATTTGCGCGTCGCATCGTGTCTCGCGCTACAGAATCGATGCAGAGATCGAAGTACGGGTGACGTCACAGGTCGGTAAAGTATTATGCGTATAATTCGTATATTTTTGAAAATTTTTATAGATAGTCCTCCCTCCATAAAATTTCCATTGTCCTCAATGGCTATCTACAGGCTTGCTGGTTGGTTTGTCCGTCGTCGTCTCATTGAAATTACTTTATAGCAGATATATAAATTTTTAATAACTATTATTGCCAATAATAATAGTAGTAATTTAAATGCGACAGAAATGTAGTCCATTGCTTCGGAAATAGATCCAAGGATTGGGATGTTCATCTGTGGAATGAATATTATAATTAGTATTTTGTATTTTCAGACTTTATTATACATAGGGAATTTTGAATTTTGGGTCTAGGGATTTTTGAAATTTGTTTTTCTTTTTATGTTATGAGTTTTCGTATAAGTTAGATTCCTTTCTTTATTTATTTAATAATTTTGATTACTTATTGTTATGTAGTTATTTGGTTAGTGTTAAAATAAGGAATTTTATTCGTTTTATCGATGCGTATATCGATGTTGGTATCGATTGATATATCGATATGCGATATAATGTATAAAGGTTGTTTTTGCCTTTGATTATTTTATTAATTTTGTTTTTAATTATTCTTTCTTTTATGTATTGTTTGTTATTAATTATTATTGTTATATTAATTAAATGGTTTTTAATAGTTATTTTTATTATTTTTACTATTTATACATATAATTGTATAAGAATGTCGATCGATATTTCGATCGATATTTTGTTATAATGTTGATTATAATTTGGATATAATTAATTTAATTAATTATATTTTATTTGTTAAATAATAATTTCTTTAATTATATTTATGATTTTGCATGTAATTTAATGCATTTGTCATTTCTGTAGAGCATATATCGATGTTGTTATCGATCGATATATATCGAAGAGCGATATGATGTGTAAAGGTTGTTTTTACCTTTATTGTGTTAGTAATTTATATTGAATTTAGTTGTTATATTATTTATTTCTGGTTTTAGTATCAATTTTGTTAATTGTTAATATTTTGTTAATTCTATTTTAGAAAAAAATTTTTTTTTTTAAATAAAGAGGAAAGAAGAAGGCGACCACCAAATCCCCTTCCTTCGTTTTCTCTCGTCTTTATTTTAATAATTTTATTTAATTTATTCATTTAATCAATACAGCATAGTTTTTCTTTAAAAGTTATTTAAATTATCTTATTCTATTCTTTACTTTTGCAATATAGTGTATTTTAAAGATATTTAGTAATATATATATGTATATCGATTGAGAATTTCGATTGACATCTCGAACGATATATCGATCGATGTATTATTCGATTATTATTCAAATTTTAGCATTTTTCGATTATATATTGTGTCTTATTATTATTTTTTTTTGTTTATAATTGATTTATTATGGTAATTTCATAGTGAGAATTTTAAAATAAAGAGGAAAGAAGAAGGCAACCTCCAAATCCTCTTCCTTCGTTTTCTTTCGTCTTTCTTTTAGTGATTTTTATTTTTATTTATTAATTTTGTGACTACACTTTTAGTCTAATTTAATATATACATATATAATGTGGATAATATAATTTTATAGTTTTAATTCTTATTTGCTTATAATAATATGAATATAGTATTAATATTTAATTGTATATTAGCTTAGTTTTTAATTATTTTTCATATTATTATTTATTTAGTTTTATTTATGTATATATATGTGTGTATATATTATAGGTTATTTGTTTTATAATGTTAGGATTATTTGCCATTCTTTATTATGATATTAATCGAAAAAAGGCTTCTGGAGAATCCCAAGAGTCATTTTGAGATTTTTCAGTTTCTGGAGTGTCCCAGTTTTCATTAATAATTTGAGTAATATTTGAATTTTCAATTGGTGTTCCTGGGATTTCCCAGAATTCGTCGTTATTAATAGTATTTTTCTCATTTTTAGGTAGCAACTTTTTGTTTCTTATTGGCCCTGTGCATTGAAATTTTGTGTGCCCTCTTAAAAAGCAAAATTCGCAGCAGTTAGTCCATTTAAATAGTTTAATTTTTAGTTTTGTTTGCTCTTCTTGAGCCATTACATAAATTATTCCTTTATGATTAATTTCTTCTTCTTCCTCGCTAAAATAATAGACGTCATTGAGTAGTTTTAAGATTTTTCTAGCTGTGGCGTGTTCGCCATCTTTGATTTTTCTTTGTTCTTGAGTTTTAGCGACGAACTTATTGTTGTTAGCTAAATCCGTTACAGTACAAACCACATCATAACGTCTGTTATTCGGAGGTCCCGAGACGTTATCTACTTTATAAATAGGTTTAGTTAAATTATATTCTGCTGTAAGTTCTTCTAATATTCCTTTGGGAAATTCTATATCGTTTATGTCTCCTTTTGGAAACAAATTGAGAATAATGAATTCTCCTTGGAGAGGAGGTGTATGAAGTACCAACTCAGCCATCTATAATACATAAAATAGTGTTATTATTTTTATTCATAAGCTAATTTTAATTTATCAATATGTTTTTGAAATCTTTGACCCTCATTTGTGATTAAAATTGCGGTATGTTTGTCTAAGATATCCACAATTTCGTACGGCCCGTGATAATAAGGTTCAAATTTACTTTTCTTAACTTCTCTTAGGACGTAGGCTTTGTCTCCTATTTTTCCTAAAAAGGGTTTAGTCTTTTTGTCGTAGATTTGTTTGGATTTAAGTTTGGACTCCATAAGATTTTTCGCGGCCATGTTTCTTATTTCTGTCAACCTAGATATTAATTCTACTAAATATGAACCGTACGTTTCGAGTTTTTCTTCTGAAGGAAATGAACTAGGGGTTCGCGCTGTTTTTCCGAAAATTAATTCGAAAGGAGTGAAATTCGTTGCTTCATGAACAGATGTGTTATAAGCAAACATACAAAAGGGTAATAATTTGTCCCAATCGTCGTAGTTTTCAGAATATTGTTTTAGAAAATCTACAAGGACTATATGGCTTCTTTCTAAGCTGCCGTTTGTTTGAGGTCTGTATCCTGAAGTTGTAACTTGTTGAACTCCAAAGATTTTAGATAGTTTTCTCATGAGTTTACTTATAAATCCTCCTCCTTTATCAGTTAAAATCGTCTTAGGGGCTCCATATTTGGAGTATAATTCTGCAGCTACAGCATGTGCTATTGTTGTAGTTGAAACATCAGGGATTGCTACTGCAATGCAATATTTTGATAAATGGTCTTGCATGGTAAGTATATGGCAATTACCATCAGGAGTCGTAGGGAGTTTTCCTACTGTATCCAAGGATACTTTATCAAAGGCGTCCAGTGGAGTGTCCGTAATTAGCATTGGTTCTCTAGTTTTTACTCGAACAAGTTTTTGTTCTTGACAAGTTGGACATTTTCTTATGAATTCAGTTACTTGGTCTTTGAGACCAGTCCAGAAGAACTTTTCACGTATTCTTCGATAGGTTTTTGTGACACCTTTATGTCCTCCAATTTTACTGTTATGATATTCTTTGATTATATCTTCTCGTATTTCTTCCTTTGGAATTGTTACTGTACCATAACATATAGTGACTTTTATGTTACTATTTAGGAAAATTGTATCTATTATTTGTAGGAGTTCTCCTTTTATTAATTCGTCTGTCAAATCATTTCTTCTGGAGATTCGAATTTCCTTCAATTTTTCGTTTTGGAGAATGGTTTTTAGTTTTTGTAATACATCAAGGACATCCTTCTTTATTAATGGATCAAAGTGATTGTGTTTCACTATTAACGTGTAAATATTATATTGTCCTCGAGGAGTAATCAGTATTTGTCCTTTTTGTGGATTTTTTAATTTTATTTCTTGAGGATCAATTGCTCCTATGTCAATGAGTAATCTTCCTATAGGAGTTAAAATTTCGCAATCAGCAGACAGAAAATGAGCGTAGTTATTTCGATAGTAGGTTAGATTTTCTCTACAACTGTTTATGTTTAATGATAAGGATTTTTTTATTTTTGGAATTTCTGGTGGAATGCTATTAATAGATGTTTCTAATTTTGATCTAATTGTTGTTTGGTCTTTTAGTGGTTCGTCATCTGATGATTGATTTTCTTCATTTGCTTCTTCAGATTCAGATGTTTCTTCTTGTATTGTGGGATGTTTGAAGGGTGTTGATATTGCAAGAGGTTGATTAAAGCTTAAAGGTGTTATAGATCTTCTAGTTTGATCTGCAAAAGTTAAATTTTTTCCTTTATTAACATCCTCCATGATTTGTTTCTTTTTACTTATATTATCATTTTCAATATTTTGAATCATGTCGGTTAATTCTTGTATGTCTTTATGAGCACCTTTTAGAATTTCGTTTAACTTTTCTGCAAAATCTGAATGACTTCCAGGTATGTATTCGTTTGCTGCTTCATGAATTTCAGGGTCATCATTTCCAACAGAGACATTAAGCCAATCTCTAGGTGCTACTTCTTTTTCCGTTAACCAATCTTCATGTTGAGCCATTGATTCATCAAATTGGGCTATTGATTTTTCTAATTCTTTTGCTATTTCTTTCCTTGTTTTTGGAATTTGTTGTTCTTCTTCTTCTTCTGAACTATCTTCGCTTCCACTTAAAGGTGGGCTAACTATTTTTACTACTTCTTTACTCGTTGTTGGTTCTGTAATAAATTCATATTGTTCGAAAGGTGCAGTGGGGGGTGCGCTTTTTGGTGCATATGGGTCATAAAGCGGTGTAGGTATGACCAAAGTAGGTAGAACACTTGTGCTCTTTTTACGTATAGGTGGTTGTTCTCTCTCATCGGAATCAGAGCTTGAGGACTCATCTTTCGTGAATTTTGTTTTTAAAGGGCGGGGTTGTAGTTTATTTCGTTGGGCGACGCGTTGTCCAATTGTGCTTTTCTCCAACAATTTTGTATTAGTGGCTAATTTCTTTGTAGGTTTCATAATGCTTTTAATTTTTATTGGTTGTTTGAGAGTTCTTTCTTTTTGTGTTGAAGTACTAGCATCTCCGGAACTTGTGGATGGAGCTGCAGGTTTAGGATTTGTAGATTGTCTTGTTTGTACAAGGATTCGTGCCTGTTTTCTTGTATTCGATTCTTCTATTATGGTTTCAATAGGATTTCTTGATAGGGCATCTGCATTATGATTTAATTTTCCTGGTTTATACTTAAATTCGTATTCGTAATCTCTTAGTTTTAATCTCCAACGAACTAGTCTTTGTCCGGGGTCTTTAATTGAGTCAATCCATTTTAGGGGTTCGTGGTCGCTAACTAGTGTAAACTTTTTACCGTAAATATATGGTCTAAAGTGGTTAACCGCGTAAAGAACGGCTAAACATTCTTTTTCAGTAGTGGAATAATTTTGTTCGGGAGCATTTAAAACTCTTGAAAGGTATGCTATTGGTAGATCGATGCCAACCTTGTCTTGGCTTAAAACAGCGCCTATTGCGAAATCTGATGCGTCTGTTGTTATTGTGAACATTTTATTGTAATCAGGATACTGAAGTATAGGGCTCTTACATAACATTAATCTAAGTTCCTTAAAACTTTTATCTTCTTCTGGTCCCCATTCAAATTTTACGTTCTTTTTCAATAGATTTGAAAGTGGTTTTGCCTTTGCAGAGAAGTCTTTTATGAATCTTCGATAATAACCTGCAAGACCTAGAAATTGTTTTACATTTCTGGGTGTCTTTGGTGTTGGAAATTGCTCTACTGCTTCTATCTTTTTAGGATTGGGTTTTACACCATCGCTACTAATTATGTGTCCTAAATATGCTACTTCTCTACATAGGAATTCGCATTTCTCAGGTTGCAATGTTAAATTTGCGCCTTTCAGTCTTTCTAATAATCGTTTTACTTTTGTACCATGTTCTTTTAGAGTTTCTGCGTAAATTACTATATCATCTAGATAAACAAATAGTTCTACACCTTGTAGTCCGAGTAAGACTTGGTCCATTAATCTTTGAAATGTTGCTGGTGAATTTTTCAATCCCATCGGCATTCGTACGTATTCGTAATGTCCATGTACTGTTGAAAATGCTGTTTTTTGTCTATCGTCAGGATCCAATTCTATTTGATGAAATCCACTTGCTAAGTCGAAAACTGAGAAATACTGAGCTTGGCCCAAGGAATCGATTACACTTGTAATATGAGGCAGTGGATAAAAGTCTCCTACGGTCTTGTCGTTAAGGGCTCTGAAATCAATAACTATTCTCCATTTCTTCTTTCCAGTTCCATCTATTTTCTTAGGTATAATAAGTAGTGGAGAATTATAAGGTGACGCAGAAGGTTTTATGGCACCTTCTGACGTCATTCGATCTATAACCTTGTCTATTTCTTCTTTTTGGGCAGGAGAGAATCTGTAAGGTCTGGTATGAATTGGAATTTCGTCTACAGTTATAATTTTGTGTTGTACTTTATTGGTTGGTCTTAAAGGTTCTCCTGTTAAGTGAAAACTTTCAGGAAATTCTCGTACTATATCTTTAACATGTTCTTGTTCTTCCTCGTTTAAATGATCTAGTCTTAATTTATCGATAATTGATGAAATTCGATCTATTGGTTCTTCATATTCTTCATCTGATGAGTCTTCATCTATTTCTTCGCCTGGCAATGGATAATATTCGAAAGGCATGAGTTCTTGGGGTAGAACATCTATTTCCACGTCCTCTACTGTGGTATTTATTGCAAAAATGTGGCACAATCCATTATTGTTGCTTACTATGCCTTCTCCTATTATTAGACCTTCTTCTGTTTTTATTAATGGTAAATAACCTTCTTTTACTTCTTTATTTGATACTTCTATTGGTATTACTTGTCGGCCTCTGGTTTTAATGGTTAATCCTCTTCTTTTGTTTTCTTTGTTTTCCACTAGATTTTCTCTACACATGATTGATTCAACGTCTTGAAAAAATATGGGGTTTACTGGATTTGTGTGAGTAACGATAGAATTATGCCAAAAGGAAATTTCGGCCTTTTCTTGTCGAAGATATTCTCGTCCTAATATACCATCAGAATGTAAAGGAAAATCGGAAGACACTACTTGAAAGGTAATAGGGTTTTTATTTACATTAACTTGAACTGTTCCAAGTGTGGGTATTTTTACAGGGGCTATTCCTTTAAGTTGAATGGCTTCGTTTATTGTTACGTTCAATTCCGGTTGTAAAATATCCAACTTTATTAAATTTACGTCGGCACCGGTGTCTACTAATAATGATGCCTTTGAATTTAAGAAATCCGAGGATTTTAAGATTATTACTGGGGATTCTTTGCTGCATTGTGTTTGCAGGATTGTTCTTGTTTTTGTAGTATCCTCACAGTTGCTTGACGCTCTTGTTTTTCCTGACTCGTCGTCGCGTCTGTCCGTCGAGCTGGATAAAAGTTTAAATGTTTCTCATTAGATGGGGCTGGTGATTGAGCGCGTGGGGGCGTTTTAGAGCCTCCATATGAGTTATTGCTATGTCCATCCGATCTTTGTGGTTGTTGATAAAATTGATACGGATTATAAGGCATAAAAGGTGGTTGATTAATTTGAGTAGGATAATAAGGATAGGGTGGATAAAATCCAGCGATTGGTTGTTGAGGTTGAGGCAAAACAGGTTGTTTTAAAATACCTATAGGAGTAGGAGAATGAGAACGTGGTTTCATAGGTTCCTCTTCAGGGTTGAAACGTACTCTAGGGCTGGGACTCCTATTTCTCACCTCAAAATTAGTGTTATAATTTTTATTTTCGCTCGACTGCTGATATCTTGAGACATGATAAGCGTGATTGTAGTTATCTGTTTGATGTTGGTGTCTAATTTCGTATTGTAATGCGATGTCTACCGCATCACTTAATTTGTCGCTTTTACGGGCTTCTATTAAGCTAGAAATTGCATCAGGGACACCGTTAATGAAAGCTTCTAAAGCACAATCGTCTAAAGGTTCTAACATATTTTTCATTTTCTTTTCTCCATATGAACTTAACAATGCCGCCTTTGCTCCTGCTACTAAAAGTGTTAATCTATCGTAAAATTCGCTTATGCTCTCACCTCGAGTCATACGAATCGTGGATATCTCATGAAGATACCATACATAAGATTTTTTAGGGGCATATCTTTGTTTCAAATGTTTAACTAGGTCTTCAAGGGTTTCAAATGTTTTACCATAAGTGCTATCACGTGCAGCACCTCTTAATTTAGACAATACCAAATTAACATATTGTTTATCACAATTAATAGGGATAGAAGATTCTCCATTTTTTACATCTTCGAAAAAATCTCTTAAAGGCATGTTTTTACCATCATAAAGAGGAATATGCATAGTTTCTTGTTGTAGTGCAAAACATTCCGCCATGGTAGTAACCATGGGGTCATTAGTTTCAGATTCGTTATCGTCAGGCATTTTGCTTAATTGATTACCAATTTTCATAAGCGTTAAATGAATTTATTTTAATAAAATTCGTTAATAATGTCTAAATTAAAAGGTATCCCCAAAATGCCTGTTATATCTGTGAACCCTGTATAATTAATAGAATGAAATTCGAGAATTGTATGATTAATGCAAACTTTAGTTTTCCCTAAGGTTTTTATTGTACCTTCCCTTAATGAAAGAGTTTTAGTATAATCAATACCAAAGTAAGAATTTAATTCCTTGTCTTTAATCAAATTTATTGGTAATGATGGGTCAATAATGAATTTCGCTTCGAATTCTTTAAAGAATCTTGATTTTAATAGAATGAGTGGGTATAGATTATTGTATCTTTCTATAAAATAGAAATATGAACTCATGAGGGGTTAGATGTGGATGGCGCTTAAAGGATTAAGCCTAATAAGTGTAGTTGTTTCCGCGGTATGGGCGTCTGACTTGACGCGGCTCGAACTACTGCGAGTATACCGCGCGCAAAGTCAATGAGTAGTTAAAGTCAATAATATACGTTTTCGCGCTATATTTGAATTTAATGTTTCTTAATATTTTGCCTTTTATTAAACTTTTAAAGTTTTAGTTAATTATTATTATGAATGAATTGTAGTGAAGCTGGTTTTTATTATGATTTCAAATTATAGTCAGTTATAATTAGTAAAACTCACGTGTCCTAATTTTTATTTTCTTTAACCTGGCCTAATATTGATGGACTTTGAGCTATCGCCTCAAGACTATCTAAGATTATTTTTCTTTTTGTGTCTTTAGTCCAGCTCTCGTTTTGATAAAATATTTTGTCTTGAAAATAATTAAATTGACAAAATTGATCAAGACTGGGAGCTCCTAAAACTGCAATAATGTTAGAATCACTCTGATAATTTACCACTTCGAAATTAATTGGGACTTCGCCAATTATTTCTTTTTCATCAGTGTATATGTTTATTATTTTTATTGGTAATTTTACTTCACCAATAGTTTGAATTTCGTTATTAAAAAGTGAATAAGTTAAATCTTTATTAATATTAACGAAAGTCTCTAGTTCTGATTGCTTGATTAGATTTTTAGGTATTGTAGGATCAAGAATATAATTTTTATTTTGAGAAATAATATAATTAGAATTAAATTCACCAATTGGATAATTACAAGGTGTTTCAGTGTATCGATGCATCTATTTGCTTGAATTTATTTTTCTAATGATTTTATTATTTGACGTATTAGATTTTTTTATCAAATATACTTAATGCTGTTGGATTTTTAGCTATTGCTTCAAGTCCACTTTTAAATCTATTTATTATTATATCTTTATCCCAAATTCCGTCTTGAGAAACTGTTTGTTTAACAAAATAATTAAATTGACAAAATTGATCAAGAGAAATAGCTCCTAAAATTGCAATTATGTTAGAATTAGTTTGATAATTAACTACGCCAAATTTTAACGATACCTTTTCGCTTGATTCGCCTTTTGTGTAATATTCGTTTGTTATGTGAACTGGTAAAATTACTTGGCCAATAGTTCTAATTTCTCTTTTAAAATGTGAGTGAGTTTTATTTTTATTTATATTAACAAAGGATTTTAATTCAGAACGTTTTATTAAGTTTATAGATATGGTAGGATCAATGAGAAATCTTTTATTTTGAGAATTACAGTGATAAGAAATAAAATGTCCACTAGGATAATTAAAAGAAGAATTAATATAATTATTCATGAATTTATCCTGATTATTATAATTATTTAACCTCTTTAGTTATTATTTTTCTTGAATTAGATTTTTAATGTGTTTCTATATCTATATATATATGTTAGCTGTGGGCCGCCAGTCCGACTTCAGCTAGTTTATACTACTGTGAGATCGCCGCCTAAAGGCGAGATACAGTAGTTTAAGTAAATGCAATTTCTTGTCCAGAAGGGACTCGCGCTCAATTTGAACTGTATAATTTAAACACTGTCTTATGAAAACCACATGAAAACGATTAAAATTATCAATGTTGCAATAAAAACACTTAAATAAACAAAACACATGGCTGAATAACTCTTATTTTATAATTTTCGGCTCTATTTATAAGGATAACATGAATAATAAATTTTTTAACAAGAAATTATTAAATAGTTATTTTATTTTTATTATCTTTACAATTCAACTGTTGTTATTAATTCGATTTTTATTGTTTATTAAAGTTTCTGTATTATTTAAAAGTTTTTCAAAAAATTCTGAAAACTCCTGTTGCGAATTTAAATTTTTCACTTCTAATAATTTTTCTACTGTTTCCAATGATTTTTCCTGATATCTCTTTTGAACTTTTCTCCCTCCTCTGTTTCTAGGCTTTTTGAAGACTTGATCCTCGTTTTGCATGATAGGTTAAACTGAAAGAAAAGACATTTTGTCTTTAATTTAGTTCAACCTGTTGTTTTTGTGTTTAATTAAAAAGAAAATCAACTATTAAAGTGAAACAAAAGAGATTCCCGCCGAACGGCGTAGAATTTCAGCGTATTAAGGTCGAAATTCGCCGAAAAGGCGTAAAATAACCTCAATTATGTTTCAACTTAGTTAATTTTTCTATTGTTATCTTTAAGTTAACAAATTCGCCGAAAAGGCGTAAAATGTTACTCTCGAAGATTAATTGTTAACGTGTAAAGAAATCGTTTTATTAACAATTTTACTAAAGCAAAACTGCAAGGTCAAAATTCGCCAAAAAGGCGTAAAATCAACCTTTTAAAACGATTTAGTGTGTAGTAAAGTAGTATAATTGTATAATTGTATGAATTTTTGTCAAGCTAATATTTTATCCTAAGTGTAATTGAATTTTAACTTGCACCACGTGAATGGAAAGAAAAGGCTTCGTATAACTCCTAACCGCGAGCAGAAACAACAATTCTAAGTGTTAATATTAATTACTTGCACAATAACCGAGTACAATTCTATCCGCAATTGCCGATTAAAGAAAGGAATAATTTATTAGTTGAACGATGCTAAAAATGAAATTTTAAAGGGTGAATTTAATGAAATTTGTATATTTTTTGGAATAATTAATAATTATTAACAAAAGTAGCACATCCCACCGCTGCCACCAAATCAGCTGTTACGACCCGAGCTAAGGTTAGTTTAGTTTACTAATTTATTAGTAAAATTGGAGACAAGATGCTGATTTATCAAGTTGGTAAGGCTTGATATTTATTTTTAAGTGTGGATTTGTTTGACTTTAAAGAAACTATGGGTTTCCGTTAATAAATTATATGCATATTCCTTTTATGTGATCATTTATTAATAACAATAGGATTAAAATTATTACAGTTACTTACAATTTCTTGACGTGAAGTACTCGATAAGATTACAATGAAATGACTGCAACCAGGCTTGCGTCGCCGTAGTTAAGTAGTATGTAGTTATAAGTTTTATATACTTTTCAGTTCGTTTCTTTTGACACTTTTAAGCACAAAAGAACAACTATTTGAACAATTATTTAACAACTCTAAGTGTTCTCTCACACACTGTACCTTAATACAAAAGAAAACTTGTTTTCTTAGTGTTTTGGAAAGAACTCGCACTAATTTTATAAAATTAGAAAGAGAATATTAAATTGAATTGTTATACGACGAAAGTGTTATTAGTATTTCAATTAGTGCGATTTATTCCCTTACAATAAGAACAAGTCCTCTTTAACACTGAATTTACTACTCAATTTCACGATCGAAGGGCCGACTCAACGATACCGTTCGGGCAGAAGCACACCGGAGTATTTGACAAATGCTCTAAGAAAGCTAGGGTTTATATAGTAGTTAAAAACTGCTTGATTGGGGATGATTTGTTTAAAAGGCACGTAGTCGAGCTAAAATCTATAAGTCACGTAGTCACGTATTCTAGCCGATTTCTAGAAAGCACGTATCTAGTATTAATTTCGTTTATAACAATTACTATGCATAGCCAGGTAATATGATACTTGCTTTTACAATAATTTGTTTAAACTTCTATATACTTAGTCATGATATATGTTTTCACGCTTGTAGTTTTGAATTCAGGACTCTGGTGTTTGAATCAAGAACCTTCTTACGCGTATATAACTTTGCGCTGTTTATGATAAGTGAGCGACGGCAGATTAATTACCATGAGTGTAGATAATGAACCGACCGCCAACCACCTATCACGCCTCTCTAGATCACGTTCGATTATAATTTTGATTGTCTTAGATGGTAACTCACATGCGCAAGTTACTAATTTATCTTACAGGGTTTAATATTCTTACTATATATTGTGACGTTATTTTTACGATTTACGTCACAAAAGCACTAATCTGAGAACATTTTTTCTAGTATTTGAATTTTGGTAATATTAACTGTCTTTGTTAAAGTCAATTTGTTACAGTGTCTGTTTTAGTATTTGTTTAAGTAATTATTCTACACTTAGCACAAGTCCAATTGAAACATTGGCGCTCCACATTAAGGAATTTTGATAAATTAGTTTAGTTTTAGTGAAATGGCAGGCTTTGTCAAACGAAAGCGACTTCGTTTGGCAAAGAAGCTCTCCTTTTGGGTTAATTGACAGGTTCCTATGGTCAAGAAGGTCGCAATCTTGCCATAGGAAAAGTCGTTTTAGTTTAAGTATCATAGTATTAGTAATTCAGAATTCTGGGAGAAGCAAGGTAGGAGAAAACCCCCTTTTGTAAGAAAATAGCGAGAATACCGATAAGTCTCCTAACGCCAAAATTCAGTACTAATTTCAAATTAAAATAATTCTGCAAAACCTGTTGAATCTCTCTCTTGTCATCGATCCCTTGTCGTGTTAACATCATTAGTTAATTTCTCCAGTTTTTAGTAAAATGTAGTCTATTCAGGATTAGTTCTAGTTTAGTTACAGTTTAATTCTTTTATGGTTTCGCATTATTAAATAATATGTTACAGTGAGTTTAACATTCCAATTAATTATTAGTTTAATGTTTTGTTTAATAAATAATAAATTAAAAGTGTAAAATGAAATCATGATCCCTATCACGAGTCAACTTATCATCGATACAGAATCTGTAAGTAATTTATATTATTTATGGTTCTTTGTTATAATCCAGAATACTCAAGTAATTCTGCTTATGGTATTTTATTATTTAAATTATTAATTATAAACGACAAAATGATCATCATAATTTATTGTAACTTGTTAATTGGATTTCGTTGGTACAATATACTTAATTATTTTTATCTAATCGATTGTTAATTTATTTATAATTCCGTCACTGTGTTTTAAGCTACCTTCTCTTTGTTGAATACAAAACTCACCCCTCTCTCCACGACCAGCATAGCTGACTAGTACCGGCACGTGCGAAAAATCTGGTTAATATTAATGTTTGTTTAGTCGGTCTTAATTAAGTATTGAGTAATGTTTGGTTTAATGATTTTTGGTTAATTATGTTTTAGTCCGGTTGACAATACCGGTGATACAAAAGTTGTCTGGCGCCCTACCGGGGACCGTCTAGACAAACTGTAAAGAACTAGATTGCACAAGTAACGTTTTCTTTGGTTAAACATTGAAATTCGGTTAAAATCAGATTTTGAGTATGTAAAATTATTGTCTTAGAATTCAGTTACAGTAACTTTAAAATTATAGTTTCAGGACCATTTTGGATTTATAGGTGATTGTTTATTATTAATGTTCTATATTTAGTTTCCCTATAATAATAGTGTAGAAAAAAGCGTTACAATTTGGCGCCCAACGTGGGGCGCACAAGTCAATATTTTTGAGAAGGTAGTTCAGTAAGTAATAGAGAAAGAAATTTTCTTTAGAAAAAAAAAATTTTATTTTTATTCATGTTCTTAAAGTGTGTTACAGATAATTAAAATATACAAAGTATCTGATTCATTTTTTAAATGTACTATCATAAGAATCGGTCAATTTATCTATTTCCATGCATAAATCTCATATTTTTTTAATTTACAAAAAAAATGAAGAGAGCATTGTAATTGACTAATATTATTTTTCAAAACAGAAAATTAAAATTTGAAGAATTGAGTGTCTCTAATCTCTGTTTTCTTTTTTTTGAAAGAATTTTTAATTAGGAAATTTTATTTCGAAAGAAATGATGATTATTTTGTTGTTGACAATAAATTGATGTAAAGTATTGAACATTCTTCATTGTCCAATTTCATTTTGTCTCGATGATTTGTTTCGGAAAATTGTTTATTTTTTGAATTTTAGTATTTTAGCCATTGTTACAGTCACCTTTACTTGGCTTATAATTATTGAAAGTCAATAATAATGAACCAAGTTTGTAAGCTTCTGTTGTTAATTATATTTTATCTCTTTCAAATCGACGAAATTAATTAACTGCTTATTTACGAAGTTATTATTATCTCTTATTTTTAATTTAAATTTGTCCTCTGTAAGGGCGAATATAGAAAAAACTGAGTGATCACATGACTTGCCCTACCTCTGAAAATTGAAAATTTTGGGGGAAATTCGCAAGTGGGGACACCCCCCTCACCCGAGGGAAGACCATGTCCCTAACAAGTGGTCGACGCCATGCTCATTAGTTTCCCGGATACTGAATATATTAGTCGCATTTTCGCACTTTACAGTTTTCTTTGGAAAGTTCTTTTTTGCTGCAGTGGTGACAATTGGCAGTTAATTAATAAATTATTATTAATTAATATCCCCGGTTGTTATCGGAGTAGTGCTACCCTGTTTGTTTAATTTTTTTGTTACAGTAAATATATTATCGGTTACAGTTTTCTTTAAATTTTTGCTTTCGTATACACGAAAAGAAACCTTGGTGTGTGTGTGTGGTACGGGGTTATTCGCTCTTTAGCCAACACCCAGTGGTCAATCTTGGTGAAATCTTCTATTCGGTAAGTCAATACAAAAGATCCTATTGATATTTCTCGTGTCTTAATTCAATTCAGTGTGGAAAATTTCATGTATAAATTTCCTTTTCTCGCCATGTGCTAGCGTCCTACCGGCGTCTATTTGGTATGCGTGAGTGTTACTCATGGTGTCGGGTTAGTAGTAGTGTGTAAAGCGTGCGAGTACAGAAACGTGCTTCCCCTCTGTTCCTTTCGCGCCAGTGATATACTCGCTCTCGCTCACTCCTATAGTGCGTTCTCCGTCCTATCAAGTCTCTGCTTTGTGCGATCGTTCGTACTTTCAAGCAACCAAGATCAGTGCATATGCACTATATCTTTCTCCGTCTAACCCATTGAAGTGTATTATCTTGCTTTTATTCATACAGTACCTTGGTATAGAAAGCTACAGAAATCAAAATTTCGAATATTTCGCGAGAAATAGTTACAGAAATCGAATTTATAAAGTGAAATTGATTATAAAAATTTCGATTTTCAAGCATCTCGAGAAAATTAGTTACAGAAATCGAATTTATAAAGTGAAATTAATTGCAAAATTTCGATTTTCGAGAAAATTGGTTACAGAAGTTGAATTTATAAAGTAAAATCAATTATAAAATTTTGATTTTTGAGCATTTCGTGAAAATCAATTACACAAATTGGATTAAAAATATTTTGTAAAGTGAGATTAAATATAAAACTTTGAGTTCCAAGTAGTTCATGAAAAGTAATCACGAAAATTAATTTCAAAATATTTTTAGGAACAAAATTAATTACAAAATTAATCTAAAATTATTTTGAGGAACAAAAATCAGTTGCAAAATTTACATCTTTGCACAATTTTGTGTAAAATAGTTACAGATATTGAATTTTCGATATTTTCACGAAAGAAACAGTTACAGAAATTAGATTTTTAAATAATTTTCAAAGAAAAAATATAGTTACAGAAATTTAGTAAAAAGTAAAAAGAAAATGGACGACCGACACTCTATAAAATCAGACACCTCCGAACCATCACAACTACAACCATTACTACACGACCTATATTTTGGTCACGATGATGATAATATGAGAAATGATGGTGATCAAATGCGTCAAAATCAAGTGTTACGGGAACCCAACATTCAGCTTGGTCCGAATGCGGAATTTAATTTTGATAACGTCAATACCACTCGTGGTCGTTACTCTCGTTCCAACAATTTTAGGGAATCACGTAACTTTAATAGGCATCGAGTCTTTCCAAACCCCCAAGACTACCAACTTGACGATTATGGGAACACGGAAAGAAGACCAAACTATCAACAACCTATGAGTCCACAATCACTGTTACAGACAATACATCGCTGGAATTTACAATTCAGTGGTGCGCGTGGTGAAGACGTCGAGAATTATATAAATCGAATCGATGAGGGTCGTGAATTATTGGTTATGCGTGAATCAGATTTATTAAAAGCCATTCCTTTTACGTTAAGGGTGAAGTCCCATGATGGGTGTAAAGTGCAAAATGCAAAGTGAAAGTAACTAGATTAGAAATTTTGACCAAACGCACCTTAAATTTTGACCAAACGCACCTTAAAGTTTGTTGGCGTTCACATGAATTGTGTTGTTTGTGGTTGACACATATTGTGTGCATCGTGCATTGTTTAACTGACAAAAGTTAGGAGTTTTTAAAATAAAAAAGAAATTATTGAGCAAGAATCAAATTATGAGCGAGGAAAATAATGGAAGTATACCAGTAAGTAAAAATAAGTTTTCATATAATACTCTATGCAAGCAGTAATAAAAAAATGTTATAAAAGATAATTACAGGTTATGTTTAACCTAAAAATGTGCACGTGTTGATCGATTATAGCTGCACTGTAAAACTTAGAAACTTGTAAAATAACGACTTTAAAAGTAAAAAATAATCCCTTCTGTAAAATCAATACTTTTAATGTTTCAATTTTACAATTTTCTGTAAATTTACTACTTTTTTAACATTTTTTACGGTGTATAATTGTTGTCTTATATTTAAATGATAAGTGATATAAATATTAATATTTACGTTTTATTACAGGAAACGTATAGGTGTTGGAACTGCGAGTGGGTTATCCCACCATCAGAATTTAATAATTTGCTGTTTCACACTTGCTTTAAAGATATCGACGAGGAGACTCATTGCCTAGTTATAGGAGAAGATGGGCTCGTCAGTTTCAGTAAGTATATTTTAATTTTAATTTAATTTTAATTAATATAATATAATTTTTTTAAAAGATTTTCTTGCAAAATTTGACAAACTTTAAATCTTTACACATTTTTCACTAAACTTTGCAAGTATCCATAACAATTTACTTGAAAATAAAACAATTTATAATTTTTTTATTTAGAAAACATAGCACAAGAGAAACCTAGTACAACAAACAAAAAAACCAAAAAAGGTTATGCCGATGTTTCCAAAAATTGGGACGAAGAATGGGATGAATTGCTTGTGAAGGAAGTATCCCAAAAACCACCTCTCTATAATTATCGATTGCCCATAAAAGAACGAACAGACTTAAAAAAGAAAGATTTATGGAATGAAGTTTACAATTCCTTGCAACGTATGTCTTATATTTTTGTTTAATTTTAAAGTTTTTTAAATTTACTTAAATTAAAATTTCAATTATAGTGTGCAAAGTGCAATTGTACTAATCATTTTTATTTTATTTCAGTTGACTGTTCAATGAAGAAAATGATTAACAGATGGGAAAGTTTAAAAGTTAAATATTTAAATACAAGAAAAGAAGAACGAAAGTATATACCTAGTGGATCTGCAGCTGTTCAGAGAAAAAGAGAACGTGAATTTGTTTTATTTCAGAAGATGACATTTTTAGACGACTTATGTAAACCTTCAAGGTATTCTATTTTTTTAGTATTATCTCAAAAATGTTGCCATGTGATATTTAAGTTAATATGTGTTGTTACATTATTGATGTATTTTCTAGGACTTTTACTAGTTTGGACAGTGACTCTGAATCAGAATCTGAAGACAGGGAAGAAAAGAATATTGTTAAGAAAAGAAGGAATATAAATAAGAATGAAAACTTCTACAAAAGTAATATTTGAAATTTATAATTATTATGAGTCGATAAAATTGAATTAATTTCTACATGTATAATTTTTTAATTTTTGCAGATGCTAATATAACACAGATTTTATTAAGCACCCTGAAAAAAGAGACAGTGCGCATAGACTCTTCAATTTGTTTTCTCTTATCTTTGACAACATCGTTAAAGAAACTTAATGAAGGCAGAAGATTACATTTCCAAGAGCAATGTTTTAAAATTATAGAAGAGGAATTAAATTCTATGTGAATTTCATTATAAAAGTGTTGTCGTCGTTCATATTATCTTAAAATAATTTAATTTTTTGTATGGCATTTAACAATGTTGAAATCTAAGTATTATGAAAGTAAAATTTTTTTTATTTAAACATTGAAAATTTCTTTTCATTAAGAAATATATAATGATTCTGATAAGTATATAAATTTTATTGAATTACAAGTGATAATAATTAAAAAAGTCCACACATAGAAATTTTTCATGTAAATGTTGAATTAAAGTTTGTTAGTTAAAATAAAGGATTTATTTATTTTTTTATAGTCATATACAAATTTGCATTGAAGAACGAAAGAAGGAGAAAAATTAAAAATTAGAAAAATTATGTTAAGTTTAATTTCTAATTAAATAAATAAATTTTATTGTTCCGAGAAACATTTTATGTGGGAAAAGCATTCTATAAAATCAGAATTTCTAATTACTATAATCTATCCTGTAAAGTGCAAAATTTCTTCCCCTCGGTCCCATGTGGCAAGAAAGTGGTCATGACGTAATGAATGCATAATTTTAAACCAATCATTTATGATCTTTTTAAGAAATACAACGGTAATTCTGATCTGTAATTGGCTAGTAAATATGCATTCATTACGTCATCATCATTTTCTATTCACATGGGAACGCAGGTAAAAAATATTAAACTTTGCAGTATGCATATTAGATATTATTGATACCCTGTTATAAAATTTATTTGATTATTATGAATTTAATATTATAAACAAATTTTTATATAAATGTATAAATATAATATAAATATATTTTACTATACATTTAGTATAATATATTTCATATAACCAACAAATTTATGTTATTTTTACTTAAATGGTATTTATTGTTTTTAACAAAAAAATTTGAGACTGTTGTTTTTTTAAATCTAATTGTTTGAAATTTCATTTTTGTTTTTTATTATTAATTTACAAACTTAGTTCAATTTAAATTATTTTCAAAACTACAAGTTGGTAGCACATTTTATAACCTTTTCAAAATTATCATTTTACTCATTTCAATACAAAGATGGGTTTATAATGCCATAAAATTATTATGTTTTCATGACACATTAATTATATGAAATTATGCCATATGAAAACATGTTATAAATAAGCTGATTAAACAATTTTGCCAGTGCACTGTCAATATAAGATATTAAAAAAATAACTTATTAATAAATTTTTGTTAAAATTTATATTATAATTAATAATTTTTTTATGCACATTTGGAGTATAAAAAGCAATTTGTTTTGATTCTGCACACACTTACTGAAATTTGTGTATTACAAAATTTTCTTATAATTTCTTCCTAAATCAGTGCAGGTGCAGGTGACAAATTTTGTAAAAAATGGAGGCTGCAGATATTTTGCTATATATTTTATGTTTATTGTCATCAGTACAATCAGGTTTCCATTCTCCTCAAGAGGTTAATAGAACCTGGCAGCATGCATTGGAAATGTTTGGATATTATATATGCTTAAAAGAGAACGAGGAAAACGAAAGAAACTCTCCTAGACGACAATATTGGGTCCGACCAATTTTCACAGATGACAGAAGACATGCTCAAGGAGCTAGTGATAATCTTGTAATTGAAATGGCAAATAAGGATCGTCAGAAATATTTAGAATATTTACGAATGACAAAACATGAATTTTCAAAGTTGTTGCTGAAAGTTAAACCTTATCTAACTAAAAAACATTATATACGCAAACCAATTTCTGCTCGCACAAGACTTGAAATATGCCTAAGGTATCTTGCTTCGGGTGATTCTTATAGGTCTTTATCTTTTGCTTTTCGTGTAGCTCATAACACCATATCCAAGATTATTCCCGAAACGTGTTCAGCCATTTGGAAGGCTTTAAGAAGAGAAGCTTTTCCAAATTTGAGTTCAGCTTTGTGGTACGAGCATGCAAAGGAATTTGAAGAGCGCTGGAATTTCCCTCACTGCATTGGCGCGATAGATGGGAAACAAGTAGTTATGCAGGTATGAATTTCTTTCAGAACATTGCAATTATCTCTTAAAATATAATCATTTTATTAGATACATTTTATGCGAATGTACACTTTTATTTATAAACTGTTTTAACCCTAGAAGGAGTACGTTACTTTACTCACCCTCTAATGAGTAACTGGGGTGTCCGGAAATTATGTGTAGTGAATTTTTGATTGGTTTTTTAGTAAGGAACACAGTAATATTATTCATATTTTGATTAATTAAAAAAATTTTGAAAAAAATGAAAAAACACAAAAAAATTGCAAAATTGACTATTTTTACAAAAAAAAACTGTAGTTTCTTAAAAACTTTTGGAGCATATACAGGTGTCAAAAGATAGAGGTTCCAACTAAATTATCAACGGGTTTTGAGCGTAAAAAAATTGTTGGTTAAGCCAGGTGTCCAGACACCCCAGTTACTCATTCTAGGGTTAATTAGTTATAAAAAATAGTTTCATTTATACATTAATGTTACTTTGTATAGGCTCCAGCAAATACAGGCTCAACATATTTCAATTACAAATATACTTTTGGTATGAATCTTATGGCGATAGCGGATGCTCATTATAGGTTTATTGCTGTGGATATCGGGGCCCCAGGCAGAAGAAGCGATGGTGGTGTTTTTAATGAGAGCAAAATGTGCAGAAATTTTGAAAATAATATATTTAATGTTCCTTTACCGGATTCTATTTATGAAAATGGACCTACTTTTCCATATGTCTTGGTTGCAGATGAGGCATTTGGATTAAGTAAATATTTGATGACTCCATATCGGAGAAGAAATCCACTAAGCCAGAAGCAAAAAGTATTCAACTATCGATTAAGTCGCTCTAGACGTGTAGTAGAGAGTGCTTTCGGCATTTTAGGAGCAAGGTGGAGAGTATATAGAAACCCGATGAAAACTTCACTCAAAGTAACAAGAAAAATTATACAAGCAACATGTTGTCTTCACAATTGGCTAATTACAGAATCACTGAAAAATAAAAATGAGCATCCTTCACAATACTCTCATTTAACACCAGAAGATAGAAATCAAAATATACTTGGTTAGTAAAAGCTTATTGTTTAACAAGAAAAATTGAATGAATGTAGTTTATATAAAATAATATATACTTAAATAACAATTATATTAGAATTTTAAATAAGTATTTCTTAATTCTAAATTTTGACTATTCAAAATTATTAAACATTTTATAAAAATTACATTCTCTAAGGTCTGCAGGATATTCCTTGTCTTAACAATAACCAACAGTTGCAAGGTAATATTGATTCAAATTCAATAAGAGAAAAGTTTGCTGACTATTTTATGGATGTAGGAGCAGTACCATTCCAATGGGATAAGGCTTTAAATAATGACTTTTAATTTTTTTTATTGCAAACACAATTTGTGATGTACTTAAGCCTCTTAATAAAGTTTTTTTAATTTTACAATATATCTATTTTAACATTGTTTTAAATTTGTATCCTTTACTTTCATATTTTTTTAAATTATGCTTAAAATTATTTAACAAATGAAAATAATACAAAAATTTTTAATAATATTTCATAATAAATAAATATTTACGAGGTATACTTATTATACAAAGAAGATATTATCTAAATTCTTAAAACAAATTCATACAATTATTTTTAATTGCACATTGCTGCTTCTCATTAAATAGGAAACGACTAGATTTTAAATTATTAAATAAATTAACAATTTTAACAATAATTTCTTCGTCATTTACATAAATAAAGAATGCTTAAACAGTTTTAAATTCAAAATGAAAATAAATTGCCTTCAAATGTTTAAGTTGAAAAAGTAATTACTATTTTGCATTACATTAATTGTTACGAACCAAACATCTCCTGGGCATCTATTTCGTCTTTTAAAATTTTTAAAATTTTGAACTGTACATTCAGTTTCTGTTTATCATTCAGAATTTTCATAGAATCAGATAAACTCATTAGAAACATTTCAGAGGCGTCTAATGTTTTGTTTTGGAAAGATTGAATTTTCTCAAGGACAACACTCTCCAACTCTTTTGTAACGTTACCTACAAACAACCAGTAATAATAAATATTAATTTTTCTTGAATAAATTAAATCATAAACGCAAAATTAAAAGTGTAAGAAAAATGCATACTATTCATCTTGTTTTTTGTTGAATTGTCGGAAGAAGATTTTGTCCCTTTTCTGCATGCATTAGCTGGAGGATTCTCGTGTGCTATATTTCCTAAATAAAAAAATTTTAAATTGTTTTATTTTCAAGTAAATTATTATGGATACTTGCAAACTACAAAAAATTTACTTGCAAAGTTTATTGAAAAATGTGTAAAGATTTAAAGTTTGTCAAATTTTGCAAGAAAATCTTTAATAAATTTTTATGAAAGTTTCTGTACGTACCTAATCTGGTATTGGGGATCTGGTTTGAATTTTCAATAGTCGGTTCTTGGTTGCTAATGTCATTAGGAGTTGTATTATTTGGTTGAATTTCGCTGTAAAAAAATTAATAAATATTTCGGTCATTATCTTTTAAGTAAGGAGAATATTTAGTTTATTAAAGATATATCCTTACTCAGTGCTTGTGTTATCAAGAAAATTCATTAAATTATAATGCTGGAACCGAATCGAATCATTTCTAGAATACTGGGCTCTCAAATTTTTCCAGCGCCTCTTCAACGCGGGAGCAGAAGATCCTGACAATTAAAAATAATTTTAAGAACTAAATAGATAATGTTGTTCTTTGAAAATTTAAATAAATATATATAAGAATTACTTTACCAGGAAATAAATAAGCGATTTCGTCCCATATTCTCCCTCTTCCTTCCGGTGTTTCGTTGTATCTTTCAGAAGGATCATATAATTTGGGCCTCTTACTGACTTCGTTAATCAACCTTACTTCCTCGAACCACTTTCTTTTTCCTTTTGATAATGGAGCTAAAACAATAATAAGATAAGATTTATGTGCATATATTATTAAAATCAAAATTATTATTATATTATTAAAATTAAAATATACTTACTGAAACTGACGAGCCCATCTTCTCCTATAACTAGGCAATGAGTCTCCTCGTCGATATCTTTAAAGCAAGTGTGAAACAGCAAATTATTAAATTCTGATGGTGGGATAACCCACTCGCAGTTCCAACACCTATACGTTTCCTGTAATAAAACGTAAATATTAATATTTATATCACTTATCATTTAAATATAAGACAACAATTATACACCGTAAAAAATGTTAAAAAAGTAGTAAATTTACAGAAATTGTAAAATTGAAACATTAAAAGTATTGATTTTACAGAAGGGATTATTTTTTACTTTTAAAGTCGTTATTTTACAAGTTTCTAAGTTTTACAGTGCAGCTATAATCGATTAACACGTGCACATTTTTAGGTTAAACATAACCTGTAATTATCTTTTATAACATTTTAAAAAAGTAGTAAATTTACAGAAAATTGTAAAATTGAAACATTAAAAGTATTGATTTTACAGAAGGGATTATTTTTTACTTTTAAAGTCGTTATTTTACAAGTTTCTAAGTTTTACAGTGCAGCTATAATCGATCAACACGTGCACATTTTTAGGTTAAACATAACCTGTAATTATCTTTTATAACATTTTTTTATTACTGCTTGCATAGAGTATTATATGAAAACTTATTTTTACTTACTGGTATACTTCCATTATTTTCCTCGCTCATAATTTGATTCTTGCTCAATAATTTCTTTTTTATTTTAAAAACTCCTAACTTTTGTCAGTTAAACAATGCACGATGCACACAATATGTGTCAACCACAAACAACACAATTCATGTGAACGCCAACAAACTTTAAGGTGCGTTTGGTCAAAATTTAAGGTGCGTTTGGTCAAAATTTCTAATCTAGTTACTTTCACTTTGCATTTTGCACTTTACACCCATCATGGGACTTCACCCTAAAAGATGCAGCGTTAACATGGTACAGAGGTCGCGTCAATTCTTTTAGAACATGGCAAGACGTTAAGATTGCTCTTCGCTCCAGATATGCAGATCCAGATTATCAATTAGCCTTGCGTGAAGAAATTGCTAATCGTACGCAGGCAAACAACGAACCAGTTTGTGATTATCTTGCATGTATGAATGGTCTTTTCGCCCGAACAGACCCATTATGGTCAGAATGGGAATGCATCCGCTATGCTCACAGAAATATGTTACCGGCATTCAAATTAGTGATCCCATTGCACAGAAACCTTACTATGGACGATTTAGAAGCGTACGCGTCACGCCAAGAAAGAACACTTCAAAGTGTAAACCAATATCGCCCCCCACCACTACCAGAAAACTCTATGTGTCCAGCGTATGCGTACTCAGGGCCTCGGAAGGCACACTACCAACCACCCCGACCACTACAACACTTTTCGAAAACTGATCAATTACATGCGGCAGTTGATCATAGCGTACCGTTACAGAACAATGCCGAAGGTTACAGTGACATATTAGACTCCTTGTTATTACAACGACATAATCAACAACAAACAAGTGATTATTCTAAGTTACCTACAACAAGATCCGGTATCAAAGATAAATTTAGTGAATCTAAAACATCCAATTTAGTGAATCAAGCGTCACCCGCGGTGAATACTAATAGGAATGAAACAAGTGACACTGAGTTTAGATGTTGGAATTGTGACAAAATTGGTCACGGCCACAGATTATGTCCAGAACCTAAACGTAGATTTTGTTACCGCTGTCGAGCCTCAGGTGTTACTAAACGAGATTGTCCCCATTGTAATAAGGGAAACTCTCAACAGTGAACACTATCCCGACAAGTGTATCGCTTCCAGAAATAACGTCGGAAGATCAGTTACAGTTAGAATTAGATGTTACCGAAACTAAAAAGCTACAGAATATGGGAAGCCTATTTCCAGACCAGTGTTTAAAGTTACAGAATAATGTAGAAATAATCGATTTTGCAAATTCGGTCTCAAACAAAAGACAAGTAGCATTCTGTGTTGACTTCACCCTTGCAGGACGTGAGATTAGGGCCCTACTTGATTCTGGGGCTAGTAAATCATTCCTTGGTCAAACAGGGATTGAATTAATAAAAAATATGGGATTAACCGCGAAACCAATTCCTGCTCGTAGAGTTACAGTCGCGAATGGTAATAACCTCCGTATCGAATATGCAATCGACACCGAAATAAAATTGAAAAACCGAAATTTTCAAGTTAATCTTTTAATAATGCCAGTCCTATCACATCAGTGCATACTAGGGTTAGATTTTCTTATACAAGCCGGTTTAATAGTTGATTTTGCTGCAAAAAGCTGGTATTTTCGAGATGATCCGAATTCAACATTCACATTCACTCCAGAAAGCTCTACAGATCGTGTTACAGTTTGCAATGGGTTACAGATATTAAGTGATGAACAATCCGAAATCTTGAAAAAATTCCTTGATGAAAGGATATCACCACCACCGGATAAATTACCAATTACACCACTTGCCGTGCATGATATAGATGTCGGAGACCATCCACCAATTCGACAAAAGGCTTATGCGATGACACCAATAAAACTCGAGGCATTGTGGAAAGAAACGGATGAATGGCTCAGACAAGATATCATAGAACCTTCGCAAGCAGATTGGGCAAGCCCTCCAGTGTTGACAAAAAAGGCAGATGGAAAATGGCGACCCTGCATAGACTATCGCAAAGTAAACTCTTGCACAAAAAAGGATGCATATCCAATTCCAAACATAATCGGAATCCTGGATCAGCTAAAGCAATGTAACTTCATCACAACCTTGGATTTGACATCAGCCTACCTGCACGTTCCATTAACAGAGAAAGCAAAACCAATAACTGCATTCATCGTACCAGGAAGAGGTTTATTCCAATTCAAGAGGATGTCCTTCGGCCTAAGTAATGCACCAGCCACATTCCAAAGGCTCATGGACCGTGTTATTGGACCAGCATTGTTCCCTCACGTGTTTTGTTATTTGGATGACATTGTAGTTGTAACAGAGACTTTCGAAGAGCATTTACACTGGCTCGACAAGGTCCTTGCAAATATTAAAAAGGCTAATATGGTAATCAACAGAAACAAGAGTCATTTCTGCTGTGCCGAATTACGATACCTAGGCTTTCGAGTTAACTACGAGGGGTTACAAACAGACCCGGAGAAAACTTCGGCGGTTCTGAAATACCCACAACCACGAACAATCAAACAACTGCATCGTTTCCTCGGAATGGCATCTTGGTACAGAAGGTTCATTCCTGAATACGCAACAAAAGCAGCTCCACTCTACAAACTGGTCAGGAAAAATCAACCCTGGGAATAGAAAGAAGAACAAGAGAGTGCTTTTAACACACTGAAATTATTGTTAACAAGTACTCCGACATTGGCATGTCCAAACTTCAAGTTACCATTCACCTTACAGACAGATGCAAGTTCTGTCGGACTAGGAGCAGTGCTGACCCAAATTATAGAAGAACAAGAACGTGTGATTGCGTATGCTAGTCGCGCACTTTCAAGTGCCGAAAAAAACTACACAGTCACAGAATTAGAATGTCTTGCAGAGGTTTGGGCTGTTAAAAAGTTCCGCTGTTACCTAGAAGGATACTCATTTACAGTGATAACGGACCATAGCAGTTTACGTTGGTTACACAACCTTAAAAATCCAACTGGTCGACTCGCTAGATGGGCTCTCGAACTCCTAGAATACGACCTGACAATTATCCACAGAAAAGGAGCACTCCATCACGTCCCAGACGCTCTATCACGCATACCTGAACATACTCCAGATCAAGTCAACCAGATCGAAGTGACAGAAGACCGATGGTACCTAAAGCGCCTACAAGAAGTCGAACTACATCCTGATAAGTTTCCAAATTGGAAAATCGAAGACGATCGGCTCTATTACCACAAACCAGCCAATTTTCCAGAAACTGAAGTTACAGATCTAAATGCTTGGAAGTTAGTGCTCAACAGGGAACGTCGCCTACAAGCTCTACAAGAAAGCCACTCAACTCCACAATCAGGACACTATGGTGTAGAGAAGACACATCGCAGAATCGCCACTCAATACTATTGGCCATGCATGTTCAAGGATGTTGTTTCTTTTGTCAGACACTGTGAAACTTGTCAACGCACCAAGGTCGAGCAAATCCGACCTGTTGGTTTTATGGGAAAAAAGACTGTTGAAGAACCCTGGACAGTGGTAGCTACAGATATAATGGGACCTTTGACTCCTAGTTCCAGAGGTAACGTGTACATTTTGGTCATTCAAGACCTTTACACCAAATGGATAGAGATACAGCCTTTAAGAAAAGCTACAGGTCTAACAATATCAGCAGCGTTACAGGACTTAGTTATTAATCGTTGGGGGTCACCTAAAGTTTTACTTACGGATAACGGTACCGAATTTGTAAATAATATTATGAAAGCTTTAGCGACTAAAATAGGATTTCGACACATGACCACTCCACCTTATCGACCTCAGGCCGACCCTGTCGAACGAGTAAATCGAGTAGTACGCACCATGATAATCGCATTTATAGAAAGAAGTCACCGTGAATGGGACTTACACCTCCCAGAATTTCGTTTTGCACACAACACAGCGTACCATTCCTCAATCCAAAGTAACCCAGCGTTTCTTAATTTCGGGCGCGAACCACCAGCTGCGATATCCCTACGCCGAGAATTAGAAAGAGAGATGGACATTGTCCACCAACCCCCACTAACTTGGTCTAAAAGAATGCAACAGCTTAACGAATTGCGAAATAGTATCGTTCACGCTCTAGACAGTGCCTTCCAAAAACAATCTCTCTATTATAACCGCAAACGACGCGACCAACGATACGAAGTCGGTGATTTAGTATGGAAAAAGCAACGCGTGCTATCGTCCGCAGATAGACACTTCATGGCGAAACTAGCAGATGCATTTCACGGTCCCTTTATTGTCACCAAACGAATATCAAATGTAGTTTATGTTCTAGAGGACCTACAAGGGCAATCGATGGGAAAGTTTTCGGTACAAGACCTAAAACCTTACCATGCACCACTCCAAGATAATCCAGATTAACCTAAAGTAATAAATTAGTTACAGTACTTTACAAAAATCGTTACAGAATTTAAAATGTCTTACATAATTAACGTTACAGTATTCCTCACGACTCAGTATGTTCAACATCGAGTTTCAACGTTTGTCTTTGTATTTGTCTATATTTGTGTTTCTTGTGTTCCTGTACACCAATTCCAAATGTGGTATTTTGGTATAACATTCATGTCCAGAATAAGTTACAGTATAATCTAGTGTTCCAGTATTTTCAATAAAGTTACAGTTTTTCAATAAACGTTACTGTAAAATCGTCTTGTTACCGTCCAGGTGGTGGATCATAAGACTTTATTCGAATATTACAATAAAAGAACGTTACAGACTCATAATGGAGTACCCCCCACCTGACTCCACGTGCCAGATAGACGAGATGGAGATTCTTCAGATCTCTGACTCCGAGGACAGCGACATCACGGTGGGTAGTCTCGACGACTATTTGTTGAATGTGAATGACGGGGAACACCCACCGGACTCACCAAGCTCCTCTAGCTCCTCGAGTATCGAGATCATAGAGATGAGGGACCTGGAAGACGAGGGAGAACCGGGAAATAATGGGAATTTAGGGGAAGAGGATGGGGAAAACGGTGACTGGCCAATGGAGGAGGAGCCTCAGATCGCCGCACCTGAAAACGACCATGAGGAAGTCCCTCGAGTTCCAACCCCACCACAATGGAATCCACCGGAACCCGACGTCGACGGACCAGATGGCATCCCAGGACCACCACAGGAGGTAGAAGTGAGATTGGAAGAAGATCCGTTCTGGGATCCAATTCGGCCATTCTTACCTGCCCTGGCATGGCTGGAACAGTACAGACCAGGATTGTTCCAGTCGCTACAAGAAATGGTGTTGCGGTGCAGTCACCAGGACAACAGGGAGTGCCCTATCCGATGGAGGACGAATCTGGCAGGGATAACTGCCCTACCGAGCGAAGTCCAGGATTGGCCGCTAGCTCGACCGTCAACGATGGACCAAGCCAACCAATCGGGGCCCATTATGAAGGAAAGTGGGACACAGACGACGGGGCTCGAACCACCTAGACAGATGGAACCTATTGCCGGACCCTCCCAAGCAAGGATGGATCTGGACGAGGTTTCCTCGGACTCGGAAGAGGGCCCGTTTGATCCCTTTAAAAGGCCCAGGCAACCCACTGAAAAGCCCGATTGGTGGACCGAAAATGACTCCTCAAGTCACCAATCGGAAAGGTATATTCGACCCAGGAGGCGCAAATACTGGAGGAAGCCAGGAGCAGCCAGGCGCAGTTTTCCGAATGAGCCCACCTGCTTCCTGAACGCCAAAGGTGAACCCGTAACAGGCCCAGAACGAGCACCAGCACCAGTTCCAGGCCCATCACGGGAAGCAGCACCAGTTCCAGGCCCATCCCGAGAACGAAGTCCGGAACCAGTTCCTGCTCCAAGCCGAGAACGAGGCCCAGTTCCAGTCCCAGACCAAGCACCGGCCCCAGGTCCACAGAAACTGTGCTGGAATTGCCACCGAGGAGGCCACCGCTACGGCACCTGCCCTTTTAAACGGACCATTTTTTGCCAAATGTGTGGCCGACAGGGATACACGGCCAAGACGTGTCCAAAAGACGCAGAAAAATGGGCGTCAATGGGACCGTATGTTCCGAAATACGGAAGGAACATTCCCAGGGACCAACACCACCCATACCGGCGACACCGATAAGGAATGGTCCAGGTTTCATAAAATAAGAATATTACTCACCAATTTTCATTTAATAATAATTCACTCATTTTTCACTTATTTTTCACCTGAATTATTCACTTAATTCATGTATGTTCACTATAATTCACTCATTTTCACTCGAACAATTCACATAATTCACTTAATTTCACTTATTCTCCACTGAATTGTTCACTTATAATTCACTAATTTTTCACTCATAATTCACTTGAATTTTTTTTCTCACTCATAATTCACTCGAATTGTTTATTAATTGTCCACTTAAAATTCACTTGAATTTTTCACTAATTTTTTCACTCATAATTCACTTGAATTTTTCACAAACTCACTTATAATTCACTTGAATTTTTCACTCATCTTTCACTTATAATTCACTTGAATTATTTTACTCATTTCTCACCCTATTTCATATTTACCGTACATTCACTATATTATTTAATTTTGATGGAAGGGAGAACACCCCTGTGTTACAAAATTTTTCCTGACTCAGAGAATTGTAACTTGAGTTAAATCCACAATGTAATGACTTGTGATAGAATCCCATGATTTCTACGATAACTTTTTCTTTTATGATTAACACAATTATTATTATTATATCTTTTGAAAATTTGGTGACAAGGCGTCGGAACGACGCGTTACAGTACAAGTGCGTTAATTTGAAAGTAAACCTTTGCAACATTTCTGGAAGCAATTTGTTTTCGTTCTACTTGTGTTACAGTACAAATGCGTTAATTTAAAAGTAAATCTTTGCAACATTTCTGGACGCAATTTGCTTTCGTAATATTCTTCATAATTTTCACTACCCTCATTTTAAACAAACTTAAGAATTTTTCTTCTCAATCTGAAGCGACGTCTCCATTTTCATAATTTTCTGTTCCGCAGACTTGGATTCTGTTGCCTTTAGACGTACCTACTTTGAGCCCCAATTTCATAATAAAATAAGAAAATTTTCACCACTTCACTTAATTCACTATAACTTTCAATATATTATTGTCCCTTACTTCACTAATAATCCGGCCCAGTGTCCCTATGACCATTGTTAATACAACATCCATCGCTATCATACTGTTTGTACTATTAGATTTCAGTCTCTGAGATAAAAAGTACTTGGTGTCGAATTTAAAAGTTCTGTGGTCTTATCTGAACCGATACCTCCAATCCCCAATTTTCATTGCTATTTGAACCCTAGTAGTCAATTGAGAGTAGTCCCTTTCTTTCGAACCTCCAGAGCGTTAGCTCGGTATCGGGAGTGCACCTTGTGAAATTTAGTTTTATCGTAATAGAGCTTCGTTTATATTTCTTGTTATGCCAATAACCGTTTAGAGTTCAGAATAGTTGGTGTCCCGATTTTAGAGGATATTCATTCACGTATATTTTCCCCTTCCACAATCTTTCCGTTGAGAGGCGAGTTGTGACGTTATTTTTACGATTTACGTCACAAAAGCACTAATCTGAGAACATTTTTTCTAGTATTTGAATTTTGGTAATATTAACTGTCTTTGTTAAAGTAAATTTGTTACAGTGTCTGTTTTAGTATTTGTTTAAGTAATTATTCTACACTTAGCACAAGTCCAATTGAAACATTGGCGCTCCACATTAAGGAATTTTGATAAATTAGTTTAGTTTTAGTGAGTTGGCAGGCTTTGTCAAACGAAAGCGACTTCGTTTGGCAAAGAAGCTCTCCTTTTGGGTTAATTGACAGGTTCCTATGGTCAAGAAGGTCGCAATCTTGCCATAGGAAAAGTCGTTTTAGTTTAAGTATCATAGTATTAGTAATTCAGAATTCTGGGAGAAGCAAGGTAGGAGAAAACCCCCTTTTGTAAGAAAATAGCGAGAATACCGATAAGTCTCCTAACGCCAAAATTCAGTACTAATTTCAAATTAAAATAATTCTGCAAAACCTGTTGAATCTCTCTCTTGTCATCGATCCCTTGTCGTGTTAACATCATTAGTTAATTTCTCCAGTTTTTAGTAAAATGTAGTCTATTCAGGATTAGTTCTAGTTTAGTTACAGTTTAATTCTTTTATGGTTTCGCATTATTAAATAATATGTTACAGTGAGTTTAACATTCCAATTAATTATTAGTTTAATGTTTTGTTTAATAAATAATAAATTAAAAGTGTAAAATGAAATCATGATCCCTATCACGAGTCAACTTATCATCGATACAGAATCTGTAAGTAATTTATATTATTTATGGTTCTTTGTTATAATCCAGAATACTCAAGTAATTCTGCTTATGGTGGATATCACGTCAAAACTCCACCCAAAAAAAAAATGTTGTCCAATTATTCCCAAATTTTTTTTATGATATGCCCTATAGGTTAGTAATTTATCATATAAATTTTTTTGAATTTTATAAAAAATTGTCCAAGGGGGAGGGGGTAGAAGTTCTGAACTTTTGCGTGACGCGCTCTACTTTGATTATTTCTTATAATTAGAGGAAAAATTTTTTAAAAAAATTAGAATATGGGTTTTTTAGATTTTTTCATGGGCTTTCGAATGGCAAAGTCTATTTTCAAAAATTTTTTTATTTTGACATAAATTTTGAAAAAATAAAAATAAATTTTCACTTTTCGCATCTTTGGGTTCTTTTTTTCTTTTTCCTTTTATTTTTAAATGAAAGCTGAGCTTTTTTCTGATGAAATACTTGTTTTCCAAAAAACCGTTTTTTTTTGTTTTCGAGAAATGAATTTTTGAATATAGCGCATCACGTCGTCGCGCCACAATTTAATTTATAAAACGTTACAATGAACTATTTTCTGCATTTTACAGGGTTGAGACTGACATTAGAACAATATAATGCCTGCATTATAGTTTTTTTTTTATTTTTTTAAATTAAAAAAAATATTTATTTTTTTAAATTTTTAACAAAATTTTTTTGCAATTTTATTTTTAATTTAATGCCTGTATTTTATTTTTCTGTTCGCTTTTTTTTACTTTAGAAATGAAAATAAATAAATTGTAGGCATTAAATTAAAAATAAAAGTCTAAAAAAAATTTTTTTTTAATTTTGTTAAAAATTTTAAAAAATAAATATTTTTTTTAATTTAAAAAAATAAAAAAAAACTATAATGCAGGCATTATATTGTTCTAATGTCAGTCTTAACCCTGTAAAATGCAGAAAATAGTTCATTGTAACGTTTTATAAATTAAATTGCGGCGCGACGACGTGATGCGCTATATTCAAAAATTCATTTCTGGAAAACAAAAAAAAACGGTTTTTTGGAAAACAAGTATTTCATCAGAAAAAAGCTCAGCTTTCATTTAAAAATAAAAGGAAAAAGAAAAAAAGAACCCAAAGATGCGAAAAGTGAAAATTTATTTTTATTTTTTCAAAATTTATGTCAAAATAAAAAAATTTTTGAAAATAGACTTTGCCATTCGAAAGCCCATGAAAAAATCTAAAAAAACCCATATTCTAATTTTTTTAAAAAATTTTTCCTCTAATTATAAGAAATAATCAAAGTAGAGCGCGTCACGCAAAAGTTCAGAACTTCTACCCCCTCCCCCTTGGACAATTTTTTATAAAATTCAAAAAAATTTATATGATAAATTACTAACCTATAGGGCATATCATAAAAAAAATTTGGAAATAATTGGACAACATTTTTTTTTTGGGTGGAGTTTTGACGTGATATCCACCTTATGGTATTTTATTATTTAAATTATTAATTATTAACGACAAAATGATCATCATAATTTATTGTAACTTGTTAATTGGATTTCGTTGGTACAATATACTTAATTATTTTTATCTAATCGATTGTTAATTTATTTATAATTCCGTCACTGTGTTTTAAGCTACCTTCTCTTTCTTGAATACAAAACTCACCCCTCTCTCCACGACCAGCATAGCTGACTAGTACCGGCACGTGCGAAAAATCTGGTTAATATTAATGTTTGTTTAGTCGGTCTTAATTAAGTATTGAGTAATGTTTGGTTTAATGATTTTTGGTTAATTATGTTTTAGTCCGGTTGACAATACCGGTGATACAAAAGTTGTCTGGCGCCCTACCGGGGACCGTCTAGACAAAATGTAAAGAACTAGATTGCACAAGTAACGTTTTCTTTGGTTAAACATTGAAATTCGGTTAAAATCAGATTTTGAGTATGTAAAATTATTGTCTTAGAATTCAGTTACAGTAACTTTAAAATTATAGTTTCAGGACCATTTTGGATTTATAGGTGATTGTTTATTATTAATGTTCCATATTTAGTTTCCCTATAATAATAGTGTAGAAAAAAGCGTTACAATATATATATATATATATACATATATACATATACATATATACACACATATATATATACATATATATATATACATATATATACATTATTTATGTTACATGTTATTTATTAATTGTTCAAGATATATATATGCACATATATCCATATCTTATAATTATTTGAAAAAGTTATATCTAGGGATGTAACACTGACTCCGTTTACACCTTAAATTCAGACTCAAAAAGAGGCTGAAAGTAAACTTTTTTTAGTGTGAAAATGTGTTTTAAAAAAATCCAGTTTTTTGCATTTTTCTTGAAAATGGTAAAAGTTATCAATTTTTTTATAGAAGAAAAAAGATGTGGAATCCAATTTCCAATAAGGAAGTGATTTCAAATTTTTTTTTAAGATCATCGATTTGTCAACCATCAGAGACCAACTCAAACACCTGTGGAAATTATATTTGTGGTTTTACTTTCCGGCGGCTCAAATTAAGTTTAGAAAGACGGAAAATATTCCAATCTTGTGTATTTTCTATTCATAAATAATTACAGTTTTCGTAATTAAATTATAACATAAAAGGGAGAAGAAAATTTTTTTACAATGCCTAGTAAAATATTGTTTTGAAAAAAAGAAAAAAGTTTCACTGAAAAAATTACATTCTAATTTGAAGAAAAACTTCTTAATTATGCGCCAAGAATATTCTCTACTTAAATTAAGTGGGAAATATTCTTACAATAATAATGTTCTTCTTATTGTAAGAATATTTCCTACACTTAATTTAAGTGGGGAATATTCTTGGCGCATATTTAAGAATATTTTCTTAAAATTATTAGAATGTAATTGTTTCAGTGTTCCGTTATTTGTTCTCTTTAATGACAATTTTTAGACAAATAACAATATTTTTTTAGAAGTAAAGGAAAAGAAACATAATTATTTTTCATATTCACATTTTTGGCGCAAAATCCTCAGTTTTTTGTTTTTTATAAATTTGCATGACTTTATTTCTCTCTAATATAAATTTAAAAAATATTAATAATTTTTCGTTAACTTATTTGCAATGAAATTTGTAAAGGTGTAATAGATTTGTCTTGGTTAAAGTTTAAAGTTTTTAAAGAAAAATTTTTTTAAACAACATAAATGTTAATTTTTTTTTTGAATTGGTAAGAGTTATACAATATAAATTACGTATTGACAATAGTTATTAGAAATATAATAATAACTAATTAAGTTTAAACGAAAAAAAGACTTTATTGCATTCTAAATCGACCTTAAATATTTAGTTAAATTAATACCTAATATTGTTAAAACTTATTCTTTAATTTCTACTACAAATTTTATGTATCACAAATTAATGCATAAATATTAATAAATTGTAAATTTAAATTGATAATTATATGCCCTCTATGAATGCAAACTAAGAATTAAAACTAATTTTAATATACTTGTTTATAGGGCAGAGTAGGGAGACCTGTTTTCGTCAAAAGACATAAAAATACGTTGATTATTGAAAGCGTAGAAGATTCTCTTTTCGTTCTCAGTTCAGTTCCCTGCCTAATTTTTAATTCATTATTACAATTTTTATGTTTTCTTTGTGTATTAGATATACAATTAAACTTACACAAACATAAACGTAAGGCATCAGAAATTCATGAACGAATTACAATCATTAAAAATTAGCTCTAAAAATCGATTAAAAATATTTTTATAACAAAGCAAATATTCCTCACAATTTTCATTATAATTTTTATTAAAGTTCAATTATCAATGTTTTCAATAACATCTTTAACAATATTCGAACATCTAGAAAAATTATTATATTAAAATTGTAACAAAAACTAATTTTCAGAATTTTTATTAAAAATTCTGGAGAGATCAAATACTTTAAACATTTTTAATCACAATTGTACCCAAAATTGATTAGTTTTTTAATATCCTGAAATTATTTTGAAAAATTCTATTTTTTAATTTTAATTAATTAAAAAAATTTATTTGCTCTAAAAAATAATTAAAAAATTTTTTTATTTAAATGTATCAATGAATAAAATTGTAATGTAATAATTGTAATTATATATTATATATTATTTTTAACAATTCACCTTAATAAAGTTAAAAAACAAAAATTTTACAGTTGCAAATATTCATGCCAAATAATGCCCCGTCGATCTAAGACTTGAGAGCAATAAAAAGCGATACATTGCAAGTCTCCTTAAGTTCGGTGTGTATGCGCAAGCGCAGAGAGAGAGAGAGACTACAGAGCCGAGATTTGCCGAAAAAACCCGACGGTTGCTTGTTCTTAACTCAGCCTATTTTTGTCTTTGTGGGTACGCCAAGCTATCGTATCACCAAAAAGTTGAATTGCGTAACCACAAGTTGTCAAAGATCCCTTGCAGTCCGAAAAGCTTGCATCAGCATAGGCCTGTAGTTCATCTGATTTGCCTCTATATGTTAATTTCATACTTTTAGTGCCCAATAAATAGCAAAGTACTCTTTGTAACATATCCCACTCGACTTTTGTAGGATTTAACTGATGTCGACTCAAGACGTTAACAGCATAAGATATATCTGGTCGAGTAGCGTTTGCTATGTAGAGGAGAGATCCTACAGCCTCTCTATAAGGGTAATCCTTTGAAAGAGCTGGTGTTTCAGTGTCTTCTCGTTCGATTCTATTCCTATTACGCACTTGATTGGATACCATTGGTGTTCTTTGGGGATAAGCATTAGATTTCAAAAATTTTTTAAAAACTTTTTCTAAAAACTTTTCTTCATCTAAAGTCAGTATTTTTTTGTTTCTGTTTCTTTGAATTCTTATTCCCAAATACTCTTCTGGTTCGCCCATATCTTTCATCTTGAATTCAATTTTTAGTTTTCCTTTGATTTCCTGCATTTTTCTAGGGTGATTTCCAATTATTAGAATGTCATCAACATATAGAAGAATGTAAATAAAGTGTTTGCCATTTTTCCAAATGAATAGACACGGATCAGCAAAATTTCTCTCTAGTCCTACACTAAGTACAACTTGTGTAAATTTCTCGTTCCATTTTTTTGAACTAACCTTTAAGCCATACATGGCTTTTTCAAGTTTGCAAACTAGATTTTTAGGTTTTTCTCCATGAGGAAAGAGTCCGTCGGGAATTTCCATGTAAATGAGTTGATCAAGATTTCCATGTAAAAAGGCTGCTTTTACGTCCAATTGATTTATTTCGAGATTATATGCGTTAGCTATAGATAAAAGTGCTCTAACCAATGGCAACCTTGAGACTGGAGCGTAGGTCTCTTTTAAATCATACTCATTTGAGTCTTTAAAGCCTCGTATGACCAATCTAGCTTTGCGAACTTTCACACCTTTTTCATTAATTTTGCTTTTAAACACCCAACGTGAGTCAATTATATTCGGGGGATTTCCTTCTTTATCAGGTCCAGGTCTATCTACCAATTTCCACACTTTATTATCCTCCATTGCTTTAAATTCGGCAGGAATTGGTTCAATCCAATATTTGCTCTCAGCCCCAGATACTGCGTCTCGGTAATTTGTGGGATCGTTATTTATTTCAGCCAATAGAGCGTATTGTTCTTCATGATCGATGTCATCTATATCGTACATAATTTGTGATAAATTTATAGATGTGGTATCAATTGGAGGAGTATTAGTTTGATTGGATTCGTGAGGAACTTCTGAATTTAATGGCACATCTTTTTTAGGACGTCCTCTTTTTCTCCTAACAGTAGATGCTCCCTCAGGAGTTGACAACTCCTCATTATCTTTTTCTTCTTGCTCAAACTCAACAAGCCATGTTTTTTTATTGATGGTTTCGTTGTCATTAATCCAGTTTTTAACACTATTAACGTTGTATTTGTCTCCAAAGACAAATCTTTCGTTAAACCTAGCATCCCGGCTTTCGTAGAATTTTCCATCCTCTGGTTTGAGGAATAAGTAACCAGTTCTTGTATATCCAATCAGTATAACTCTTCTGCCTACATATCTGAATTTGGGTCCAGTTTTTCGTTGTGTTTTTATATACGCAAGACATCCAAATCTTTTCAATTGCATAATGTCAAATTTATAATTAGGAGCAAATTTTTTTAAGGGTGGGATCATATTGTTTGCAGCATGTGGCGTTCTATTGTAGGCGTACGCTGCCGCACTGACAGCTAGATCCCACATATTTTCGGGTAATTTTGAGTCATATGCGAAAGATCGAGTTTTATTTATAATAGTTTGATTATATCGTTCAGATACACCGTTATGAGCGGGAGTGTCGGGACACGCGAGTTGGAGTTCAGCTCCCATTTTATTTAAGACATCTTTAGTATAACCACCTATATACTCTTTAGCTTGATCACATCGCAGGTAGCAAACCTTTTCATCCTTCCCGAGCATGTTTCTCGCCATTTTAACAAAAGATTCTATACATTTTCCTGCATCGCTTTTATTTTTAACGGGATATGACATTGCTGCTCTTGAGTAATCGTCAATTACAACGACGATGTATCTGTACCCCTTTGGGTAAGATACAGGACTTATTGGTCCCATTATGTCGGTATGTAATATTTCTAATGGTTTAAAAGCTCTTTGTCGAACGGATTTAAAGGGTAATCTTTTAATTTTCGCAATTTTACAGACTTCAAAATTATCGACAACTTCATTAAAATCAGCTGATCTGATATCTTTTAGTTGGGGAAACAGTTTTTGTATTTGTTTTAAATAATTTGTAGATGCGTGCCCTAATCTTGTATGCCACAATAAAGCAATATTTGTTTTTTTATCATAAATTGAATTATTTAATGCTTTGATTTCATTAACTGATAATTCAATATCGGGTAATGTATTTATATCGTGAATTGTTCTATCATTTACTGAGTTTAGAAAATCTGGTTCAGCTTCATTTTCAATGATGCGGCGATATGAATTACTTTGTTCGATAGATTTATTTTCAGAGGAATTTGCAATCTCAGGTTCAAAATTTATATTATTTTTAATTTCAAGTTCTAAATTTTTATTTTGTTCCAATGATGTTAAATTTTCTTGACTATGTGAAGCATCGGTTTGAGAATTAGCTGAATCAGATTTATGGGAAATTATTTCAGGGTGATTTAGTTTGTTAGAACTTCTTGTGAAATATTTGTGAGGATTGGGATTTGGATTTTCTGACGTGGTTAAGAAGGCTTTTCTGATAGAATTTACATCTTTGTTTTTGTACACATTACTATCAGTTAATTTTAACTCAATTTCCCAGAATGGTTTTTTGTAAATGCCTGTTAACCCTTTGCGGCATGCATAATATTATAACATTAATTTAAAAATCACAAATGCTTATAAGGGTTTTCAGGGTCGGTGATTACGAATCTGAAGTTCGTTTTCCAAAATTCAAGATGGCGGATCCAATATGGCGGAAAATTTTTTTTAGAATTGATCGAAATCGCTTTAAAATCGTTACTCGGGGGTTTTCGGGGTCGCTGTTCACGAATCTGAAATCCGTTTTCCAAAATTCAAGATGGCGGATCTAATATGGCGGACGAATTTTTTAGAATTGATCGAAATCGCTTAAAAATAGTTACTCGGAGGTTTTTGGGGTCGCTGATCACGAATCTGAAGTCCGTTTTCCAAAATTCAAAATGGCGGATTCAATATGGCGGACGAAATTTTTTAGAATTGATCGAAATCGCTTGAAAATCATTACTTGGGGGTTTTTGGGGTCGCTGATTACGAATCTGAAATTACTTTCAATAAATAAACGTTAAATTATTGAATAATTGTACCGTCGGAATTTTCGTTACCCGATGTACACCGCGGGGAGGTTGCACGATCAGGATTTGTACATCGTTTAGCCCTGAAAAGGGCAGTTTAGTAAATACTGTTCAAAACTTTATAATAATCAAATTAAGCTGTTTATTTCCTAATAAAATTAACTAATTAATTAAAATTAGCGGATTTTAATTGCTATTATAAAGTTTTGATGTCTCTTGCTTTGAACAAGTGAATTTTTTTTCAGCAGTGGTAAGCAGCGAAGCAATTTCTTGTGGGAAACAGGCAGAGTGGTACATTGCAAGTTTTACACATCCATGATGTTCGCTTTTGGTCGACTTTAGTACTGCAATGAGCGCAGCGTCTAGGTGAAGCGATAATTTTAGGCATATGAGCTGATTGACTTTTTCTTTTTTCCTCTGACACTTTTGGTTTGTAAGAAGAGATTGTACTTAATTTACGTTTCTTCCCAGTTGAACTTGGTAGTTTGTGTCCTACCAATTCATCTACTAAACGTAGCGTAAAAAAGACAAGTTCTAATTCAGCATTATTTGACTGACCGCATACCTACGGTGATGGTAACAAACAATAAACAAAATACTATACATAGTTTGATGAAACAAATAAAGAGCGCAAAAAGACAAGTTATAAATCATCAATATTTGACTGAACGCATATTTAGGTTGATTATAACAAACAATAAACAAAACACTGTTGAGAGTTCAAAGAAACTAAAATACTAACTGAACTAAAGCAAATGAATTTTACTGAAAGCGAATTGCTTCGCTGCTTACCACTGCTTAAAATAAAATTCAATTGTTCAAAGCAAGACACATCAAAACTTTATAATAGCAATTAAAATCCGCTGAATTTAATTAGTTAGTTAATTTTATTAGGAAATAAACAGCTCAATTAAATTATTATAAAGTTTCGATCAATTCTAAAAAAAATTCGTCTGTCATATTGGATCCGCCATCTTGAATTTTTAAGAACGGACTTCAGATTCTTGATCAGCGACCCCGAAAACCCCCGAGTAACTATTTTCAAGCAAATCAAATCACTTTTTAAAAAATATGTCTGCCATATTGGATCCGCCATCTTGAATTTTGGAAAACGGATTTCAGATTCGTGAACAGCGACCCCGAAAACCCCCGAGTAACGACTTTCAAGCGATTTCGATCAATTCTAAAAAAATTCGTGCGCCATATTGGATCCGCCATCTTGAATTTTGAAAAACGGACTTCAGATTCGTAATCAGCGACCCGAAAAACCCCCGAGTGAAGACTTTCAATCAATTTCGATTGAATTTAAAAAAAAAAATTTTTTGTTCTTTAATTTATTTATTTATAGTTGTTTATAATTTCACGTAACCTCATTCGCTATCAATTTTTCGTCATTTAACAATGTTTTGATTATTAATATACAAAGATTTTTGGATTTTACTTGAAAAAGACTGTGTATAAACAGATATTTTCACAATATAAAAGGTGGTAATCTGGGTTACCACTATGCCGCAAAGGGTTAAAAATGATTTACACGTTATAGGGTCGAAGATATCAATAACTTTATTATTTAGATACACTTCAAGTCCTTGTTCCACAAGTTTTCTAAGAGACAATAAATTGACTGTTAAATCTTTGGCCCAAATTACATTATTTAATTCATAGATTTCATTATTGTTTAATTTGATTTTAACTGTACCATTTCCCTGAGATTTTAAATTAGCATTGGGATTATTATTTGCACATTTAATATTGCATTCTTCTGACACATCAAGATTTTTAAATATTAATTTAGAGTTCGTTAAGTGCTCTGTAGCACCTGAGTCAGCTATGAATTTTTTAAACGAGTTAGGAGTATCAATTTGGTTTGTTTTCCTTTTAGCAAAACATTCATACCCATCGATAAATAAAGATTCACAGTGAGAATTCTTACCTGAATTATTAGAACCCCCACGGTTGGATTTTCCTCGTTTGACTCTATAATTTTCAGTGCGACCTCTCTTGGCTGAATTGGAATTTTTGCTCTCTTCTTTGGAGCTGTTTTCTCCATCTATTTCATTGTGTTTCCTTTTCAGCATTCCTGAGTATTTTCCACGAGAATGATTGAATCCTCGCTGTGGCCATGACCCTCGCTGTGACCATGTTCCACGCCCTCGCTGTGTCCATGATCCACGCTGTCCCCAAGAACCTCTCGATTTCCCACCCCGGATTGGGTGGCTGTTTGGATTATTTTTAATAGTGATGTTAGGACATGTGGCAACTTTGTGTCCAAATTCACTACACGCAATACACTTAGGATTACCTTTTTGAGGACATTCACTCTTATCGTGACCAGTTTGTCGACAATTTTTACAAAATCGCTTGATAATTTTCTTTTGATCCGAATTGGCTAACATTACTGATGTAGCCGTATGATTTTTTGGCTCATTTTTTTCAGCTTCATCCTGGATAAGAAAATCTTTTAGTTTTTGGAATGACATTCTATCACCCTGGCCACTTTTGTGCAGAAAGTCTAAATTTTTTATGTTAGGAACAGTTTTACAGATTGCATTGTAAAATGCGTCTCTTTTTTCTTCCTCGGGTAGAGTGTGGGTGTTGGGAAGACTATCATAAGTTCTGACTAAATCAGTAAATCGACTACAAAATTCAGTTGCTTTTTCTTTGTTAGGATCAAATTGAAGAGTATAAAGTGATTTTCTTATTGCACAAGTGGTGAGGTTGGATTCTAATAGTTTAAACTCTTTCAAGCCTCTCAAGATAGCTACAGGATCATCTAAATCACAGACCTTTGTATAATAGTGGTGATCAATCCTATTTAAAATCGTGTCTCTTACTTTAAATACGTCAAGTTCTTTCATTTGCTTATCCTTTTCAATTACAGGCTGAATGTCCTGTTCAATTATGTACAATAAATCTTTAGAACGTAGCTCTGATTTTAAATAATCATGGAAATGTTGGAATTTAGTTTCAGGAGTCAACTTGTATTCCCTCTGCATACCAGAGTCTGTGTTTACATATTGTAACTTTACAACTTGTTCTTTTATTGAATTTACATTAACATCGTTTTTAAAAGCTTTATAAGTCTGATCTGATGAATTTAAAGCCTTTTTAATTTCATCTTTAATTATTGAATGTAAATTAAAGTCACGCGTTTCTACAATTTTTGGCTTGTTCAATTGATTATTTAAAGAGCTGCCTTCACTAACCTGATCAGACGAATTGACTATATAACTTGCTGATTGTGTAGAGCCAGAGGCAAAGTCATCAACATTCTTAATATTGTCATGACTCGATGAAACAGGAATTTTAAAATCATGTGTACGGGATGTTGATTGGACAGGATTTAATTCTGGGTTGTTTTCATGTTGTGGAGCATTCACAACCTTTGTTGGATTTAACAAATCAGATGGAATTTCTGGAATTTCTGTACTATGTCTGGTTGGATTTGATTTGGAAAAGGAATCTTGAAGGTCAAGGAACTGATTGAGAAGTGATTGAACTGCGGTAAGTTCCATTGAGAGATTCCTATTTTGTTCTATTAAATTTGATATTTGTATCTGCTGTTGTTGATTTATTTGCCACAGACGATTGTCGTTTTCTACATATTGCTCGATTTGTCTCTGCAGTGCTTGGATAAGTTGATTCCCATTGTCATCAGTATCTAAACGTCACACTTGATTAGTACTTGACCATTCTTTCAATCATCGATTCTGAATCAATTTTATGTCAAACATTAATTTTAAACTTTTCAATATTTTGAATTTTTAATTTAATTTTGACCCTTTTTATTTCCAAACATTAATTTTGAAAATTATATTTCAAACATTAATTTTGAACCTTAACCCATGGCTTTATTTTAATAAAGCCACTGACTTAAGGTAATCAACATTAAATTATTAAGAATAAATATACATACCACTGGTAAGCCTTAATTCACTCTGATCATAGTTATCAGACATGTGAAGATCCTCAGTGTCATCGGATCCATTGTCAATATCAACAACAGTAATGTTTCGTGGGTTTCCTCCAAGGTCAAGCAGAAGTTTTGATTGCGGTAATTGTGCAAACATTGGTAACAACCATTCTTTAGTGGCTTGCTCGAAATTATTGAGATCTGTTAATTTAATGTTTAATGATTAGACTTGGAGTTATAAGCTCGTAATCAGATAGCACAGAAACATATGCATCTTTTCAGAACTGGAAAATGTAAATTTAAACCATACAAGATTTAGATTTAATTTCCTAGTTAATCATGCAAGATTAACCCCACGATTGTGTGTGACTTAATTATATAATATTAATGTTTAATAAAAAAGGTTTATTTATAATAAAATTAATCATACCAATAATGTGATCAATTCCATTAATTGTTACAGTCAAGTCCTTATCTACCAGTTCAAGAATAACTGTCTGGACTGATTCATCGTAATTATTGTCATGAAGTATTTCTAGAATTACTTCATAAATTTTTGATTCGAATCCTGAAATATTAATTATAATTATTGTTACAATAAATGTACATTTTTGAAGTTATGTTTAAATTAAACCTGAATCCCTATTCTAGCTGATCTAATGTAATTATGTTTTTACTTTGTAAATAGTTATTTTCTAAAATAATTTTTTTTTTATTATTTTTTTTTTATTTATTTTTTATTTTATTTTTTTTTTTATTTATTTTTTTAATTAATTACGGTAAGAGTTTTAAGAGATGGAAAATTATTCTATTTTGTTCATTTAGTAAGATTGTGAAGAAAAATAATTTTATTGATCAAGTATAGGTGTATTTCCATCACAATAAAACCCAGGTAGAATTTAACTCATCACTTGACAAATTTTATTTAGTATTTATTGTTTATATTTCTCTTCCCAGTTTTAACTGCGAAAACAGTCCTTTATAAGAGAAGGTAGTTGTCTAGTATTACCACGTGTTAATGAAATATGGTGTCGACTCTCTCGACTCACCAATTTCTATACGTATATTTATATGTGTTTCTTTTAAAACCCAATGATTTTTAACTTACGGTTAACCAGTTCTTTTTTTGATGAATCTTCCATGGTCGTGCTGGCTCCTGCAGCTGCCATTCCAGATGATTATGAGATATTGGATGATTTCAATGATTTTTCTTTGCGTTAAAATGTTTTAGAGTTAAATACATGATGCGTAGCACTTTAACGTATAGTCACTGTCGTGTTGCATAAACACAGCACTCGCGAAATAGACACAAAAATTTCGAATCACGGACACACGCGATGAAGTTTATAATTTTTTAACGATTTTTAATAATCCCTTGCGCAGTGGAAGCGTGCTGGGCCCATAACCTGTTAAGGATATGGAGAAAGAATGAAACAAATAGATTGAATGAATATTATAACGTTTATTATGTACGTCTATAATGGGCAAGGGCACAGGTATAACTGACTGACCCAAGAGCAGATAACAACGATGAAACCATAAACAAGGACAGATATATTATACAAACGAAGATAGACTGACACTAAATATAGGCTTATTCTTAACATTAAAAAAAATCAGTAGTAGGATTTGGGGGTCCGTGCGAGCATTCTAACCTTTTGGAAATTGATTGGTATATTTTTAGGGAATTTTTAAAAATATTTTCAGAAATAAAGCCGAACGCATTCTTGTAATTTTGTGCTATTATATAATATTTTTAATTTGGGGGTCCGTACGAGCATTCTAACCTTTTCGAAATTGGTTGGCATATTTTTAGGGAATTTTTAAAAATATTTTTAGAAATAAAGCCGAACGCATTCTTGAGATTTGGTGCTAATATATAATATTTTTAATTAGAGCTGGGTTTTGGTGGGCCGTGCGAGCATTCTTACCTTTTGGAAATTAATTGGTATATTTTAGGGAATTTTTAAAAATATTTTCAGAACAAAAGCCGAACGCATTCTTGTGATTTGGGGCTGATATACAATATTTTTTATTAAGGGTGGGTTTTGGGGGTCCGCGTGTTCTAACCTTTTGGAAAATGCTTGGTATATTTTTAGGGAATTTTTAAAAATACTCTGAGAAAGAAATTCGCATGCCTTTTGGCAGTTTTGGACACTTATATGCTACACTGAAAAAAATTAGGCTGACAAATTCAACTACCTTTGGGTAGTTAAGTGAAAAGTAGTAAAAACAACTACTTTTTTAGTTAGTCTAACCCGGTTTGCGTAGTTAATTTAACTATTTTTATGTAGTTGATAAATAGTAGTTGATTCTACTAATATATGTAGTTAAATTTTAACAACAGGTAAGTTGTAGAATTGACTACAGTGCGGTAGTAAGAACAACTAAGATAATAGTTTACTCAACATTTCATAAGTAGTAAATTTAACAATTTTATAGTAATAAATAGAAAGTAGTAAAAGGGACTACTTTTGTAAGTAACGTAACACTTTCTTAACTAGTAAATTTTACTACTTTAATATAGTTCACACCAAATTGTTGAATTAAAGAATTTATACGGTTGAATTTGAAACAACACGTGAGTAGTAGAGGGAACTAATATTTTTATTAGTCAAACCTTTTTCGTGTAATAGACTTTACAACTTTTATGTGGTTATAGTAGTTGATTTGACTACAACATTAGAGTAATAAAAATAAATGAATAATATTGCTGAAGCCTATCGAACCACTCTAAGTAGCAAAATCTACTACACAATGCAGTAGTTTTGGTGAGAAAATAATAGATAATTTTAACTTTTTGAACTTAAGTTTTACTACATTGAGTAGTAGATTGTACTACTTAAAGTAATTAGAAAGGATTGAACAGCATTTTTAAATAAAGCAAAGTTCAGAAATAAGAGTTTAAAGAAGATAAAAAGAACTAGTAAAAGTAGTAAATACTACTACATTACATTGTAAAATGAACTACAGTTGTCGGTTGATCTATGTCAAGAATGTCATCAGGTTTCATGCAGACCATCGTAGCGTGCGAGCGTGGTTAGGTGGTTAGGTTATCGGTTTGCGAATGTTAGGGTCGTGCGTTCAATCCCCGGCGTTTGAGGATTTTTCTCCATTATGTACATAAGTGTTGAAAATTATAAAGTATAAGTGACCAATAGGAATGCTAGAGGAGATGAAAAAATGAATTTCAGTAATAATAATAATAATTAATAAATAATAATAAATAATTCTACTACTTTTAAGTAGTTGCTGACAAAAATAAAAAGATGTTAATTTTTACTTTATAAAACAGATCATTAACTACTTTTAATAGTTAATTCTACAACAGAAATGTCGTTAAAGCCTATCGAATTACTTTAGGTAGTAAAATCTACTACTTAAAGTAGTAGATTTAAAAACAAAATAATAGTTAATTCTACAACAAAAATGTCGTTAAAGCCTATCGAATCACTTTAAGTAGTAAAATCTACTACTTCAAGTAGTAGATTTAAAAACAAAATAATAGTTAATTCTACAACAAAAATGTCGTTAAAGCCTATCGAATTACTTTAAGTAGTAAAATCTACTACCAAAATCTTAGTTGTTATAATTACTTTAAAGTTAGTCAAATAAACTACTAAATCACATTCAACCAACTACATTCTTAGTTGTCTTAACTGCTTTTATGATAGTTAGTACAACTATTTGAATTCAGTTGAGGACCTATTGAATTACGTAGAGTACACTGAGAAAAAAGGCGTAGTGAGTCTTACTAAACAGAAATAGTTAAAAAGGAATGGTTGGGCTAACTGAATAACCGCTTCCTGCAACTATAAGAATAGTCAAATTTACTATTCCGACTAGTTAGAGAATCTACGCTGCTTAGTGAACGTTAGAAAAGTTTGTCTTACTACGCAGATAGTTTGACATATTAAATAGCATAGTATTTTGGAAGCATAGTACCACCAACTACTACTTTTAGTAAATCTTACATATATTACTAGGTTACAGTGACTTAGCCCAACTAGTAATTGAATTTACATCTCAATGAAGGGTTAATATTGACATTTTAATTAATAGTTTATTATTAGCATATTAAATATAAATAAATAAAGTATATGAAATATTGATGTTTGATTTTATCAATAGTTTTATAATATTGATATAATATTATTTATAGATTGATAAATTTTAATTAATCAATTTTAATTATTAATTAATTAATTGTAATTATTATTCGTTTATTTTAATCTTATTTGGCGTCAAATAAACCCTTTTGTAAATAAGCGTATATATTTAAATATTTGCAGTATATCTATAACTTTAATTAAAATGTATTATAATCGGTTATAACTTATAGGTGAATTTTAATTATAACTTTATATAACAAACTTATATTTACTATAGTACTGATTTTAAAAAATTATCCTTTAATTAAAATAAGTTTTTTCAAAACATTACTTTTAACAAATATTTTTGTACTTAAAAAGGCATATAGCATTTTGTAGTATGAATCAGAAAACATCTTGTTGCCGTGCGGTGAACAAAGACATAGGACCCTTGGCAAAGTATTTTGACCCACGACTTCGTCATTTTTTTTACATGTGTTTTTTTGTTTCGTGCATTTTCGGTTATTTACGGAAAGTGAAAGGACATTTTTCCTGTCAACATTTCTTCATATTTTCCTTATTCAGCCCTTAGAATTCTTTCGCTTAACATTATATTTCAAACTTCAGTGGTAGATATTGCGTAGATTCAAGTCTTATTTTTCACAGTGAATAGTTGCAAAGTATATTTAACCCTTTGCGGCATGCATAACATTATGACATTAATTTAAAAATCACAAATGCTTATGAGGGTTTTCAGGGTCGCTGATTACGAATCTGAAGTCCGTTTTCCAAGATTCAAGATGGCGGATCCAATATGGCGGACGAATTTTTTTAGAATTGATCAAAATCGCTTAAAAATAGTTACTCGGGGGTTTTCGGGGTCGCTGATCACGAATCTGAAGTCCGTTTTCCAAAATTCAAAATGGCGGATCCAATATGGCGGATGAATATTTTTAGAATTGATCGAAATCGCTTGAAAATAGTTACTCGGGGGTTTTCGGGGTCGCTGATCACGAATCTGAAGTCCGTTTTCCAAAATTCAAAATGGCGGATCCAATATGGAGGATGAATATTTTTAGAATTGATCGAAATCGATTGAAAATAGTTACTCGGGGGTTTTTGCGGTCGCTGATCACGAATCTGAAGTCCGTTTTCCAAAATTCAAAATGGCGGATCCAATATGGCTGACAAAATTTTTTAGAATTGATCGAAATCGCTTGAAAATCGTTACTCGGGGGTTTTCGGGGTCGCTGATTACGAATCTGAAATAACTTTTAATAAATAAACGTTAATTTATTAAATAATTGTACCGTCGGCATTTGCGTTACCCGATGTACACAGCGGGGAGGTTGCACGATCGGGTTTTGTATATCGTTTAGCCCTGAAAAGGGCAGTTTGGTAAATACTGTTCAAAACTTTATAATAATCAAATTGAGCTGTTTATTTCCTAATAAAATTAACTAATTAATTAAAATCAGCGGATTTTAATTGCTATTATAATGTTTTGATGTGTCTTGCTTTGAACAATAATTGAATTTTATTTGCAGCAGTGGTAAGCAGCGAAGCAATTCGCTTTAAGCAAAATTTATTTGCTTTAGTCCAGTTAGTATTTTAGTGTCTTTGAACTCTCAACAGTGTATTGTTTATTGTTTGTTATAATCAACGTTAATATGCGTTCAGTCAAATATTGCTGATTTATTACTTGTCTTTTTTGCGATTGTCATTTGTTTTGTCAATTTATGAATAGTGTTTTGTTTATTGTGTGTTACCATCAACGTAGGTATGCGTTCAGTAACATAATGTTGAATTAGAACTTGTCTTTTTTGCGCTTCTCATTTGTTTTGTCAAACTCTGAATAATGTTTTGTTTATTGTTTGTTATCATCAACGTAGGTATGCATGACACATCAAAACTTTATAATAGCAATTAAAATCAGCTGATTTTAATTAATTAGTTAATTTTATTAGGAAATAAACAGCTCAATTTGATTATTATAAAGTTTTGAACAGTATTTACCAAACTGCCCTTTTCAGAGCTAAACGATGTACAAAACCCGATCGTGCAACCTCCCCGCGGTGTACATCGGGTAACGCAAATGCCGACGGTACAATTATTTAATAAATTAACGTTTATTTATTAAAAGTAATTTCAGAATCGTAATCAGCGACCCCGAAAACCCCCGAGTAACGATTTTCAAGCGATTTCGATCAATTCTAAAAAATTTTGTCAGCCATATTGGATCCGCCATTTTGAATTTTGGAAAACGGACTTCAGATTCGTGATCAGCGACCCTGAAAACCTCCGAGTAACTATTTTCAAGCGATTTCGATCAATTATAAAAAAATTCGTCCGCCATATTGGATCCGCCATTCTGAATTTTGGGAAACGGACTTTAGATTCGTAATCAGCGACCTAAAAAACCCCAGAGTGAAGACTTTCAATCAATTTCGGTTAAATTAAAAAAAATTTTTTTTTTGTTTTTTAATTTATTTATTTATAGTTGTTTTTAATTTCACGTAACCTCATTTACTATCAATTTTTCGACATTTAACAATATTTTGATTATTAATAAACAAAGATTTTTTTATTTTACTTGAAAAAGAGTGTATATAAACAGATATTTTCAGAATATAAAAGGTGGTAATCTGGGTTACCACTATGCCGCAAAGGGTTAAGCTTTAATAAATTTATAATATTACCAGTGTTTTAATGTGAAAGTGTAAATTCAACTAATAATTAATTACTATTAAGTATTTTATTAGTTAAACATTACTATATTTGAATCATTGACTGTGAGATGTTTCCAATCAAGTTAGTTATTTCTAATTAGTTCAAATTTGGAGAGAAATATTATTCAAAGTGTAGTGTCTATTTATTTCTGCTAAAGAAGAAAAGTTTTTCTACAGACTATGTTTTTATTTGTAAAGCAATTAAAAGTGTGTGTATTATGAATTTTGTGAAAATGGTTTAAATTAAATTTAAATAATGGATTGCTAAATTATTCTTCTTCAAAATACGTGATTTAATATGTTGAAAACAACATTATATATATATGTATGTACAAAATAAATTATATTATTATTAATATAAATATGTTTTTATTATTTACACAATGTACCATGTTTTATTTCACTTGCTATGGCGAATACTACATAAGTAGTATCTTTAACTATATTATTTGGAAGCATTAAACTAAAAACTCAGTAGCTCGAACTACGTTAATTAGTAATACTAAGTAAGCAGCGTAGTGTTTTTAATTAAGAATCGTGGTCAAATTGACCGAGCAAAATAGTATGTTTTATTGCACCTTTCAGTAAGACTCACCTCGATATTTAGTGAGAGTTACAAAAAGGCGTAGTGTTTTTTACTACCCATCGTAGTAAAACTAAAATAATGGCGTTGTATGTTTTACTACGCCAGTTAGTTAGGCTCACAAAACCCACTGTCACTAGACGGAGCACTACGCTGCTTAGTGCTCCCATATTTTACTACGCCAAATAGTAAGTCTAACTATTTATTCAGTTAGCCTAACTATTCTTTTTTCTCTGTGTAGTTAAAAAGTAGTCAAATCTACTAGTTTTTTTTCAGTGTATTTTTATCAGTTTTCAATTAGGGGTGGTTTTTAGGGGTTCGACCGCCGGTTCTTAACTATGGGAAATTGTTTGGTATATTTTTTGAGAATTTTCGGCGTTGATTTTGGAATGAATTTCGAACGCCTAATAGTGATATGTTGTATTTCATAATTACGTAGGGCGTTGTCGGCAGTGGTGGGACAGCGGGTATAGCGAGACACTGCGATATTTCAAACAGCTGAGTTGACAGTGTTGCTTTTTTTGGTGTAAAAGTAAAGTTTTATTCTGTTGAAGCTTTTTTATATGATACACACTTTCTGGATGTAAAATCTGTCACTATAATGCTGTCAATAGTTTTAAGCAAGTATTAAAATTTTATTCTTCGTAAGAAAAAGTGTTTATAAAATTAAACTTTTCAAAATTTGATGAACGGAAAATATTTTAAGTTATTAGTATGTAAGATTCCTTCAAAATTCCTAGAACATTATGTATAATAGTGCGATAGACACAATTGTAGATCGTTATTACTGTAAATCACTGTTTCGGCAATGGCGGGACACTTATTGTCGGCAGTGTCCGGACACTGCTTGTTTACATCTAATAAAATAGTACATTTCTAAATGACTTCCGTATTATTTTTTTTAAGTTTTTTTCGGCAATATTTTTCATAACAATAACCTAATCTTAAAGTTGAGAATGTATTTTCAAATAATCTGTAATAATAAAAATAATAATCTTAACTCTTTTCTTAGATGGTAAAAAACGTAAACAATTTAAAAGGGACACAAAGGAACCCAAATGCTTTGAAACTGAAAGCCGTAAAAGACATTGTAATTGAAAAATTTGCGATTTAAAGTAATGTCCCGCCACTACCGACGCTTTTTAATGTCGGTAGTCGCGGGACATTATTGTACTTCGGTTACAGCTATTTATTTTTTAAGACATATGTTATCTATATTATGTAAATTTGCAAAAGATAGTTATTTGGAAAGAAGTTGTTTTTTACCCCCAATATTAAAATTTCGATAATTTTTTGATTGATATTTGTTGTATTTACTACTCTGAACAAGATTATTGCAGAAAAGTTTAGAAATAAAAAAAACTTTAGGGTCTTTAAAAAAATTTGTTAGTCTGCCATCTTGAATTTTTAATTTTTTAGTATGTTCATGAAAAAAGTACAAATTTATTATTGTCAAAGAAAAATACTTTAAGATATTAATTTTCATAATTTTAGAGCAAAATTAAAAAAATTAGATAGTACACCATCTTGAATTTTTTAGCATTTTGATGAAAAAAGTACAAATTTATTATTTTCTGAGAATTAGTAAATTTTTTTCACTGAATATCGATAAAACAAATAAATCGGTTAAATAACTAAAAATTTGAGAAGTTCTACTGAAGTGAATGTTTACTTACATCTAGAGATATTTTACGTATTAAACAAAAGTTAAGTATTTATTTTTATATAAATGAAGAGAACAATTTTAAATATCTATTAATTCGACATTTTAAATCAGAAATTTTTAACTTTTAAAAAAATTAATTTATTTATTGTTGCCATGATAAAAATAAAAAAAATTAGTTAGTCCGCCATCTTGAATTTTTAATTGTTTAGTATTTTAATAAAAAAAGTACAAATTTATTATTGGCAAGAAAAAATACTTTAAGATATTAATTTTCATAATTTTAGAGCAAAAATAAAAAAATTAGTTAGTCCGCCATCTTGAATTTTTAATTTTTTAGTATTTTGATAAAAAAAGTACAAATTTATTATTGGCAAGAAAAAAAACTTAAAAATATTAATATTCTCAATTTTAGAGCGAAATAAAAAAATTGGTTAGTCTGCCATCTTGAATTTTTAATTGTTTAGTACACGGAAAAAAAAGTACGTGAATCCTTCCTTGAAAGTGCTTGACTTTTGGATAGGACACAAAATTTAAGGCTGTATCATGTACTTTTTATTAAAAAATATAGAAAAGTCCTAGAGTTATTCTAGTACTAGTATGGGCAACAGTGTTTTTTAAATTTTAACGAAAAGTCATTTGTTAAGTTTTATAAAGTACACTGAGAGAAGTCCGGGAACTAATACGTCCCGTGCGAGCCTTGAGTTGTACTTTTGAATGTTTTTATGTGAACCCTCGAATCGGGATGTCTCAAGCCCCGATGCGAAACGTGGAACGTCCTGAAGCGAGATTACGCAGAACTTTCAGTGTTTGCCACCAGTTGTTTTCTCACATGCGAGAACAATGTTTGACTGGATCGGGGAGTCTCAGCACCCGATTCGGAACAACTCAAACACGACAAGCAGAGTAGCTCATAGCGACGTCTAGCGGGAACTATTACGTATCGGTCTTCTCTCAGTGTACGTGAAAGATTAGTTGACTGCGCTTGAAAATTCTGTGGAGCATGCGCAGTGTGCGTTGAGCGTTTCTACCCAAGGTAAATGCCAGCTGATCGTCTGTTTCCATTTGTAGTGTTAATATATATTTGTCTTCAAGAATTGACTTTCAAAAAAATATTTTTTATTTTGTGTTTCTCACAAAACAGAATGTTATGTAAGTATCAGTTTTCAGTGAAATAGCATGTCTCAGAAGTCGTGAAAAATTTCACCATGTGGTATATAAGAACAATTCGAAACGTGCTTTTAAGTGTTAAGTGTGTGTTTATATTTAAGTTATACGCGAATATATGTGTGTGTTATAGGTTAGTTCATAAGTGTTGAGGAACGTCGAAAAGTGATACAATAATTATTCTTTGTTTGTGTGAATAATTATCCAAATATGTGAATGAATGAGTGAATTTCAGAAAAACTGTGTGAACAAGTGGAAATTATTTTTTTTATTTTACAATTTTTTTGAAAGTCAATGAAATTCTCAAGCAAGGTACTAGAAATTTTCATTGACTGCTTTTGAATAACTCTCATGCAAAAGTACTAGACTGTTTTTAGTATTTTGTGTCGTATCCAAAAGTCAAGTACCGAGTCAATGAAAATTTCACGTACTTTTTTTCCGTGTATTTTGATAAAAAAAGTACAAATTTATTATTGGCAAGAAAAAATACTTTAAGATTTTAATTTTCATAATTTTAGAGCAAAAATAAAAAAATTAGTTAGTCCGCCATCTTGAATTTTTAATTGTTTAGTATTTTGATAAAAAAAGTACAAATTTATTATTGTCAAGAAAAATAACTTAAAAATATTAATATTCATAACTTTAGAGCGAAATAAAAGAATTAGTTAGTCCGCCATCATGAATAAATAACTTTTAATTTTTTTATAAAAAAATAAACAAATTCATTGTGATCGAGTAATTTTTAAAGAATATTGACTTTTTAAATTTGTAATTATGTGAAATTTTTTTTGCTTAAAAATTATCTTATTTATCATTGTTCAACTGAATAATTATCTGTTATTTAATTGTTTCAAATGCAATTTACTTTTAATTATTTTATTATTTATAATAAATGTCATGTCATGAATTATTCATAAATAATATTATCACACTTACCTTTTGAATGTAATATTAAAAACTTAAATTAAACACTTTACAGAATAATACAAATTTGTATTTTAGAATTCTTTCATTCCGCCATCTACTGGAGGAAAGAACGTCGAAATTTGTTTTATGGTAACACTTTCATTTTATCGACCGAGCTCTTATGGTAAATGTGCACCACGTATTATCTACAAAGCAAATTACTCATTCTTCGTATGACACCCAAAAGCAAACTTTTTACTTTTTTCATTTATTTTTATTATAATTACTAAGTTAATTAGATATTTTTCGTTTTAAATGTGTTCTATATATCAATGGCTGTTAATTTTATACACTTTTAGGTATGAACAAAGTGCAATTACACGAGTATTTTACAAATCACCGTGACAGTGTAAAATATCACCGGAGATGACTTCAACTTTAAATATTATTTTCACATTAATAATGAATATTTATTAATAAAGTGCTAATACAAATTTCTTCAATAAATTGTCCTCTTTCAATTTTTCTATTTTACTTTGTTTTTTTTTTAATGTTTTACAGTTTTTATTTACTTTTCACCGTAAAATCACCGATACAGTGATTTTACGGTGATCTCAATCCGCAAGGGAAGCTTTGGGGAATTTACACTGACTTGTAAGTAATAAAAATAACTAATACAGTCAGTTATTTTTAATATGTTTTATGATTAATAAACTTTTATTTATTTTAAATTTGCAGATTTCAGCATCTTGAAGAATTCAAAATGGTATGGTTGAGATGCAGTTTTTCTAAATCGTCTTTTCTAATTTTTGATTTCCTAAAACACTTTTCTAATGAAGGTGAATTTCTGAAAATAATTTTTCAAACTAAGGTAATTTTTTAATATCTTTTTTCTAATAAAGGTCATTTTCTGAAAATTTCTTCTTATAATAAAGGTGATTTAAAAAGAAATTTCTAACAATATTTAATTTTTATAATGATAAAAAAATTTATGAAAATTTTGTAATTCTTTCAAAAACGTAATTGAGATTTCGTCCAAAAAATGTGATAAAAAATAGAAATTATGCAAATTTTAACAAGAAATTTTTAAATAATCACGTTAAAAATCGTTATTAACAAATAAAAATTATGGGAATAATTTTCCTAAAGATATTTCAAATTTTCTAAATTTAGCAAAGAAGAAAAAACTATTTGTCAATGTTTTTGTGTTCCACAAACATAGTTAATGGATTTTTTTATACGTTTCTATTTGTATTCTGTATCATTTTTGATTGAAAAAATATTTTACATCGTAAAAATAATAAATTATAGAAATAACAAACGGAGTTTGGTATTGTATTTGCAAATTTGTATTCGTTTAAGAAGAACATCTGCAGAGTACCTTTATACCTTAGTTAAAAAGATATTACAAAAGAAATACAATAAATTGTCTCCAATTTTGAAACCTTACTAACAACAATTTGGGTGCCGCTGACTTCTGGTTCACTTTTTTTTAAAAAAATTGCAGGTTTTTAAAAATAAAATAACGTAAAAATTTTTGTTATAAAAATAAAATATGTGAATTGGAATATATAGTTTTAATATTATTATAATTATAATAATCATATATTCTGACATAGCTAATTCAGGGAAAAGTCTGGAATTTCTATTAAGTTCTGAAAAAATTTAATTTTTAGAATTCATAGAAAAATTCGGAATATTTGTGACGTTTTAGTTTGACTCATAAACGTAATAAAATCCTTATCACATAATTTAATTACGTTCAAAATTTATAGAAAAATCTCGACGAAAAACCAATTATTATCTTTATAAATAGAAAAATTCTTCTTAAAAATTTCAATTATTTTCAAAAAATTTCCTCATTTCAATCATTTTTAATATCTACTATTGTAATAAAATTACCCATAAGAAAACAATTATTTAAGAACAATTTTAATAAAATTGTACGCAAACATTTAATTATTTTTATAAATAATAAAAATTTCACAGGTATTCAAATATTTACAAATTTTTTGTTTCTTCTTAATAATTTCACTTATTTCCAGAAATAATAAAACTCATAGTTGTCTTTCAATTATTTTTAATAAAATTTTAATCCAATTCCTTGAAAAATGTAACTATTCCTAAAAATGTTATTCAAAATCGTAAAAAAATGAAATTATTTAAAAATTTGTTAACAAGATTCTTTATAAAAATTAAATTTTAAGAAACATTCAATTATTAAATAAATTATTTACTTTTGTATTTAAATAATTGAATTCTAATAGAATTTTCTAATAAATATCGATTTAAAAATGAATTTAAGTTTAAATTTTGTATAATAATACAATATGAAAATAATTTTTAAAAAGTTAGAGTAACAATGTTCTTATAATATAAAATAATGATTTTAACACTCGATCCTCTTTAATTATTATCTTTACGTTTTATAACAATATTTTTAAAGTTGATTAATTTTAAAAAGATTTGAATTTGAAATTTTGATAAATCCTAATTCCTACTGTAAAATAATAATAATTAAATATTTAAAATGTTTAAAAATAAAATTATTGTTTTCAAATAATTTTGCAATTAAAGATATTCGTAAATAAATTTAACAGAACATTTTTTTCTATAAAATTTTTCCTTTATTTTCTAAAAATTCAAAAATTTTCAGTTTTATTTTCAATTGAATTTTCTAATTGCTAAATATAATTTATTAACTAGAGAAAATTATAGAGTATGCTTCTATAATTTGGGTACCATTTTATACAATCTACAGAGTAAGAATTGAACGTGTTCAGAGTAGATTTTTTCGATTTATAGCACGTCAACTTCGTATACCTTTTGACAGACACAGCCATGATTATAGTAACTTACGTGTTCTTTTGCAGATACCTTTGATAACATCCAGATTTCTATTTAATAATATGACCTTTTTATACAAGATTTTAAATGGTAAAATTGATTGCACTTTATTATTGTCATTGATTAAATTGTCAGTTCCTATTCGAGGAACCAGAAATTTTACGTTATTTTTTGAATCTTTTCACAGAACTAATTATGGATATCATTCGATGTTTAATAGACTTAGTAGAGAGGCTAATGAACTTCCTAATTGCATCGACTTTTTTGATAGTAATTTTACTAGATTCACCGCATTATTACGTAAAAGTATACTAAAACCATTGTAGTAGGGTCGACTTAGTTAATATAAATTAGATAAGTTACTTGTATGTTACAAGATTATGTAACTTTTAGTTTTATGAATACTTATGTATGAAAGGGCATGACCCGTTTATAATAAATGAAATGAAATGAAATAAAATTTTATTCCTTTATTTAAGAAAAATTTTGAATTGTATTAAAACAATTGAAATTGAAAAATATAATTGATGAAAATTATTTCCTTATGAAAATAGATAATTTTCTACAAAAATATTAAGAAACAGGAATATCTAATGTTTTTCTTCTAAAAAAAATAAGTTTATAATTTATTATTTTATTATAAATCATGAAAAAATACCTGCATATGTTCCATTTTTTCAAACAATACTTTAAAAATGCATACACAGAAACTAACTTCAAACTGCGGACAGAATAAATGAAAGAATACAGATATTAATATAGTTAATAATAATAATATTTTAGTACGACTCATATTATAGTTTTTGACGTTTAAAATAAGATAGTTTCTTATAATTTTTTACTTCAGACATAAATTGAATTTTATAATAGTCATATTGGTTATCATCATTTCTAATTCTTTTTAAAAAACAATCGTTATAAATGCTTTTGACTATATTGCTAGTTTAATTAAGGTTAACCTTAATTTACTTATAATTTAATGCTCAAACATACAAATCAACTGTTTCACAATTTTTTGCGATAGTGAAATATCAGTGAAACCACTGATATTTAATCTTCATTTCTATGTACAAAATTTATTACAAATTCACATTAAAAATAATTAAATAATTTACTATGCTGAGAGACATAAATTTGTTCCTTATAAATTATATAATTAATAGATAATCATTTCTGAATTGTTACAGAAGTACATTTCCAAAATAATTTACACTTTAGTGTTTCTAGAGTATGCATATACATTATATTTCATGTCGTGTACTCTTTCTGACAATCTAGGCTGCTCCATACATATTTATTGTCGTATCCAAATTAAACTTAGTATAAATATATAATATTATTTCGGAAAACAAATTTTTTATTTCATTAATGACATCATTATGTATTATATGTACTAAAATAGTCTTGCTGCAATAAACAATAATCATTTGAATAATTTTTTTGTAATCTATACGTAATTTTGTGGACGAATTGATAGACGTTTTGTGATGCTCCATAAAGTAAATAAATTTTAATTTCTATTGTAACTTGAACTTAGTTTTTAAGATATGACAGGTTGTTGTTGACATTTGGTTACATAACCTATGCATTAAAACTTTAGGACTCAACGCACAACTGCTTTAAGGCCTTTCTTCAATAGACACACAATGGAGATAGACCTTCAGGCGGTGTTCACATGCTTGCGTTCGAACGCTGCGTTTTGCCTTGAGTAGTGAGGGTGGAGTCCCATGGCAGCGTTTTGCGTTGCGTTTTGTAACTACGCCATTAGTGCAAATATAGCCAACATATATCTCCATCTCTCTCATGCTGCATCTACATGGCAAAGGTAACGCAAGACGCAACGCGAAACGCACAAAAATACCATGCATTTCTAGCGCGTTTTGCGTTGCGTCTCGCGTTATCTTTACCATGTAGATACAACAACACACTCATGGCCTAGTTACAAAACGCAACGCAATACGCTGCCATGGGCCTCCAGCCTGAGGGTGCAATCCCATTACAGCAGAATACGTCGACCGAAAACAGAAAATCATGAGTGCGAAAGAGATAGATAGATATTGTTGTTCTTTTCACTCTCATGATTTTCTGCTTTCGGTCGACGTATTCTGCATACATGGGATCGCACCCTGAGAGTGCGATCCCATGTGAGCAGCAGAATACATCGACCGAAGGCAGAAAATCATAAGAGTGAAAAGAACAACAATATCTACCTATCTCTTTTGCACTCAAGATTTTCTACTGTCGGTCGACACATTCTGATCACATAAGATCGCACCCTAAGGGAGCATTTACACCTTCGGTAAAATTTTTCAAAACGGAAAATTTTTCATTGGAGTAAGAGAGACAGACTGTGTTTCTGATTCTCTTACTCCAATGCAAATTTTCCTTTCTGAGCAATTTTTATAGAAGGTGTAAACCCTCCATGAGTGTTAAGCAGGTGATAAGGCCTAAGCAGAATAAGTTCGCGAACACAAAGCATGAGTTAGAAAAGGACAGAGATATATTTGTGTCCTTGTCTATCTCATGCGTCTCGTTCGCGAACGACTTTCGCGAACCTATTGTGCGTTGGACTTTAAGGTACGGTCTCACCTCGGCTGCCTGACTGCAGGTCGTCATGGCAATACATAAGAGTAAGAGAGTCAAACAATTCAAATTGTGTTTTCTCTCTCTTACTCTAGTTGCGGCTACCTGCGCAGGCAGCCAAGTTGTGGCCGTGCCATAAGTAGGAGAAAAATATACGTGTATCTCTCTCTCCCTTATTATTCAATGCCGTAGCGTTCAAACACAAGCATGCAGCGCCTCATTTTTGCAAACGACTTTCGCGAAGCGATTGTGTATTGACCTTTACAAGACAAAACGCAAAAGAGAAAGAGGTAGCCATGTAGTTACCGTCTCGTGTCCCACCCTGAAGAAAGTGACTAGAAGTGCATATTTAGTGTAAACAATTGAACAACAACGCTTGTGGATTCTGCTTGCTGTTTATATTATCTTTAAAAAAGGATTGTAAAGAAAAAATATTCCATGTAGATATTAAAATTTTAATAAGAAAAACAACACTACGAATTTAGCGAAAGATGCAGACTAATATTGACTCGAAGGGGGTAAAAAGAGGACGTTGCGAACAGTGTAACGAATGTCCAGAGTTTGAATGGCGACAAGATTCAAAGAGCTCCCGATGCGGTTATTGTGATTGTGTCCCAATTAGTCATAAGAGACATTCAGAATCTCTTAAGGAAGAAATTAACAATACTCATGATTTATCGGACAATTCTTTCATTGATCAAGGAATACACAATGAAAGTAGCGAAGAAAAAAACCTAGATGAAACTATTGAAGAAAATTCGGGATCAAACGTGCCTGAATCAGAAAATAATAGCGGAGACGAAGAAATTTTAGAAATAAATGAAACGGTAATAAAGAATAATTTATTGAAAAATTGTAGTTTTGACTGTAAAGAAGACTTTCGTAAACAACATTGTTACAATAGTTCCTACAATGAATTGTATAATAATTAGGACTGTTTTATTTGTTTTTTTATTTCAGACTGACATAAGTGTTTTCATGAGGATCGAATTACCAAAGGAAACGCAGGAATTAATAGATAAAAAGGAAAAACTAACAGAAAGTCAAAAATCATTAAAAGTACGACTAATTTCGAAAAATATGATCGATGCAGGTTTCGATAATCCATGCGTTATCGAGGAAATGTCTATCCTGTTGACAGACAAATATCCGCAATATTTTGAATGTGCATATTGTGCGAAACATGTAAGTTTCTTCGTTTAAAAATTTGATAACCGTGGTAATATTTGTAACGCGATCTAAAAAAGAAACCTTAGAAGCAAATCACTTTAAGGTTATGTTACTGCTAGTTTTTTTACTGAAGGTTTCTTTTTACTTATTACAAATTTAAATCAGTGTTTATTAAATATTTTAGTCAAAATGAAAACTTAAACATCAACGATTTATATTGGCACTTGATTCTTTTTTGGTTTTTTTATTTAAAAAATTGCAAACATAATTTATAATAGCTTGCTTCGATGGTTCCTTTCTTCAAATCGCGTCACAATTTCTAAGAAGCTTACAAAAAAATGCCTTAAACTAATTAAATATTTTTCCTGAATTATAATAATAATTTTTATTACACTCTTATAAAGTGTAGAATCAAATTATATTACACGATAAATTTTTCATACTTTTAATGTTGCTCGTTGAAGAATTTAAAGTCCTATTCTTTTCTATTTTATTCCTCTACACCAAAACTTAAAGATTTAATATTCCGTTTTTCGATCTCGATGAGAATAGCGAGAATTTTAGATATTTATTTTTAAACATTTCTTTAATTAGCAAACTTTTAACTTTAGTTGCCATTAAATCCCTTTGTTTATATATACAATTTTAAAATTTATCAAATATTTTTCTATGACGTCTTTTTTACATTAAATAGGATCAGACACATGCGCGAATGAAAAACTGTTTTAAATATTTGAGAACAAAGGATAAAAAGAGTTCACGTTGTAAAGGAACTTCATCGAGTAAAGTTGAACCAAAAAAACCTAGCATGAAGAAGGAATTGCAATCGACCAGAAAGTCCAGAATGATAGCCATTAGTAAAGTGAATGCCTCAGAAATTTTAGATAGGTATCCCGCACTCCGAAGAAAGGATATTGTAAAATTATTTGTTTAAAGAACAACCTGTTGATCTGTTCTGCTATATTTTAATTTCTTAAATTTCATAAATCTCTGTCTATAGTCTTCTCATAATCTCCTTTTAAATGCAAACAATTATACTCTAAAATAAGTGATTATCGCAAAATTTTTTGTGTAATTTGTAATGCGGTTTTAGAATAATTTATAATTAGGCATGGATTTATACTTAATCCACTTTACTATAAAAATTTATTTTTTATAGTACAATATAGGTTACATATGAAGCCATCCCTGTTTACTATTGAAGAAGGATAAAAATGCTAATTTTTCTTTGAATTTCTATAATTACAGCTTCTTGAAGAATTTTGCCAGCTGATAAATTTAACTGCTAATGATTTGAAGCAGAATTGGATTGAGATATTCCCCAAAGTAATAACTGCTTTGCAAATTTCTGGAAAAAATCTTTCTTTTGATGGTCAGACCATGGCTGTATTATATCATCTGCCTAAATTATTCACAAAGGCAAAAGAAGGCGGAAAAATTCTTAACTGTTTTCCGGTAGGTATAAGTGGCGATTAAATAAATTAGTTATATTTTACTTTTGAAATTCTTTAACATCGACTTAATAATAAATGTATTTTAATAATTTTTGTTGCATAGAGTGGAACGCCAATCGCGAATACTATTCCGGGTGTTGATGAGGCTCCAAAATTGATAGCTATAGCAAACAGGCCATTAAATATGATGCACACAATGTGCTACATAGATGGCACACCAATTTTTGAAGCACACGGCTATGAAGCCATACTTCTATTGCTAGCCGTCTATTGGATATTTCAAGTCCAATTTCCGGCAAACGCTAAACAGCAGTTTGCATTTATTTCAATATCCATTTTAAGCGATGTGGCGGTAAAAGACATTGATGCAAACATCTTAAAAAAGATAACATTAACAAATGTTTTAAAAAGTTGCGACTTACTGCCAGCTTCCTCAACTTAAAGTTAAATTTATTTTTAAAAACTTAAGTCATAAATGTAAATACAATTTACTAATGTGATAATTTCTTAAGGTATAGTTTATTGCAAATTTGTTGTTTATTTCTTTGGTCATAATAATTTATAAAAAAATTTATAAATCTCAAAAATAAGTTTTAAAACTTCTTTCCTTTACTTTAATGTTTTGAATTGATAAAACGGGAATCTAGGGACTATTACATTTCTATAGAAATGAAGTTCTAAAGAACTATAGTTCTTTTTAGACTTCGTCTTGTTTGAAATTCAACTGAATTTAATGTATATCAAATTCAAAAAAGGAAAAATAAGAATTATGTCAAACAACGTTTTGGTAAATTAGAAATTCGTTTAATTGAAATTTCGATTAATATTTGTTTTATTTATTAAACGTTTTGTTATATTATATTTTAGATTAAAATTTATTTAAAAAGATTTAAAATTAGGGAAAACAGAAATTTGAGTGAATTTAATTTAGAATCAAGAACTCCCTACTGAAAAAGAACGACTGTAAATACGAGCGTAAATATGACTGTGAATACGACCCTAAATACGGGCCTTAGAAGGGTAGTGTAATTGAAACAGCAAATACAGCCGTATTTATGCCCGTATTTAGGGTCGTATTTACGGTCATATGTGAATACCATTTTTTTAAAAAAAAATATATATACCTCTACAGCACCGAAACTTTCCTAACAATTTATTGAATATTTACTTGTAATATTCGGCATATTTAACTGAAATGTTTAGTGAAAATTGTTCTTTACACAACTTTCAATAAACATTGCAATTACATATTCCGAACATTGCAAGTAAATATTTAATAAATTTTTAGGAAAGTTTCGGTGCTGTGGGTATATATATATATATATATATATATATATATATATATATATATATATGTATATTATATATATTACTTATTACTAAATATAATAATCAATAATTCATTCATTCTGTTTGTCCACATCTGAAGTTTGACTTTTGAAAAAAAAGAAAACAAAACCATACGGTTTTGTTTTCTTTCTTTAGAAAATATTGTTTGACAAATAGAAAATATGCAGGTATTTTTCATGATTTATAATAAAATAATATTTGAAATTGGAAAATTAAAAAATTTTTTAAAAGTTATGATTAACAAATAAATTTTGTTTTTTATACGCTTTTTATAAGAAACTTCGTTTGACTGATCTAAATTATACAAATTTGTATGCTTTTTATTTATAAAAAATATTAGAAAATTGTTAAGGTAAAGGTACCAATTATGGGACAATTTACAATTTTGTCCCTATTATGAGACAGTATTACAAAAAATAAAATAAATGCAATTAAAATTGGTCATAAGAAATTTCTACTTATTTCAAAAAATTTTACACGTTAAAAGAATAATTATTTGTGTATAGCATTTAATTTAATAAGAAATGTTTATTTGCATTTTAGCTTTTAAAAGGTAAGCTAAGTTTTTCGTCAGACTACCGTCCCACATTAGGTGCACTTATTATTTGCTATCCCTATTATAAGACACACAGGAAATATACAGCAAACATAACCTCAAATATTTTCAGTTTTTTCGCATTAATTTTCTACCAGAAAAATTAGTTTTATAATTATTTTTCAAACCAGAATTTGTTTATTGTATTTTATTCTTTATAATTAATATTCAAATTATTAGGATAAGTCAATAGAATTCTAATTACTTATTGAATTAAATAAATGTCTCATAATAGGAACATTCATTATGGGTCACCCGTACATACATAAATCATAGTCCCATAATTAGTGCAGTGCAGAGTTTCATAATTTAATTAATATTATTTTTATTTCATGAAAAATAACCATTTTAGGGAATAAATATTATTCATAACATATCAATCTTTCAATCTATACCCTAATTATTCATATTAACACTCCTAATTCCAAGAAATTTATCATAGAAATTTAGTTTAGCTTAAACAGCGTCCCATAATTGGGACTTTTACCTTAATTGTTAAGAATTATGATTAAGAAATATAAGGTAAAGGTCCCAATTATGGGACAATTTACAATTTCGTCCCTATTATAAGACAGTATTACAAAAAATAAAATAAGTGCAATTAAAATTGGTCATACGAAATTTCTACTTATTTCAAAAAATTTTACACGTTATAAGAAAAATTATTTGTGTATAGCATTTAATTTAATAAGAAATGTTTAATTGCATTTAAGCTTTTAAATTAAGGTAAGCCAGGTTTGTTCGTCAGACTGCCGTCTCACATTAGGTACACTTCCCACACAGCACATGATATTTCCTGAACAGTTCACTGAAAGATTGAAATATTTCAGTGCAAGGTTCTTGAAATATTGCTGCAAATTGAAAATGTCCGCCTATATGAAATATTGACGCGAAAGTTTAGAAAATATTTTGGAAATTTCCAACTTTAATTATGCGCACTGGTCGAACTCAGTTTCTATGGTCTGTAGAGCTCCGCAGTAGTTTTTGGCTTACTATATCCTATGGGTTTTAAAATATTTCAGAAAATTCCTATTGGTTTCAGAGGTTTAACAAATTTCTTAATTTTATGAAATATTTTCAGAATATTGCAGAATCGTCATGTGTAATATTGCAGGAATATTTCAATGAAATATTTTCTAAACTTTCACATCAATATTTCACGTAGGCGGACATTTTCAATTTGCAGCAATATTTCAAGAACCTTGCACTAAAAATATTTCAATCTTTCAGTGAAATATTCAGGAAATATTTAGGAAATATCATGTGCTGTGTGGGTTATTATTTGCATGTCCCTATTATTAGACACACAGGAAATATACAGCAAACATAACCTCAAATATTTTCAGTATTTTCGCATTAATTTTCTACCAGAAAAATTAGTTTTATAATTATTTATTAAACCAGAATTTGTTTATTGTATTTTATTCTTTATAATTAATATTCAAATTATTGAGATAAGTCAATAGAATTCTAATTACTTATTGAATTAAATAAATGTCTCATAATAGGTACATTCATTTTGGGACACCCGTACATACAAGAAATCATCGTCCCATAATTAGTGCAGTGCAGAGTTTCAAAATTTAATTAGTAATTAATTAGTTGAATTTTTTAGTAATGCTTAATTAAAATTTTTTTTTCTCGAGTTCCAGTTGACGGATTTTGAAATTAAAATATGGGTTTTTTTCGTCTTGGATTGTACTATTTGAATATATTTTTTGTTTTTAAATTTTTTTATTTTTTATAATTTTTTATATAATTTGTTTATAAAATGTTAATAAACAAATATGTTCTTCACGTCCTAACAAAAAAATTAAAATTTTATTCTATTCCTTAAATGTCTCCGAGTGTAAAACCGTTTCGAGAAAAAAAAACCTCAATTAGAAAAATGTTATTAAATAAAAACTGCAGCTTTCTAGAGCTTTATATGATGACGTTAAACTCGCCCCGCGCACATTGGAATTTTTTACAATTTACTGTTTAAAATTGTCTGGAACCTACAAATTTTATCGGATTTTCATGGATTTCGTCTTAAATTGAAGGGAATAAAATTTCTAAGAGATTCCTCTAAACCAATTTTTGAATTTTAAATTGTTTATATTTTTTTTGTTATTCAAAGTTAATAATTTACAATATTTTTAGAAAAAATCATGTTAATTTTTTTATTTTTTCGTTGCAGATGATTGGAATCAATTTAAATTAGTCTAGCATGACCACCAGACAAATAATAATGTATAATACAATTTATTTAAATTGTTGCAAACAATGTTAATTAACAAATAGATAACTATTGTACTTTTTTATAAAAAATTTTTTTTTTTGCAGACAAATTTATGTTTATTTAAGTAATCTATTTCGATTTTGGTAAAATTTATTTTGAATTTAACAATTACCATTGTTATTAACAATTACATGAACAATAATCTAGTTATCAATAATCAAGTAGAGCCATTTATTTGTTTAAAAAGTAAATAATTTGTGCTAATAAATTTTTAAAGTTTTTGAAAGAATGTACATATTATATAAACATTTTATGTTTAAAAAATGCATAAAATGTTTACAAATGTCAAAGAAACTTGATTATTGTTCATGTAATTGTTCATAACAATAGTAATTGTTAAATTCAAAATAATTTTTACCAAAATCGACATATATTACTTAAATAAACAAAAATTTGTGTGAAAAAAAAATTTTGTATAAAAAAAATTTCTATTTGTTAATTAGTCTGAATTGGCATCTTTCTGCACCCAATCGACGATATATTGATAAATGTAACTAATTTGAAGAAGAATTTGAACTATTAAAATTTTGAAAAAATCTAAGTTTTTTAAAGTTTCTAATTACATTCATTAAAAATTGAAAGTTTATGAAATTTCAAATTAAAGCCTTTTGAAGTTCATCTATTTTTGAAAATTGTAAACTCAATTCTTTTAAATGGCAATTAATATTGAAATATTTAAATAAAATTATTCAATAAATAATTTATAAATAACAATAATTGTATGATTGTTTTTTAAGAATGAAGTTATTTAAAAAGAAATATTACTGTCGGAAATAGAAAAATTTGAAAGTTTTGTATTAAAATTCTCGGTGATTTCATAGCAAAAAAGAAACCATTTTTGATTTTTTAGGTCAAAAAATTGAGAGTTTCCGGGCAGCGATTTTTTTTGAAATTGTGTAGGATGATTAGGAGACTCACTAGGAGTCATTTCCAAAAATAAAATCCTTGGTCAATTCATAACTCTAATTTTTACATTTATGTTGTTGTCAAGTTGGTCTAGTTTGCATACATATTGTTGATATTTTAAGTTTGTAAAAAAATGTAATTTTTTATGATTTTGAGTTTTGATATTTGCTTTCTGTTGTGTTTGTGACTTTTCTTTTGATATCTGTTATATTAGTTAAATCTTCTATTTAAAAAAATATTTTTTTTTGTTGATAAACGTTGTGGACTTCAACGTCGTTAAAAATTCAGAATTTTCTTAGGAATTCATATGTGTGAGTAATTAACGTATTGTTGGAAGGGGTATAAATATTATACCCCTTTCATTATCAATTTTTCAAACTTGGAAGGGGTTGTAAAAAAAATTTTTTTTCAAAAATTTTTAAAAAAAAAAACCCTTAAAATCGTCTTAAAATGGATTTTTAAGTGAAAATTAGTATATATATATATATATATATATATATATATATATATATATATATATATATATATAATATATATAATATATATTTAATATATATATATATATATATATAATATATATATATATATATATATATATATATATATATATATATATATATATATATATATATATATATATATATATATATATATATAATTATATATATATTATATATTATATATATATATATAATATATATTTTTTTTTAGTATTCATATATTGCTGAAAACGTTGAACGAAAAATTTTTGGTGGACGAAGGAAGCATTTTAATATAATATAAGATATTAACATTCTGTTGTAACTATCCAATCAGGATTAACTTGGTATGCACCACCCTATTGAAAAAACAGGTGTAAATACACCTATAAAACACATGTGTTTATACGTATACATACGAATTTGAAAATAAATTCAGATGTGTAATTAATTACACGTGTTTTTTCAATAGCGAAAATTCCTTGAATAATTCCCGAATTTTGTAGATACAGTTGCGGTGAACTGTGAACTTTTCAACAAATACATAAAAATTTACTATGAGAAAGTAATAAAAAATCAGCTGAATCTGTTCTATAAATATTACGATATTATATATCTATCCCTATTATATTAAAACAGAAAGTTCTAAGGGACCCCTATAGAATATTTAAGGTAACTCCAGGTTAAAATATAGGTCAATTTTAAGAGCAGTTTTGACCTACACATCAAAACTTTACGATAAACTCCATCTGATCTTCTCTGCTCTAAAAATTTCGGTCAATTTTAAGGAGTTATACAACTCAGCAAAAATTTTTTTTTTAATTTTTCTTGTTTGATTAAATGATGCATAAACTATCCAAGAATAATATGTAAATACCTTTTTGTGAGGAAAAATTCAAAAAACTTCATTTAACATAATAATTTTAAACTTAAAACGTATTATAGTTTGTTGATAATTCTTAAGGGTACAAATCAGTTTAATTATATAATGTAAAATATATATCATAAGTATAAAGCAGCAGTTGTATGGTGCTTGGATAGCAAAGAAAAAGTGAAAAAATTATTAAATCGCTATTTTAAATATGTCATATGGTAAATGCGTAGGGGAGAGTGGGGCAAACCGGACCCCCTAACGGTTTTTTGACTCTTGTGACTAAACGAATCAACCGATTTCATTTTTCGATGGCTTGTTTGAAAGATCATTTAATTGCGCAACTTTTTCCCAGAGACACCTATACTTTATCTTTTATTGTTTAGTTGCTGTGTTAACTTTAAAAAACTTTGCAAACGGTCCGGTTTGCCCCACCCCCTGGGGTAAACCGGACCGTTTGGTTTTTTATTTACAATATTGCATTTACATAATCTACAATAATAGAAAACATAAAGAATCATGTAAACAATGGTTGTAGTAATGAAAATAATAATACGGGATTGAATTTTAATTAAATAAATATTTTTTTAATAAAAAAATAAAAATGTTTGTCATTATCAGAGAAACAATATTAAAGGGTCCAATTCTCATTGGAAGACAATTATTTTTCATTGTAAGTAAATATTTTTATGAAAGAAACATTTTATTTAAAAATAATTTTTATGAAACTTTAATTCAATGGAAATATCCTATGGCCGGTTTGCCCCACCGAAAACGGTCCGGTTTGCCCCACAGGCCCATTTTGAGAATAAATGTTTGTCAAAAAGAAACGCTTTGCAAATTCATCAAAGTTTTTGGTGGCAAATATTCCTGAGGTATGTACCTTCAAAACCTAAGACCTAATATTTGGAAACATTACACGATTTCCTCAGAATTTCCTTAAGAAAAAATTCGTAAAAGAGTAGAAAAAAACTAAAAAAAAAACTTTTGCTCCCTTCGTTGCACAAACGCAAGCTAAAACTGTCAGATTGAAAAAATAAGGTATACTAAACATGGTTGTTTTAAATTTGTAAACAACACTTTTTCCAATTTCGCCATTTCGTAAATATTGAGGGGGGTCCGGTTTACCCACCGGTCCGGTTTTCCCCACTCTCCCCTACTGAAATTTTAAACTCGATTTTCTCAAAACTACATTTTTCAAAACTGCGTACACTGTAACTCTCTCAATTTTGACGGATTCATTCGAAATTTTAACTATAACTTTTCAGATAAATTATCTAGGGGAGTACCCACGCTTTTAAAGATTCATAAATAATCAGGATTATTATAAACAATTTAAAGTCGATTTTTAGTTAAAAAATGAAAAAAAATATTAAAACTTATGTCAATTTGTGAATTTTTCATAAAAATATATAATCGTGGGTACTTAGGTACCTAGCAAAAGTAATGTAGATTAACGACAAATTTTGTTTTTTGCTTTTGGTGGTGTTCGGAGAATGTTATGTTGTACTCAGAGTTGCTTTTCGAAAAAAATTCATTTTCTGTTTATCATCAGTCAAGGCCCTATTTTGTTTCAAAAGTTATAAATGAAAATTTGTTTCTGTACCTTAAAATGTGTATACTAATAAAGCCTCAAAATTTCATTTTGATTCATAGAATATTTTCTAAGAAATAAATACCCGAAAAACGTTCATTTTTCAGTGCGCCTGGGTAGTATAATCCCTTAAGGGCAGTTTTGACCTACAGTTCAAAAAGAAACCTACAGGTCATGAAGAGGCCCAAAACCGGCCGTTGCATTATATCGAAACTACAGCGCTCTTAGCGCGAACATCGAAAGCTCCCTAATCATATATGTGCACTGAGAAAAGAAAAGCACAGAATCTGAATTCGACATAGTTCAGCATCAGTACCCCAGGTTGAACGCAGTAGCAGTGCCACTATTGGACAGATTCTGTACTCTGAAGCACAGATGCTGTACTTAAAAAAATTTTGAAGTACAGATTCTACGCTTTAAGTGGCAGTATCTGTCTTTTATGCGAAGGACAGATTCTGTCTCTTATTTTGTATAGCCGGTGTGCGGCAGAATTCAGATTCTGTGCTTTTCTTCTCTCAGTGTGGACGTCCACATAAAAAGGGCCCATATTGTTGGTTCTAGTTTTCGAGGTAATCGTAATTTAGTAATTTTGGAGCAAAATCTTATATTAATTTATTTTTTATTATCAATCTACAAGTTTTGACAAGTCGAATCATGCAGTTTTGATTAATTTATCGATAATTTAACTGTTTGATTTTATTGATTCTTTAGAAAAATGAAAAGGGCTCATTTTGTCGGTCATTTGCAAAAGTAATCCGTATTTTAAAAATGGAGGTGTAGAAAAATTTATAACCTCTTGATTTTTCATCTTTAAGTTGCCCTGGACTGTAAACAATTCTTATCTGAATAACTTCATAGAAGAACCAGAGATATTGATGTTAGAGTCTTTTTTTCGTAATTGTCGAAATGAAAATTTGGATGTTAAGTTAATTTTTTCATAATAGAGACTTTCCAAATTTTTTAAATAAGTTTAATATCTATTCTTTTTCTTCAATTGACACAATAAAATTGTACCTAATCATTAATCTTGTAAAAAAATGGTTTTTCAATAGAAAAACTGTCCTTTTTAGAAAAGGGCCCATATTGTCGGTTTTTCGTATTTTCAAAATTAAGAGGGGGGGATGGTTTTGAAAATTTAAAACCTGTTAGTTTTTTTATCTTCAAGGTGCCCTGAACTGGAAACAATTCTTATCTGAATAACTTCCAAGAAGAACCAGAGATACAACAATTAGTTTGTATCCCAATCTTTAATTTCGTTTTTCTCGAAATGAGGTTTTTGGCGTCCTAAACTTTGAAATTCCGTAACTCAGCGAATTTTCAACCAAAAAAGTTCTAAGACCACTCAAAATTTTCCAAACTTTTTCAGGAATACGCTCATATAGATGGGTCAAATCATACCTAACAAATCAAAGTTGTCCCTCAGTTCTCTGATTTTGGTAAAAATTTGAGAAATTGTAGGGGAATACATGCGAATAAAAATTCCAAAAAAGATTTTCAAAAATTTTAAAAATTTGTGGTTGTTCAGGGTTTTCAAAATTTTTTTTTGAAATTTTGAAAACGCAATATCTCAGAGACATATGGATAGATTTTAATGATTTTTTTAGGAATTACTTATTATTTACAAACAATTAAAATGAAAAAATTTGCAAAAAAATTTTTTTTTGTTTTAAATAAAAAATTAAAAAAATATTGTTTAAACAAATTTTTTGTTTATAAGCGTATCTTTAATTTTTTTCTAATAGCGATATTTTGATTCCTTAGGATTTCACGAGTATTTTGACATAAAGAAATCGATGGAGACTCTTAAATTTTCGGAGATATTGTATTTTTTGTCTTTGCGCGCAGGGCCAAAAAGCGCACTGAAGCAAAGGCTCTGTATACAAGGTAACGGTCAAAATTACCTAATACTCGCGTAAATTTTAATCGAATTGAATTCTTTCTTTTTTAAATCAATAAGTAACATTTTATTGATAAGTAAATAATAAATAAATAATATATAAATAATAAATAAGTAATAAATAAAAAATAAAACTCGTAAATTTCAACCGAATTGAATTCTTTCTTTTTTAAATCAATTAGTAATATTATGTGAACAAAAGTAAATAAATAATAAATATTTATAAATAAATAATAAGTTATTAAAAAATAAACAAATAATTTGTCTGCGTAAAATAAAATAAAAAAAATTAATGTAAATTAAAAAACAATAACAAAATTAAGAAATATCTCAAATAAGTTTATAGTAGATTATTTGACTACTTTTTAACTACTTTGATTTGTTCAACAAGTCCTACATTAAATTAAACAACTTGTATTAATTAAGGAAGATTTCGATTATATCAGCAATTAGTGACATCTATTAGACGTCAATTGAACTCTTTGGTTTAGAGTCAGGTGTTAATTAAATTCAAAAATATAATTATTTACCGACAACCATATCGGAATAATTATCTTAACAATAACACCTGACTCTAAACCAAAGAGTACAATTAAAGTCTAATAGATGTCACTAATTGCTGATATAGTCGAAATCTTCCTTAGTTAAAATTCTTAATCAGCAAATAATTTCCTACTTAAACTTGTATTAATCATCAAAAAGTAGTTAAAATAAATCAGATAAATAGAAAAATAAAAAAGTCATATATGATGGAAAAGTAACATTTTATTCGTTTACCTAAAGCGAAGACCCAGTTCGCGAATCGAGTAATTCTTTATATGAAGAGCGCGCATGCGCAGACTCGACTCGGATAACTTCGTTCAGTCTCTTAACGCGACTGTGTGTCCGGAAGAGTGGATGTGTCAAAGAGGGGGTTCTAAGAGTCTCATTTTTAAATCAGCATTCGTTCGAGCACCCTCCATGTTTGTAGCAAGTGATAATTGTAGAACTAGGTCTTTTTAATAGTCTTTTTCATAGTTAAAAAGGAATTATAAACTTAAACCTAAGGAAAAAATTAAAAAGAAACGCAAAAAAACTTATTTACATTTACTTAAACCTAAAAAAAACAGAAAACACAAATCAAACAAACAAACAAACCTTAAACCACAAAAATGACACTATAAACATGCAGTAAAACCTGAAACTATTAAAAAGACCTAGTTCTACAATTATCACTTGCTACAAACATGGAAAGTGCTCTTTGACAAATACACTCTTCCGGACGCGCAGTCGCGTTACGAGACTAAACGAAGTTATCCAAGTCGAGTCTACGCATGCGCGCTCTTCATATAAAGAATTACTCGATTCGCGAACTAGGTCTTCGCTTTATGTAAACGAATAAAATGTTACTTTTCCATCATATATTACTTTTTTATTTTTCTACTTATCTGATTTATTTTAACTACTTTTTGATGATTAATACAAGTTGTTTAATTTAATGTAGGACTTGTTGAACAAATCAGAGTAGTTAAAAAGTAGTCAAATAATCTACTATGAACTTATTTGAAATATTTCTTAATTTTGTTATTGTTTTTTAATTTACATTAATTTGTTTATTTTATTTTACGCAGACAAATTATTTGTTTATTTTTTAATAACTTATTATTTATTTATAAATATTTATTATTTATTTACTTTTGTTCACAGAATATTACTAATTGATTTAAAAAAGGGAGAATTCAATTCGGTTGAAATTTACGAGTTTTATTTTTTATTTATTACTTATTTATTATTTATATATTATTTATTTATCAATAAAATGTTACTTATTGATTTAAAAAAGAAAGAATTTAATTCGATTGAAATTTACGCGAGTATTAGGTAATTTTGACCGTTACCTTGTATAGAAGTAGTTTACACGGAAGCCTTAAATATAAGCCTCCGCGAGCATAAACGGATATGCCTCCACGAGCATATACTCGCGTCTGCGCAAAGTGTTTGCCTGCAGCTGTGTTGTGAAAGAGTTTGCCTTGACCACGTGTTCGCGCAGACGCAAATATATGCTCGTGGAGGTATATTCGTTTATGCGCGCGGAAGCTTATATTTAAGGCTTACGGTGTAAACTCCCTCATACAGAGCCTTTGCTTCAGTGCGCTTTTTGGCCCTGCGCGCAAAGACAAAAAATACAATATCTCCGAAAATTTAAGAGTCTCCATCGATTTCTTTATGTCAAAATACTCGTGAAATTCTGAGGAATCAAAATATCGCTATTAGAAAAAAATTAAAGATACGCTTATAAACAAAAAATTTGTTTAAACAATATTTTTTTAATTTTTTATTTAAAACAAAAAAAATTTTTTTTGCAAATTTTTTTTATTTTAATTGTTTGTAAATAATAAGTAATTCCTAAAAAAATCATTAAAATCTATCCATATGTCTCTGAGATATTGCGTTTTAAAAATTTAAAAAAAAAATTTTGAAAACCCTGAACAACCACAAATTTTCAAAATTTTCGAAAATCTTTTTTGGAATTTTTATTCGCATGTATTCCCCTACAATTACTCAAATTGTTACCATAATCAGAGAACTGAGGGACAACTTTGATTTGTTAGGTATGATTTGACCCAGATAACTTCAATAGTGCCAAAATGGGCCCTTTTCATGTGGACGTTCACATATGGTAATAGATCAACAGAGTCGAGTTGATCAATAAACATGAAATCGAAAGATTAAAGAGGACAGAATTCATCGTATTCCCCAATACGGTTTTCACACAAAAACTTATTGGGGAAAATCACCGCCAATTCTATTCGCTTACATCCAATTCTGCCTTTTTTACTGTGATTATGTTCAAGATTCTTTCAGAAATTGTATGACGTATCCAAGACATGATAAATTGTTCTTGACTTTTCTGTGAACTTTTTATTCTATGTAATATTTGGTAAAATGAAGATTTATTTCTCGTGTTAATTGGGGATAAAAATTTCTACAATTGGAACTACCAACTTTAAGAAACTAAAACATTATGACAAGTCGAGTCTATTTTGTTGAAAGATCCAAAGATCAGTGAACTACTAATCCTTTCATTCTTCTCTATATAAATGTTTTTTTAAATTAGAATTAGTTAAAAGTAACTAATTTAAAGGTAAAAAATAAGTCATTGATTTAAATATGCCTATAATAATTGACTACAATATATTATTTTACTGTATTGATATATTAATTTCTTTTCACTTATTTGCAGGTCTTTGAAAAAGTTTTTAAAGAAGTGCGCTAAATCTGAACATTAAAAACAATTGTATGTGACATCGTGTGTGAAAAGATTGTGAGTACTTTATATATATACAATTATTTTCAATCTTTCTAAATCTCAATAAGTGAAATTTCACTTATTCCATGTTTCAAAACTCTTCCACGTAGAATAAGTGAGTATTCACACATGAAATAAATGAATTAAATACACTTATAAAATAAGAACTTTGAGGATGGTTTAAAATAAAAGATAAACTTTGGAGTATATAAAATTATTTTTACAGTTTATTAAATTTTCTTAACTACAGGTTTACTTCCGAAGGTTCGCCACAGACTGACTCTATTTTAGTGTGCTGTCAATGCCAAGGGCACTTATGTTAGCTTTAGAAATGACGTATATTTTGTATAAATTCGAATTTAAATTTCTTATAGTTCGGTCATTCTGATTTCAATTTTTTTTATTTCAGTTTTGCGAACCGGTCGCAAATATTAAAAATAAATAAATCAAACAATAATTACAATTAAAAAATTCCGGATAAGATTCATAAATTAGTTCTACCATTTCTGAATGCCATGGTTTCATGTTAGATGATTCCCACTCTCTAAATCTGAATAAGTGAAATTTTCACTTTTTTAATGTGTGTACCTTTTTCTCACTTATTAATAAGTAGAGTCTACTTATAAATAAGTGAAAATTCACTTTTTTATGTGTGAATTTGTTTTCACTTATCAATAAGTGAAATCCGCAATTATGTGTATGTGAAATATTTAGTTAAAAAGAAATCCACCTGCCCATTACTCTCTAAATCTGAATTAGTAGTTTTCTACTAATGAAATAGTGCGGATTCGTTTACCAATTGAATTAATAACTGTTTTTACTAATTTTTAGTAGTTTTTTTTACTAATTATTAGTAGAAAATTTACTAATTTGAAATAGTAAAAAATACGTTTTACTAATTGAATTAGTAATTTTCTACTAGCAATTAGTTAAAAACTACTAAAAATTAGTAAAAAATGTTACTAATTCAAATTGGTAAACGAATCCGCACTAATTCAGATTTAGAGAGTACATTTCAATTATTTATACTTTTAAACGTTTAGAAGCAATATTTTTATCATTTCAGTTAATATGTTAAATTTTTTTTATTTTATTCAATTATAAAAATTGTCATTTAAAATTTAATAGAATTTAAAAGAAATATTCAGTTAAATATTATATTAACAGTAACATATTAAGCGGCATTGTGGTGTTTCTCGTTGATTATCAAAGTTAAGCGACATTGTGTGCGGTTAATATTAGAATGGGTGACCGTTTGGGGATTTAGCTTAAAAAATGTGAAAAATTTATGTTTATAAGTTTCAGATTGATAATGAGAAGAGAAGAGAGTGTTAAATAGTTTATAGTAAATACATATTTTTTTTATATAATATTAATCCAGATTATTTATTTACATTCATTAAGAAATATATTTTAACTTATTTAATAAGTTAATATAATTCACTTCTTAATGTGTGAGTATATTCACTTATTTCATAATTGAATATTCACTTATTCATAAGTGCGTATGTACTTATTTTATAAGTGAATATAATTCACTTATTTGATGTGTGAATATTTACTTATTCTACGTGGAAAAGTTTTGAAACATGGAATAAGTGAATATTCACATAAAATAAGTGAAATTTCACTTATTTAGATTTAGAGAGTGCAGATACCAATATGGTTTTTGTTTTACCTGAAAATTTTCTACATCCCTTAAAATATATCGATCATTACGCAGTTTTTTCATTATTTCATACGGGCCTTTATAAGGGGACCTCCATAAATCACGTGACTGGTTTTCGGGCAATTTCTGACCCCCCACCCCCTCTCATTGTCACGTGACTTCTAATTTTAATGAAAATTGTTAAAAAACGAAGGAAAATTTTTAAACAAAGTTTGAGAGACTGATAATTGCAAATTCTAAATATATATATATATATATATATATATATATATATATATATATATATATATATATATATATATATATATATATATCTATATATCTATATATATAAAATCAGACTTTTGTCTGTACATTGCTCAGAACTTTAAATTTCGCACATAATTATTCGTTTTAGGCATCAAGGATTCCAAATATACCAATAAAAAATTTCGTGTATGTATGTATGTATGTATGTATGTATGTATGTATGTATGTGTGTCGGTATGTCACAGAATTTTTGTTCGCGAATCACTTAAAAACTGCTGAACCATTTGAAACCAAATTTGGCAGAATGTTAGAACTTGGGCCAAGGAAGGTTTATAAATTTACAGATTTGAAAAATATTAATTAGAACGGAAGATATTCAACTTTTTCAAAAAATTCAAAAATAAAAAATTTTCAAATTTTACATTTTTTTAAAAAATGCTTTCAAACCTTCTATAATTAGGTATAACATGTTATTTAGTCACATTTTAGAATAGTTTTGCCAAAAATAATGTCCTATAACTAAGATGTAAATATAAATTTTTTTTTTAAAAATTCAAAAAATCGAAATTTTTCAAATTTTATATTTTTTAATAAATTGCTTTCAAACTCTCTATAATTGAGTATTACACGGAAAAGTTCTTGGGCGAGTCGCTGTACCTGTTGTGGTGGCGCTGAGTGACCAGTACCTATGGTAAAGTGACAGCCCCATTTTGGTAGCTCATTTCACCCACAGAGACTGCTGCTTTCCTACTGTGGGGCGTCAGAGCTCTCTTGTGGGGCATCAGAGCTCTCTTTAGAGAGAAAGCAGAAAACCTTTTCTGTGGGAGGCGAGTGAGAGACGTCTGCTCGCCCAAAAACTTTTCCGTGTACATGTTATTTAGTCAAATTTTAGCATAATTTTTAAAAAAGTACTGTCCTATAACTAAGACGTAAGTATAAAAATGATTTCAAAAAATCGCAAATTTCCAAATTTTATATTTTTTAATGGACTGCTTTTAAACTATCTATAATTAAGTATTACATGTTATTTAGTTACATTTTAGCATAATTTTGCAAAAAATAGTGTCCTATAACTAAGATTTAAGTATAAAAATGTTTTCAAAAAATTAAAAAAATCGCAAATTCACAAAGTTTACTTTTTTTAATGAATTGCTTTTAAACTCTGTATAATTGAGTATTACATGTTATTTAGTCACATTTTAGCATCATTTTGCACAAAAAAATCCTACGACTAAGTTGTAAGTATAAAAATATTTTCGATATCAAAAAATCGAAAAAATTATAATTGTTATTAATTACTATCAAGCTTAATTCAGAAGTATTTTTGGGGTCTCTGATTATGATTTTATCATCAAAATAATGCAATTCATAATTATTCATCCAATTCATCCAATGTTCTTTAATTGAAACTTAATTTCTAAAGATATTTTGAGCAATGTAAAGACAAAAGTTAAGCAGGGGGTCTATGTTTGTTTAAAAAAATTCCCGGCGTTGTCCAAATTTTACCCGGTTTATTTTTTTTAATTTACTTGATTTTAAGTTTTAGTCATAAATAAATCTGCAGATGGCTACAAAAATTGACTTATTTTATGAAAATACTCTTTTTTAAGTAAATATGTTATATACCAGTACCAGTCTTTGACGGGTTTTAGTTTACTACTAAAATACATTTCACAGAGTGTCTACCAATTGCGCGGGGAAACCGATAAATAGCCGGGAATTTAATTTGACCAGGAAAAACCGGGAATTTTCGGACCAAATTAAAAAATTTTTATTATATTAATTTGTTTTTAAAAACTGCTTTTTCCTTTAATTTTTATTGATGTAATATTTATGTAAACAGACCCGAGTCAAAATTTAAGCCCTACTTTCAGCCTAAACATATAGATTTTATTTAGGTTTTAGCAGTCGTAAGGTAGGATCTAATTGCGAAACAATTATTTCGAAATAGACTCTGGTGTAAATTTAGGATTAATTTTTAATACCTACATTAATTGTAGCACTACAAACGAATGTAATACAAGTTGACAAGTACTGTTCCTGAATAACAAATTTGATAGAAAACAGTCTGTCACTGATTAAAATAGTAACATTTTCCTAACGAAATAGTTAATGTTAACTTATTATTAGTTTTTCACAGTAAACTTTAATTTCCGGTAAACACCCTTTCAAATGTATAAGCAGAAACTAAAACCCGTCAAAGACGGGTCCGACAGCTAGTATATATATATATATGAGGCATTCCATTTCAAAACGACCCCCTTCGTAAACAATTGCAAATGTAAGACAATTTTTAAATGAATATTTCTACCATTCTGTAGAACCAAATTACTTTTTATATTAGTGATTTCGAAAGTAGAATTTCTGAACTTTCTGATAATAAAAAAATATATTTTTTTAATAATTTAATTTAAATAGAAAATTGAGTTTAAAAGTTAAACTTTGAAAAATCTCAAAACACGTTACCTCCGATTTTAATAAAATTCATATTAAACGAAAGCTTGAATATTCTTCTTTTTATTTATCAAACGATAATAATGGACATTTCAGTGGATTTTAAAAAAATAATTAAATTTTACAAACATTTCGAAGGTTATATTGAGAAAACCATTTATTAAGTATAGGGCGGCATTTGTTTTTCCCAATTTATGCATAATAACCATCTAAATGTCTGTAAAATTTAATTATTTTTTTAAAATCCACTGAAATGTCCATTATTATCGTTTGATAAATAAAAAGAAGAATATTCAAGCTTTCGTTTAATATGAATTTTATTAAAATCGGAGGTAACGTGTTTTGAGATTTTTCAAAGTTTAACTTTTAAACTCAATTTTCTATTTAAATTAAATTATTAAAAAAATATATTTTTTTATTATCAGAAAGTTCAGAAATTCTACTTTCGAAATCACTAATATAAAAAGTAATTTGGTTCTACAGAATGGAAGAAATATTCATTTAAAAATTGTCTTACATTGGCAATTGTTTACGAAGGGGGTCGTTTTGAAATGGAATGCCTCATATATATATATATGTTTGTACAACGCATAGTTTGGGACACCCGAATTTTTCAGCGTCTATGGCTTCGTAGAGTCTCCAGTAGTACCCCCATAAAGTTTTTTTTGATAGATATTTATAAATAAACAATTTAGAGGGAAAAAACCATAAGACCACATACTTTGAGGACATGAGTCACATAGCATACTTTAAGGACGTCCCTAAACTATGCTATAGATCTAGTAAAAAGTTTACGACGGTCTGGTCTTCAAACTATGCTTTAGACATTTACGCTGTTCATATATAGAAGGCATAGTTTGAAGACCAGACAATCGTAAACTTAATAGATCTATAGCATAGTTTGGGGACGTCCCTAAAATATGCAATGTGGCTCATGTTCTCGAAGTATGCCGTCTATTGGATTTTTCCCCAATGTACGGTGAGCAAAATTTGAATAGAGAAAAGTAATTTCTTTTTACAAAATTACAAAAGTCAAGTCGCAAAGTTACTTTATGTTTTACAACAAAGTACACAATTTGAAGACGAAACAAGTAAATTTTTTATTACATAACTGCAAAGGATAAGACCTCAAAATATATGTTGGGCACAAAAATCCTTCATATAATCGTAAAAAGTGATATATAAAACACAATATTTATATACATTGCGCATAATTTGAGTACAGAAAAAAAACATTTCATTTACAAAATTACAAAGGCCATGTCCACAAAGTATGCGTTAAACCGGAAGACCATAAAAAATAAAAATTATGTTACTTTATGTTTTGCAACAAAGTACATAATTTAATGACGAAACAAGTCAATTTTTCAATACATAACTACGAAGGATATGTTAAGCACAAAAGTCCTTCATATAATCGTAAAAAGTGATATATAAAACACAATATTTATATACATTGCGCATAATTTGAGTACAGAAAAATACTTTTCTTTTACAAAATTACAAAAGCAATGTCCACAAAGTATGCGTTAAACCGGAAGACCATAAAAAATGAAAATTATGTTACTTTAGGTTTTGCAACAAAGTACATAATTTGAAAACGAAACAATTAAATTTATCATTACATAACTACAAAGGATAAGACCTCAAAATATAAGTTAAGCACAAAAATCCTTCATATAATCGTAAATAGTGATATATAAAACACAATATTTATATACATTGCGCATAATTTGAGTACAAAAAAATACTTTTCTTTTACGAAATTACAAAAGCAATGTCCACAAAGTATGCGTTAAAACGGAAGACTATAAAAAATAAAAATTATGTTACTTTATGTTTTGCAACAAAGTACATAATTTGAGGACGAAACAAGTAAATTTTTCATTACGTAGCTACAAAGGATAAGACCTCAAAATATAAGTTAAGCACAAAAATCCTTCATATAATCGTAAAAAGTGATATATAAAACACAATATTTATATACATTGCGCATAATTTGAGTACAGAAAAATACTTTTGTGCAACACCTGTAAGAAAAGCATTACTTTGCATGCCTGTAAAGTAGGCGCAAAACAGTACTTTGCCGCACTAGTGCGGCAAAGTTCTTAAACTTTTGGGTTTTTTTGGTGATATACATAGGTATTTGTTTTCTATTTGTAGAATACCTGTTCTTTACAGTAATATACGCGTAGAAAACCACGTATATTACGTGCGGTAACACGTTCCAAACCCTGCTAAACAGTACGTATGTTGGCGTCAACTAGCGTTTCCAAACAGCTTTTTTATCAAAACCAAAAGGTGTTGCACAAAGTACTGTGTGCAACACGTACGAAAGAAGATTTTCCAACTTCGTGCAAATTGCTGTCCTCGCTTCGCTCGGGACAGCAAACTTTGCACTCGTCGGAAAACAGCTTCTTTCTGTACTTGTTGCACAATATACTATTCTTTTATAAAATTACAAAATCAATGTCCACAAAGTATGCGTTAAACCGGAAGACTATAAAAAATGAAAATTATGTTACTTTATGTTTTGCAACAAAGTACATAATTTAAGGACAAAACAAGTAAATTTTTTAATACATAACCACGAAGGATAAGACCTTAAAATATATGTTAAGCACAAAAATCCTTCAAATAATCGTAAAAAGTTATACAGTAGAACCCGGTTAATACGATCCCGTTTAATACGATTTCCCGCTTAAAACGCTCATTTATGGTGGTCCCTGCAATTAAAGACATACATTTTATTTCCCGCCTAATACGTTATCCCGCATGAGACGAATTCTTAGCGCGGTCCCTACAGAATCGTATTAACCGGGTTCTACTGTATATAAAACACAATATTTATATACATTGCGCATAATTTGAGTACAAAAAAATACTTTTCTTTTACAAAATTACAAAAGCAATGTCCACAAAGTATGCGTTAAACCGGAAGACTATAGAAAATAAAAATTGTGTTACTTTATGTTTTGCAACAAAGTACATAATTTGAAGACGAAACAAGTTTAGAGAAAAAAAATTTCATTTAAGACGTAAGCAGGTAGATACTCTCAAAAGCTCAAAATATCGCGTCCATGGACCCTCAGCTACAAAACCCTGAAGCGACCAATTTTTTTTCAAAATGGCGGACGCTAATATGGCGGTAAAACAAAAAAAATTGCTCACATGTAAAACATAGTGCTCCAACTTTTTCAAGTCACTGAAACCACCTGAAACTCTTAATTTGGGGGTTCTTGGGGTCGCTGTTTACGAATATGATGCTAGTTTTCAAAAATTTTAAATGACGGATCCAATATGGCGGATGTGTTTTGTAAAATTTAATTGGATTCACCTAAAACTCTACTCGGGGGTTCTTGGGGTCGCTAATTACGAATATGATGTCAGTTTTCGGTGTTCCAATTAACCTAAAACTTTTTTCTTGTAGGTTTTCAAGCTCGCTGATTACAAATATAATGTCAGTTTGAAAATCAGCGACCCCGAAAGCCTCCAAGTAAAAAGTTTCAGGTTAATAAGATTATTTATAAAAGTCATCCGCGATATTGGATCCGCTATCTGGAATTTTAAAAAACTGACATAAGATTTGTAATCAGTGACCCCAAAAACCCTCGAGTAACGAGTTTTGATCAAATTCGACATTTTAACCCTCCTTTAAAGCGCACACTTACAAATCCATTAACGACCAAATGTGCTGATTTTTAACTTCTATTTCAAGCTCTATTAGAAGAAGAAAATTATTAAAAATTCTGCAATCACATATCCATATGTGATTTTTAAACTAGAACTATCGAAATAGAAACATCAATAGATGTTTCTACTTCGATAGTTCTAGTTTAAAAATATGCTTCGCGTTTTAAAATTTTTTGTTTTTTAAATTCTAAATTGCGCCTGAAAATAATTTTTTTTTCAAAATTTAACACAGGATGGATAAAATTTTTAAAAGTTGTTGAATTCGCTTCAGAACTTGTTACTCTGGGGTTTTTGGGGTCGCTGATTACAAATCCTAAGTCAGATTTTCAAAATTTAAAATGGCGGATCCAATATTGCCGAAGACAAAATTAAAACTTCATCGTATTCGCTTAAAACTTTTTACTCAGGGGTTTTTGGGGTCTCTGATTACGAATCTAAAGTCAGATTTTCAAAATTTAAAATGGTGGATTCAATATGATGGACATAAAATCTAAAAATCGACAGAATTCGCTTAAAAATCGGTACTCGTGTGATTTTGGGGTCGAAGATTACGACTCTAAAGTCAGATTTTCAAAATTTAAAATTGCTGAACCAATGTAGTGTACACATTGAGATATAAATGATAAAATATAAATGGTTGATTCCATTTCAATTCAGACAGGCTATATGTACGTATGTCTAATTATCGTTTTTTTTGGAAATATAATATTTTTCACACAATTTTAGACGACACGTATTTTGCCGTTTTGCAAAAAAAATTATTTAACGAAGTTAGGCGCATTTTAATTTTTAAAACTGCGAAGTCTGATTTCAAGAAAATTACGGTAAAAAATATTAAAATTATTGTATCTTTCTTGTATCTGCCTATAATGTAAAGATTCTTTTTGTCCCTAGTTTCGGATTAAATGTTCTTTGAAATCCCACAGGTTTAATTAAAATTTAACAAAATGGCGGCTACTTTTCGAAAAAAATTAAAATCAAATTTTCTTATAAACCCCAGCATTTTTTTCCTCTCGATTTTTTATTACTTTTTGGAAGTCTAACGATTATTTTCCAACAGAATTTATCGGGGTCCCGCGAGTTAAACAGGAATAAAATTTTTTTTTCAAAAATGAGAATTCGAAGTTTTTTCGCTATCTTTACAATATACAACAAAATTTCAAAAAGAAAAAACGTTCGTCTTGTAAAATTAAGTAAATATTTATTACAACTGACATTTTCACTTTTCAGAAAATTTAAATTATTATTAACTGTCACACGCATTAACCCATTATAGCCTGCAACCACTGAAACTTTGTGTTTAATTTATTTAAAATATAATTCATAATAGAACTTAGAATTTATATGTTTTTGAGGTCGTTCATGACGAATCTTTAAACGAAGTTTTAAAATACAAAATGGCTAAAAATTTGTTCGATTCGCTTGAAAATTGTTACTTAGATGTTTTTGTTTTAGGATTATCAAAATACAAAATGTGCCTCTTGTTACGAATATATCATTAGATTTTCTAATTCAAACGTGGGGATCCAATATAGAGGAACAAATGTCTTCATTATTTGTTGAAATCGCTTAAAACTTGTTACTTGTCATTTAAACTATTCCTATTTAATGTCAGAATGTGTCGTTTACGAAGGAGTTTTCAGTGGTTTTGTAGTTTGATATATAATTAATTTTTGAAAATTCAATATATATTATTTGGATTATTGTGAATAGCACTTCTTAAAATTGATCGATCTGCATGCAACTTGATTCTCTAACATCTTATTTTTGAATTTAATTTTTGAGTGTTCGTATAGTCAATCTGATACCATTTTGTACTAAGAAAATTAGAATTACATTTGACAAAGGTACTTCTTTTATTTTAATATCAATCACTGCAAAAAGAGGTGTCTTATTTTGAGACGTTTTAAATTAAGACGTTTTTGGTGTCTGAGACACTGAAAACGTCTCAAAATAAGACACTTTTTTTTCCAGTGAATGTAAATAATATTGTGTTTGGTGAACATTCCAGGTAATTCCTAATAATAATCTAGTCAGCGGCTAGATTTGATTTTTAACCATTTTGTCTGACATACTGGATCCGCCATTTTGAATTTAAAAAATCTGATTATAGTTTCGTAATTAGAGACGCAAAAAACTCCTGAGTAACAAGTTTTAAACAAATCGAGTAAATCTCTTAAATGTTTGTTCGCCATATTGGATCCGACATTTTGAATTTTGAAAATCTGACTTCAGATTCGTAATCAGCGACTCCAAAAACCCCCGAGTAACAAGTTTCAAGTTAATTCAACAACTTTTAAAAATGTTATCCATCCTGTGTTAAATTTTGAAAAAAAAAATTTTTCAGGCGCCATTTTAAATTAAAAAATAAAAAATTTTAAAACGCGAAACATATTTTTAAAGAAGAACTATCGGCAACACGTTTTGTATACTTTAGGTGACCTAGAAAAATCAATATCACAACTAACATTGGATTTGAAAAAAATACTTTCAAAAATTTTGTATTTTTTTAGTATTTTGGAAAAAAGGGGTAAATGTCACTTTTTAGAGATTTTAAAAAAGCCATTCGAAAGAGCGACCCCAAAAACATATGGATACAAAATGTACCGTCCAATAGCGATACATGTTCAATTTTTAAGAATTTAAATGAGATATTAGAATAAAAAGCTAGAATATGGGTGTCGCACACCCAGGGCGCGCTTTAAGGGTTAAGTTTTTAAAAACTGACATCATATTTGTAATCAACGACCCCAAGAACTCCCGAGTATAGAGTTTTAGATGAATCCAATTAATTTTTACAAAACTCATTCTCCATATTAGATCCACTATTTTAAATTCTTGAAAACTAGCCTCATATTCGTAATCAGCGACCTCAAAAACCTCCGAGTAGCGAGTTTCAAGTAAATCCAATAAATTTTTACAAAAATTGTCCACCATATTGGATCCGCCATTTTGATTTTTTAAAAACTAGCATCATATTCGTAAACAGCGACCCCAAGAACCCCCAAGTTAAAAGTTTCAGGTGGTTTCAGTGACTTAAAAAAGTTGGAGCACTATGTTTCATATGTGAGCAATTTTTTTAGTTTTACCGCCATATTAGCGTCCGCCATTTTGAAAAAAAATTGGTCGCTTCAGGGTTTTGTAGCTGAGGGTCCATAGACGCGATATTTTGAGCTTTTGAGAGTATCTACCTACTTTTTCCGGTGAAAATACGAAATAAAAATTTTTTCTCGAAAAATCGTGTTTTTTTTGAAAAAAATTGTTTATAACTTTTTAACAATTTAGTATAAACAATTTTTAACAGCAAAATCTGAAAGAGGAGTAAATTTTACATTAAAAATGGTATGTGCTAATTTTTTTATATGCATTTTAGTTATTGGTGAAAGTAATAAAATTTTTAATTGCCTTAAACATGTTTAACCCTTAAACCGCACACTGCCGAATCCATCCTTAAACCGCACACTGGGTGTGCGACACCCGGGGACTTTTAAGTGTTTTTCTCCAAGCTGGAATAGGATATTATCTTTTAAAAAAATTATCTTATATAGCTCAGTACATCTATTTTGAAGGAAAATAGGTTTCATAATGATTTATTTAATTTTAATAATTAAAAAAGAGTTTTTTAAAACTACTGAAATTACCTTAAACCAAAAACTGGGTGTCAGACAGGCAGAAATTTTTCGCCGACAACTTCATAAAGTTATCAAATACACAAAGACACTTGGCAGACTAATGTCACTCACGAAACATAAATTTAAGTACAAAATGTACCGTCCAATATCAACACATGTTCAATTTTTACGAATTTAACCGAAATATTGGAGTAAAAAGCTAGAATATGGGTGTCGCACACCCAGGGTGCGGTTTAAGGGTTAAGGTCTCTATTTACAATAATACATTTCGGAACAATTAACTTTTTTTATCATCGCACAGTGGGGCAAAATGACAAAATTTGACAAAATTTTGACAAAAATTTGACAAAATTTGTTTCAAATTGACTTCTAGACCACAATTTAAAACCAAATTAAAAAAAAATTTCTCTAACGCAGAACTAAATTCTGAAGAGATCTTCAAGAGTCGATTTTTTAATTTTTATTTTATAAATTTTTAATGTTTATGCAAAGTGTAAAAAATTTTTTTTTTACATTTTTCGATTTCTTTTGCTCAAAAAAATTCTTGCATACTTAAAATTGTATACATTTAATGACTGGCGGTGTGTAAGTAGTAAAAAAAAAGTTTTTGCATTTAAAAATTGTTATAAACAATTTTTATAAACAATTACACTTTATAGGAAGTTATGTTTAAAAATAAATTTATTTAAAAAGAAATTTGCTTTACATTATTGTAATTAAACTTTCTTTTTGTTAATCTGATATTTTGAAATAATTTTTCTTAATTGTTTAAACAAGTTTTATAAACAATAGTACTGTAAGGACATTTTTGGGAAGAAATAAATCGAATTTTTTAATAATAATGTTTCATCTAAGCCGCCTAGAGATTATCTTTGTAAAAAACTCATTTTTCAACTAATGTTATCATTGTTATTAACAAATTATATAAACAGTTACATTTTTCGGGAAACTATGTCTAAAAAAAATTTTTTTAAATTAAATTTCCTTTAGATTATTGCAATTAAATTTTCTTTTTGTTATACTAATCTGTTGTAATAAATTTTCTTAATTATTTAAACAAATTTTATAAACAATTGTACTGTTCAGACATTTTTGGGAAAAAATAAATCGAATTTTTTAATAATAATGTTTCATCTAAGCCGCTCAGAGATTTTCTTTGTAAAAAAACCATTTTTCAATTATTGTTATCATTGTTATAAACAAATTATATAAACAATTACATTTTTCGGCAAGTTATGTTTGAAAAAAATTTTTTCCGACTTTCTCGTTAACCCTTTAACGCCCAAATGGACAAAATTTTGTCATGAAGTTTGAGGACTTATTTCGGTACTTAAAAATCAATAGAAAAATTCACAAATCATCATTTCTTATGTTTTCATATGCACTCTATCGAATGGCGTTAAAAGATAGTCAAAAATTTATAAACAAAAAAGTTATTAATGTTTTTTATAAAAAAAGTCCGATTTTTTTCCAATTTTTGTTTAATTTTCAATTTTTTCTACTATTAAATAGCGAAAAAATAATTCCAAATGTTACAAATAACGTGACATAGATATATAACCTAGAAGATAGGACTATAGAGAAAATTAAAAATTAAAATGGCGGCTCAAAAATGGAGTTTGAAGTTCAAATTTTTTTCAAAATTTGATTCGAAAGTACGAAATTGTTAAAAGTGTTTAGATCAGCTTAAAATTTGTTACTTGGCGGTTTTAGGGGTCGCTGATCACGAATCAGAAGTCCAATTTTCAAAATTCAAAATGGCGGATCTAATATGGCGGCTAATTTTTTTTAAAAACTAATTAAATTTGCTTGAAACTTGTTACTTGGCGGTTTTAGGGGTCGCTGATCACGAATCAGAAGTCCAATTTTCAAAATTCAAAATGGCGGATCTAATATGGCCGACACATTTTTTAAAAATTCATTAGATTAGCTTGAAATTTGTTACTCTGGGGTTTTAGGGGTCGATGATCACGAATATAATATCCAATTTTTAAAATTTAAAATGGGGATCTAATATGGCCGACAAATTTTCAGTTGAAATTTGATAATCACGTTCTTTAGCCATTGAAATACTTAAAATATTTTTAATGTTTTCCAACTTTCACCACGTGGAGGTAAACGTGAACTGGAAAATCTTTTTTCTTATTTTTAAATTTTATATATTTTTTTTACTGTTTTATTTTTTTATGTATTTTTCTTTTTTTTATTTGTTATTATAATATTTTTGAATTTGAAGGTAAAAAAATAGAAATGCATGCTTTATTTTAATCATTACTTATTTCAGGGTCAAAATGAAAAAAACAATTTTTTTTATCTCCAGCTTGAAGCTCTTGTAAAACCTTTCAAAAATCATTCTTTATAGTTTTAATTCGATTAAATTTACTTATCAATATATTAAATCGAAAGAAAAAATAATTTAAAAAAAGACTTATCAGTTCACGTTTACCTCTACGCGGTGAAAGTTGGAAAACATTAAAAATATTTTTAAAATTTTAATGGCTAAAGATTGTGATTATCAAATTTCAACTGAAAATTTGTGTGTCATATTGAAGCGGCCATGTTTAATTTTAAAAATTGGACATTATAATCGTAATCAGCGACACCAAAAGCCCTCGAGTAACAAGTTTCAAGCGAATCTAATGATTTTTTAGAAAAATTGTCAGCCATATTGGATCCGCCACTTCAAATTTTGAAAATTGGACTCCAGATTCGTGATCAGCGACCCCTAAAATCCCCGAGTAACACATTTTAAGCTAATATAATGAGTTTTTGAAAATTTGTCGGACAAATTAGATCCGCCATTTAAAATTTTAAAAATTGGATATTATATTTGTAATAAGCGACCCCAAAACCCCCGAGTAACAAGTTTCAAGCAAATTTAATGAGTTTTTAGAAAAATTGTCCGCCATATTGGATCCGCCATTTTAAATTTTGAAAATTGGACTTCTGATTCGTGATCATCGACCCCTAAAACCCCAGAGTAACAAATTTCAAGCTAATCTAATGAATTTTTGAAAAATTTGTCGGCCATATTAGATCCGCCATTTTGAATTTTAAAAATTGGATTTCATATTCATAATCAGCGACCCCAAGAACCCCCGAGTAACAAGTTCCAAGCAAATTTAATTAGTTTCTAAAAAAAATTAGCCGCCATATTGGATCCGCCATTTTGAATTTTGAAAATTGGAATTCTGTTTCGTGATCAGCGACCCCTAAAACCCCCAAGTAACAAATTTCAAGCTGATCTAAACACTTTTAACAATTTCGTATTTTCGAATCAAATTTTGAAAAAAATTTGAACTTCAAACTCCATTTTTGAGCCGCCATTTTAATTTTTAATTATCTCTATAGTCCTATCTTCTAGGTTATATATCTATGTCACGTTATTTGTAACATTTGGAATTATTTTTTCGCTATTTCATAGTAGAAAAAATTGAAAATTAAACAAAAATTGGAAAAAAATCGGACTTTTTTCATAAAAAACATTAATAACTTTTTTGTTTATAAATTTTTGACTTTTTTTTGCCATTCGATAGAGTGCATATGAAAACATAAGAAATAATTATTCGTGGATTTTTCTATTGATTTTTAAGTACCGAAATAAGTCCTCAAACTTCATGCCAAAATTTTGTCCATTTGGGCGTTAAAGGGTTAATAAAGAAACGTACAACAGTTCTTCGTAGCCCAAAAAATAATTTAGAAATTAATTTGAATTACTTCTGTTAGTTCTGAAAATACATCAATTGATTATTTTTATTATTTTGACTTTTCCTGAGTATTCATAGATTTTCACACATTTTCCGGACATTAGGGAAAATCTATATTTTGAAATTAATCATTTTAACGAAAACAAAGTTTAATTGCAATAATCCAAAACAACTTTCATTTTAAAAAAATTTTTTCAGACATAACTTCCCGAAAATTGTAATTGTTTATATAATTTGTTTATACCAATGATAACATTAATTTAAAAATGACTTTTTTACAAAGAAAATCTCTAGGCGGCTTAGATGAAACATTATTCGTAAAAAATTCGATTCATTTCTGCCCAAAAATGTCCTTACAGTACAATTGTTTATAAAAATTGTTTAAACAAATAAGAAAAATTATTTCAAAATATCGGATTAACAAAAAGAAAGTTTAATTGCAATAATCTAAAGGAAATTTAATTTAAAAAAATTTTTTTTAGACATAACTTCCAAAAAAATGTTATTGTTTATATAATTTGTTTATAAAAATGATAACATTAATTGAAAAATGACTTTTTTACAAAAAAATCTCTAGACGGCTTAGATGAAACATTATTTGTAAAAAATTCGATTCATTTCTGCCCAAAAATGTCCTTACAGTACAATTGTTTATAAAAATTGTTTAAACAATTAAGATAAATTATTTTAAAATATGAGATTAACAATAAGAAAGTTTAAGTACAATAATCTAAAGCAAATTTCTTTTTTAAAAAATTTATTTTTAAACATAACTTCCTATAAACTGTAATTGTTTATAAAACTTGTTTATAACAATTTTTAAATGCAAAAACTTTTTTTTTACTACTTACACACCGCCAGACATTAAATGTATACAATTTTAAGTATGCAAGAATTTTTTTGAGCAAAAGAAATCGAAAAATGTAAAAAAAAAATTTTTTTTACACTTTGCATAAACATTAAAAATTTATAAAACAAAAATTAAAAAATCGACTCTCACAGATCTCTTCAGAATTTTGTTCTGCGTTAGAGAAAATTTTTTTTTTAATTTGGTTTTAAATTGTGGTCTAGAAGTAAATTTGAACCAAATTTTGTCATTTTGCCCCACTGTGCATCGATACTATTTTATCGCATTCTGTAGACCCGATTACGTATGCATACTAAATTTTATAATATTTTATTAATACTAGCACAACTTTTGCGCGCCTATTCGTTGTTTTTTAACTATAAAAGACTATGCTTCTTTTAAACAAAACGCTTTAAATGAACAGTTTAATTTTTTTAATATGTAAATCATTTAAAAATATCATACGAATCCCATAATACATTTAAGTAATTTTCAAATGCTTCAATATCTTGAAAATGTTCACATAAAATATTTCGAATATCAAGTAGAGCGAAGAATACTAATATCCTACAGATATCGTAGAATATTTTAGATATCTCCTGTAGACATCTTCAGATTATTCATTAGTCTTTGGAAATTAAGATATAAATTAGATGTAATAATGTTATTTGTGGACGTCCTACAAATATCCTAGGGATACCCTAATTTTATAGAAATGGGGAACATCCAGGGTATTCTTAAATATCACCTTCGTAACACACGACATTACAGTAATGTGACCGTAATGTTCCATGTAATGTTATTAATATACCAATGTAACATCAAATTGAAATTTCAATAACATTAACTATGTCCACCCCAATGTGATATTTTAAGATATTGCAGTTACATTACATGGTAATATTACCGCAATATTGCAGTAATGTGACAGTATTATCGCAAAGAAAGATAAAAACAATTATTCTCAAATGGAATTCGGTGATATTTCTTCGTATCATTACTGTGACATTACTGTAACACTACTGTAATAATACCTAGTATATATATTTTATATATACAAGAAATCTTACCCGACAGTACTACGAACTCTACCAAGAAAGGAATAAAAATGGCGTAGCATGACTGCGCGCGCACAAAGATGTATTTTCGTGATAATTATTTAATTTAAAATGAAAAAAATTTATAAATAAACAAAAACTTTTTTTTTAATTAAACTGTATTTCAATGTTTTTTCTCTAACTTTAAATTAACATTCATGTTCTAATCTAATTAAATTAACACAACAATGTACCAATAGCAAGCGTTGTCGCCGATACTTTTAACCAAAAGCGAGGGTTATCATCGAATTCTAACCAAAGACGAGCGTTATCATCTTAAAATTAGCAAGAACCAACAACAAGCATTTTCATTAAATTTTAGCCAATGCCAAGCGTTATCATCGAATCTAGACCAATAGCAAGCGTAATCATATCATAAAAATAGCAGATTTCTTATATAGGATTTGTTTAAAATATGACAATTTATGTTTTAAAATTCAATGAAATTTGAGAACTAAAATTTTTCGGTTGAATAATTTATGTAAATTATTCATTCTATTAAAAAACATTAATTTTTTTACGTCTATCTACATTTAACGATCATTCATTATTATTAATATTATTTAACCTTCGCGCTATCAACGATTTTTGTATGCGCGGACTCCGATACGGTCACCCGGGGTGACCAAATGCTTGTCTACTTTTATGTTCTAAAAACAACTAAAATTCATCAAAATTTTTCCATATAATTTAGTGTTAATACAAAACTGTATTTTAATAATGTTTTTATGCATATTGCAAATAAAAATTAACTTAAAATCGCGATTTGATTGATGCAAATTCGAGTATATTTACAACATTTTATTGTCTGTTTTCCCCTGGTGACCGTTCTGGAGCGCAAAGGTTAATAATATAATAATAAGTATAAAACAAAATAAATTTTATTTCAAATTCTTACAATTAGTTAAAAAATATAAATTAGGTACAGTTTTTGTCAATTATGCACGAAGTGACCGAGCATCTCGGAAACAAATTAATATTTTTTAACTTGACACAAGATTACGTACTATCTGGCAGAAATGGATTTTTTGGAGAATGTATTTTTAGTTTATGGCATTAATTTTATCATTAATTTTTGTTTGATGCAAAAAAGCTCTAAATTGACATAATGGTGTTTTGGTCATTATAGTTTATAAATTAAAAAAATTATTTACAAAACAAGTAATTTTTTTAGCCCTAATCCGGTAATTACAGTTTCATGTCCCCACACTATATATCACGTATACGTCCTTCAAGTGTTAGGCTCTAACGCTGTTCTTGAATTTTTCGATAACCCTTCTAAAAAAAATTTATTTAGATTAAAATTTTGCAGTTCGGACCAAAACTTTTTAAAATTTATAATTTTCATTTTTGGCAGAAATGGATTTTTTTAGAGAATGTATTTTTAGTTTATGGCTTTAATTTTATCATTAATTTTTATGTTTGATGCAAAAAAGCTCTAAATTGACATAATGGTGTTTTAGGCATTATAGTTTATAAATTAAAAAAATTATTTACAAAACAAGTAATTTTTTAAGCTCTAATCCGGTAATTATAGTTTCATGTCCCCAAACTATATATCACGTATACGTCCTTTAAGTGTTAGGCTCTAACGCTGTTCTTAATTTTTTCGATAACCCTTCTGAAAACAATTTATATAGTTAAAAATTTTGCAGTTCGGACCAAAAGTTTCTAAATTTTATAATTATCATTTTTGGCAGAAATAGATATTTTTGGAGAATGTAATCTTAGTTTTTGGCTATAATTTTATCATTAATTTTTATGTTTACAGAAAGAAAGCTCTAAATTGACATAATGGTGTTTTGGGCATTAAAGTTTGTAAATTGAAGAAATTATTTACTAAACAAATAATTTTTTAAGCCCTAATCCGGTAATTTAATTTTTATGTCCTCAAACAATATATTACGTATACGTCCTTCAAGTGTTAGGGTCTAACGCTGTCCTTGAATTATTCGATAACCCTTCTGAAAAGAATTTATTTAGTTTAAAATTTTGCAGTTCGGACCAAAACTTTTTAAAATTTATAATTTTCATTTTTGTCAGAAATGGGTTTGTTGGAGAATGTATTTTTAGTTTTTGGCTTTAATTTTATCATTAATTTTAATGTTTGATGCAAAAAACTCTAAATTGACATAATGGAGTTTTAGGCATTATAGTTTATAAATTAAAAAAATTATTTACTAAACAAATAATTTTTTAAGCTCTAATCCGGTAATTACAGTTTCATGTCCCCAAACTATATATCACGTATACGTCCTTCAAGTGTTAGGCTCTAACGCTGTTTTTGAATTTTTCAAAAACCCTTCTGAAAACAGTTTATTTAGTTTAACCCTTTAACGCCCGACTTTTTTGTAGCAGTGCAATTCACATCATTGCTCGTATATAAAGGTTTTCGGGGTCGCTGAACACGAATTTGAGGTCAGATTTTAAAAATTCAAAATGGCGGATCAAATATGGCGGCCATCTTCTCTAAAAATAAATTTAATTTGCCTGAAAATTGTTACTCGGGAGATTTTGGAAGCGCTAATTACAAATCCGATGTCCTTTTTTCAAAATTCAAAATGGCGTATCCAATATGGCGGACATCTTTTCTAAAAACTGATTCAATTTGCTTGAAAATTGTTACTCGGGGGTTTTCGGGGTCGCTGATTACGAATTTGATGGCAGATTTTAAAAATTCAAAATGGCGGATCCAATATGGCGGACATCTTTTTTAATAATTGATTTAATTTGCCTAAAAATTGTTAGTAGGGGGTTTTCGGGGTTGCTCTTTACTAATCCAATGTTAGAGTCTGTGTTAGGCAATTGTTTTTTTATAGTCACGAATGAAAACGAACATTTAATTTTGACATCGTTTTTTCATTAGGCATTTGTTTATCGGATGGTCACAAATGTAGATTTATATTTTATTCGGATCACGTTCTCATGTTAGGCTTTGTTTTCCGATTTTTACAAATATAGTTAATCATTTTAGATTGATTTCGTCGTTGCGTTAGGCATTTGTTTTTCTGATTATTACGAATATAGTAATGAATATTTCATTAATCATTATGATGCTGGTTTTGCGTTAGGCATTTGTTTTTCACATTGTCACGAATGTAGGCGAACATTTTATTCTGATCTCGATTTTATTTAGACATTCTATACACTAAATTAAAACCGCTATTTCACATTTTAAAAAATTAAAATTAAAATCGTAATCAGCGACCCCGAAAACCCCCGAGTAACAATTTTCAGGCAAATTAAATCAATTTTTAGAAAAGATGGCCGACATTTTGAATTTTTTTAAATCTGATATCAAATTCGCAATCAGCGACCCTGAAAACCCCTGAGTAACAATTTTCAGGTAAATTGCATCAGTTTTTAGAAATGATGTCCGCCATATTAGATCCGCCATTTTGAATTTTTAAAATCTGACATCAAATTCGTAATCAGCGACCCCGAAAACCCCCGAGTAACAATTTTCAGGCAAAATGAATCAATTTTTAGAAAAGATGTCCGCCATTTTGAATTTTTTAAATCTCATATCAAATTCGCAATCAGCGACCCCGGAAACCCCCAAGTAACAATTTTCAGGCAAATTGAATCAGTTTTTAAAAATAATGTCCGCCATATTGGATTCGCCATTTTGCATTTTTAAAATCTGATATCAAATTCGTAATCAGCGAACGCAAAAACCCCCGAGTAACAATTTTCCGTAGCTTTGTTTCCTTTCATTTCCGAATTTGTAAGTTTGTTGCAAATTTTGCAACAAATTTTTTTTTTATTATTGTTGTAATTACAAAATTGTTAATTATTTTTTAAAATCTAAATTTTTTTTCATAAAGGTTAATAAATTTGTGGGACGTGAGCGTTTAGAAATCAAAAATATCTTAATTTTTGTCGAAGTTATAAATTTTAGAAATGAAAAGTGGTTTCGATCAAAACCGCTGGGCGTTAAAGGGTTAAAATTTTGCAGTTCGGACCAAAACTTTTTAAAATTTATAATTTTCATTTTTGGCAGAAATGGATTTTTTGGAGAATGTATTTTTAGTTTTTAAGTTTAATTTTATCATTAATTTTTATGTTTGATGCAAAAAAGCTCTAAATTGACATAATGGTGTTTTGGGCATTATAGTTTATAAATTAAAAAAAATATTTACTAAACAAATAATTTTTTAAGCTCTAATCCAGTAATGACAGTTTCATGTCCCCAAACTATATATCACGTATATGTCCTTCAAGTGTTAGGCTCTAACGCTGTTCTTAAATTTTTCGATAACCCTTCTGAAAACAAATTATTTAGTTTAAAATTTTGCAGTTTGGACCAAAACTTTTTAAATTTTATAATTTTCATTTTTGGCAGAAATAGATATTTTTGGAGAATGTAATCTTAGTTTTTGGCTATAATTTTATCATTAATTTTTATGTTTAATGGAAGAAAGCTCTAAATTGACATAATGGTGTTTTGGGCATTATAGTTTATAAATTAAAAAAATTATTTACAAAACAAATAATTTTTTAAGCTCTAATCTGGTAATTATAGTTTCATGTCCCCAAACTATTCATCACGTATACGTTTTTCAAGTCTTAGGCTCTAATGCTGTTCTTGAATTTTTCGATAACCCTTCTGAAAACAATTTATTTAGTGTAAATTTTTGCAGTTCGCACCAAAACTTTTTAAAATTTATAATTTTAATTTTTGAAAGAAATGGATTTTTTGGAGAATGTATTTTTAGTTTTTGGCTTTAATTTATCATTAATTTTTATGGTTGATGCAAGAAAGCTCTAAATTGACATAATGGTTTTTTAGGCATTATAGTTTATAAATTAAAAAAATTGTTTACTAAACAAATAATTTTTTAAGCTCTAATCCGGTAATTACAGTTTCATGTCCCCAAACTATATATAACGTATACGTCCTTAAAGTGTTAGGCTCTAACGCTGTTCTTAAATGTTTCGATAACCCTTCTGAAAACAAATTATTTATTTTAAAATTTTGCAGATCGGACCAAAACTTTTTAAATTTTATAATTTTCATTTTTGGCAGAAATGGATATTTTTGGAGAATGTAATCTTAGTTTTTGGCTATAATTTAATCATTAATTTTGATGTTTGATGCAAGGAAGCTCTAAATTGACATTATTGTGTTTTGGGCATTATAGTTTATAAATTAAAAAATTTATTTACTAAACAAATAATTTTTTAAGCTCTAATCCGGTAATTACAGTTTCCTGTCCCCAAACTATATATTACGTAGACGTCCTTCAAGTGTTAGGCTCTAACGCTGTTCTTGAATTTTTCAAAAACCCTTCTGAAAACAGTTTATTTAGTTTAAAATTTTGCAGTTCGGACCAAAACTTTTTAAAATTTATAATTTTAATTTTTGGCAGAAATGGATTTTTCGGAGAATGTATTTTTAGTTTTTAAGTTTAATTTTATCTTTAATTTTTATGGTTGATGCAAGAAAGCTCTAAATTGACATAATGGTTTTTTAGGCATTATAGTTTATAAATTAAAAAAATTGTTTACTAAACAAATAATTTTTTAAGCTCTAATCCGGTAATTACAGTTTCATGTCCCCAAACTATATATAACGTATACGTCCTTCAAGTGTTAGGCTCTAACGCTGTTCTTGAATTTTTCGATAACCCTTCTGAAAACAATTTATTTAGTGTAAATTTTTGCAGTTCGCACCAAAACTTTTTAAAATTTATAATTTGCATTTTTGACAGAAATGGATTTTTTGGAGAATGTATTTTTAGTTTTTGGCTTTAATTTATCATTAATTTTTATGTTTGATGCAAAAAAGCTCTAAATTGACATAATGGTGGTTTGGGCATTATAATTTATAAATTAAAAAAATTATTTACTAAACAAATAATTTTTTAAGCTCTAATCTGGTAATTACAGTTTCATGTTTCCAAACTATATATCACGTATACGTCTTTCAAGTCTTAGGCTCTAACGCTATTCTTAAATTTTTCGATAACCCTTCTGAAAACAATTTATTTAGTGTAAATTTTTGCAGTTCGCACCAAAACTTTTTAAAATTTATAATTTTCATTTTTGGCAGAAATGGATTTTTTTGAGAATGTATTTTTAGTTTTTGGCTTTAATTTATCATTAATTTTTATGATTGATGCAAGAAAGCTCTAAATTGACATAATGGTTTTTTAGGCATTATAGTTTATAAATTAAAAAAATTGTTTACTAAACAAATAATTTTTTAAGCTCTAATCCGGTAATTACAGTTTCATGTCCCCAAACTATATATAACGTATACGTCCTTCAAGTGTTAGGCTCTAACGCTGTTCTTAAATGTTTCGATAACCCTTCTGAAAACAAATTATTTATTTTAAAATTTTGCAGATCGGACCAAAACTTTTTAAATTTTATAATTTTCATTTTTGGCAGAAATGGATATTTTTGGAGAATGTAATCTTAGTTTTTGGCTATAATTTAATCATTAATTTTGATGTTTGATGCAAGGAAGCTCTAAATTGACATTATTGTGTTTTGGGCATTATAGTTTATAAATTAAAAAAGTTATTTACTAAACAAATAATTTTTTAAGCTCTAATCCGGTAATTACAGTTTCCTGTCCCCAAACTATATATTACGTAGACGTCCTTCAAGTGTTAGGCTCTAACGCTGTTCTTGAATTTTTCAAAAACCCTTCTGAAAACAGTTTATTCAGTTTAAAATTTTGCAGTTCGGACCAAAACTTTTTAAAATTTATAATTTTAATTTTTGGCAGAAATGGATTTTTTGGAGAATGTATTTTTAGTTTTTAAGTTTAATTTTATCTTTAATTTTTATGGTTGATGCAAGAAAGCTCTAAATTGACATAATGGTTTTTTAGGCATTATAGTTTATAAATTAAAAAAATTGTTTACTAAACAAATAATTTTTTAAGCTCTAATCCGGTAATTACAGTTTCATGTCCCCAAACTATATATAACGTATACGTCCTTCAAGTGTTAGGCTCTAACGCTGTTCTTGAATTTTTCGATAACCCTTCTGAAAACAATTTATTTAGTGTAAATTTTTGCAGTTCGCACCAAAACTTTTTAAAATTTATAATTTGCATTTTTGACAGAAATGGATTTTTTGGAGAATGTATTTTTAGTTTTTGGCTTTAATTTATCATTAATTTTTATGTTTGATGCAAAAAAGCTCTAAATTGACATAATGGTGGTTTGGGCATTATAGTTTATAAATTAAAAAAATTATTTACTAAACAAATAATTTTTTAAGCTCTAATCTGGTAATTACAGTTTCATGTTTCCAAACTATATATCACGTATACGTCTTTCAAGTCTTAGGCTCTAACGCTGTTCTTAAATTTTTCGATAACCCTTCTGAAAACAATTTATTTAGTGTAAATTTTTGCAGTTCGCACCAAAACTTTTTAAAATTTATAATTTTCATTTTTGGCAGAAATGGATTTTTTTAAAAATGTATTTTTAGTTTTTGGCTTTAATTTATCATTAATTTTTATGATTGATGCAAGAAAGCTCTAAATTGACATAATGGTGTTTTGGGCATTATAGTTTATAAATTAAAAAAATTATTTACAAAACAAATAATTTTTTAAGCTCTAATCTGGTAATTATAGTTTCATGTCCCCAAACTATTCATCACGTATACGTTTTTCAAGTCTTAGGCTCTAATGCTGTTCTTGAATTTTTCGATAACCCTTCTGAAAACAATTTATTTAGTGTAAATTTTTGCAGTTCGCACCAAAACTTTTTAAAATTTATAATTTTAATTTTTGAAAGAAATGGATTTTTTGGAGAATGTATTTTTAGTTTTTAGCTTTAATTTATCATTAATTTTTATGGTTGATGCAAGAAAGCTCTAAATTGACATAATGGTTTTTTAGGCATTATAGTTTATAAATTAAAAAAATTGTTTACTAAACAAATAATTTTTTAAGCTCTAATCCGGTAATTACAGTTTCATGTCCCCAAACTATATATAACGTATACGTCCTTCAAGTGTTAGGCTCTAACGCTGTTCTTAAATGTTTCGATAACCCTTCTGAAAACAAATTATTTATTTTAAAATTTTGCAGATCGGACCAAAACTTTTTAAATTTTATAATTTTCATTTTTGGCAGAAATGGATATTTTTGGAGAATGTAATCTTAGTTTTTGGCTATAATTTAATCATTAATTTTGATGTTTGATGCAAGGAAGCTCTAAATTGACATTATTGTGTTTTGGGCATTATAGTTTATAAATTAAAAAATTTATTTACTAAACAAATAATTTTTTAAGCTCTAATCCGGTAATTACAGTTTCCTGTCCCAAAACTATATATTACGTAGACGTCCTTCAAGTGTTAGGCTCTAACGCTGTTCTTGAATTTTTCAAAAACCCTTTTGAAAACAGTTTATTTAGTTTAAAATTTTGCAGTTCGGACCAAAACTTTTTAAAATTTATAATTTTAATTTTTGGCAGAAATGGATTTTTCGGAGAATGTATTTTTAGTTTTTAAGTTTAATTTTATCATTAATTTTTATGGTTGATGCAAGAAAGCTCTAAATTGACATAATGGTTTTTTAGGCATTATAGTTTATAAATTAAAAAAATTGTTTACTAAACAAATAATTTTTTAAGCTCTAATCCGGTAATTACAGTTTCATGTCCCCAAACTATATATATAACGTATACGTCCTTCAAGTGTTAGGCTCTAACGCTGTTCTTGAATTTTTCGATAACCCTTCTGAAAACAATTTATTTAGTGTAAATTTTTGCAGTTCGCACCAAAACTTTTTAAAATTTATAATTATCTTTTTTGGCAGAAATAGATATTTTTGGAGAATGTAATCTTAGTTTTTGGCTATAATTTTATCATTAATTTTTATGTTTATTGGAAGAAAGCTCTAAATTGACATAATGGTGTTTTGGGCATTATAGTTTATAAATTAAAAAAATTATTTACAAAACAAATAATTTTTTAAGCTCTAATCTGGTAATTACAGTTTTATGTCCCCAAACTATATATCACGTATACGTTTTTCAAGTCTTAGGCTCTAATGCTGTTCTTGAATTTTTCGATAACCCATCTGAAAACAATTTATTTAGTGTAAATTTTTGCAGTTCGCACCAAAACTTTTTAAAATTTATAATTTTTATTTTTGACAGAAATGGATTTTTTGGAGAATGTATTTTTAGTTTTTGGCTTTAATTTATCCTTAATTTTTATGGTTGATGCAAGAAAGCTCTAAATTGACATAATGGTTTTTTAGGCATTATAGTTTATAAATTAAAAAAATTGTTTACTAAACAAATAATTTTTTAAGCTCTAATCCGGTATTTACAGTTTCATGTCCCCAAACTATATATCACGTATACGTCCTTCAAGTGTTAGGCTCTAAAGCTGTTCTTGAATTTTTCAAAAACCCTTCTGAAAACAATTTATTTAGTTTAAAATTTTGCAGTTCAGACCAAAACTTTTTAAAATTTATAATTATCTTTTTTGGCAGAAATAGATATTTTTGGAGAATGTAATCTTAGTTTTTGGCTATAATTTTATCATTAATTTTTATGTTTAATGGAAGAAAGCTCTAAATTGACATAATGGTGTTTTGGGCATTATAGTTTATAAATTAAAAAAATTATTTACAAAACAAATAATTTTTTAAGCTCTAATCTGGTAATTACAGTTTTATGTCCCCAAACTATATATCACGTATACGTTTTTCAAGTCTTAGGCTCTAATGCTGTTCTTGAATTTTTCGATAACCCATCTGAAAACAATTTATTTAGTGTAAATTTTTGCAGTTCGCACCAAAACTTTTTAAAATTTATAAATTTCATTTTTGGCAGAAATAGATATTTTTGGAGAATGTAATCTTAGTTTTTGGCTATAATTTTATCATTAATTTTTATGTTTAATGGAAGAACGCTCTAAATTGACATAATGGTGTTTTGGGCATTATAGTTTATAAATTAAAAAAATTGTTTACTAAACAAATAATTTTTAAGCTCTAATCCGGTAATTAGTTTCATGTCCCCAAACTATATATCACGTATACGTCCTTCAAGTGTTAGGCTCTAACGCTGTCCTTGAATTTTTTGATAACCCTTCTGAAAACAATTTATTTAGTTTAAAATTTTGCAGTTCGGACCAAAACTTTTTAAATTTTATAATTTTCATTTTTGGCAGAAATAGATATTTTTGAAGAATGTAATCTTAGTTTTTGGCTATAATTTTATCATTAATTTTTATGTTTAATAAAAGAAAGCTCTAAATTGACATAATGGTGTTTTGGGCATTATAGTTTATAAATTAAAAAAATTATTTACTAAACAAATAATTTTTTGAGCTCTAATCTGGTAATTACAGTTTTATGTCCCCAAACTATATATCACGTATACGTTTTTCAAGTCTTAGGCTCTAATGCTGTTCTTGAATTTGTCGATAACCCTTCTGAAAACAATTTATTTAGTGTAAATTTTTGCAGTTCGCACCAAAACTTTTTAAAATTTATAATTTTCATTTTTGACAGAAATGGATTTTTTGGAGAATGTATTTTTAGTTTTTGGCTTTAATTTATCATTAATTTTTATGGTTGATGCAAGAAAGCTCTAAATTGACATAATGGTTTTTTAGGCATTATAGTTTATAAATTAAAAAAATTGTTTAATAAACAAATAATTTTTTAAGCTCTAATCCGGTAATTACAGTTTCATGTCCCCAAACTATATATCACGTATACGTCCTTCAAGTGTTAGGCTCTAAAGCTGTTCTTGAATTTTTAAAAAACTCTTCTGAAAACAATTTATTTAGTTTAAAATTTTGCAGTTCGGACCAAAACTTTTTAAATTTTATAATTTTCATTTTTGGCAGAAATAGATATTTTTGGACAATGTAATCTTAGTTTTTGGCTATAATTTTATCATCAATTTTTATGTTTAATGAAAGAAAGCTCTAAATTGACATAATGGTGTTTTGGGCATTATAGTTTGTAAATTAAAAAAATTATTTACTAAACAATTAATTTTTTAAGCTCTAATCTGGTAATTACAGTTTCATGTATCCAAACTATATATCACGTATACGTCTTTCAAGTCTTAGGCTCTAACGCTGTTCTTGAATTTTTCGATAACCCTTCTGAAAACAATTTATTTAGTGTAAATTTTTGCAGTTTGCACCAAAACTTTTTAAAATTTATAATTTTCATTTTTGGCAGAAATGGATTTTTTTGAGAATGTATTTTTAGTTTTTGGCTTTAATTTATCATTAATTTTTATGATTGATGCAAGAAAGCTCTAAATTGACATAATGGTGTTTTGGGCATTATAGTTTATAAATTGAAAAAATTTATTTACTAAACAAATAATTTTTTAAGCTCTAATCCGGTAATTACAGTTTCATGTCCTGAAACTATATATCACGTATACGTCCTTCAAGTGTTAGGCTCTAACGCTGTTCTTGAATTTTTCAAAAACCCTTCTGAAAACAGTTTATTTAGTTTAAAATTTTGCAGTTCGGACCAAAACTTTTTAAAATTTATAATTTTCATTTTTGGCAGAAATGGATTTTTTGGAGAATGTATTTTTAGTTTTTGGCTATAATTTTATCATTAATTTTTATGGTTGATGCAAAAAAGCTCTAAATTGACATAATGGTGGTTTGGGCATTATAGTTTATAAATTAAAAAAATTATTTACTAAACAAATAATTTTTTAAGCTCCAATCTGGTAATTACAGTTTCATGTTTCCAAACTATATATCACGTATACGTCTTTCAAGTCTTAGGCTCTAACGCTGTTCTTGAATTTTTCGATAACCCTTCTGAAAACAATTTATTTAGTGTAAATTTTTGCAGTTCGCACCAAAACTTTTTAAAATTTATAATTTTCATTTTTGACAGAAATGGATTTTTTGGAGAATGTATTTTTAGTTTTTGGCTATAATTTTATCATTAATTTTTATGTTTAATGGAAGAAAGCTCTAAATTGACATAATGGTGGTTTGGGCATTATAGTTTATAAATTAAAAAAATTATTTACTAAACAAATAATTTTTTAAGCTCCAATCTGGTAATTACAGTTTCATGTTTCCAAACTATATATCACGTATACGTCTTTCAAGTCTTAGGCTCTAACGCTGTTCTTGAATTTTTCGATAACCCTTCTGAAAACAATTTATTTAGTTTAAAATTTTGCAGTTCGGACCAAAACTTTTTAAATTTTATAATTTTCATTTTTGGCAGAAATAGATATTTTTGAAGAATGTAATCTTAGTTTTTGGCTATAATTTTATCATTAATTTTTATGTTTAATGGAAGAAAGCTCTAAATTGACATAATGGTGTTTTGGGCATTATAGTTTATAAATTAAAAAAATTATTTACAAAACAAATAATTTTTTAAGCTCTAATCTGGTAATTACAGTTTCATGTCCCCAAACTATATATCACGTATACGTTTTTCAAGTCTTAGGCTCTAATGCTGTTCTTGAATTTTTCGATAACCCTTCTAAAAACAATTTATTTAGTGTACATTTTTGCAGTTCGCACCAAAACTTTTTAAAATTTATAATTTTCATTTTTGACAGAAATGGATTTTTTGGAGAATGTATTTTTAGTTTTTGGCTTTAATTTATCATTAATTTTTATAGTTAATGCAAGAAAGCTCTAAATTGACATAATGGTTTTTTAGGCATTATAGTTTATAAATTAAAAAAATTGTTTACTAAACAAATAATTTTTTAAGCTCTAATCCGGTAATTACAGTTTCATGTCCCCAAACTATATATCACGTATACGTCCTTCAAGTGTAAGGCTCTAACGCTGTTCTTAAATTTTTCAAAAACCCTTCTGCAAACAATTTTTTTAGTTTAAAATTTTGCAGTTTGGATCAAAACTTTTTAAAATTTATAATTTTCTTTTTTAGCAGAAATGGATTTTTTGGAGAATGTATTTTTAGTTTTTAGCTTTAATTTTATCATTAATTTTTATGTTTGATGCAAAAAAGCTCTAAATTGACATAATGGTGGTTTGGGCATTATAGTTTATAAATTAAAAAAATTATTTACTAAACAAATAATTTTTTAAGCTCCAATCTGGTAATTACAGTTTCATGTTTCCAAACTATATATCACGTATACGTCTTTCAAGTCTTAGGCTCTAACGCTGTTCTTGAATTTTTCGATAACCCTTCTGAAAACAATTTATTTAGTGTAAATTTTTGCAGTTCGCACCAAAACTTTTTAAAATTTATAATTTTCATTTTTGACAGAAATGGATTTTTTGGAGAATGTATTTTTAGTTTTTGGCTTTAATTTATCATTAATTTTTATGGTTAATGCAAGAAAGCTCTAAATTGACATAATGGTTTTTTAGGCATTATAGTTTATAAATTAAAAAAATTGTTTACTAAACAAATAATTTTTTAAGCTCTAATCCGGTAATTACAGTTTCATGTCCCCAAACTATATATCACGTATACGTCCTTCAAGTGTAAGGCTCTAACGCTGTTCTTAAATTTTTCAAAAACCCTTCTGCAAACAATTTTTTTAGTTTAAAATTTTGCAGTTCGGATCAAAACTTTTTAAAATTTATAATTTTCTTTTTTAGCAGAAATGGATTTTTTGGAGAATGTATTTTTAGTTTTTGGCTTTAATTTTATCATTAATTTTTATGTTTGATGCAAAAAAGCTCTAAATTGACATAATGGTGGTTTGGGCATTATAGTTTATAAATTAAAAAAATTATTTACTAAACAAATAATTTTTTAAGCTCCAATCTGGTAATTACAGTTTCATGTTTCCAAACTATATATCACGTATACGTCTTTCAAGTCTTAGGCTCTAACGCTGTTCTTGAATTTTTCGATAACCCTTCTGAAAACAATTTATTTAGTGTAAATTTTTGCAGTTCGCACCAAAACTTTTTAAAATTTATAATTTTTATTTTTGACAGAAATGGATTTTTTGGAGAATGTATTTTTAGTTTTGGGCTTAAATTTATCCTTAATTTTTATGGTTGATGCAAGAAAGCTCTAAATTGACATAATGGTTTTTTAGGCATTATAGTTTATAAATTAAAAAAATTGTTTACTAAACAAATAATTTTTTAAGCTCTAAGCCGGTATTTACAGTTTCATGTCCCCAAACTATATATCACGTATACGTCCATCAAGTGTTAGGCTCTAAAGCTGTTCTCTAATTTTTCAAAAACCCTTCTGAAAACAATTTATTTAGTTTAAAATTTTGCAGTTCAGACCAAAACTTTTTAAAATTTATAATTATCTTTTTTGGCAGAAATAGATATTTTTGGAGAATGTAATCTTAGTTTTTGGCTATAATTTTATCATTAATTTTTTATGTTTAATGGAAGAAAGCTCTAAATTGACATAATGGTGTTTTGGGCATTATAGTTTATAAATTAAAAAAATTATTTACAAAACAAATAATTTTTTAAGCTCTAATCTGGTAATTACAGTTTTATGTCCCCAAACTATATATCACGTATACGTTTTTCAAATCTTAGGCTCTAATGCTGTTCTTGAATTTTTCGATAACCCATCTGAAAACAATTTATTTAGTGTAAATTTTTGCAGTTCGCACCAAAACTTTTTAAAATTTATAAATTTCATTTTTGGCAGAAATAGATATTTTTGGAGAATGTAATCTTAGTTTTTGGCTATAATTTTATCATTAATTTTTATGTTTAATGGAAGAACGCTCTAAATTGACATAATGGTGTTTTGGGCATTATAGTTTATAAATTAAAAAAATTGTTTACTAAACAAATAATTTTTAAGCTCTAATCCGGTAATTAGTTTCATGTCCCCAAACTATATATCACGTATACGTCCTTCAAGTGTTAGGCTCTAACGCTGTTCTTGAATTTTTCGATAACCCTTCTGAAAACAATTTATTTAGTGTAAATTTTTGCAGTTCGCACCAAAACTTTTTAAAATTTATAATTTTCATTTTTGACAGAAATGGATTTTTTGGAGAATGTATTTTTAGTTTTTGGCTATAATTTTATCATTAATTTTTATGTTTAATGGAAGAAAGCTCTAAATTGACATAATGGTGGTTTGGGCATTATAGTTTATAAATTAAAAAAATTATTTACTAAACAAATAATTTTTTAAGCTCCAATCTGGTAATTACAGTTTCATGTTTCCAAACTATATATCACGTATACGTCTTTCAAGTCTTAGGCTCTAACGCTGTTCTTGAATTTTTCGATAACCCTTCTGAAAACAATTTATTTAGTTTAAAATTTTTGCAGTTCGGACCAAAACTTTTTAAATTTTATAATTTTCATTTTTGGCAGAAATAGATATTTTTGAAGAATGTAATCTTAGTTTTTGGCTATAATTTTATCATTAATTTTTATGTTTAATGGAAGAAAGCTCTAAATTGACATAATGGTGTTTTGGGCATTATAGTTTATAAATTAAAAAAATTATTTACAAAACAAATAATTTTTTAAGCTCTAATCTGGTAATTACAGTTTCATGTCCCCAAACTATATATCACGTATACGTTTTTCAAGTCTTAGGCTCTAATGCTGTTCTTGAATTTTTCGATAACCCTTCTAAAAACAATTTATTTAGTGTACATTTTTGCAGTTCGCACCAAAACTTTTTAAAATTTATAATTTTCATTTTTGACAGAAATGGATTTTTTGGAGAATGTATTTTTAGTTTTTGGCTTTAATTTATCATTAATTTTTATAGTTAATGCAAGAAAGCTCTAAATTGACATAATGGTTTTTTAGGCATTATAGTTTATAAATTAAAAAAATTGTTTACTAAACAAATAATTTTTTAAGCTCTAATCCGGTAATTACAGTTTCATGTCCCCAAACTATATATCACGTATACGTCCTTCAAGTGTAAGGCTCTAACGCTGTTCTTAAATTTTTCAAAAACCCTTCTGCAAACAATTTTTTTAGTTTAAAATTTTGCAGTTTGGATCAAAACTTTTTAAAATTTATAATTTTCTTTTTTAGCAGAAATGGATTTTTTGGAGAATGTATTTTTAGTTTTTAGCTTTAATTTTATCATTAATTTTTATGTTTGATGCAAAAAAGCTCTAAATTGACATAATGGTGGTTTGGGCATTATAGTTTATAAATTAAAAAAATTATTTACTAAACAAATAATTTTTTAAGCTCCAATCTGGTAATTACAGTTTCATGTTTCCAAACTATATATCACGTATACGTCTTTCAAGTCTTAGGCTCTAACGCTGTTCTTGAATTTTTCGATAACCCTTCTGAAAACAATTTATTTAGTGTAAATTTTTGCAGTTCGCACCAAAACTTTTTAAAATTTATAATTTTTCATTTTTGACAGAAATGGATTTTTTGGAGAATGTATTTTTAGTTTTTGGCTTTAATTTATCATTAATTTTTATGGTTAATGCAAGAAAGCTCTAAATTGACATAATGGTTTTTTAGGCATTATAGTTTATAAATTTAAAAAAATTGTTTACTAAACAAATAATTTTTTAAGCTCTAATCCGGTAATTACAGTTTCATGTCCCCAAACTATATATCACGTATACGTCCTTCAAGTGTAAGGCTCTAACGCTGTTCTTAAATTTTTCAAAAACCCTTCTGCAAACAATTTTTTTAGTTTAAAATTTTGCAGTTCGGATCAAAACTTTTTAAAATTTATAATTTTCTTTTTTAGCAGAAATGGATTTTTTGGAGAATGTATTTTTAGTTTTTGGCTTTAATTTTATCATTAATTTTTATGTTTGATGCAAAAAAGCTCTAAATTGACATAATGGTGGTTTGGGCATTATAGTTTATAAATTAAAAAAATTATTTACTAAACAAATAATTTTTTAAGCTCCAATCTGGTAATTACAGTTTCATGTTTCCAAACTATATATCACGTATACGTCTTTCAAGTCTTAGGCTCTAACGCTGTTCTTGAATTTTTCGATAACCCTTCTGAAAACAATTTATTTAGTGTAAATTTTTGCAGTTCGCACCAAAACTTTTTAAAATTTATAATTTTTATTTTTGACAGAAATGGATTTTTTGGAGAATGTATTTTTAGTTTTGGGCTTAAATTTATCCTTAATTTTTATGGTTGATGCAAGAAGAAAGCTCTAAATTGACATAATGGTGTTTTTTAGGCATTATAGTTTATAAATTAAAAAAATTGTTTACTAAACAAATAATTTTTTAAGCTCTAAGCCGGTATTTACAGTTTCATGTCCCCAAACTATATATCACGTATACGTCCATCAAGTGTTAGGCTCTAAAGCTGTTCTCTAATTTTTCAAAAACCCTTCTGAAAACAATTTATTTAGTTTAAAATTTTGCAGTTCAGACCAAAACTTTTTAAAATTTTATAATTATCTTTTTTGGCAGAAATAGATATTTTTGGAGAATGTAATCTTAGTTTTTGGCTATAATTTTATCATTAATTTTTATGTTTAATGGAAGAAAGCTCTAAATTGACATAATGGTGTTTTGGGCATTATAGTTTATAAATTAAAAAAATTATTTACAAAACAAATAATTTTTTAAGCTCTAATCTGGTAATTACAGTTTTATGTCCCCAAACTATATATCACGTATACGTTTTTCAAATCTTAGGCTCTAATGCTGTTCTTGAATTTTTCGATAACCCTTCTGAAAACAATTTATTTAGTGTAAATTTTTTGCAGTTCGCACCAAAACTTTTTAAAAATTTTATAAATTTTCATTTTTGGCAGAAATAGATATTTTTGGAGAATGTAATCTTAGTTTTTGGCTATAATTTTATCATTAATTTTTATGTTTAATGGAAGAACGCTCTAAATTGACATAATGGTGTTTTGGGCATTATAGTTTATAAATTAAAAAAATTGTTTACTAAACAAATAATTTTTTAAGCTCTAATCCGGTAATTAGTTTCATGTCCCCAAACTATATATCACGTATACGTCCTTCAAGTGTTAGGCTCTAAAGCTGTTCTTTAATTTTTCAAAAACCCTTCTAAAATCAATTTATTTAGTTTAAAGTTTTGCAGTTCGGACCAAAACTTTTTAAAATTTACAATTTTCATTTTTTAGCAGAAATAGATTTTTTGGAGAATGTATTTTTAGTTTTTGGCTTTAATTTATCATTAATTTTTATGGTTGATGCAAGAAAGCTCTAAATTGACATAATGGTGTTTTGGGCATTATAGTTTATAAATTAAAAAAATTATTTACTAAACAAATAATTTTTTAAGCTCTAATCCGGTAATTACAGTTTCATGTCCCCAAACTATATATCACGTATACGTCCTTCAAGTGTAAGGCTCTACCGCTGTTCTTAAATTTTTTGATAACCCTTCTGAAAACAAACTATTTAGTTTAAAATTTTGCAGTTCGGACCAAAACTTTTTAAAATTTATAATTTTCATTTTTGGCAGAAATGGATTTTTTGGAGAATGTATTTTTAGTTTTTAGCTTTAATTTTATCATTAATTTTTATGTTTGATGCAAAAAAGCTCTAAATTGACATAATGGTGTTTTGGGCATTATAGTTTATAAATTAAAAAAATTATTTACTAAACAAATAATTTTTTAAGCTCTAATCCGGTAATTACAGTTTCATGTCCCCAAACTATATATCACGTATACGTCCTTCAAGTGTTAGGCTCTAACGCTGTTCTTGAATTTTTCGATAACCCTTCTGAAAACAATTTATTTAGTTTAAAATTTTGCAGTTCGGACCAAAACTTTTTAAAATTTATAATTTTCATTTGTAGCAGAAATGGATTTTTTGGAGAATGTATTTTTAGTTTTTGGCTTTAATTTTATCATTAATTTTTATGTTTGATGCAAGAAAGCTCTAAATTGACATAATGGTGTTTTGGGCATTATAGTTTATAAATTAAAAAAATTATTTACTAAACAAATAATTTTTTAAGCTCTAATCCGGTAATTACAGTTTCATGTCCCCAAACTATATATCACGTATACGTCCTTCAAGTCTAAGGCTCTAACGCTGTTCTTGAATTTTCCGATAAACCCTTCTGAAAACAATTTTTTTAGTTTAAAATTTTGCAGTTCGGACCAAAACTTTTTAAAATTTATAATTTTTATTTTTAGCAGAAATGGATTTTTTGGAGAATGTATTTTTAGTTTTTGGCTTTAATTTTATCATTAATTTTTATGTTTGATGCAAAAAAGCTCTAAATTGACATAATGGTGTTTTGGGCATTATAGTTTATAAATTAAAAAAATTATTTACTAAACAAATAATTTTTTAAGCTCTAATCTGGTAATTACAGTTTCATGTCCCCAAACTATATATCACGTATACGTCCTTCAAGTCTTAGGCTCTAACGCTGTTCTTGAATTTTTCGATAACCCTTCTGAAAACAATTTATTTAGTGTAAATTTTTGCAGTTCGCACCAAAACTTTTTAAAATTTATAATTTTTATTTTTGGCAGAAATGGATTTTTTGGAGAATGTATTTTTAGTTTTTGGCTTAAATTTATCCTTAATTTTTATGGTTGATGCAAGAAAGCTCTAAATTGACATAATGGTTTTTTGGGCATTATAGTTTATAAATTAAAAAAATTGTTTACTAAACAAATAATTTTTTAAGCTCTAATCCGGTATTTACAGTTTCATGTCCCCAAACTATATATCACGTATACGTCCTTCAAGTGTTAGGCTCTAAAGCTGTTCTCTAATTTTTCAAAAACCCTTCTGAAAACAATTTATTTAGTTTAAAATTTTGCAGTTCAGACCAAAACTTTTTAAAATTTATAATTTTCTTTTTTGGCAGAAATAGATTTTTTGGAGAATGTAATTTTAGTTTTTGGCTATAATTTTATCATTAATTTTTATGTTTAATGCAAGAAAGCTCTAAATTGACATAATGGTGTTTTTGGGCATTATAGTTTATAAATTAAAAAAATTATTTACAAAACAAATAATTTTTTAAGCTCTAATCTGGTAATTACAGTTTTATGTCCCCAAACTATATATCACGTATACGTTTTTCAAATCTTAGGCTCTAATGCTGTTCTTGAATTTTTCGATAACCCATCTGAAAACAATTTATTTAGTGTAAATTTTTGCAGTTCGCACCAAAACTTTTTAAAATTTATAAATTTCATTTTTGGCAGAAATAGATATTTTTGGAGAATGTAATCTTAGTTTTTGGCTATAATTTTATCATTAATTTTTATGTTTAATGGAAGAACGCTCTAAATTGACATAATGGTGTTTTGGGCATTATAGTTTATAAATTAAAAAAATTGTTTACTAAACAAATAATTTTTTAAGCTCTAATCCGGTAATTACAGTTTCATGTCCCCAAACTATATATCACGTATACGTCCTTCAAGTGTTAGGCTCTAACGCTGTTCTTGAATTTTTCGATAACCCTTCTGAAAACAATTTATTTAGTTTAAATTTTTGCAGTTCGCACCAAAACTTTTTAAAATTTATAATTTTCATTTTTGACAGAAATGGATTTTTTGGAGAATGTATTTTTAGTTTTTGGCTATAATTTTATCATTAATTTTTATGTTTAATGGAAGAAAGCTCTAAATTGACATAATGGTGTTTTGGGCATTATAGTTTATAAATTAAAAAAATTATTTACTAAACAAATAATTTTTTAAGCTCCAATCCGGTAATTACAGTTTCATGTCCCCAAACTATATATCACGTATACGTCCTTCAAGTCTTAGGCTCTAACGCTGTTCTTGAATTTTTCGATAACCCTTCTGAAAACAATTTATTTAGTTTAAAATTTTGCAGTTCGGACCAAAACTTTTTAAATTTATAATTTTCATTTTTGGCAGAAATAGATATTTTTGAAGAATGTAATCTTAGTTTTTGGCTATAATTTTATCATTAATTTTTATGTTTAATGGAAGAAAGCTCTAAATTGACATAATGGTGTTTTGGGCATTATAGTTTATAAATTAAAAAAATTATTTACAAAACAAATAATTTTTTAAGCTCTAATCTGGTAATTACAGTTTCATGTCCCCAAACTATATATCACGTATACGTTTTTCAAGTCTTAGGCTCTAATGCTGTTCTTGAATTTTTCGATAACCCTTCTAAAAACAATTTATTTAGTGTACATTTTTGCAGTTCGCACCAAAACTTTTTAAAATTTATAATTTTCATTTTTGACAGAAATGGATTTTTTGGAGAATGTATTTTTAGTTTTTGGCTTTAATTTATCATTAATTTTTATAGTTAATGCAAGAAAGCTCTAAATTGACATAATGGTTTTTTGGGCATTATAGTTTATAAATTAAAAAAATTGTTTACTAAACAAATAATTTTTTAAGCTCTAATCCGGTAATTACAGTTTCATGTCCCCAAACTATATATCACGTATACGTCCTTCAAGTGTAAGGCTCTAACGCTGTTCTTAAATTTTTCAAAAACCCTTCTGCAAACAATTTTTTTAGTTTAAAATTTTGCAGTTTGGATCAAAACTTTTTAAAATTTATAATTTTCTTTTTTAGCAGAAATGGATTTTTTGGAGAATGTATTTTTAGTTTTTAGCTTTAATTTTATCATTAATTTTTATGTTTGATGCAAAAAAGCTCTAAATTGACATAATGGTGGTTTGGGCATTATAGTTTATAAATTAAAAAAATTATTTACTAAACAAATAATTTTTTAAGCTCCAATCTGGTAATTACAGTTTCATGTTTCCAAACTATATATCACGTATACGTCTTTCAAGTCTTAGGCTCTAACGCTGTTCTTGAATTTTTCGATAACCCTTCTGAAAACAATTTATTTAGTGTAAATTTTTGCAGTTCGCACCAAAACTTTTTAAAATTTATAATTTTCATTTTTGACAGAAATGGATTTTTTGGAGAATGTATTTTTAGTTTTTGGCTTTAATTTATCATTAATTTTTATGGTTAATGCAAGAAAGCTCTAAATTGACATAATGGTTTTTTGGGCATTATAGTTTATAAATTAAAAAAATTGTTTACTAAACAAATAATTTTTTAAGCTCTAATCCGGTAATTACAGTTTCATGTCCCCAAACTATATATCACGTATACGTCCTTCAAGTGTAAGGCTCTAACGCTGTTCTTAAATTTTTCAAAAACCCTTCTGCAAACAATTTTTTTTAGTTTAAAATTTTGCAGTTCGGATCAAAACTTTTTAAAATTTTATAATTTTCTTTTTTAGCAGAAATGGATTTTTTGGAGAATGTATTTTTAGTTTTTGGCTTTAATTTTATCATTAATTTTTATGTTTGATGCAAAAAAGCTCTAAATTGACATAATGGTGTTTTGGGCATTATAGTTTATAAATTAAAAAAATTATTTACTAAACAAATAATTTTTTAAGCTCCAATCTGGTAATTACAGTTTCATGTTTCCAAACTATATATCACGTATACGTCTTTCAAGTCTTAGGCTCTAACGCTGTTCTTGAATTTTTCGATAACCCTTCTGAAAACAATTTATTTAGTGTAAATTTTTGCAGTTCGCACCAAAACTTTTTAAAATTTATAATTTTTATTTTTGACAGAAATGGATTTTTTGGAGAATGTATTTTTAGTTTTGGGCTTAAATTTATCCTTAATTTTTATGGTTGATGCAAGAAAGCTCTAAATTGACATAATGGTTTTTTAGGCATTATAGTTTATAAATTAAAAAAATTGTTTACTAAACAAATAATTTTTTAAGCTCTAAGCCGGTATTTACAGTTTCATGTCCCCAAACTATATATCACGTATACGTCCATCAAGTGTTAGGCTCTAAAGCTGTTCTCTAATTTTTCAAAAACCCTTCTGAAAACAATTTATTTAGTTTAAAATTTTGCAGTTCAGACCAAAACTTTTTAAAATTTATAATTATCTTTTTTGGCAGAAATAGATATTTTTGGAGAATGTAATCTTAGTTTTTGGCTATAATTTTATCATTAATTTTTATGTTTAATGGAAGAAAGCTCTAAATTGACATAATGGTGTTTTGGGCATTATAGTTTATAAATTAAAAAAATTATTTACAAAACAAATAATTTTTTAAGCTCTAATCTGGTAATTACAGTTTTATGTCCCCAAACTATATATCACGTATACGTTTTTCAAATCTTAGGCTCTAATGCTGTTCTTGAATTTTTCGATAACCCATCTGAAAACAATTTATTTAGTGTAAATTTTTGCAGTTCGCACCAAAACTTTTTAAAATTTATAAATTTCATTTTTGGCAGAAATAGATATTTTTGGAGAATGTAATCTTAGTTTTTGGCTATAATTTTATCATTAATTTTTATGTTTAATGGAAGAACGCTCTAAATTGACATAATGGTGTTTTGGGCATTATAGTTTATAAATTAAAAAAATTGTTTACTAAACAAATAATTTTTTAAGCTCTAATCCGGTAATTAGTTTCATGTCCCCAAACTATATATCACGTATACGTCCTTCAAGTGTTAGGCTCTAAAGCTGTTCTTTAATTTTTCAAAAACCCTTCTAAAATCAATTTATTTAGTTTAAAGTTTTGCAGTTCGGACCAAAACTTTTTAAAATTTACAATTTTCTTTTTTAGCAGAAATAGATTTTTTGGAGAATGTATTTTTAGTTTTTGGCTTTAATTTTATCCTTAATTTTTATGGTTGATGCAAGAAAGCTCTAAATTGACTTAATGGTGTTTTGGGCATTATAGTTTATAAATTAAAAAAATTATTTACTAAACAAATAATTTTTTAAGCTCTAATCCGGTAATTACAGTTTCATGTCCCCAAACTATATATCACGTATACGTCCTTCAAGTGTAAGGGTCTACCGCTGTCCTTAAATTTTTTGATAACCCTTCTGAAAACAAACTATTTAGTTTAAAATTTTGCAGTTCGGACCAAAACTTTTTAAAATTTTATAATTTTCATTTTTGGCAGAAATGGATTTTTTGGAGAATGTATTTTTAGTTTTTAAGTTTAATTTTATCATTAATTTTTATGTTTGATGCAAAAAAGCTCTAAATTGACATAATGGTGTTTTGGGCATTATAGTTTATAAATTAAAAAAATTATTTACTAAACAAATAATTTTTTAAGCTCTAATCCGGTAATTACAGTTTCATGTCCCCAAACTATATATCACGTATACGTCCTTCAAGTGTTAGGCTCTAACGCTGTTCTTGAATTTTTCAAAAACCCTGCTGAAAACAATTTATTTAGTTTGAAATTTTGCAGTTCGGACCAAAACTTTTTAAAATTTATAATTTTTATTTGTAGCAGAAATGGATTTTTTGGAGAATGTATTTTTAGTTTTTGGCTTTAATTTTATCATTAATTTTTATGTTTGATGCAAAAAAGCTCTAAATTGACATAATGGTGTTTTGGGCATTATAGTTTATAAATTAAAAAAATTATTTACAAAACAAATAATTTTTTAAGCTCTAATCCGGTAAATACAGTTTCATGTCCCCAAACTAAATATAACGTATACGTTTTTCAAGTCTTAGGCTCTAACGCTGTTCTTGAATTTTCCGATAACCCTTTTGAAAACAATTTATTTAGTTTAAAATTTTGCAGTTAGGACCAAAACTTTTTAAAATTTATAATTTTTATTTGTAGCAGAAATAAATTTTTTGGAGAATGTATTTTTAGTTTTTGGCTTTAATTTTATCATTAATTTTTATGTTTGATGCAAAAAAGCTCTAAATTGACATAATGGTGTTTTGGGCATTATAGTTTATAAATTAAAAAAATTATTTACAAAACAAATAATTTTTTAAGCTCTAATCCGGTAATTACAGTTTCATGTCCCCAAACTAAATATAACGTATACGTCCTTCAAGTCTTAGGCTCTAACGCTGTTCTTGAATTTTTCGATAACCCTTTTGAAAACAATTTATTTAGTGTAAATTTTTGCAGTTCGCACCAAAACTTTTTAAAATTTATAATTTTTATTTTTGGCAAAAATGGATTTTTTTGAGAACGTATTTTTAGTTTTTGGCTTTAAATTATCATTAATATTTATGGTTGATGCAAGAAAGCTCTAAATTGACATAATGGAGTTTTGGGCATTATAGTTTATAAATTAAAAAAATTATTTACTAAACAAATAATTTATTAAGCTCTAATCCGGTAATTACAGTTTCATGTCCTTAAACTATATATCACGTATACGTCCTTCAAGTGTTAGGCTCTAACGCTGTTCTTGAATTTTTTAAAAAACCCTTCTAAAAACAATTTATTTAGTTTAAAATTTTGCAGTTCAGACCAAAACTTTTTAAAATTTATAATTTTCATTTTTAGCAGAAATGGATTTCTTGGAGAATGTATTTTTAGTTTTTGGCTTCAATTTTATCATCAATTTTTATGTTTAATGCAAAAAAGCTCTAAATTGACATAATGGTGTTTTGGGCATTATAGTTTATAAATTAAAAAAATTATTTACAAAACAAATAATTTTTTAAGCTCTAATCCGGTAATTACAGTTTCATGTCCCCAAACTATATATCACGTATACGTCCTTCAAGTGTTAGGGTCTACCGCTGTCCTTGAATTTTTTGATAACCCTTCTGAAAACAAATTATTTAGTTTAAAATTTTGCAGTTCGGACCAAAACTTTTTAAATTTTATAATTTTTATTTTTGGCAAAAATAGATTTTTTTAGAGAATGTAATGTTAGTTTTTGGCTATAATTTTATCATTAATTTTTATGTTTAATGGAAGAAAGCTCTAAATTGACATAATGCTGTTTTGGGCATTATAGTTTATAAATTAAAAAAATTATTTACAAAACAAATAATTTTTTAAGCTCTAATCTGGTAATTACAGTTTCATGTCCCCAAACTATATATCACGTATACGTCCTTCAAGTGTAAGGCTCTAACGCTGTTCTTGAATTTTTCAAAAACCCTTCTGAAAAAAATTAATTTAGTTTAGAATTTTGCAGTTCGGACCAAAACTTTTTAAAATTTATAATTTTCATTTTTAGCAGAAATGGATTTTTTGGAGAATGTATTTTTAGTTTTTGGCTTCAATTTTATCATCAATTTTTATGTTTGATGCAAAAAAGCTCTAAATTGACATAATAGTGTTTTGGGCATTATAGTTTATAAATTAAAAAAATTATTTACTAAACAAATAATTTTTTAAGCTCTAATCCGGTAATTACAGTTTTATGTCCCCAAACTATATATCACGTATACGTCCTTTAAGTGTTAGGCTCTAACGCTGTTCTTGATTTTTTTAAAACCCTTCTAAAAACAATTTATTTAGTTTAAAATTTTGCAGTTCGGACCAAAACTTTTTAAAATTTATAATTTTTATTTTTAGCAGAAATGGATTTTTTGGAGAATGTATTCTTAGTTTTTGGCTTTAATTTTATCATTAATTTTTATGTTTGATGCAAAATAGCTCTAAATTGACATAATGGTGTTTTGGGCATTATAGTTTATAAATTAAAAAAATTATTTACAAAACAAATAATTTTTTAAGCTCTAATCCGGTAATTACAGTTTCATGTCCCCAAACTAAATATAACGTATACGTTTTTCAAGTCTTAGGCTCTAACGCTGTTCTTGAATTTTCCGATAACCCTTTTGAAAACAATTTATTTAGTGTAAATTTTTGCAGTTCGCACCAAAACTTTTTAAAATTTATAATTTTTATTTTTGGCAGAAATGGATTTTTTTGAGAACGTATTTTTAGTTTTTGGCTTTAAATTATCATTAATATTTATGGTTGATGCAAGAAAGCTCTAAATTGACATAATGGAGTTTTGGGCATTATAGTTTTCAAATTAAAAAAATTATTTACTAAACAAATAATTTATTAAGCTCTAATCCGGTAATTACAGTTTCATGTCCTTAAACTATATATCACGTATACGTCCTTTAAGTGTTAGGCTCTAACGCTGTTCTTGAATTTTTTTAAAACCCTTCTAAAAACAATTTATTTAGTTTAAAATTTTGCAGTTCGGACCAAAACTTTTTTAAATTTATAATTTTTATTTTTAGCAGAAATGGATTTTTTGGAAAATGTATTTTTAGTTTTTGGCTTTAATTTTATCATTATTTTTTATGTTTAATGCAAAAAAGCTCTAAATTGACATAATGGTGTTTTGGGCATTATAGTTTATAAATTGAAAAAATTATTTACAAAACAAATAATTTTTTAAGCTCTAATCCGGTAATTACAGTTTCATGTCCCCAAACTAAATATAACGTATACGTCCTTCAAGTCTTAGGCTCTAACGCTGTTCTTGAATTTTTCGATAACCCTTCTGAAAACAATTTATTTAGTGTAAATTTTTGCAGTTCGCACCAAAACTTTTTAAAATTTATAATTTTAATTTTTGAAAGAAATGGATTTTTTGGAGAATGTATTTTTAGTTTTTAGCTTTAATTTATCATTAATTTTTATGGTTGATGCAAGAAAGCTCTAAATTGACATAATGGAGTTTTGGGCATCATAGTTTATAAATTAAAAAAATTATTTACTAAACAAATAATTTATTAAGCTCTAATCCGGTAATTACAGTTTCATGTCCTTAAACTATATATCACGTATACGTCCTTCAAGTGTTAGGCTCTAACGCTGTTCTTGAATTTTTTAAAAACCCTTCTAAAAACAATTTATTTAGTTTAAAATTTTGCAGTTTGGACCAAAACTTTTTTAAATTTATAATTTTTATTTTTAGCAGAAATGGATTTTTTTGAGAATGTATTTTTAGTTTTTGGCTTTAATTTTATCATTAATTTTTATGTTTAATGCAAAAAAGCTCTAAATTGACATAATGGTGTTTGGGCATTATAGTTTATAAATTGAAAAAATTATTTACAAAACAAATAATTTTTTAAGCTCTAATCCGGTAATTACAGTTTCATGTCCCCAAACTAAATATAACGTATACGTCCTTCAAGTCTTAGGCTCTAACGCTGTTCTTGAATTTTTCGATAACCCTTTTGAAAACAATTTATTTAGTGCAAATTTTTGCAGTTCGCACCAAAACTTTTTAAAATTTATAATTTTTATTTTTGGCAGAAATGGATTTTTTTGAGAACGTATTTTTAGTTTTTGGCTTTAAATTATCATTAATATTTATGGTTGATGCAAGAAAGCTCTAAATTGACATAATGGAGTTTTGGGCATTATAGTTTATAAATTAAAAAAATTATTTACTAAACAAATAATTTATTAAGCTCTAATCCGGTAATTACAGTTTCATGTCCTTAAACTATATATCACGTATACGTCCTTCAAGTGTTAGGCTCTAACGCTGTTCTTGAATTTTTTAAAAACCCTTCTAAAAACAATTTATTTAGTTTAAAATTTTGCAGTTTGGACCAAAACTTTTTAAAATTTATAATTTACATTTTTGGCAGAAATGGATTTTTTGGAGAATGTATTTTTAGTTTTTGGCTATAATTTTATCATTAATTTTTATGTTTAATGCAAAAAAGCTCTAAATTGACATAATGGTGTTTTGGGCATTATAGTTTATAAATTAAAAAAATTATTTACAAAGCAAATAATTTTTTAAGCTCTAATCCGGTAATTACAGTTTCATGTCCCCAAACTATATATCACGTATACGTCCTTCAAGTGTTAGGGTCTACCGCTGTCCTTGAATTTTTTGATAACCCTTCTGAAAACAAATTATTTAGTTTAAAATTTTGCATTTCGGACCAAAACTTTTTAAAATTTATAATTTACATTTTTGGCAGAAATGGATTTTTTGGAGAATGTATTTTTAGTTTTTGGCTATAATTTTATCATTAATTTTGATGTTTGATGCTAGAAAGCTCTAAATTGACATAATGGTGTTTTGGACATTATAGTTTATAAATTAAAAGAATTATTTACAAAACAAATAATTTTTTAAGCTCTAAGCCGGTAAATACAGTTTCATGTCACCAAACTATATATCACGTATTCTTCCTTCAAGTGTTAGGCTCTAAAGCTGTTCTTGAATGTTTCGATAACCCTTCTAAAAACAATTTATTTAGTTTAAAATTTTGCAGTTCGGACCAAAACTTTTTTAAATTTATAATTTTTATTTTTAGCAGAAATGGATTTTTTGAAGAATGTATTTTTAGTTTTTGGCTTTAATTTTATCATTAATTTTTATGTTTAATGCAAAAAAGCTCTAAATTGACATAATGGTGTTTTGGGCATTATAGTTTATAAATTGAAAAAATTATTTACAAAACAAATAATTTTTTAAGCTCTAATCCGGTAATTACAGTTTCATGTCCCCAAACTATATATCACGTATACGTCCTTCAAGTGTTAGGCTCTAACGCTGTTCTTGAATTTTTCAAAAACCCTGCTGAAAACAATTTATTTAGTTTGAAATTTTGCAGTTCGGACCAAAACTTTTTAAAATTTATAATTTTTATTTGTAGCAGAAATGGATTTTTTGGAGAATGTATTTTTAGTTTTTGGCTTTAATTTTATCATTAATTTTTATGTTTGATGCAAAAAAGCTCTAAATTGACATAATGGTGTTTTGGGCATTATAGTTTATAAATTAAAAAAATTATTTACAAAACAAATAATTTTTTAAGCTCTAATCCGGTAATTACAGTTTCATGTCCCCAAACTAAATATAACGTATACGTCCTTCAAGTCTTAGGCTCTAACGCTGTTCTTGAATTTTTCGATAACCCTTTTGAAAACAATTTATTTAGTGTAAATTTTTGCAGTTCGCACCAAAACTTTTAAAAATTTATAATTTTTATTTTTGGCAGAAATGGATTTTTTTGAGAACGTATTTTTAGTTTTTAGCTTTAAATTATCATTAATATTTATGGTTGATGCAAGAAAGCTCTAATTTGACATAATGGAGTTTTGGGCATTATAGTTTATAAATTAAAAAAATTATTTACTAAACAAATAATTTATTAAGCTCTAATCCGGTAATTACAGTTTCATGTCCTTAAACTATATATCACGTATACGTCCTTCAAGTGTTAGGCTCTAACGCTGTTCTTGAATTTTTTAAAACCCTTCTAAAAACAATTTATTTAGTTTAAAATTTTGCAGTTCGGACCAAAACTTTTTTAAATTTATAATTTTTATTTTTAGCAGAAATGGATTTTTTGGAGAATGTATTTTTAGTTTTTAGCTTTAATTTTATCAATAATTTTGATGTTTGATGCAAGAAAGCTCTTAATTGACATAATGGTGTTTTAGGCATTATAGTTTATAAATTGAAAAAATTATTTACTTAACAAATAATTTTTTCAGCCCTAATCCGGTAATTTAATTTTTATGTCCTCAAACTATATATTACGTATATGTCATTTAAGTGGTAGGCTCTATCGCTGTTCTTGAATTCTTCTTTAACCCTTCTGAAAACAATTTATTTAGTTTAAAATTTTACAGGTAGGATTAAAACTTTTTAAAATTTATAATTTTCATTTTTGTCAGAAATGGATTTTTTGGAAAATGTATTTTTAGTTTTTGGCTTTAATTTTATCATTAATTTTTATGTTTGATGCAAAAAAGCTCTAAATTGACATAATGGTGTTTTTGGCATTATAGTTTATAAATTAAAAAAATTATTTACAATACAAAATATTTTTTAAGCTCTAATCCGGTGATTACAGTTTCATGTCCCCAAACTATATATCACGTATACGTCCTTTAAGTGTTAGGCTCTAATGCTGTTTTTGAATTTTTTGATAACCCTTCTGAAATCAAATTATTTAGTTTAAAATTTTGCAGTTCGGACCAAAACTTTTTAAAATTTATAATTTTCATTTTTGGCAGAAATAGATATTTTTGGAGAATGTAATCTTAGTTTTTTGCTATAATTTTATCATTAATTTTTATGTTTAATGAAAGAAAGCTCTAAATTGACATAATGGTGTTTTGGGCATTATAGTTTATAAATTAAAAAAATTATTTACAAAACAAATAATTTTTTAAGCTCTTATCCGGTAATTACAGTTTTATGTTCCCAAACTATATATCACGTATACGTCCTTCAAGTGTTAGGCTCTAACGCTGTTCTTGAATTTTTCGATAACCCTTCTGAAAACAATTTATTTAGTTTAAAATTTTGCAGTTCGGACCAAAACTTTTTAAAATTTATAATTTTCCTTTTTGGCAGAAATGGATTTTTAGTTTTTGGCTATAATTTTATCATTAATTTTGGTGTTTGATGCAAGAAAGCTATAAATTGACATAATGGTGTTTTGAACATTATAGTTTATAAATTAAAAAAATTATTTACAAAACAAATAATTTTTTAAGCTCTAAGCCGGTAATTACAGTTTCATGTCCTCAAACAGTATATTATGTATACGTCCTTCAAGTTTTAGGCTCTAACGCTGTTCTTGAATTTTTTGATAACCTTTCTGAAAACAATTTATTTAGTTTAAAATTTTGCAGTTCGGACAAAAACTTTTTAAAATTTATAATTTTCATTTTTAGCACAAATGGATTTTTTGGAGAATGTATTTTTAGTTTTTGGCTATAATTTTATCATTAATTTTGATGTTTGATGCAAGAAAGCTCTAAATTGACATAATGGTGTTTTGGACATTATAGTTTATAAATTAAAAAAATTATTTACAAAACAAATAATTTTTTAAGCTCTACGCCGGTAATTACAGTTTCATGTCCCCAAACTATATATCACGTTTACGTCCTTCAAGTGTTAGGCTCTAACGCTGTTCTTGAATTTTTCGATAACCCTTCTGAAAACAATTTATTTAGTTTAAAATTTTGCAGTTCGGACCAAAACTTTTTAAAATTTATAATTTACATTTTTGGCAAAAATTGATTTTTTGGAAAATGTATTTTTAGTTTTTGGCTATAATTTTATCATTAATTTTGATGTTTAATGCAAGAAAGCTCTAAATTGACATAATGGTGTTTTGGACATTATAGTTTATAAATTAAAAAAATTATTTACAAAACAAATAATTTTTTAAGCTCTAAGCCGGTAATTACAGTTTTATGTCCTTAAACAGTATATTATGTATACGTCCTTCAAGTTTTAGGCTTTAACGCTGTTCTTGAATTTTTCGATAACCTTTCTGAAAACAATTTATTTAGTTTAAAATTTTGCAGTTCGGACCAAAACTTTTTAAAATTTTTAATTTTCATTTTTAGCAGAAATGGATTTTTTGGAGAATGTATTTTTAGTTTTTGGCTATAATTTTATCATTAATTTTGATGTTTGATGCAAGAAAGCTCTAAATTGACATAATGGTGTTTTGGACATTATAGTTTATAAATTAAAAAAATTATTTACAAAACAAATAATTTTTTAAGCTCTACGCCGGTAATTACAGTTTCATGTCCCCAAACTATATATCACGTTTACGTCCTTCAAGTGTTAGGCTCTAACGCTGTTCTTGAATTTTTCGATAACCCTTCTGAAAACAATTTATTTAGTTTAAAATTTTGCAGTTCGGACCAAAACTTTTTAAAATTTATAATTTACATTTTTGGCAAAAATTGATTTTTTGGAAAATGTATTTTTAGTTTTTGGCTATAATTTTATCATTAATTTTGATGTTTGATGCAAGAAAGCTCTAAATTGACATAATGGTGTTTTGGACATTATAGTTTATAAATTAAAAAAATTATTTACAAAACAAATAATTTTTTAAGCTCTAAGCCGGTAATTACAGTTTTATGTCCTTAAACAGTATATTATGTATACGTCCTTCAAGTTTTAGGCTTTAACGCTGTTCTTGAATTTTTCGATAACCTTTCTGAAAACAATTTATTTAGTTTAAAATTTTGCAGTTCGGACCAAAACTTTTTAAAATTTTTAATTTTCATTTTTAGCAGAAATGGATTTTTTGGAGAATGTATTTTTAGTTTTTGGCTATAATTTTATCATTAATTTTGATGTTTGATGCAAGAAAGCTCTAAATTGACATAATGGTGTTTTGGGCATTATAGTTTATAAATTAAAAAAATCATTTACAAAACAAATAATTTTTTCAGCCCTAATCCGGAAATTAGTTTCATGTCCCCAAACTATATATCACGTATACGTCTTTCAAGTGTTAGGCTCTAACGCTGTTTTTGAATTTTTTGATAACCCTTATGAATACAATGTATTTAGTTTAAAATTTTGCAGTTCTGACCAAAACTTTTTTAAATTTATAATTTACATTTTTGTCAGAAATGGATTTTTTGGAGAATGTTTTTTTATTTTTTGGCTTTAATTTTATCATTAATTTTCATGTTTGATGCAAGAAAGCTCTAAATTGACATAATGGTGTTTTGGGCATTATAGTTTATAAATTAAAAAAATCATTTACACAACAAATAATTTTTTCAGCCCTAATCCGGTCATTTAATTTTCATGTCCTCAAACTATATATCACGTTTACGTCCTTCAAGTGTTAGGCTCTAACGCTGTTTTTGAATTCTTCTTTAACCCTTCTGAAAACAATTTATTTAGTTTAAAATTTTGCAGTTCGGACTAAAACTTTTTAAAATTTATAATATTTATTTTTGTCAGAAATGGATTTTTTTGGAGAATGTAATTTTACTTTTTTTAGTTTGTTTTGTCTATAATTTTATCAATAATTTTGATGTTTGATGGAAGAAAGCACTAAATTGACATAATGGCGTTTTAGACATTATAGTTTATAAATTGAAAAAATTATTTGCTAAACAAATAATTTTTAAACTCTAATCCGGTAATTTAAGTTTGATGTCCCCAAACAATATATCACGTATACGTCCTTTAAGTGTTAGGGTCTAACGCTGTTCTTGAATTTTTCGATAACCCTTCTAGAACCATTTATTTAGTTTAAAATTTTGCAGTTCTGACCAAAACTTTTTAAAATTTATAATTTACATTTTTGTCAGAAATGGATTTTTTGGAGAATGTATTTAGTTTTTGGCTTTAATTTTATCATTAATTTTTATGTTTGATGCAAGAAAGCTCTAAATTGACATAATGGTGTTTTGGGCATTATAGTTTATATTAAAAAAATCATTTACAAAACAAATAATTTTTTCAGCCCTAATCCGGTAATTTAATTTTCATGTCCTCAAACTATATATCACGTTTACGTCCTTGAAGTGTTAGGCTCTAACGCTGTTTTTGAATTCTTCTTTAACCCTTCTAAAAACAATTTATTTAGTGTAAAATTTTGCAGTTAGGACCAAAACTTTTTAAATTTTATAATTTTCATTTTTGGCAGAAATAGATTTTTTGGAGAATGTAATTTTAGTTTTTGGCTATAATTTTATCATTAATTTTCATGTTTGATGCAAGAAAGCTCTTAATTGACATAATGGTGTTTTGGGCATTATAGTTTATAAATTGAAAAAATTATTTACTTAACAAATAATTTTTTCAGCCCTAATCCGGTAATTTAATTTTCATGTCCTCAAACTATATATTACGTATATGTCATTTAAGTGTTAGGCTCTATCGCTGTTCTTGAATTCTTCTTTAACCCTTCTGAAAACAATTTATTTAGTTTAAAATTTTACAGTTAGGACCAAAACTTTTTAAAATTTATAATTTTCATTTTTGTCAGAAATGGATTTTTTGGAAAATGTATTTTTATTTTTTGGCTTTAATTTTATCATTAATTTTTATGTTTGATGCAAAAAAGCTCTAAATTGACATAATGATGTTTTTGGCATTATAGTTTATAAATTAAAAAAATTATTTACAATACAAAATATTTTTTAAGCTCTAATCCGGTAGTTACAGTTTCATGTCCCCAAACTATATATCACGTATACGTCCTTTAAGTGTTAGGCTCTAATGCTGTTTTTGAATTTTTTGATAACCCTTCTGAAATCAAATTATTTAGTTTAAAATTTTGCAGTTCGGACAAAAACTTTTTAAAATTTATAATTTTCATTTTTGGCAGAAATAGATATTTTTAGAGAATGTAATCTTAGTTTTTTGCTATAATTTTATCATTAATTTTTATGTTTAATGAAAGAAAGCTCTAAATTGACATAATGGTGTTTTTGGCATTATAGTTTATAAATTAAAAAAATTATTTACAATACAAAATATTTTTTAAGCTCTAATCCGGTAGTTACAGTTTCATGTCCCCAAACTATATATCACGTATACGTCCTTTAAGTGTTAGGCTCTAACGCTGTTCTTGAATTCTTCTTTAACCCTTCTGAAAACAATTTATTTAGTTTAAAATTTTACAGTTAGGACCAAAACTTTTTAAAATTTATAATTTTCATTTTTGTCAGAAATAATTTTTTGGAAAATGTATTTTCAGTTTTTGGCTATAATTTTATTATTAATTTTTATGTTTAATGCAAAAAAGCTCTAAATTGACATAATGGTGTTTTGGGCATTATAGTTTATAAATTATAAAAATTATTTACAAAACAAATAATTTTTTAAGCTCTTATCCGGTAATTACAGTTTTATGTCCCTAAACTATATATCACGTATACGTCCTTCAAGTGTTAGGCTCTAACGCTGTTCTTGAATTTTTCGATAACCCTTCTGAAAACAATTTATTTAGTTTAAAATTTTGCAGTTCGGACCAAAACTTTTTAAAATTTATAATTTTCCTTTTTGGCAGAAATGGATTTTTAGTTTTTGGCTATAATTTTATCATTAATTTTGATGTTTGATGCAAGAAAGCTCTAAATTGACATAATGGTGTTTTGAACATTATAGTTTATAAATTGAAAAAAATATTTACAAAACAAATAATTTTTTAAGCTCTAAGCCGGTAATTACAGTTTCATGTTTTCAAACAGTATATTATGTATACGTCCTTCAAGTTTTAGGCTCTAACGCTGTTCTTGAATTTTTCGATAACCTTTCTGAAAACAATTTATTTAGTTTAAAATTTTGCAGTTCGGACCAAAACTTTTTAAAATTTATAATTTTCATTTTTAGCACAAATGGATTTTTTGGAGAATGTATTTTTAGTTTTTGGCTATAATTTTATCATTAATTTTGATGTTTGATGCAAGAAAGCTTTAAATTGACATAATGGTGTTTTGGACATTATAGTTTATAAATTAAAAAAATTATTTACAAAACAAATAATTTTTTAAGCTCTAAGCCGGTAATTACAGTTTCATGTCCCCAAACTATATATCACGTATACGTCCTTCAAGTGTTAGGCTCTAACGCTGTTCTTGAATTTTTCGATAACCTTTCTGAAAACAATTTATTTAGTTTAAAATTTTGCAGTTCGGACCAAAACTTTTTAAAATTTATAATTTTCATTTTTAGCAGAAATAATTTTTTGGAGAATGTATTTTTAGTTTTTGGCTATAATTTTATCATTAATTTTGATGTTTGATGCAAGAAAGCTCTAAATTGACATAATGGTGTTTTGGAAATTATCCTTATTAATAAAATCAGACTTTTGTCTGTACATTGCATAGAATTCAAAATTTCTATTATATTCCTTATTTTTACACTCAAAGGAATGCGAAAATACTATTAAGAAAATTATGTGTGTATGTGTATATGTGTGTATGTGTGTATGTGTGTATGTGTGTATGTATGTCCGCAAATTTTCGACCGCGTATCACGGAAAAACGGTTCGATCGTTTGAAGTGAAACTTGGCAGTCTTTTAGGCATTAGCCTAACTTAAAATCCTAGCGATAGTAGATTAAAAAATATTAATATGGACGAAAGTTATGCCATTTTTTCAAAAATTCGAAAATTCGAAATTTTTAGTTTTTTCATATACTTTAGTGAATTGTACTTAAACTTGGTACAGGGTTAATTTTAGTGTTTCTTATTAAGATTTAATCGTCAGAATAATAAAATTTTGAATAACAAATAAAAAGTGTTAGATTTAAATATTGAAAAATTAAATAAAAATAAAAGTTTAAAAATTGAAATTTTTTTGTAATTAATTTTTATACGGTTGTATTTCTTAGGTCAACAATAAAAATTTGTTGTTGAAATCATAAGTTTACTTTCTTAAAAAAATTCTATTAGGTCAGAATATTAACAATATCCATATAATTAATATGAGACTTTTGTCAGTATATTGCACAGAATTCAAAATTGCTATTATATTACATTAATTAATGATCAAAAAATGAAAAACTCAAATTTCATTCTGATGACTAAATTGTAATAAAAAATACTAAAATTAACCCTGTATCAAATTTAAGTAAAATTGATGACAATAATTATTTCAAAAGATTAATTTTGAATTTTAAAAATTTTGATAATATATAGCACTAGCTGTCGTACCCGTCTTCGACGGGTTTTAGTTTCTACCAATACATTTAACAATGTTTCTACCAATCTGGAAAATCAAAAATACCCGGGAATTTAATTTCACCGGAAAATTAATAATTAGTAACCATTAGCTATTTCGGTAGCATAATTATACTATTTGAATAGTCTCCACCCTTTAGCAAAAAATCAAAAATTATCAAAAATTCGAGAAACCGAATTTCTTAAAATTTAACATTTTTTTCTTCTCTTTTATATCATTAAGCTTCATTATTTTTGTGCTTTTGGAAAATACTTTACTTATATTTAATAGTCTCCACCCTTTGGTAAAAAATCTAAAATTATGGAAAATTAGCAAAAATTCAAAAAACGGAATTTCTTAAAATTCAACATTTTTTCTTCTCTTTTATGGCTTTTGGCTTCATTATTTTTGGGCTCTTCAAAAATACTTAACCTAATTTGTTATCTCCACCCTTTGGTAAAAAATCTAAAATTATGGAAAAATAGCAAAAATGCAAAAAAATGAATTTCTTAAAATTCAACATTTTTCCTTCTTTTTATGGCATTTAGCTTTATTATTTTTGTGCTCTTAAAAAATACTTTACTTATTCAATAGTCTCCACCCTTCGGTAAAAAATCTAAAATTATGGAAAATTAGCAAAAATTCAAAAAACCGAATTTCTTAAAATTTAACATTTTTTCTTCTTTTTTATGGCATTTAGCTTAATTATTTTTGTTTAATGTAGCAAATTTCTTACTTTACATACTGATCTTTAAATAAAAAACTTTAATAACTTTTCCTGAAAAGCTTGCTTAAAGTTTAAAAATCACTATTTTCTTAGAAAAAAGTTGATCTAAAAAAACGAAAAAAAATTTCAAAATACGTCTTTTTTAAAAATTTTATTGTAGAAATGGGTTTTATTTATCTGAAAAAGTTAGCTAATGATAGTTTTGCATTTATTTTACAAAAGATAAAAAATTTGCATTTTTTTGATTTTTCGAATTTTTTGGAAAAATGTCATAACTTTCGTTCAAGTTAATATTTTTTAATCGGATAAGGCTATGATTGTAAGTTACGTTAATACTTAATAGTAATATAATATCTTATTTAAAAGTTTTTATTTCGATCTAATAAAAATTTATTTTGTTTAAATAATTTTATTTAGTTAAATCAAATAAATCTTAATTGGATTAATTAAATAAATACTTGACTCTAATAAATGAATTTATTTAACACAAATTATTTCTAAATTTTATATTTTTTTATGGATTGCTTCTAAACTTTCTATAGTTGAGTATTACATGTTATTTATTAACATTTTAGCATAATTTTGCAAAAAATAATACTTTGTAACTAAAATGGAAATATAAAAATATTTTTAAAAAATCGAAAATTTCTAAATTTTACATTTTTTAATGGATAGCTTTTAAACTTTATATAATTGAATATTACATGTTATTTAGTCACATTTTAGCATAATTTTTCAAAAATACTTTCTTATAACGAAGATGTAAGTATAAAAATGTTTTGAATATCAAAAAATTGAAAAAATTATAATTGATACCAATTGCTATGAAGCTTAATTCAGTATAGTATTTGTGGGCTCTCTGATTTAACTTTTAGAGATATCTTGATCAATGTAAAGACAAAAGTTAAACACGGTGTTTATATTGGTTAAAACAATTTCCGGCTTTATCCAAATTTTTCCTGGTTTATTCGACGGGTTTTTTTTTAATAATACATTTAACAGTGTGTCTACCAACCAGAAAAGACGTAAAATATCAGGGAATTTAATGTAACCGAGAAAAACTGGATCTACTTGCTATACAATTAGTTCGAATTAGACTGTACTATAACTCAAAAAACTGGAGGAAATTTTAGATTGATTTAAATACATTATATTGATTGAAGTACTACAAATTGAGAAATATTGTTTTCTGCATTTGAATAAGTTAAAAATAACTAATTTGATAATAAAAAGTCGGTCACTGTTTCAAATGGTATTATTTTCCTAATGAAATAGTCAATAGTAACTAATTATTATTTTTTCCCTGTCCCCAGGTAAAAATGATTCGTACGAATTTCGTATGTAATTCGTACGCATTTCGTTCAGAAATTTGGCCAGATTCGTAAAGAATTTCTATCAAATTCGTATGAAATTACTATCGAAATTCGTGTGGCGTATTGAAACGTTTTTTCGCACGAATATTCGTGGGAAAAATACCCGAATTTTTTTAAATAGATTTTCAAGAAATATTTTCGTTCGGAAATCCGTATGGAAATTCGCACGGAATAATTTTTGACAATTTTTTCAAAAATTTTCGGACAAATTTCCATACGAAATTCGAGCGAATTACGAACGATTTCATTTTGGAAATTTTTTTTATAAAATTCTGCTCGGAAATTCGTATGAAATTCCGCACGAAATGTCAGCCAAAAATTTTCGACGAAATTTCCATACGGAATTCGTACGAAATTCGAGCAAATTACGAACGAATTTATTTTGGAAAATTTTTTATAAAATTATGCTCGAAAATTTGTATGGAATTCCGCACGAAATGTCAGACAAAATTTTCCTGAAAAATTTTCGACAAAATTTCCATACGGAATTCGTACAAACTTCAAGCGAATTACGAACGAATTTATTTTGGAAATTTTTTTATAAAATTCTGCTCGAAAATTCGTATGGAATTCCGCACGAAATGTCAGCCAAAAATTTCCTCAAAAATTTTTCGACGAAATTTCCATACGGAATTCGTACAAAATTCGAGCGAATTACGAACGAATTTATTTAAAATTTTTTTTTATAAAATTCTGCTCAGAAAGTCGTATGGAATTTCACACGAAATGTCAGCCAAAAATTTTGTCAAAATTTTTCGACGAAATTTCCATACGAATTTCGTACGAATTCCGTATGGAAATTTCGTCGAAAACTTTTGAGGAAATTTTTGGCTGACATTTCGTGCGGAATTCCATACGAATTTTTGAGCAGAATTTTATAAAAAAAATTTCTAAATAAATTCGTTCGTAATTTGCTCGAATTTCGTACGAATTCCGTATGGAAATTTCGTCGAAAACTTTTGAGGAAATTTTTGGCTAACATTTCGTGCGGAATTTCATACGAATTTTCGAGCAGAATTTTATAAAAAAAATTTCTAAATAAATTCGTTCGTAATTTGCTCGAATTTCATACGAATTCCGTATGGAAATTTCGTCGAAAACTTTTGAGGAAATTTTTGGCTAACATTTCGTGCGGAATTTCATACGAATTTTCGAGCAGAATTTTATAAAAAAAATTTCTAAATAAATTCGTTCGTAATTTGCTCGAATTTCATACGAATTCCGTATGGAAATTTCGTCGAAAACTTTTGAGGAAATTTTTGGCTGACATTTCGTGCGGAATTTCATACGAATTTCCGAGCAGAATTTTATAAAAAAAATTTCCAAAATGAAATCGTTCGTAATTCGCTCGAATTTCGTATGGAAATTTGTCTGAAAATTTTTGAAAAAATTGTCAAAAATTATTCCGTGCGAATTTCCATACGGATTTCCGAACGAAAATATTTCTTGAAAATCTATTTAAAAAAATCCGGGTATTTTTCCCACGAATATTCGTGCGAAAAAACGTTTCAATACGCCACACGAATTTCGATAGTAATTTCATACGAATTTGATAGAAATTCTTTACGAATCTGGCCGGATTTCTGAACGAAATGCGTACGAATTACGTACGAAATTCGTACCAATCATTTTTACCTGGGTCAAATCAAATTCCCGGCTATTTTCCGGTTTTCTAGGTTGGTAGATACACTGTTAAGTGCATTATCAGAAACTACAACCCGTCGAAGACGGGTACGACAGCTAGTAGTTTATAAATTAAAAAAATTATTTACAAAACAAATAATTTTTTAAGCTCTAAGCCGGTAATTACAGTTTCATGTCCTTAAACAGTATATTATGTATACGTCCTTCAAGTTTTAGGCTTTAACGCTGTTCTTGAATTTTTCGATAACCTTTCTGAAAACAATTTATTTAGTTTAAAATTTTGCAGTTCGGACCAAAACTTTTTAAAATTTTTAATTTTCATTTTTAGCAGAAATGGATTTTTTGGAGAATGTATTTTTAGTTTTTGGCTATAATTTTATCATTAATTTTGATGTTTGATGCAAGAAAGCTCTAAATTGACATAATGGTGTTTTGGGCATTATAGTTTATAAATTAAAAAAATCATTTACAAAACAAATAATTTTTTCAGCCCTAATCCGGAAATTACAGTTTCATGTCCCCAAACTATATATCACGTATACGTCTTTCAAGTGTTAGGCTCTAACGCTGTTTTTGAATTTTTCGATAACCCTTCTGAATACAATGTATTTAGTTTAAAATTTTGCAGTTCTGACCAAAACTTTTTTAAATTCATAATTTACATTTTTGTCAGAAATGGATTTTTTGGAGAATGTTTTTTTAGTTTTTGGCTTTAATTTTATCATTAATTTTTATGTTTGATGCAAGAAAGCTCTAAATTGACATAATGGTGTTTTGGGCATTATAGTTTATAAATTAAAAAAATCATTTACAAAACAAATAATTTTTTCAGCCCTAATCCGGTAATTTAATTTTCATGTCCTCAAACTATATATCACGTTTACGTCCTTCAAGTGTTAGGCTCTAACGCTGTTTTTGAAATCTTCTTTAACCCTTCTGAAAACAATTTATTTAGTTTAAAATTTTTCAGTTCGGACTAAAACTTTTTAAAATTTATAATTTTTATTTTTGTCAGAAATGGATTTTTTTGAAAAATGTAATTTTACTTTTTTTAGTTTGTTTTGTCTATAATTTTTATGTTTGATGCAAAAAAGCTCTAAATTGACATAATGGTGTTTTTGGCATTATAGTTTATAAATTAAAAAAATTATTTACAATACAAAATATTTTTTAAGCTCTAATCCGGTAATTACAGTTTCATGTCCCCAAACTATATATCACGTATACGTCTTTAAAGTGTTAGGCTCTAACGCTGTTCTTGAATTTTTCGATAACCCTTCTAGAACCATTTATTTAGTTTAAAATTTTGCAGTTCTGACCAAAACTTTTTAAAATTTATAATTTACATTTTTGTCAGAAATGGATTTTTTGGAGAATGTTTTTTTAGTTTTTGGCTTTAATTTTATCATTAATTTTTATGTTTGATGCAAGAAAGCTCTTAATTGACATAATGGTGTTTTGGGCGTTATAGTTTATAAATTGAAAAAATTATTTACTTAACAAATAATTTTTTCAGCCCTAATCCGGTAATTTAATTTTCATGTCCTCAAACTATATATTACGTATATGTCATTTAAGTGTTAGGCTCTATCGCTGTTCTTGAATTCTTCTTTAACCCTTCTGAAAACAATTTATTTAGTTTAAAATTTTGCAGTTCTGACCAAAACTTTTTAAAATTTATAATTTTCATTTTTGTCAGAAATGGATTTTTTGGAAAATGTATTTTTAGTTTTTGGCTTTAATTTTATCATTAATTTTTATGTTTGATGCAAAAAAGCTCTAAATTGACATAATGGTGTTTTGGGCATTATAGTTTATAAATTAAAAAAATTATTTACAAAACAAATAATTTTTTAAGCTCTTATCCGGTAATTACAGTTTTATGTCCCCAAACTATATATCACGTATACGTCCTTCAAGTGTTAGGCTCTAACGCTGTTCTTGAATTTTTCGATAACCCTTCTGAAAACAATTTATTTAGTTTAAAATTTTGCAGTTCGGACCAAAACTTTTTAAAATTTATAATTTTCCTTTTTGGCAGAAATGGATTTTTAGTTTTTGGCTATAATTTTATCATTAATTTTGATGTTTGATGCAAGAAAGCTCTAAATTGACATAATGGTGTTTTGAACATTATAGTTTATAAATTAAAAAAATTATTTACAAAACAAATAATTTTTTAAGCTCTAAGCCGGTAATTACAGTTTCATGTCCTCAAACAGTATATTATGTATACGTCCTTCAAGTTTTAGGCTTTAACGCTGTTCTTGAATTTTTCGATAACCTTTCTAAAACAATTTATTTAGTTTAAAATTTTGCAGTTCGGACCAAAACTTTTTAAAATTTATAATTTTCATTTTTAGCAGAAATGGATTTTTTGGAGAATGTAATTTTAGTTTTTGGCTATAATTTTATCATTAATTTTCATGTTTGATGCAAGAAAGCTCTTAATTGACATAATGGTGTTTTGGGCATTATAGTTTATAAATTGAAAAAATTATTTACTTAACAAATAATTTTTTAATTAAAGTTTTATTTCCCCAAACTATGTATTACGTATACGTCCTTCAAGTGTTAGGCTCTAACGCTGTTCTTGAATTTTTTGATTAGCCTTCTAAAAACAATTTATTTAGTGTAAAATTTTGCAGTTAGGACCAAAACTTTTTAAATTTTATAATTTTCATTTTTGGCAGAAATGGATTTTTTGGAGAATGTAATTTTAGTTTTTGGCTATAATTTTATCATTAATTTTCATGTTTGATGCAAGAAAGCTCTTAATTGACATAATGGTGTTTTGGGCATTATAGTTTATAAATTGAAAAAAATATTTACTAAACAAATATTTTTTAAACTCTAATCAGGTAATTTAAGTTTCATGTCCTCAAACAGTATATTATGTATACGTCCTTTAAGTTTTAGGCTCTAACGCTGTTCTTTAGTTATTCGATAACCCTTCTGAAAACAATTTTTTAGTTTAAAATTTTGCAGTTCGGACCAAAACTTTTTAAAATTTATAATTTTCATTTTTGGCAGAAATGGATTTTTTGGAGAATGTATTTTTAGTTTTTAGCTTTAATTTTATCAATAATTTTGATGTTTAATGCAAGAAAGCTCTTAAATGACATAATGGTGTTTTAGGCATTATAGTTTATAAATTGAAAAAATTATTTACTTAACAAATAATTTTTTCAGCCCTAATCCGGTAATTTAATTTTTATGTCCTCAAACTATATATTACGTATATGTCATTTAAGTGTTAGGCTCTATCGCTGTTCTTGAATTCTTCTTTAACCCTTCTGAAAACAATTTATTTAGTTTAAAATTTTACAGGTAGGACCAAAACTTTTTAAAATTTATAATTTTCATTTTTGTCAGAAATGGATTTTTTGGAAAATGTATTTTTAGTTTTTGGCTGTAATTTTATCATTAATTTTTATGTTTGATGCAAAAAAGCTCTAAATTGACATAATGGTGTTTTGGGCATTATAGTTTATAAATTAAAAAAATTATTTACAAAACAAATAATTTTTTAGCTCTTATCCGGTAATTACAGTTTTATGTCCCCAAACTATATATCACGTATACGTCCTTCAAGTGTTAGGCTCTAACGCTGTTCTTGAATTCTTCTTTAACCCTTCTGAAAACAATTTATTTAGTTTAAAATTTTACAGTTAGGACCAAAACTTTTTAAAATTTATAATTTTCATTTTTGTCAGAAATAATTTTTTGGAGAATGTATTTTTAGTTTTTGGCTATAATTTTATCATTAATTTTTATGTTTGATGCAAAAAAGCTCTAAATTGACATAATGGTGTTTTGGGCATTATAGTTTATAAATTAAAAAAATTATTTACAAAACAAATAATTTTTTAAGCTCTTATCCGGTAATTACAGTTTTATGTCCCCAAACTATATATCACATATACGTCCTTCAAGTGTTAGGCTCTAACGCTGTTCTTGAATTTTTCGATAACCCTTCTGAAAACAATTTATTAAGTTTAAAATTTTGCAGTTCGGACCAAAACTTTTTAAAATTTATAATTTTCCTTTTTGGCAGAAATGGATTTTTAGTTTTTGGCTATAATTTTATCATTAATTTTGATGTTTGATGCAAGAAAGCTCTAAATTGACATAATGGTGTTTTGGACATTATAGTTTATAAATTAAAAAAATTATTTACAAAACAAATAATTTTTTAAGCTCTAAGCCGGTAATTACAGTTTCATGTCCCCAAACTATATATCACGTTTACGTCCTTCAAGTGTTAGGCTCTAACGCTGTTCTTGAATTTTTCGATAACCCTTCTGAAAACAATTTATTTAGTTTAAAATTTTGCAGTTCGGACCAAAACTTTTTAAAATTTATAATTTACATTTTTGGCAAAAATTGATTTTTTGAAAAATGTATTTTTAGTTTTTGGCTATAATTTTATCATTAATTTTGATGTTTGATGCAAGAAAGCTCTAAATTGACATAATGGTGTTTTGGACATTATAGTTTATAAATTAAAAAAATTATTTACAAAACAAATAATTTTTTAAGCTCTAAGCCGGTAATTACAGTTTTATGTACTTAAACAGTATATTATGTATACGTCCTTCAAGTTTTAGGCTTTAACGCTGTTCTTGAATTTTTCCATAACCTTTCTGAAAACAATTTATTTAGTTTAAAATTTTGCAGTTCGGACCAAAACTTTTTAAAATTTTTAATTTTCATTTTTAGCAGAAATGGATTTTTTGGAGAATGTATTTTTAGTTTTTGGCTATAATTTTATCATTAATTTTGATGTTTGATGCAAGAAAGCTATAAATTGACATAATGGTGTTCTGGGCATTATAGTTTATAAATTAAAAAAATCATTTACAAAACAAATAATTTTTTCAGCCCTAATCCGGAAATTACAGTTTCATGTCCCCAAACTATATATCACGTATACGTCTTTCAAGTGTTAGGCTCTAACGCTGTTTTTGAATTTTTCGATAACCCTTCTGAATACAATGTATTTAGTTTAAAATTTTGCAGTTCTGACCAAAACTTTTTTAAATTTATAATTTACATTTTTGTTAGAAATGGATTTTTTGGAGAATGTTTTTTTATTTTTTGGCTTTAATTTTATCATTAATTTTTATGTTTGATGCAAGAAAGCTCTAAATTGACATAATGGTGTTTTGGGCATTATAGTTTATAAATTAAAAAAATCATTTACACAACAAATAATTTTTTCAGCCCTAATCCGGTCATTTAATTTTCATGTCCTCAAACTATATATCACGTTTACGTCCTTCAAGTGTTAGGCTCTAACGCTGTTTTTGAATTCTTCTTTAACCCTTCTGAAAACAATTTATTTAGTTTAAAATTTTGCAGTTCGGACTAAAACTTTTTAAAATTTATAATTTTTATTTTTGTCAGAAATGGATTTTTTTGGAGAATGTAATTTTACTTTTTTTAGTTTGTTTTGTCTATAATTTTATCAATTATTTTGATGTTTGATGGAAGAAAGCACTAAATTGACATAATGGCGTTTTAGACATTATAGTTTATAAATTGAAAAAATTATTTGCTAAACAAATAATTTTTAAACTCTAATCCGGTAATTTAAGTTTGATGTCCCCAAACAATATATCACGTATACGTCCTTTAAGTGTTAGGGTCTAACGCTGTTCTTGAATTTTTCGATAACCCTTCTAGAACCATTTATTTAGTTTAAAATTTTGCAGTTCTGACCAAAACTTTTTAAAATTTATAATTTACATTTTTGTCAGAAATGGATTTTTTGGAGAATGTTTTTTTAGTTTTTGGCTTTAATTTTATCATTAATTTTTATGTTTGATGCAAGAAAGCTCTAAATTGACATAATGGTGTTTTGGGCATTATAGTTTATAAATTAAAAAAATCATTTACAAAACAAATAATTTTTTCAGCCCTTATCCGGTAATTTAATTTTCATGTCCTCAAACTATATATCACGTTTACGTCCTTGAAGTGTTAGGCTCTAACGCTGTTTTTGAATTCTTCTTTAACCCTTCTAAAAACAATTTATTTAGTTTAAAATTTTGCAGTTCGGACTAAAACTTTTTAAAATTTATAATTTACATTTTTGTCAGAAATGGATTTTTTGGAGAATGTATTTTTAGTTTTTGGCTTTAATTTTATTAATAATTTTGATGTTTGATGCAAGAAAACTCTAAATTGACATAATGGTGTTTTGGGCATTATAGTTTAAAAATTAAAAAAAAATTATTTACTAAACAAATAATTTTTTAAGCTCTAATCCGGTAATTAAAGTTTCATGTCCTTCAACTATGTATCACGTATACGTCCTTCAAGTGTTAGGGTCTTACGCTGTCCTTGAATTTTTTGATAATTCTTCTGAAAACAATTTATTTAGTTTAAAATTTTGCAGTTCGGACCAAAACTTATTAAAATTTATAATTTTTATTTTTGTCAGAAATGGATTTTTTTGGAGAATGTAATTTTACTTTCTTAGTTTGTTTTGGCTATAATTTTATCAATAATGTTGATGTTTGATGCAAGAAAACTCTAAATTGACATAATGGTGTTTTGGGCATTATAGTTTATTAATTGAAAAAATTATTTACAAAACAAATAATTTTTTAATTTAATTTTTATTTCCCCAAATTATATATTACGTATATGTCCTTCAAGTGTTAGGCTCTAACGCTGTTCTTGAATTTTTTGATTAGCCTTCTGATAACAATTTATTTAGTGTAAAATTTTGCAGTTAGGACCAAAACTTTTTAAATTTTATAATTTTCATTTTTGGCAGAAATAGATTTTTTGGAGAATGTAATTTTAGTTTTTGGCTATAATTTTATCATTAATTTTCATGTTTGATGCAAGAAAGCTCTTAATTGACATAATGGTGTTTTGGGCATTATAGTTTATAAATTGAAAAAATTATTTACTTAACAAATAATTTTTTCAGCCCTAATCCGGTAATTTAATTTTCATGTCCTCAAACTATATATTACGTATATGTCATTTAAGTGTTAGGCTCTATCGCTGTTCTTGAATTCTTCTTTAACCCTTCTGAAAACAATTTATTTAGTTTAAAATTTTACAGTTAGGACCAAAACTTTTTAAAATTTATAATTTTCATTTTTGTCAGAAATGGATTTTTTGGAAAATGTATTTTTAGTTTTTGGCTTTAATTTTATCATTAATTTTTATGTTTGATGCAAAAAAGCTCTAAATTGACATAATGGTGCTTTTGGCATTATAGTTTATAAATTAAAAAAATTATTTACAATACAAAATATTTTTTAAGCTCTAATCCGGTAATTACAGTTTCATGTCCCCAAACTATATATCACGTATACGTCCTTCAAGTGTTAGGCTCTAACGCTCTTTTTGAATTTTTCGATAACCCTTCTGAAATCAAATTATTTAGTTTAAAATTTTGCAGTTCGGACCAAAACTTTTTAAAATTTATAATTTTCATTTTTGGCAGAAATAGATATTTTTGGAGAATGTAATCTTAGTTTTTTGCTATAATTTTATCATTAATTTTTATGTTTAATGAAAGAAAGCTCTAAATTGACATAATGGTGTTTTGGGCATTATAGTTTATAAATTAAAAAAATTATTTTTAAAACAAATAATTTTTAAGCTCTTATCCGGTAATTTAATTTTCATGTCCTCAAACTATATATTACGTATATGTCATTTAAGTGTTAGGCTCTATCGCTGTTCTTGAATTCTGCTTTAACCCTTCTGAAAACAATTTATTTAGTTTAAAATTTTACAGTTAGGACCAAAACTTTTTAAAATTTATAATTTTCATTTTTGTCAGAAATGGATTTTTTGGAAAATGTATTTTTAGTTTTTGGCTATAATTTTATCATTAATTTTGATGTTTGATGCAAGAAAGCTCTAAATTGACATAATGGTGTTTTGAACATTATAGTTTATAAACTAAAAAAATTATTTACAAAACAAATAATTTTTTAAGCTCTAAGCCGGTAATTACAGTTTCATGTCCTCAAACAGTATATTATGTATACGTCCTTCAAGTTTTAGGCTCTAACGCTGTTCTTGAATTTTTCGTTAACCTTTCTGAAAACAATTTATTTAGTTTAAAATTTTGCAGTTCGGACCAAAACCTTTTAAAATTTATAATTTTCATTTTTAGCAGAAATGGATTTTTTAGAGAATGTATTTTTAGTTTGTTTTGGCTATAATTTTATCATTAATTTTGATGTTTGATGCAAGAAAGCTCTTAATTGACATAATGGTGTTTTGGACATTATAGTTTATAAATTAAAAAAATTATTTACAAAACAAATAATTTTTTAAGCTCTAATCCGGTAATTAAAGTTTCATGTCCTTAAACTATGTATCACGTATACGTCCTTCAAGTGTTAGGCTCTAACGCTGTTCTTGAATTTTTCGATAACCCTTCTGAAAACAATTTATTCAGTTTAAAATTTTGCAGTTCAGACCAAAACTTTTTAAAATTTATAATTTACATTTTTGGCAGAAATGGATTTTTTGGAGAATGTATTTTTAGTTTTTGGCTATAATTTTATCATTAATTTTGATGTTTGATGCAAGAAAGCTCTAAATTGACATAATGGTGTTTTGGGCATTATAGTTTATAAATTAAAAAAAATTGTTTACTAAACAAATAATTTTTTAAGCTCTAATCCAGTAATTTAAGTTTCATGTCCTCAAACTATATATTACGTATACGTCCTTCAAGTGTTAGGCTCTAACGCTGTTTTTGAATTTTTCGATAACCCTTCTAAATACAATTTATTTAGTTTAAAATTTTGCAGTTCTGACCAAAACTTTTTAAAATTTATAACTTTCATTTTTGGCAGAAATGGTTTTTTTGGAAAATGTATTTTTAGCTGTTGGCTATAATTTTATCATTAATTTTAATTTTTGATGCAAGAAAGCTCTAAATTGACATAATGGTGTTTTGGGCATTATAGTTTATAAATTAAAAAAATTATTTACTAAACAAATAATTTTTTAAGCCCTAATCCGGTAATTTAATTTTCATGTCCCCAAACTATATATCACGTATACGTCTTTCAAGTGTTAGGGTCTAACGCTGTTCTTGAATTTTTTGATAACCCTTCTGAAAACAATTTATTTAATGTAAAATTTTGCAGTTCGGACCATAACTTTTTAAAATTTATAATTTTTGGCAGAAATGGATTTTTTTTGAGAAAGTAACTTTAGTTATTTCTTTTTGTCTATAATTTTATCAATAATTTTGATGTTTGATGGAAGAAAGCACTAAATTGACATAATGGTGTGTTAGACATTATAGTTTATAAATTAAAAAAATTATTTGCTAAACAAATAATTTTTAAACTCTAATCCGGTAATTTAAGTTTGATGTCCCCAAACAATATATCACGTATACGTCCTTTAAGTGTTAGGGTCTAACGCTGTTCTTGAATTTTTTGATAACCCTTCTAAAACCATTTATTTAGTTTAAAATTTTGCAGTTAGGAACAAAACTTTTTAAAATTTATAATTTTTATTTCTGGCAGAAATGGATTTTTTGGAGAATGTAATGTTAGTTTTTAGCTTTAATTTTATCATTAATTTTGATATTTGATGCAAGAAAGCACTAAATTGACATAATGGTGTTTTGGACATTATAGTTTATAAATTGAAAAAATTGTTTACTAAACAAATAATTTTTAAACTCTAATCCGGTATTTTAAGTTGCATGTCCCCAAACTATCTATTAAGTATACGTCTTTCAAGTGTTAAGCTCTAACGCTGTTCTTGAATTTTTTAAAACTCACCTGACAACAATGTAATAAGTTTTTATTGTTTATTGCACTCGTGCGCTTATTTTGAATTTAAGAGATACTATTGCGCATAGTTACATTGCGTATAACGTAATTGCGCATGTAATTTTTTTTAGAAAACTCTATTGAGCATTGTTATATTCTGTTATGCAGTAATTCATTTATTTTTTGTTTGGAGTGGTCTATTTAAAAGTCAGGACATCGCATATTTTTACTTTGAAATTATTTAATGCGCAATTTTTCTTTTTGAAATACATTACTGCGCATGTTTCAATTTAATATTTTTCTAGTGCCCATGTGTTGTGTTTAGAAAATACTACTGCGCATGTTTTTATTGCACTAGTGCACATATTTTGTATTTAAGTGATACTACTGCGCATAGTAACATTGCGTATTATATTATTGCGCATATAATTTTAAAAAGACTCTATTGCGCATTGTTGAATTGAGTTATGCACTAATTCATTAATTTATTGTTTGTAGTGATCTATTGCCTATCTTTTCTCTTTACCTTGTAAGAGTGCGCAAGTTATTGAATTCAAAAATTAGAACTCCTCATATTTTCCCTTTGAAATGTTTACATGCACAATTTTTCTTTTAGAAATACTCTACTGCGCATGTTTTAATTTGATATTGCACTAGTGCGCATATCTTGTGTTCAGAAAAAACTACTGCGCATGTTTTTATTATTTATTGCACTTGTGCGCATATTTTGTGTTTAAGTGATACTACTGCGCATAGTTACATTGCGTTTTATATTATTGCGCATATAATTTTTTCAGAAAGCTCTACTGCGCATTGTTATATTCTGTTATGCAGTAATTCATTTATTTTCTGTTTGGAATGATCTATTGCCTATCTTATTTCTTTACCATGTAAGAGTGCGCCGGTTGTTGTTTTTAAAAATTACAACGCATTTTTTCACTTTGAAATGGATTCAAGCGCAATTTTTATTTTTGAAATACTCCACTGCGCATGTTTTAATTTGATATTGCACTAGTGCGCATGTTTTGTGTTTAGAAAAAACTACTGCGCATGTTTTTATTATTTATTGTACTAGTGCGCATATTTTGTATTTAAGAGATACTACTGCGCATAATTACATTGCAATTATTATATTATTTACACTTATGCGCATATTTTTTAATCGTATTTTACTACTGCGCATCAATTATCCTTTTGTATTTATGTTGCTCAGGTTCTTAGATTATTTATATGCTATTTCTCTGAAAGAAGCAGTTAATCTGTTTGATTCAAAGGACATTATTCATACAAAGCATACTTTGGAGACGTCGGTTTTAACCAAGAAAGGTATTAGTATCGCCATCTGTTAGATCACAAGAAATCATACATGTCCTCAAAATATGCTTTTGAACTGTTTTTTGGCTTTGTCTCCAAACTATGCGTTAGATCCCTGTTTTATTTGAGGACGTCCCCAAAAAATCAAAAAGTCCTCAAAGTATGCGTTGGATCCAAGAAGTGTCCTCAAAAAATGCGTTGTACAAATATATATATATATATATATATATATATATATATATAATACATATATATTTCATATAAAATTTAATAATCATTTCGTTAATATTTTTATTTATACCTATTGAGGTGCTGAATATGAAAAATCGGCAAAATCTCAAATTAAACTTTCATTGAAAATTTAGAGTTATTTCATATCACGTGATCATGTGCGAAGCCCCCTACCCCCCCAGCTGATCAACCGTGATAATTTTCCTAACCCCCCAACCCCTATTTTGAGTCAAGTGATTTATGGACGCCCCCTAAGTCGGTATAAGCTTTTTTAGCGTACCAACAGAGCTATCGAAATTTTTTACCATGACATAATCGCCCAATTCATAATTGTGTGATTGTTTTCTTTTTTTATCAAAATAGGTCTTATTATAATTTTGTGATTTAATAATTTTTTCGCTTGCCACAAATCAAAGTTTTTCAAAATTACGAGTTTCGACACGATGTTGAGCCCGCTCCAAATTTTCCGCGACTGAGTCAATGACCTTACCTCGCTGATTTACTCCAAAAAGTAACATGCTAGCTGTAGTTCCTGTTGAACTATGAATCGAATTATTTGAGAGAGAGAGAGAGAAATATTGAATGATAAGTTAGATTTCTGGAATGGTTGAATTTGATTCAAATAGTGTGCGCGAGAGTGAGAAAAAGACGCGAATATTTAAAAGAGGGTTTGGAAAGAATGGAAAGGAAATGACGTGTGAAGACTGTATGGACTTGATGAAGCTAGTGGAAATGTTTAATGAGGCAATGGAAGAGCGTTATGAGAGAGTGTGGAAGAATTTTATAACGGTGTGTGAATTAGGTGATGAGAGGGGTAAAGAGATTGATGAATTAGATGAGGAAATGGTAAGGATGCAGGAAAAGTGGAAAAGGTTGGCGAGTGAGTTGGAAGGTATGAGAGAAAGAGTGGATGATTTAAAAAAATTTATTTTAGAGAAGAAGGAAGAGGATGAGAAAATGGAGGTTATGTTAATAAAGAGGGTAAAAATGTGTAGTGAGGGGAGTGAAAGTGTATATTATGAACAAAAGGTGAATGAGTTGGAAAGAAGAGTGGAATGGATGAAAAAGGATAAAAGAAAAAGAAATATAATGATTAGGGGTATGAATGCAGGTTTAAGTGAAGGAAGAAGAGAGGTGGGGAGACTGGCTGAAAGGATAGGTGTGAAAATTAATATTAGGCAGATGAAAGCGATGAGTATGGATGCAAATGTAATTCCGAGGATGTGGTTAGTAGAACTGGGAAGTAAGGAGGAGAAAGAGGAGGTAATGAAGATGAAAGGAAGGTTGAAAGGATGTGTAGAGAGAATAGATGAGGATAGAACGTAGAGGGAAAGGAGAATAAGATGGTTATTGGGAGAGAAGGCATGGATCGAAAGAAGGAATGGAAGAGAAGTAAGAATGGGTAGGGAATGTGTGTGGGTGGATGGGGTAAAATGGTGCGTGAGAGAATGTAAGGGACGAGTGCTTGAGGTTGGAATAGTTGATCGGGTGAATGGGGAGAAATGAAGAAGGATAGGAAGGAAGATGGAAGTTAAGGATTAAAAGGGGTGGGGCGTTAATGGGGAATCAGTCAATATGGACAAAGGGAACTGGCAACGGAAGCCCTGGCACTGGCAAATTTTGAGTAGATGAGTGTGATGAGAATAGGTTAAGTTGCGTGTTGGTTGAAAAATTGTAATTAGGTTAAGGATATATGTAAATAATTGTAAGATTTTGTAATTTTATTTTGTAAAAGGATCCTCGAATCCTGCTGTGTGCAGGGAAAGTAAACAAAAACTATAACTACTTGCTCGACCTGTCCATTGGTCCTTGGCGTCGCCATTGTCACTAACAAATGTTTGCTATTATTCTCGCTGACGAAAGTTTCAAATTCATTCGAAGTAAAACAACTTCCTCTATCGGATACAATAGTTTTTGGTCGACTGTAACATCTAAAATATTCACGCAAACAATCTACTGTCTCCTTTGAGTCAGTCGTCTTCACAGAATTCAATTTAACGAATTTAGTGATACCGTATAGATTACTAACAAAATGTGCTGTTTCACATATGAGACATTTTACGTGAAATGTCCTAAGTTGAAATTTCAACTTCTTGAAAAAATTGAAACTCGAGGAATTTGTTGTTCTAGCAAGTAGAAATGAGACCCAAAAAATATTTTTGATTTTTTCGAAAAATTGGAGGGAGTAGAGGGGGGTCAATTTGACCAATTTTGCCAACATCGGCTACTTTGTGAATTTTTTCTGAACATACTTGTAATGGAAAAAATTTTTTAGAATATGTTTCTGAAAGGTTTTTTCGTCCTCTTTCCAATGGTGTATTTATTTATTTTTTAATATTTTAAAAATTTACCCCAATTTTTGATAATTTATATTTAATTTTCAATTTCCCAAAAATCGGTCCGTTTTTTTAATAAATTATTACAAACGAAAGCTGAGGTTTTTTCATATCGGCATGTAAATTTTCAAAATGCCCTTTTTCTTGTTTTTGAGTTATTAAATTTCAAAGAATAAATTGCGTCCCGGGCGCCTCGTCTCACGCCGGTTGCCACGCGGCTCAGTGCAACCGCGACGCAACGCGCTGCAATTTATTCTTTGAAATTTAATAACTCAAAAACAAAAAAAGGGCATTCTGAAAATTTACATGTCGATAGGAAAAAACTTCAGCTTTCGTTTGCAATAATTTATTTTCAAAAAAAACGGACCAATTTGTGGGAAATTGAAAATTAAATATAAATTATCAAAAATTAGGGTAAATTTTCAAAATATTAAAAAATAAAATACACCATTGGAAAGAGGACGAAAAAACCTATCAGAAACATATTCTAAAAAATTTTTTCCATTATAAGTATTAGCAATATATAAATTTTAACTTTTTCTTTTATATTCGGAAACCAATAATTCCTGAAAATTTTTTCATATGTTTTTTCTGGTCCAAAATGACCCATTTCATCATGATATTTTCTCATTACTTGATCCTCCATCTTTTCCGGTATATAAAAAAGGACATCCCAAAGTATTATCTTCTACAATCATGACATTTACCACGCGACTGAAAGCATCCACGTGCTTCATTTTTTTCACTTGATCTGTTCAAACGTTTTTTCAAAATTCTCGATTTTTAAGGCCCACCTACTAATACGAGGATTAACATCCTTTTTGTCAATTACAATCGGTTACTTTACAATTACTTACAATCGGTTATTATTTTAAATGGTATTCCTTGCAAATAAATCCGGAATCTTCGCAACGCGTAAATAACGGCCAGTGTTTCCAAATCGAAACTATGCTACCTATACTTTCAACCTCAGAACTTCTTTTTGAAAAATAAAATGAAAATAGTTATCTTTTCTACGTTGCAAAAGTACCGCGCTGAGTGAAATTTGTTCTTATTCAATATAAGTTAGTTTTACCGAAGTAGAATATGTACAAGTATTTCTGGCACGTAGAGGTTTATTATTATTTACAAAAAGAACTAAAAAACTGTTTTTCACGTGCAAAACAAAAAATTTGGTGGAATTATAATGACGCTTTTTTATTGAAATAGGAAGTTTTTAAAATTAGTAAACTTGTTATTTATTTTGCTTATGGTGATAACTTCAATATTCCGATGTGTAAAGAATTTTAAATCTTATATAAATTTATTATCAACCATTTTCATTGCAAATGGCATGTGTACATACAGTGAGTGCGGTATCATCCCTGTCGAAAATTTCACCAACAAATGTGGGTTTCATGATGTTTGAAAATAGTTTTATTTTGCTCAAACACAGATCTCAGTATCTTGAAACACACTTCTATATTTAAACATATTTTGAACACACTTCTGACATACTTTTTATAGTAAATAAATCATTCATTCAACACTATTTAAACATGTTACTCACATTAAGAGTAAACAGTCATAAGACATTTTCTTGACATACATATCAGGGTTCATACCATGTTTTGAAAACACTAAGTTCACAAACTATTGTATATTTTACAATGAACATACTTGAAACTATCTTTTGACAAACATTTGTATGTTTGTTCAGTATTACTAAACAATGATTTCACATGCTTTGGAAAACAATGAATCACTCAAGTTGTATGTTTATAGTATGTTTAGAGAACACTATCTGAACAAGTATGAACACAGAAAGAAAGTTATTTTCAAATTTTATAAAAATATTTTACAAGTGTTGGAAAAAATGCGACAAAGGTAAATATTTATATCAGAAGTATTAAACTTTATAAAAACTTATATGATATTTAGTAAAGTTATATCAAGTATCATAAACTTGTAACAAATTTTAATATAACTTTACTAAATTTTATAAGTTTTTTTAAAGTTAAGTGTTTCTGATATCAAAATTTACCTTTATCGCATTTTGTCCTATACTTGTAAAATACTTTTATAAAATTTGATAATAACTTTCTTTCCGTGTATATGTTTCATTCGTATATTATTATCCCAGCAAACACGTTCTATAAGTATTCCATAACAGTGTGGTCACCGAAGTGGTCACAGTGTTATAGGACACTTGTTATAAATTCATTAATTAAGCTTAAATTTATTGCTTTAATATTTCATTTAAAAATTAACTTTTAAGGTATTAGTTGCGTAAAATGGTTTTCGTCAGATTTTTTTCAAATTTTACATACTTATTCCTGAAGTATTTATCTACCGAATGAGACCAATTTAATTAATTTTGACCGTTTCAAAGCTTCAAAAAATGAATTCAAAGTTCATACGTTTTGCATGGAGAGAGTACTCAATGCATGTATTAAATTTGTTTAATAATTATTTATATGATAACTAATCGTCAGATTTTGAAATAAAACTGCCAAAGTATTCAATTAGATAAAACAAATGCATAAAAAAAACATGACATTTTTTGACCGCACCAAACTATAAATATATTGACAGAAAGGTAAAAAAATAGTTAAATTATATGAAATTTCATACGAACGAATAGAGTGGGGAGTTAAACTGTCTCTCTCACTCTCACTGATGCCCCACTCTAGTAAGCGGCCCAGTAAAATTTTGGCCAGAGCCAGCAGCGCGACTAATACCTTAAGCCTTTCCTTATACTTTTAACTTTGAAAATTAACATTCTTCAATAACATAAATATTAAATATAATGTATATTATACATAAAATAATTATACTATTGTTGCAAATACAGTATCCTTTCTTCAAGTTACATAGCACATTTTCATAGTTCCTTCGTTACATATGTAAATTCTAAACTTCCTTTCATGAGCCTCCGTGGCGCAGTTGGTAGAGCGTGTGATTTCTAATCCACTCCTAGCTGCGCCTTGCGTTCGAGACCTAGTGATTGTAAATATTTAGATAAATAGCGAAACAAATTTTCGTCGACAGGTATAAACATTCCAAGTATGTATGACATGCGAGAACAGAATGGAATATTTTTTTACTGTAATTTAAATATTTTTTTAATGGCAGATTACTATAAAAACATAAAACTTTAAAAAGGTTGTAAAGATAATGTTAAGTGTGTGTTTAATTAGTAGATCAGGGTTTCATGAATGTGAAAAGAGTGTTTTAAGAGTATTTTTACCTGAACATTGTGTGTTCTATAAACACACTTCTGACACACAATTCAGTGTTTTCCAAACACTCAAAGCGTTCCAAAATACACGGATTAGACACACTTTATTGTGTTCACAAACACATAATCGACACACAATAAACATTCTATAAAACACTATTTAAACACGCTTTGCCCAAGATATTTTCGACAGGGATTGAACCACCCGAAAAAGCAAATAATTTTTAATTCTAACAGTGGTAAAGTTGTCTGCTCTACTAATTAGTAAGAAAAATACTGGAAGACATGCTCTCATTACAATTGAGAATGAGATAAACTTAAACTGTCACTTTTGCTACCTAACCTGACATCGAAATATACTAATCTCCTATACCCAATGGGAAATTTACAACTGGCGTAGTACTGCGCTAGCACTGGCGGCAAGGCTGAGAGCCAGCACTGGCATGGCACTGGGATGATAACGCCGTCTGGCGCTGCCGAAGTACTGTCTGTCAGTGCTGCCAGACAGCGCTGGCGCAACATTGGACCAGTGCTGGCTGAGAATATTGCCGCAATAAATGCCGTATTGTTATTAATTAGTCGTAAATTTATAATTATAAATAATTTAACAACAAAATGGTAAATAATATTAATAAATAGTTAGTATTCATAAAATATTTCTCTTCTTAAAGAAATTGTATTAAAGATGGAGACTAACAATGGATATAGTAAATGAAGTAGAAAACAATTGTTTATAACATTTAAAAATTAAATAATAAACAATTACAGTAAGTGTGCATTAGATTTTCATATTTTAGTACCTAACGATTGGAATCTAGAAATATCGCAAACCTATGAAAATAAACAAAATTGCTGACGAGGGGAATCGAACCTACGACCTAGGACCTACGGACTAACAGACTAACGCTCTAACCACTATGCTTACGACACATGTGTACAGAAAAGTATTAATATCTCAGTATCATTCAGACATACAATTATTGAGTCAAAGATGAGAAAAAAATAGGGATACGTTAGAAATAATAAATTGAAATAAAATAAATTAAACTAAATTTTTAAACATTAAATTACTTTACTTATTGCATTTTACGTAATTATTGAGATTAAAGTTTAAATTTTGTTTATAATTTTAATTTGTTTAAATAATTTATTATTTACAAAGTTAGACAATTGTGTTAAATTGTTATTATTAAATTTAATAAGAATGAAAAATGAACAACTGAAAAGTAAAATATTAATTTTTTTCAATAAATTTATATTTATAAACATTTATAAACTTTTTTTATAATTTTTTTCAAGTTTATGTCAAAAAAGCAATGTTGGCAAAGAGCGTTGTGAACAATTTTTCTATACTCAGCAAGCACTTGCCGCCGTGGCTTGTCCAAGCTTTGGCGAAACAAAAATTCTGTACTGCGCCACCACTAATTGTCGAGGCTCGGCTAGAATACGCCGAACAATCGTCTGAGTACTAAGCCAGTGGTGAACATCGGCACTACACTGGCATTTCCCATTGGGTATTAACAAATAATAACTATTTAACAACAATTTTCTATTTTTTTGAGTGGAAAATAAGATTTTTTACAATGTGTAAGTGAAAATATCATTTTCGAAGTAAATTGTAGTGTTTTATTAGAGGTGGTTCAATGTAGACACACATCCTTCAAATTAAGTAAAGTAATATATAATAATAACAATTCGTGTTTGTAACGTGTGTATTAACTAAAGGAGTACTTCAGTTTTATATTGATACAAAAACCTGATCAAAATTTGTAAAATTTAATTAATTCTTGGACTTTATAAAAAACCTGGTTCAATGTAGCCTACTCTCCCCTATGCAAGAAAGAAAATATCGAGTTTTTCGTCTGTCTAATAAGTGGTTCAGAATTACAATTTAGTGTTCATAATTACCTGCAGCCAACAATTTTTAATGAAATTTGACTCTCTTTTTTTCAAAATCTTCAGCGTTAAATTCCTCAGATCGCCATTGACCCGGAATTTGGAATTTCATTTTGCAATATAGTTTATTTAAACAATTAAGGTCATGTTATTCAGTGGTCACGTGCCCCATATACTTTACTATGGAAAAACTTCACACTGAATAACATGACCTTAAGTGAAAAATTTAACCTTCAATTTCAATATTTTTTATGAATATTTTTGAAAAAAAAATTAAATCAACTATTTAAGTATCTTAACAATAACATATATGTCCAAAGGCACAAAACTCATAATTAAAAATATTATTCCAATTGAGGTCAATCAAATAACTCGATTTACGCTCGGCTGAAATGCTGAGAAGCCAATCAGTCGGGTCAAAAGTGAGAAAAATGAAAACTCAAAATTTTGGTTTTTAAAGAACGCCATCTTGTAGATAACAAAAAAATACATCTTTTTTCTTAATGAATTTTTTTTGTAGAGCTAATATTTCTCATATTAAAAAATAAGAACCAAAAAATTTGTGTTTAGAAATTTAATTAAGTTTTAAAATGCAAACGGTTTTTTTGCATACAAAATGTTAATGAATTTGCTCGGAATTTTATGTACATACTCATTTGGGTCTTCTGAAACAGAAAAAGTCATAAAACATTTTTAAATTATTTTTTATTTAATTGTTTTTTATTGTAAACAATGACCTGTCAGCAATAAAGTTATCTTATTTTCGAAGAGAAAAAGTATCGAGGGAAGTTTTGAGTTAAACAAACTTCCAGTGAGAAAGTTGTTCTATATTATTCAACGAAGTTTTTCTAAAAATTTCAAATAAATTTGTTTAAAAATAACAAAGTTATTTAATTCTTAAAAAGTTCCTGCCGCGTCACGCATGCGCCACAAGAGACAGCGCAATGTGGTGGCAATCTACTAGCGACAGCTATATATTGTTAATTTATTTTAACCATTTTTTTATGTAAACATAGTTATTTCATGTTTAATCTAATAATTAGAATGTTGTTAATATTATTGACAAAGATTAAAAATGTTGCAAAATTGTTTAGAAAAAACATAAATGTTTTTATTTTTAAAATTACATTAAAATTAATGTTTTCTTATCGTATTTTAATCATTTAATTTATTATATTATTCATAATAATACATAATTTTTAGGAGGGGATGAAATAACCATGTTTACAGAAAAAAAATGGTTAAAATAAATTAACAACATATAGCTGTCGCTAGTGGATTGCCACCACATTGCGCTGTCTCTTGTAGCGTATGCGTGACGCAGCAGGGACTTTTTAAAAATTAAATAACTTTGTTATTTTTAAACAAATTTATTTGAAATTTTCAGAAAAATTTCGTTGAATAATATAGAACAACTTTCTCACTGGAAGTTTGTTCAACTCAAAACTTCCCTCGATACTTTTTCTCATCGAAAACAAGATAACCTTATTGCTGACAGGTCATTGTTTAAAATAAAAAACAATTAAACAAAAAATAATTTAAAAATGTTTTATGACTTTTTCTGTTTCAGCAGACCCAAATAAGTATATACATAAAATTCCGAACAAATTCATTAACATTTTGTATGCAAAAAGACCGTTTGTATTTTAAAACTTAATTAAATTTCTAAACACAAATTTTTTGGTTTTTATTTTTTAATATGAGAAATATTAGCTCTACAAAAAAAATTCGTTAAGAAAAAAGATGTATTTTTGTGCAACACCTGCTGGAAAAGAGCTACTTTTCTTTAACATAAATGCAGCACAAAGTGGTCAATTTCTGCACACTTTTAATTACTTTTCCGCACACTGTACAGGAAAGTGTACTTTCCTGTACACTTTTCTGTAAACAGTATAATATACACTATAATCAACATAAAACTATATTTATTGATTAAAAAAGTATAAAAATTACTTTTTTCGGTAAACAGGTGTTGCACAATGTACTGTGTGCAACACGTACGAAAGAAGATTTTCCGACGAGTACAAATTACTGCCCTTGCTTCGCTCGGAGCAGCAAACTTTGCACTCGTCGGAAAACAGCTTCTTTCTGTACTTGTTGCACAATATACTACCTATTTTATTATCTACAAGATGCCGTTCTTTAAAAACCAAAATTTTGAGTTTTCATTTTTCTCACTTTCGACCCGACTGACTAGCTTCTCAGCATTTCAGCCGAGCGTAAATCGAGTTATTTGACTGACCTCCTCAATTGTTTTTAACAATAGTTTTAAACAAATACCTATAAATAATAAAAAAAAAGAAAATATTGTTTTTTTTGCTGCAATAATTTAAATAATGGTTTAAACAAAAAGTAGGATAGAAGAATAATTGTTAATAATAATTATTATTATACATAATTAAAATTAATTAATTGATGAGGAGTTTTTTTTGAAGTACATTAAAAAATGTTATAAAAATACACTGAGATAGGAAATAGTATTCACTTCTCTTTAGATAAATAAGCATTTTGTTAAATAGTTGTTTAAACAAATTATTGTTATTTATTTACTTCTAACTTGTTATATATGCATTGATCGTAATTTCTTCTTTATATCTCAGGTATCATACTTCTGCTTTTTCGTAGAGGAACCTTTGCTTTGTAATCCTCAAAATTTTTAATAATTATTTAAACAAATTATCCTTAGAAAAACATTTAATAAAAATAAATAAATAACAATAATTTGTTTTAAAAACTATTTAACTAAATGTTTATTTATCTAAAGATAAGTGAATACTATTTCCTATCTCAGTGTATTTTTATAAAATTTTTTAATATACATAAAAAAGCTCTTAATTAATTAATTTTATTTATTTACAATAATATTTATTATTAACAACTAGCTGTCGTACCCGTCTTCGACGGGTTTTAGTTTCTACCAATACATTTAACAATGTTTCTACCAATCAGGAAAATTAGAAAAAAGCCGAAAATTTAATTTGACCGGAAAATTAATAATTAGTTACCAATAGCTATTTCGGTAGTATAATATTACTATTTAAAGAGTCTCCACCTTTTAGCAAAAAATAAAAAATTATTAAAAATTCGAAAAACCCAATTTCTTAAAATTTAACATTTTTTTCTTCTCTTTTATATCATTCAGCTTCATTATTTTTGTGCTCTTCAAAAATAATTTACTTATTTAAAAGTCTTCAATGTTTGGTAAAAAATCTAAAATTATGGAAAATTAGCAAAAATTCAAAAAACCGAATTTCTTAAAATTCAATATTTTTCCTTCTTTTTTATGGCATTTAGCTTTATTATTTTTGTGCTCTTTAAAAATATTTTACTTATTTAATAGTCTCCATTCTTTGGCAAAAAATCTAAAATTATGGAAAATTATCATAAAATATTTATTATAAAACATCTCCATTTTTAAAGTCTCTGAACTTCTTTCAATTAAAGAATACTGAATGAATTGGATAAATAATTATGAATTGCATTATTTTGACGTCAAAATCTTAATCAGAGACCTTAAAAATACTACTGAATTAAACTTGATAGTATACTATTAATTATAATTAATAACAATTATAATTTTTTCGTTTTTTTGATATCAAAAATATTTTTATACTTACATCTTAGTCATATCATTTTTTGTGCAAAATTATGCGAAAATGTGACTAAATAACATGTAATACTCAATTATACAGTGTTTAAAAGCAATTCATTAAACAATGTAAACTTTGTAAACTTGCGATTTTTTTAATTATTTGAAAACTTTTTTATACTTAAATCTTAAAATTATGCTAATATGTGACTAAATAACGTGTAATACTTAATTATAGATAGTTTAAAAGCAGTCCATTAAAAAATATAAAATTTGGAAATTTGCGATTTTTTGAATTTTTCGAAATCATTTTTATACTTACGTCTTAGTTATAGGACAATACTTTTAAAAAAATTATGCTAAAATTTGACTAAATAACATGTAATACTCAATTATAAAGAGTTTAAAAGCAATTTATTAAAAAATATAAAATTTAAAAAATTTCGATTTTTTGAATTTTAAAAAAAAAAATTATACTTACATCTTAGTTATAGGACATTATTTTTGGCAAAACTATTCTAAAATGTGACTAAATAGCATGTTATACTCAATTATTGAAAGTTTGAAAGCATTTTTTAAAAAAATGTAAAATTTGAAAATTTTTGGTTTTTGAATTTTTCGAAAAAATTGAATATCTCCCGTTCTAATTAATATTTTTCAAATCTGTAAATTTATAAACCTTCCTTGGCCCAAGGTCTAACATTCTGCCAAATTTGGTTTCAAATGGTTCAACAGTTTTTAAGTGATGCGCGAACAAAGATTCTGTGACATACCGACACACATACATACATACATACATACATACATACATACACGAAATTTTTTATTAGTATATTTGGAATCCTTGATGCCTAAAACGAATAATTATGTGCGAAATTTAAAGTTCTGAGCAATGTACAGACAAAAGTCTGATTTTATATATATAGATTATTCTTCTAAAACTTGTTTAAACCATTATTTAAATTATAGCATCAAATTCTAATCTCCAAAAAGTTAATTGTCCAATTTTTGGACAGTTTATCTCAAGATTGACAAATCGGAAACAAAAAATCCAAACTGGTTTTTAAAAAGGAAGGTGTCTTGCATAAATGAAAAATCGACTAAAATAAAAAAGCAGCTGTTTAAATAATTTTTTTTAAATACACCATGTTTTTCACTATTTTTCTAGTCCGCAAAAATATTTTTTAAAAAATTTTTTTGACTACTTTCTAGTAAATTCTTACACAGGACAAGTTAACAAACAAAACGACCTATGATTTATTAAAATCGGTTCAGTAGATTCAGTGATAAAGTGTCCGCCATTTGAGAAAACGTTTTTTTGAAAAAACGCGTTTAAACCTTATGTGATAGGCAATCCATAAATTACCTAAAATTTTTTTGAAAATTTAAACTCCTCCACTTAATGTTTATTTCATAAATATTTTCAGCTTCACAATAATCATTGACAAAAATGCCCAAGGAAAATGATGACAGCTCTAATTCTAATACAATAACAATTGGAAACTATAAATTCTACTTACGCCTGTCAAATCGGGATAGAGCAGATTGTGCAAGGAGAAGGGACAAATGCTACGCGAAAGCTGTAAAGAATAAAAATGGTGAATGGGAAGTAGAAGGTGTTCACGAATGTACTCCCAAGTCACTTAATTTGCAGCAGGAAAATGAAGCGAAAAAGGAGATTTTTGATTTATGTGGAACGACCAGGCGATCGTATTCCGATATTTTCAAAGACGTTTGTGAAAGGTAACATTTTTTTAATTATAATACTTTAATAAAAATAATAGTTTTTAAAAAAATTTTTAAATTGAAATATTGATAGCATAAGAAAAAATAAAATTTTAAATTAAATCAAAAAATGTTTTTAATTTTTTACTGGTTTACATGAAAAACTTGTAAAAATGTAATAAATTTTACTTAATGTAAATTTTTACCTAAAGTCAGAAAAATGTGTGCAAATCTTCACGGGAAAAAATCGCTTATATTTTAAGCGACTATTCGAAGACTCTCGGATATGAACAAATAATTACGGAGTTTTGTAAATACTCTTCGATTTTCGAAGAAATTCTCGAAAGAAGTCAAGGATTTTTTCGAAACCTAGTAGCGGAAAATAGTTGCTTAATTATTGTAACGCTTTGATAGAAAGTTTCTTAGACTAGTCGAGGAAAATGGTGCGCAAACTCTCAAGCAATAAACGAAAACCCAGGTGCAAATTTGGGTTGGCATCCAGAGTTTGAAGGTTGGCCTAACTTTGGCAAGCGAAGTTTTAGTCCCCAGAGTTTGCCCAACTTTGGCAAGTACTAGTGCCCACAGTTGGCTCGACTTTGCAAGCCAACCATTACATGCAGTGTTTAACCAACCGTCGGGCCAACTTTGGCGATAAAGGTTGGCACAACTCATCGAAATGTAGTTTAAAAGACTTTCAGTTTCGGTTGGCCAAACTCTGGGCCTCGGTTGGCCAGACGGTTGGCAAATCTCAGTGAAACGCAGTTTAATTGATTTAAATTTTCATGGTCGGCCGAACTCTGGGCCTCGATTGGCAAAACTCTGTGAAACACAGTTTAAATGACTTACAATTTCTTGGTTGGCCGAACTCTATGCCTCGGTTGGCCCGACGGATGACAAAACTCTGTGAAACGCAGTTTAATTGGCTAATATTATTTTGGTCGGCCAAACTCTGGGCCTCGGTTGGCCCGACAGTTGGCAAAACTTTGTCAAATGTTGTTTAAATGACTTAAACTTTCTTGGTCGGCCGATCTCTGGGCAACGGTTAGCCCGACGGTAGGCAAAACTTAAGAAACGCTGTTAAATTAACTTAAGGGGGGAAACCACATTAGAACGCTGTATTTTAGTCGTTTTTTCGTGAATTTTTTTTAAGGTAAGAATTTTTTCGAATGAAATAAAACATTTTTACCATTTTGTTCATATATTTAACTGTAACACATATTTTTTTTAAGCTTTTATATCAAAAATCTTCCAAATTGGGAGCTATTGCATATAGAGCGCTTCGCCGGAGTTCATGACTGCCGTGCAGTCCTGAGCCCACAAATTTTGTCTTAAAGCAAAAAATCAAGTTTATTCACATTTTATAAATATTTTGTAATTAAGTGAACTAACTTTTAAGTGAAAATATTAAAAATTGAAAAATTGACGCTACTTTTAAAAAAATCTTCGATTTTTTGCCTACTCTTTTCCAACTTTTTTTATTTAAAAAAAGGTACTGAAATGGTTTATTCTTTTCAAGTTTAATTCACCTAATAATAAATTTAATAACGAAAAATTTCCATATTTTCATTTTAAAATCGGTCAATAACTTTTTGAGCTACATACACTGCACGGCAATTTAAAAAATCCTGTTTTGAGAAAAACGCATTTGAAAAAAGTATCAAAAATTTATATTTATACAAAAAAAGTGTTTTAAAGTGATTACACTTTAATCGGCTATTTCAGCATTATACATATCCCTTCATCTGCTTCATAAGTAGCATGTAAGTCTAATAATTCCCCTTTTCGTGCCTTTTTGCTCTCCTTAGTCGCAAAAGTGCTACACTGAGAAAATGTTTTGTTTAATATTTTGTCAAAGTTGGTTAAATTGGCTACACATGGGCATTCTGAAAATGTTTAATTTTTTCTTATATGGTTATTTAAATACATTTTTAAAAGAGTGTTCAATAAGTAATGTAAAGATCATTAGATCAATGATCATAAATTCATTTACTTTTTGTAACACTTTACGCTGTACTTGGTTACATAGTTGCCTGCGTGTGTCACAGTTTGTCCAAAAGTTGGGTAAACTGATGGTTCCACCAGATAACTATACTGTCAAGAGGTCAGGACCTTCATTTTACCCAGCTTTTGGGCAAACTGTGATACACGCCGGTAACTATGTAACCAAGTACAGCATAAAGTGTTACAAAAAGTAAATCAATTTATGATCAATGATTTAATGATCTTTACTTTACTTATTGAACACTCTTTCAAAAATGTATTTCAATAACCACATAAGAAAATATTAAACATTTTCAAAATGCCCATGTGTAGACATTTTAACCAACTTTGACAAAATATTAAACAAAATATTTTCTCAGTGTACGCCTATTCCACTAATCTACGGTAATCTGGACCGCGCTCCGCTCATCACCAGTAGAACGAAGACGTCGAATTTTGCTCTAAAAACTTTTTCAGCCTATTTTTGAATACTTTAAGGGGTTACACCACTTTGAAATTTTCAAAAAATTGAAAATTTTTTTTTTGCTTAAAATAATATTTATGGACATCAAAATGATATGTCATTAGTTATATATCGATATCTCAAGTAAAAAGACAATTTTCGAACTGTTCAAGCAGGATCGCGCGTTAACGTTTACATTGTAATGAAAACTTTAAACTTGTTTTTCTCAAAACTGTATTTTAAAAATCGGTGGACACTCTAGCTACCACCAATTTCAATCGATCCTCTTAGTTCTTTTTTTATTTTCTTTGTGATTTTTTGGTCCAGCTTAATTCTGGATCGAGTTATAGTGTCCACCGTATCGCCATACATTTTTAAAGCACTTTAACATATCATCTGTCAAACCGACAATTTAAAAAAAAGAAATTTATATATATTTTTTTGTAGTTCAAGAGTAGTACAATACCCTACTGTAATCTAATTTTCCTAAAAAAATTTCTATTCTTCAACAAAAATTGTTGAAAAAGCTTATGTTTTGAACGGGTCAAAGTGGTGTAACCCCTTAACTAACAATTTATGCAAAAAAGAAAACCGATTTTTTCAGACGTCTAATGTGGTTTCCTCCCTTAAATTTTCATGGTCGGCCGAACTCTGGTTCATGGTCAGTTGGCCCAACGATTGGCAAAACTTTGTCAAATACAGTTTAAATGACTTAAAAACTTGATTTTTCTTGGTCGGACAAACTCTGGGTCACAGTTGGTCCGACTGTTGTAGCTTTTATGTACATTTAACGTTATATATTCCCATGTAAGCGTAGTATAGTGGTCAGTGTATAAGTCTTCAGTGTGTTCGGTTAGGGGTTTGATCCCAGCGAGCGCTAGATATTTTCGAAAATCCATGTATGGGTGATTAAATTTAAAATGTCATTTTCACTATCTGCAAATGTTAACTTGGCGATGTTGAAATTTCTGGTTAAATTATTATTTTTTTGGTTGACTAGCATGTATAATCCATGAAATTAATAGTGGTCAAGCACATAATAACAAATATTTTCATAAACAGACAGATTTTTGGAGAAAAAACATACATTTTCACGAGGCACTTTTTCAGTATGTATTCACTAGAACAAACTGAAAATACAATCAGATTTTCTAATAAATCATTGTATTAAAAGCTAATAGTCAAATACGAATTATAAAATAAATTATATTAATTTTCACCGTGAATTATGTAGCTGTTAATCACAAGAAGACATAAGCAAGTTAGGGGACACCAGTGACACGCTTAAAGATGTCATTGAAAATTATTTTTAAATAATAAAAAAGATATGAACATATGAGTAAAAATATAGTTTAAAACTGGAATAATTGAACGTAATAAATAGAAAATATAGGTGGATTTATAATTTATAGAAAAAATGTAGAAAGCTTAATATTGACAAAAAAAAGAAAAATATGTTGTTAAATTTTATAATTTCAAAAAACGACTCTAAAATTATTTATTATTATTTACTTTTATTTCAAAATTTTGAGCAAATTTGTCAATTCTGCCTTCGGATTCGGATTCAGCAGCGAAAAATACATAGTGTTTAGAACAAAACACTTTTTTTGTGTGCCTGTGTATTTTAGGGGACACCAGTGACAGGGGACACCAGTGACATTCTGCCTCAATTTTCATTTTAAAAAAGAATGATTATATTTCTAACTTTGGAGGTGTGCGATTCTGAAAGTTTCAGTAATAAGTGAGACTATAATGAGGTATTTGAAAAAAATACTAATATTAAGTACTATTTTGTCGCAGGGACACCAGTGACATTTGTGCTCGGTAAATTCATTCTGCCAATCTGTCAAGCATCGTGTATTTTGTAGATAGGTTAGAACGTTGTAGTTTTTTTTCTCTAGGCTTCTAGACACATAGTACTTTCTATTAACAGTCGATAAAGCAGTTTCATACTCTTGCACAATTAAATATTAAGCGCGAGATTCAGATTTTGTCATTTTCTCTTAGAAATATGAAATTTAAGGACATACGCTTTTGATTTTTTTCCAACCACTATTTTATTTATTTATATTCGACTAGTAGTTTTTCTTTAAATATAGAAGTTCTACTTTACGAAATAATTTTTTCGGTAATCAAAAACATGAAAAATAACCATTTTTCTGAGTAGACAAGATATGGTTTCATGTTCGCGGACACGGGACACCAGTGACATTTTGCCTGCAATTTTGCTGCCAAATTTTTTCTGAGTGCTTTTGGTGGCTAAAAATTAAAATTTGAACAAAATAAATGATATATAAAAATTAATGAACCATACACCCTAAAAAAAGTAAACTTGATTTGATGCGGATTCCTCTAAACTGAATGCATATTTTCCTCTTATATATGGTATCAAAAGTAATATACTTCGCTTTAGAGGATTTTCCTCTTTAATATTATTTGCTTATTATGGTTATGAGATAATAAATAAAAGCTTTTTTGGTGCACTGAATTAAGCGTTTTTAATTAAATAAATATATTTAATTATTAATAGTTAATTACTTACATTAATTAATATATTTATTTGTTTATTTACTTCATTTAAATTCAATGCATTTGACATTTGAACCTCAAAAAATTGTTTTGTTTTATTATTAACCACCAAAGAGTAAAAATAATATACATTGTAGTTGAATACTTTTGTTTTGAGAGGAAAACTTGAGAGGATATTAGAAGAGGATTTTTCCTCTAACTATGAGATTACTTTTTTTAGGGTGTAATATGTTCGATATATAAGTTCGGACTCGAGTTTTCTCGGCAGGACAGCAAAATGACATTTTAAATTTAATCACCCGTATACATAACTGAATAAATAATTTAGTTTTTTAATAATTTTTTATCTTTGGCAGTTGAAGTTGGCCAAACTTTGAAAATTGTGGTTGGCCCAACTTACGCATCTAAAGTTGTGCCAACATTGGCGTCAGTCTTTGGACCAACCATTGAAATGTATGGTTGGCACAACATATGCATTTTAAGTTGGGCCAACTTCCTTATGAGTTGTCGGGCCAACCATCATCGCCATTAGATGGTGAACCGTTATCATCTGTATGGTTGGCCTAACCTCTGTCACGAGAAGTTAGACCGACTTTGCAAAAGTTGGCCTAACTATGGGCCGACTAAGAAATCCCACCTAGGAAGTAACACTGTTTATTCTACCGTTAGCAATGTACTATTTATGACAATTATTATTATCAATATTGTTTATTGTGTTGATATTAGCAAATATATTAACCAATTTTCGTTTAAAATTAAAGATAAGCAAAAAAATGACAGTAGTAATATAATTAACAATCATTAAGAATTTTCAAAATTAATTTAAAAAAATAATTTGTTCGAATTTATTATTATTTTAATTAAATAACTCATTTTTATATACATTTGATAAATTAAATAATAAAAAATAATTAAAGTCAGAAAAATAGACCTAAACACATACTAAAATACTATCAAAAATTCTAAAACTAGTCGAGAAAAAATATTTGAGATTTCCCTGGTTAAAAAACCGGACAGATTTCGGACTAATCCGAAATTTGTCCGAAACAATGCGGTTTATGGTCAGGTTTTTGTCACCCGAAATTAATCCGGAAAAATCCGAATTCTATACGGTTTTTGAACAACTAGTGAAACCTGGAGTTGGTCCGATGAAGTCCGAAATTAATCAGTTAATTTTAACCAGTGAATCCGGAATTAGTCCAAAACAGTCAAAAGTTAGTCCGTACAATTTAGTGAATGTTAATAAAAAAATAATTATACAAGTTACATATATTAATTATTATTACTTTATGTTACATTCATCATATTTTTCGATTTACCTATCGCAATTTTACTTACATTAACTTAAAATTTCTAACGCTTGGGGATTCGAACCTACACCTATCTAATATTATATCGCACCGAAATCAAATACACTAACCACTATACCACGCTCGCATGGAAGTTTAAATTCATAATAGAATTTATGAAGTGCCACGAAAAGAAATTACAAGAAACTAACACATCAGTGTTAATTTTAATATTGAAACAAGATAACTAATAATATCTACTAGTAAATTTGTAAAAACAAACTGACTGCAGAATTAAATATTTTATTTACCGTAAATAAATACCCTGAATAAAAAGTGGGATTGATTTCAGACTAATCCGGAATTTGTCTGCAACAATGCGGTTTATTGTGAAGTTTTTTCACCATGAATTAAGTTTGAAATCAATACCGTTTTTTTATAACTATTGAATCCGTAATTAGTCCGGTTTAGTCTACAGTTAGTCAGATCATATGCAACTAGTAAACGCAGAATAATACGGTTGGTTTAACCAGTGAATCCGCAGCTAATCCAAAACAGTCTGCTTATGAACAAGTTTTTGTCGCTCGGAATTTGTCCGGATAAATTCAAACTCAATGCGGTTTGTGTATAACTAGTGAATCCGGAATTAGTCCGATCTAGTCCGAAGTTAGTCTGATAATGTGAATATAGTGAAATTATTAAATCCGGAATTAATCTGGTTTTGGTCAGGTTTTTGTCATACGAAATTGTAATTATAGTTTGAATTTATCTGCATTTAATACAAATTGTTTTTTAATATACCAATTCAATATTATAACAAAATCATTCCGGATTAAGTCTTTAAATTGGATTGAATATGGATTGTTTTGAACTGTCTGTGGATTGTACATATTTACAAAATCTTATAATAATAAGACTTATTTTCGGACTGGGGTGTTTTGATCGGATATTATTCGGATTGATGCTGACTATTATCGAATTCTTTGCATACAGATTTCGGATTGTTCCATACTTGTTTCGGATTAAATCTTTTGACTGGAATAAATTCGGATTACTGCGGACTGATTTCGTATTCTTTACATATTGATTTCGGAATATTTCGTATTTGTTTCAGATTATACCTTTTAGTTGCATTAAATCCGGATTGTTGTAGACAATTTTCGGATTCTTAGCATACAGATTTCGGATTGTTTCGCACTTCTTTTGGAATAGGATTTTGCCACATTTAGTTTCAAATTGTTGCGGACTAATACCGGATTTCTTGCTTACAGAGTTCGGATTACTCCAGACATTTTGCGGATTAAGTTTTTTTAACTAGATTAAACTCGAATTGTTGCGGACTGATTCCGTATTTTTTACATATTGATATAGGATAATTCCGTACTTATTTTAGAAGAATTCTTCACTGGTCATAAATTCGGATTGTTGCGGACTAATTACGGACTGAATTCGTAGACATTCAGGATTACTCCGGAGTGTTTTCGGATTCAGGTTTTCGTTCGGATTGATATCAGACTATCGCGGATCATTTTCGGACCTTTTTCGTACAATTTTCGGACTAATCCGTACTAATCTGTCCTCGTATTTAATCCGGAATTAGTTCGAAATTTTTACCAGGGTTATAATTTACAAAATATCGCACCTTTTCTCGCAAGCGGTAAAGAAATGTTCCGTTTAATATATAAGGACGATGAGAAAGTAGATTCATAACGTGCGAAACAGCAAAAACGCAACATCATAGGGCGTATTATAGTATTAATATCAGGTTTGTGGCAGGTTGATTGGTCGAAACAAGTGTGTTTAGTGTGTGGTTCTATGTACAGGTAGGAAGAGGGAGATGTTTAAATTTTTTTTTATTTTTCATTGGTCAGCCGGATTTTTTATTTTTCGCGACTGATCGATTGTCGCGGAAAGTTTAGAACACTTTTTCTAAATTTTCTTCAAATGAAGTCTATTTTTTCAATATAGCTTCTAATACACTATATCTAAGAGTGAATTTTTCTTTGTGAAGGCAACCGGCATAAATAATTAAGAACTCGGTTTTCCTTCGAATAAAATAGTTTATTAAAATTTGCGTAAATTTACATCTTAAAGATAAATACTCTCAGACCTCAGGAGAGCAACTCACTGTAATTTGCGTACCCAGAGAAAACGCTTCTCTTTCTCCCCACTCTAACGCTCGATACTAGCGCTACGATGATATCGCGAATTAATTTAAATTTGAAATTGATTACAAAATGATTAATCTCCTTCAGTTCGGTCATCCTGACAATCAGATCGTCCCGATCGATCATCACGGGAGAAGCTGGCGGCTGTTTCATCGCGAGTTTCCCATAACTTCATTCTTTCTGCGCTAAAGACGCCTGTAAAAGGCTTCTGAGTCAACTGAAAGCCGTCAACATCTTCGATGATATATCGATCGTTACGGAGAACCTTTTTTACAGCGTATGGTCCTTTGAATTTCGGCAACAATTTCTGATTCTTTCCTATCTCTGTTACAACGTTGGTAATTAATACAAAATCTCCCTGTTTATATTTTTCAGGAGGTTTGTGCTTTTCGTCGAACAATTTTTTATTTTCGAGTTGTGATTTTACAATCTTTTCATTCGCAGTTTCTAGTAGTTCGCAACGTGTTTTTTCATTATCTTCGTCTCTCTCGATATTTTGAAGTCTTTCTCGCATTTCGTCGTCGGGAAAACCCACTTGATCTGTACCGAATAAAAGTCTCGCTGGAGAACAACCAATTGAACGATTAATTGTATTGTTAATTACAAATTGTATTTCGTCGATCTTTTTCGCCCAACCAGTCGGACTCGAAATTTTCGCTAATGTTGGCTTTAAAAATTTAAATACCCTCTCAGCTTGCCCGTTACCACGTGGTGTTCCCGCCGCTATTTTGATGTGAATGATTTCGCGTTCACTCAAAAATGATTCGAATTCTGATGAGGTGAAACACGTGCCTCGATCAGATACAAGCCGTTTTGGCTTTCCAAAATGAAGTATGAATTGCGTTAGTTTCCCTATCGCTTCTCTGCTCGTCGTAGATTTCACAGGGTAAATTGTTACAAATCGAGAATATCCATCTATTAATAAAAAAATAGGTTTGTACCCTAATACAGAGTTCTCTAACGGTCCAAAGTGATCCACGAAGCACGCCTCGAAAGGCTTTTTCGCTCGCTCCCAAATGTGGAATTTGCCTTCTGGTTTACCAAATTTCGTCGAGAAAGTTAGACATTTAATACAATTATTTACATACTCTTTAATTTTCTCCCTTAATTTAGGAAACCAGTATACACGCAAAATTAAGTCAGATGTTTTGTCGACACCAATGTGTCCCATTTCGTCATGACAAGTTCGTATCACGCTATGAGTCATCGATGTAGGTACATAAAACAAGACTGTGTCACGAAATTTTCGAAAAACAACGCCGTTCCTCGATTCATACCGCTTGCTTTCACATTGTTCGAGTGATTGTCGAATTTCTTTAATAACAGGGTCATTTTTTTGTTTAAAAATCAACTCTTGTTCAAAACTCAATGGCTCTATTACATAAATTTCCCGGCTTAGAGCGTCGACATGACGCATTCGCTCAGCTGATCGATGTTCAATTTTATAGTTATAATTTTGCAAAATTAGAGCCCAACGACTAATTCTCGGGTTAATTTCCTTTTTCGCTAACGTCATTTTTTAAGCATTACAATCTGGGGGTTTCTTGGAGGCGTTGAATACGAATATGTCAACTTTTAAAAATTTAACCCTTAAAGCGCACCGTGGGTATGCGACACCCATATTAAAGCTTTTTACTCTAATATCTCGTTTAAATTCGAAAATTTAAAAATGTATCGCCATTGGATGGTACATTTTGTACATAACTTCATGTTCCGTGAGTAAAATTATTCTCCCAAGTGTCTTTATGTATTTGATAACTTTACGAAGTTGACGGCGAAAAATTTTTATGGGGCTGACGCCCAGTTACCGTTTTAATGTAATTTTAGTATTTTAAGAATTTTTTTTTGTAGTTATTAAGATGAAATAAATCATTATTTAATCCATTTTTCTTCAAAATAAATGTACTGAGCTACATAAGATAATTTTTATAAAAAATTATATCCTATTCCAGCTTGGAGAACTCACTGTAAAGTCTCCGGGTGTCTCCTACGGGTGTTTAAGGATGAATTCGTAAGTGTGCGCTTTAAGGGTTAAAATGTCGAATTTAATCAAAACTTGTCACTCGAGGGTTTTTGAGATCAATGATTACAAATTCGGTGTTAATTCACCATGCGTAAGTTGCAAGAAATCCATGCTGATTCTTCATGGATTTGAGCAATTGTAGCACAAGTGGGCACAAGCTGTGCAAAGTTAGCACCGGCTTTTGCAAAATTAGGTACAGACGTCTATCCGAAAAGCGAACCAATATGTCTTGTGCGTTATTCTTAGTATATTTCTCTCCGTGTATTTATAGACTTTTATATACTACAAACATTTAAACACCTTTCACTATTAAAAGTTACAAAATTTTCATTATGCTGTTAATGTTTAAAAATAACAAATATTTATTTCTTTATAGATATCAGGTCAACATATCCTTTGAAGGTCTCCGACCAAAAATGGTGCAGAAACGAACAGAATCTTATCCGGACATAAGGACTAGTGAAGATTTTTTTGAAACACTAGAGTCTTTAAAATGCTTTTATGTAAAGGTTTCAGAGAAAGCAATAATTTTGAAGCATCAAGAAATTACCGAAAATGTCGATGTTCTCTATATTGACGAGAGTATGAAAGTTAGTAATTATTTTTATAATTATCAATGTTCGTTTACATCTAAAATATTTAAATACATATAAGAATGCCTTAAGGGGTTATACTTGTTTCCAGGGACTTTCACGAAAAATACGTGTCGTGCCCGTGCCGTGCCTTGGCACGACACGAAGTACGATTTGTAATTCGTGCCGTGCCAAGGCACGACACAAAGTTCGCTTGGTAATTCGTGCCGTGCCTAGGCACGACACGAATTACACTTACTAAATCGTGTCGTGCCTTAAATATTGCTTTTGAAATTCTACCCAATATTCTATGCGTGCCTTTAAAACGTGCCTTGACACAACACATTTCAAAAATTTTATTTGTGTCGTGCCTTGGCACGGCACGAATTACCAAACGTACTTTGTGTCGTGCCTAGGCACGGCACGAATTACCAAGCGTTATTCGTGTCGTGCCAAGGCACGACACAAATTTTCGTTTTTTTTCGTGACCGTATCGGCCCCTGCTTGTTTCACATTTCTTTTTTTATTTTTGTTATTGGCTTATAATATATAATAACATCCTTAGATTAATAATCAATAACGTCCTTGCATAAAAAAAACTTGGAAATGTTCTTAAAATTATTTTTTCGGGAAAAATTACAAAGTATAAAAATAAAAAATTTTAATTTCAAATGCGTTTTTTTCAAAACAATGTTTTTTATTGGCTTAAAATATACTATGACATTCCTAGATTGATAATCAAAAACGTTCTTGCATGCAAACAACTTGTAAGTGTTCTTAAACTTAACTTTTCTGAATTAATTCTGAAGTATAAAAACAGAACATTTAAACTTCAAACGCGTTTTTTATTACTGATAAGGATTGTGACCTTTGCAGCCACTAACACTTGGGTAATCACTTCATGTCCCCTACATAACTACCCCTATATCCGAAGTCCCTTCCATAATGAAAGGACTTCAGCCAGGCTCCTGGAACACTGTAAAAAGTCTTAAAGGAATTTTACTTAACCTATAATGGGAATGTTTATTACCTAGTTTTAATGTCATTTTTACATAAACTTCTGATTGTGCCATATTAGAAACGGCAATATTCCTTTGTCTCCAGGAAAAAAAGTTCCATATTTTCGATAATTGGCATGTAAAAACTAGTAAGGTTACCGCTCGCGTTTGGGAATTTTCCCATCTGCTGTATTTTCACAGTAACTTGTCATTTTGCTACATCAAAAATGGGTATTATTATTACCTACTGTGAAAGTAATAAATTTGCCAAAGATTTGACAATCGTTATATTGAATATGGCAAAATTACAAGATTTCTTATTTTTCAGTTTAAATTCTGTATTTTTGACTCATTAAATTAAGTTTTTTTTGACAAGGATTTTGTAAAATAAAATTACCAACTTTAGGAAAATTTCCTTAAGATTTTTTACAGTGTATTAATAACGGCCTCTCGATGAAGGAAGTAGCCCATAATGTGTTCACGCTTCTTCACAAGACCAGGACAGTGACACAAAATGTGTGTCGAGGTTTCATCTTCCTCTCTCCACATACGGCATTTAGGATCCTCCATAATCCCTATTTTATGCCTATGACAGAGTAAATCACCATGTTCGGCAAGCAACCCTGTTATGATTTTCGCCTCTTTCCTATTGAATTTAAGGAATTCGGCTTTTCTCTTTGGATTTAAGTTAGTTCCCATGAGTGTTTCTTGTTCCCTGTTGTCTAAACTATAGAAATATTGCTTTGTAGTAGTTATTAGTGTTGTAAACACATTAAAAATAAAGTTTTATTAGGAACGCCATTTCGGTATGGGCCAAGGCGCGTGGAACGCCATTTGGAACGCCCTGCCAGTGAAGTGGTTAATACCAGCTAGCCTGTTAAGTGCCTTATATCAATCACCGACCAGCTGTGATGTTAAGGAGGATGGTGACTGAAATAAAAATGTTAAGAATTTTTTGAAATTTGTAAAAACTCGTTGTTAAGAATGTCTAAATTATAGAACAATTTTTTTGGAATTTTCTACTGTCCCGTTTTTGAGAATTTAATTATTAAAATTGCATATTTTTATATGGGCTCTTATGGAGAGTGTTATGTGAAGTGCACTATTTTGATAATAAAAGTACCGTCCCATGACGGCGTAAAAGAGTTGGCGTAAAGCAGAAATCGTGAGATAGAAAGAGATAACAGATATCACGTTCTCACTCACTCACATGGTTTACGCTTTACGCCGACGCTTTCACGCCCACATAAGACGGCACCTTAACTTGTGTAAAAATGTTAAACTTTTTTTAAAAATCATACTCTTTTAAAGTTTAATACTTTTGGAATAATTAAAAAAAAATAATTGAGTAAATCGACTGTCCTCATTTTTAGAAATAACATTAAAAGTGACGTAAAATTACAGATTTTCTAGCCTCTCTAACATAATACACAGAATCGTGGCAACGTCGCATTGTAATCATATACGAATGAAATCTTATTCAGTGTTACCAACACTGTTTTTAGCATGCACATGGAATGCGCTGTTGTTACGATCTCCATGCTCATAAAATTTTTTTTCGGAAATTTTTTTAAGTAATTAAATAATTATTTTCTAAAATATTTTTTGAGAATAATGAATTGGAATTATTAAAAATACTTTTTTTTATGTCTAATGTATTAAGTATTGCATATTTCACTTATAAAATATATATTAAAACAGTTGGTATTTGCAGTTCTAATCCCATATAAAAGCATGTGAATTCCCCTCTCGCCGCCTGCCTCGAAAAGACAGTCACCATCTTCCTTAAATATCGTTTCAAGCAGAAAATTGATGCCTCGATATACGAAAAAATAAAATTATTTTTATCATTACAACTTTCTAGGGCCTCGACAACACCATATAAATCGCCATAATTTTGGCTTGTAACACAGTAACAGTAGATCCTAGCTTATACGAGTGGCCCACTAGCAATGTTACGTGATAACTACTGCACTGACTCTGTACTAAATTTTTGATCCATCTGTATATCAGACTAAAAGTCAGGGTTAAACCCTTGGTAAGAATATCCAAATCTATTCCGATTAAATATTCCAGTAACTCTTGTCCTCTCTGGTCCTTTACTTTCACCTCTTACTAATAACCATGATTCTTGGATTAGCGAGATGCCTATGTGCATCCTATTCTAATCATGCTCCTCATCAATACTGATAAGGCGCCTTTACTATGATGCAAGCTAATCTAAATAGCAATGAACTTGCAAACAGTGAATTATGTTTACCCTTAGCCCTCCACTATATTTATTGACCATTCACTTCGGCCACTGATCCACGGGCATCTTCCGAGTAAGCAGCACAATGGCCTTTTTAAAAAGTCCAAAACTGCTCCTCCGTAAGTGTCTCATCGGGATGACCATCGTCACAGACCATCGTAGTCAGAGGATTCTTCCTTTGTGCCATTGTTAGACCAACATTGTAGCCATCTTTCCTGATTCGCTGTTGGACCAACTTTAACTTCTTAACCACCTCTTTTTACAAGGGTGACGCATCCTGGCCGCATTTTCTCTCCGACCCAGTAGCAACACCTGGGGAATTTAAGGGGTTTTTTATGTTTTTTTACCGTTCTCTTCTCAATCGTTTCTTCACAGAAACTTTGAATACATTTTCTAGTGCTTTGGACTTCACAACAGCCCCTGCACCCTCACACTCGCCCACAACCGTAGAATCATCAGATATCGGAGGGCCCGATGTGACAGCCATTGAGAGAGACTGACTTCCTGTCTCAGGGTTTGGAGCCATCACATCCACATCCTCCGAGGAGGGTGTAGATGCAGCCACTGAGACTGTTTGGTCACTCAAGTTTAATTTATTGAATTGGTTTTCAATATAAAGTTCCACAAGTAGCTTAGGAAATAAGAGTCAGCTTCTTCAGAACCCCGCTTGCAGGAGTAAGGCTAATACTTCCAGAAGGTAGCCCGATGTCCCGGAGCCGCCGTTCAAGAAACCTCTATTCATAAAGAGTCAAAATGACAGCTCGTCCACCAGTCGAAACCCCAGCCAGGTCGCTCATCTAAGCTTTACGAGATTCGCTAACCGGCCAGTACAGTCCCGACAAGCATCCAGGCAGCCAGCCGACAGTGGCGCATCGACGGATTTTGTAACCCTGGTGCCAATCATCAATCGACATGGCAGAAACATCTAGGATTGGGGACTGTTTCTTGGTCGGAGTCTCTTTTAGTCGCCTTTTACGACTCGCTGTAGATTACGGAGGCCTATTCAAAATCCTGGACCATCACGGGGTCGAACGCGTCTTACTCGAAACCATGTTTTGCAAATCACCGAGGAGTAGAACTTCAAAAAGAATTAGTCCGATTAGCCTAAAAGTTTAAATGTAGCTTCTTCTTCTTACTTAAATTATCTAGTGAAGTACAAAAGATTTTTAAAATTGATGAACAAGATTTTTTATGAATATTTAAAATCGATTTTTTTGGGGTGAAAAGTGTGATTTTTTTAAGTCTTGCAATTCTACAAGACAAATTTTAAAATTATAATCATGTGTACTTCACTAGATAATCTTATATAGATATAGTGTTATATAACACTCTTTACGAAATCCTACAGCCGCCATTTTGTAAAAAAATTGAAAACAATAGTATATTAAGCAACAAGGGTTAAAAGACAGCCATTTGTTTACGGAGAAACAAATTAGGATGCCTTTATTCTCATGTTACTTACGATATTTTTTTTCTTAATACACAAAAGTGTCGATTTCAGATAGCAGACAACAGAAAAATAAAAGTCAGTCACTTGTTCGACTTATATGAAAATGGTGGCCGTTTTCTCCCATGGGCAAAAATAACGAAAGGAATCAGCTGTTATTCTTGCACATAGAAAATGGACGCCATTTTCATATGGTCGAACAAATGAGTGACTTTACTGTCTGTCGTCAGCTATCTAAAAGCGCCTTTTTTGTCCATGTCAGATGAAACAAATTTTCTAACTCTTTAAAAGTTGCTTTATCGAATGATATATTAGTTGCCAACAATAATATAAAACTACTCACAAAAAAATTTTGTAAAACACCCTTTTTTGAAGCCTCATAGCAAGAATAATCCCTTAAAGTCAACTTATGTCACAATGCACAGTTAGTAGTTTATGCTACAACATTTAAATAGAGATAGAAACATTTTTATTTATATATGTTTCCTTTACAGTTTACGTTCGAGCAATTTAATGTAAAGTTCCTCAATTTCTGCGTGAATGTGCAAAATATGGTACGTTTTTTTACTAAAAACATGTAAATCTATTATGAAATCTCAGCTAGAAATGAAAAATGTAATCGACGTTTCAAATTTTTATCTATATAGAGTCTAGATAAAGATCTACATAGTACGTTGATATAGAAAGCCGTAAAATATATATGTTCTAGATATGGGAATTGTTGCCCACACTCTTTGTTTTGCTAACATAAACGTCTATAAAGTCATAAAACTTAAAAATGAATATTTAACAATTATATATCAAATGTAGACCTAGATCTCCTCTTAATTTCTAAAACTCTCCATGGTTAAACCTTTCATTTCTCACTGAATTATCATATAATAAATATTTAAATAAAATTTATTATGCTGCCATAATTGCCATGTAAAACAATTGATAAATAATAGTACTATTTAAAGTATAACACAGTAAAAACAAAGACTTTATTTTAAGAAAGACTGGATTTAAACTTTGCCTTAATTTAAGCTACTTCTTTAAATTAAACCAAAAGAAGATTTGACTGGAAACACTTAGAGTCTTCAACGAATAAATGTCCATTATTATGGATAAAATTAAACATACAAGTCTTCAAAGAGAACTAAAATATGTTGAGAAGTAGAAAAATCGCTGGTTGTGAAATTATAATTTCCTGCTATAATATATATTTTTCATAACGCAATCATAAAAATGGCGTTATTTGTCTCTCCGTAGGCCAACGTAAAGTGATTCTTTTTAGTACGTACACTGAAAAAAAAAGTTTATTGAATCAAGTAAATGCATTTTTTTGACCTGATTTACTTGAAACAAACCCATATTTTCTTATTGGAAGAAATTTATTTTCTTGTGTCAAGTAATTTTGAGCATTGATCAAAGTTATTGAAGTAAGAAAATATGGGTTTGACATAAGTAAATATCTTACTGTTTCAAACGAACTGTTTTACATGCGCCAAGTCTCGAAAAAGTATTGAATCAAGAATATCATGTTCTCACGTCAAGTAATTTACCTTGAGTCATTTGGTATCTTGAGTCAAATCATTTTTTTATTTTCTTTAAAGCAACTGTTTATTTCATCCAACACCCATAGTCTTGAGCCAAGAAAATGGGAAGATTAATACAAGTTAATAATTGTTTCAACTCAATTAAAAATTATTTTGTTTCAAAGAAATATTAATTAATCTAAGCATTTCTTTTACTTGAAGCATTTCTATATTCTCATGTTTCAAAATAATTAATTTCTTGCGAGAATGTTATATTTTCTGGAATGAAATATTTTATTTATTCAATTCAATTAAGTGTAAGATCTTAATATAAGTAAATATTTGTTTCAAGTTGATTAAAAATTACATTCAATTAATCCCATATTTATTTGAAGAAAGAAATTCATTTTCTTGTGTCAAGTAATTATTAGCATTGAACAGAATTCTTGAATTAAGAATTTAGTATTTGGCGGAACTAAATATGTAATTATTTCAACCAAATATTTTACTTTTCCGAAGTACCAAAAAGTATTGAATCTAGAATATCATGTTCTTAAGCGAAATAATAAAGTATTGTCTGGAGAATTCATGTTTCTTGAATCGAATCATTTTATTTATTTGCTTTGAAACTTTTTTTTACTTAACGCAATGCCGGTGTTCTTGATCCAAGAAAATATTGTTCTTCAAATGTACATGCAACTTAAATATCAGTTTTTGAAACCTGTCCATTGAGGCTAGGATGGCATAGTGGTAGCGTGACGGCTTCTGGCGCGTGCAACCCGAGTTCAATTCCTCCGACCGTGGAAAATTTTCTTTCAAGGTATATTTGTTGTATTTGTATTAAGTATTAATTAAATGTAAATATATATGTAAAATAACAATTATTTAATTATTTAAATAAAAAATATAAATGTTAATTAATTAAATAATAAAAATGTTTGACCTAAGTATTAGAAAAGATGGGATGGAGGTAAGGGGGGGGGGGGTAATTTAAGTAAATAATTTACTTGTATTGAGAAAGTATTTTTTTGATTGAAAACTATAAATTTTCTCAAATGAAGAAAATATTTTCTCGGACAGAGAACATACTTTCTTGATTTGATACATAAATGATTTTGAATTAATATATTCTGCATTTCTTACATGCTACTTAATTTCTTGATCGAATTCCATATTTTCTTGGATCAAGAATATCTGTTCTTCTCACAAAATAAATGTTTTCTTCATTTAAATCTTGAATTACTTGAACGAACGTTACAAAACATTGAATGAATCGAATAAAATAATTCAATCATCTATATATATTCTTAGAACAAGAAAATATTTTATTCATTTAATACATTTTATATTTCGTATAAGAAGATTAACTTCTTGGTCGAATTCCATATTTTCTTGGATCAAGAATATATGTTCTTCTCCCAAATATCCTATGTCAAGAAAATCGTTTTCTTGAATCAATACTTTAATAGTCTTGGCCGTATTCAATCCCACGATTTGCTTCAACCAAGAAAAATTTTCTTGGTTCAATACTTTTTTTTTCAGTGTATAGTTACGAAAATACTGCGAATGACAATTCAGTGCAAAAAAGAGCTTTGTTTGTGCTTGTTCAAGTATTTTCGTAACGCTCGTGTAGTTGCAATTCCGACCAGTAGATTAATACATCGAAGTACACGACTAGGTTTCGGGGGGCTTCGTCCCCCGCCGCGTCCTGTAGCTTGGGGTATTATAAAATACGATTCTTTAAATTGTCGAAAATTACTATTATTCTTTTAAGTTGGTTTTTTTTGTAGTTTGGGGGCTTCGCCCTACGAGCCCCCTGACCGAAACTCCGTCCCTGGACCCCATCAGGGAGCGACCCCCCAACCCTCCCGCGCTATCAACTAGTTACGTACGCTTGACAGTGGATTTGCATTCCAAAACTTATGTACGCGTTTCTCAACATTCTTCTCAATTAACTTGTTAATTAACAAGTTACTTGCGTAACAAGTGTGAACTAGCGGCATTTTGGAACTCGCGCTACTTTCTCATAACTCGGCTTACACACGTTACTCGACACACGTTACGAAAACTTTGCCGTCGTTCCAAAAAGGCCGCAAGTTCACACTTGTTACGTAATGTGCTATTAAGAAGTAAGATACTATTATAGCTTATTTCAAATCTATTTTGAAATTGGTATCGTCAAAATCGTTTCTTTTTGACATAAAAACAATTCTAGAAACTAGAAAAAAATTGTACGATGCCGTTTATCCCTGCCTAAATAACAATACTTTTCCCATTTAATTAACATGGGATTTTTGCACTTTTTAGAAAATAATTTTTATTTCGTTTATAATACTCTTTGACTAACCAACAATGATTGATTTTGCTTCTATTATGATTCCTTTAGATAGATAAATTTTCATATTATCGCGAAAAATTTATTACACAAGTTTTAAAAAGGTCAATTTCATTTTTATTGATTTTTCTGATTATTTTTCTAAATCTACTTATTAATTAACTTTTATTCGGTGTTTCATTAAAAGTTTCTTGTTTTATGCATCCAATTGGACCATAACAATAATTTCAATTCATAAATTATCCAAGAATCACACAGTAGACTAAATCCATTTCAAATCAGGAAGGTCGACTAACTTCATGTTATAGAAAAAAAATTGTTTTGCTTGTCATTTTTTTTCTTTTGAGTATAATTATATTTTCTTTCTTGGTTCTTGTAGATGGTTTTGTCCTCTTCACAATCCAGTTTGAAATTTGAAAAAATATTAAAAATGGGGGATGATTCTCTGAAAATAAATAAGATCAATTTTCTCAAAAACTCCACCTTTTTTGTTATCAAATTTTTACTACAAATTTACAAGAAAATTAAATTATACTCAAGAGAAAGAAAATGACAAGCAATAGTAGATTGTGCAACGACTGGAGAACAAGGGCGATTTCTCGAGAGCTCGAAGTTTGCTGCGCAAGCGTAGCGCGCGCAGCAATCGAGCGAGCGAAAATCGCTGTTCTCCACAAGTTGCACATACTATTTTGTCCAACAACTGCAAAAATTTTTTTTTATAAATAATAAATTTAAACTATTAATTTTTCAAAATTTTAAGTTGAATTTACTCTTTATTTATCGAAATAAAAATATTACAATGATGTTATAGCAATAACTGAGAGTGATACAAAATCTAATTTTGAAAAAAAATTTTGAAAAAAATCTAAAAGTTAAAAAAAAAATTTAGAAAAAAATTTTTCAAAAATGAATGTTTTGAAAGTGTCCCCAAAGATCCCCAGAGTGTCCTCAAAATTCTGTTTCTAAAACGTTCTAATTCTAATATAAAATAAAAAATCGATTAATCAATTTCTCATTCCACCACCAGTAGGGAAATGACTTTATTTCTCCACTGGCCAAACCACCAGTGGGGAAATGACTTCATTTCTCCACTGGCCAAACCACCAGTGGGGAAATGTACTACATTCCTCCATTGGTGCCTAGCGTACAATAGTTCTATTTCCACGAAGGCGTTGGACAAAACAATTTTTTTTCTGCAACATGAAGTTAGTCGACATGCCTGATTTGAAATGGATTTAGTCTACTGTGTGATTCTTGGATAGTTTATGAATTGAAATTATTGTTATGGTCCAATTGGATGCATAAAACAAGAAACTGTCAATGAAATACCGAATAAAAATTAGTTAATAAGTAGATTTAGAAAAATAATCAGAAAAATCAATAAAAATGAAATTGACCTTTTTAAAACTTGTGTAATAAATTTTTCGCGATAATATGAAAATTTATCTATCTAAAGGAATCATAATAGAAGCAAAATCAATCATTGTTGGTTAGTCAAAGAGTATTATAAACGAAATAAAAATTATTTTCTAAAAAGTGCAAAAATCCCATGTTAATTAAATGGGAAAAGTATTGTTATTTAGGCAGGGATAAACGGCATCGTACAATTTTTTTCTAGTTTCTAGAATTGTTTTTATGTCAAAAAGAAACGATTTTGACGATACCCAAATGAAAATAGCTAACTTGGGAAATAACGGACACCCTAGTCCACATAACTGCTTATTTACAGAATTGTGCTTAGATTGTTTTAAAATCTATTTCCATGCTGAAATTAATCGCATTCGGTTTACTTTCACTTACATCTGAAAAGAAGTTAACTCTTGAGATTAAAGTAAGACTTTTTTTTACTGTGAAGTTTACAAACCTCAAAATTAAATTTTATTTAAATAATGAAATACTATATTAAGGAACGTTCATAAACTATGTAGACCAATTTTTTTCGAAATTTAAACCCCCCCCCCCTCCCCCACGTAGACGCAATTACATGTACTAGCGCCATTTTTTCCTTTTATGGTAGACAATTGCTTGACCCGCCCCCTCCCCCTTGAAGTGCTACGTAGTTTATGAACGTTTCCTTATAGTCTATGTATGGTTTTTACAATTTAATAATTTACAAATATTTTTAACATATAGGCCTTCATTGCATATACAGCAATTTTCTTAAAAAACAAAACAAATCTCAAAAACAAAATTATGAATATAATAAAAGAAGATAAGAACCTGAACATCACCCATGCAGTTGGTCCCATGAATAGCGTAGCCGCGAATTGTGTAATTGACACATTTAATTGTAAATATACGTTTTCGTGGTACAATTATAGAGAGGTATGTGTGAAATATAGTTATTAAATGATTAGAAATATTAAAAATTATTATTTAATTATTAGCTTAAAATTAGAAAATAAAAAATGAAATTAATCGTAATCACAATTTGGACATGTAAAATAGGCTCCATTAATTATATATTTTAAGTGAACAATTCAATTGCATAAATCGCAATGAATAGAATTAGTTTTTGTTAAATTACTGTACCTATGAGTGACTTTATTAATATGTACATTATGTGATTAAATCGCCAAAACATAAAAAATTTATACAAATTTCATCACCATTTTAATAAATAGAAAAAAACATACATCAGATATTAAAAAGCAAATTACAAAAAAATCATTGGCTCATGCTTGGTTATTGCTCAGGGCTTGATCATGGATCAAGGCTCGATTATGGCTCAAGGCTTGATTATAGATCAAGGCTTGATTATGGTTCAAGTCTTCCTTTAAACTGAAGGCTTGGTTATGGCTCAAGGAATGATCATATACCTAAGCTCGATTATTGCTCAAGGCTTCATTATGGCTCAAGACTTGGTTATGGCTCATGGCTTAATCATGGATCAAGGCTTGATTATGGCTCAAGACCCGATTATAGCTCAAGGCTTGATTATAGATCAAGGCTTAGGTATGGCTCAAAGCTTGATTATAGATCAAGGCTTGTGTATAGCTCAAGGCTTGATCACGGCTCAAAGCTTGGTTATGACTCAAGGCTCGATTATGGCTCAAGGCTTAATAATGTATTATGTGCAGGGTCCTTTGTAACAATTAGGCAATATTGAATTTTTTAATAAAATTTTTTTAAATGAAAAAATAATAATTTAAATAAATACATTTCAGATAATAAGAAGAGTGTGGTTTTCGCTTGGCCTCAGCAAAGATGACAGCTCTGTATTGCGCACAGCAATGATTTTGCCTCTTCTGCCAGAAGTTGATACTACTAAATGCTATGATTACATTCAAGACATAGTGGACAAATCCGGTAATAAAAAAGAACAACTGTTTTGTAATGAGTTGAGGTTAATAGTAAACAACTTGGCCGAACACATCTCAATAGTTTGCGCACACGAAAATCGATACAGCAATGTCTTAAACAATTGTAAACAGGAGTTTAAATCTGTTTACAATGCTGTAACAATAGGAGAATTAATAGGTAAATATACAATTAATTTTATTTTTAATAACATTACTAACACTGTGACGTAAAAAGAATTTTTTTCTAATCTCACTATGCTTACTAAACGTTTTTTAAGTAACTAAGGTTAATTTTAACACACTATATAAACAAAAATTATTTAACAGGAAAAAAATATTAATTTTGGTTTTTCAATTTCTTATATATATTGATGAGTCGATACTAAATGCTTTTGCTGAACATTATAAAAAAATTTATCAAAAGTTTCGGAGTGTTGGTAATTTAAGAAAATGTCTGAGTTGAATCAGAGTAGAAAATGAATGAAATGAAAGTAAATAATTAAAATCAGTAACCTCACTATTCTTAGGAATTAAGTGAACACGGTAATAAATAAACTGAATATTGTGTAAAGATTGATTCAAGCTTAAATCAAGATTAGATGTTCGAGCTTCAATCATAAAGATTGACCGAGTCTTGAATCGAGCATGGGACGAGCTCACCTTTTTACTTTAGAAATTTTAAGTTTTCATAACGCAATCATAAAAATAGCGTTATTTGTCTCTCCGTAGTAGAACGTAAAGTGATTCTATTTGTTCGTAGTTAAGAAAATACTGTGAATGTCAGTTCAGTTCAAAAAAGAGCTTTGTTTGTACTTGTTCGAGTATTTTTGTAAGCTGGAGTAGTTGCAATTTATTCCAGTAGAAGCGTGATTATGTTTTCGTTCAGTTATCTACTTTTACTGTGTCTTACAACTTTAACGCAGCATCTGTCAAATACTGAGAGTTTTTAACCTCCTTTACGCGATTGCTTGTGTAAAAAATTATGTTTTTATTCTTTAATGATATTATTTTTATTAATACGTCGAAGTACACGACTAGGTTTCGGGGGGCTTGGGCTATTAAAAAATGCGATTCTTTGAAACGTCGAAAATTATTATTATTCTTTAGAGTTGGTTTTTTTGTAGTCGGGAGTGATCCATCGAAACCCCCTGCGCGATTAACTAGTAACGTACGCTTGACAGTGGATCTGTGTTCCGAATATTATGTATGCGTTTCTCAACATTATTTTCAATGAAATATGTTTTTCAGTGTTACGTAATGTACTATTCACATCTTTGACAATATTTTTTATTTAATTTTTAATGCTCTTGTTCACAGTAGAGTTTTTATCAATTTTCTGATTTATGAAATATAGAAGTCAACATCTTCTTATGTTTCTGCAGATCTTTAAATTCGGGTAGTTGAAATTGTCTGTTATTAATTCCGTATTTAAGTTCTCTTTAACTCTCTGCTAATGCTAACGATCGTTATCGTCAAAAAACATTAATTTTAAAATGTTACAATCATTTTTCATAACACATGCATAGATAACTTAATTGTCTATTATTAAAAATTGTTTAAAAAGACCGATTATTCTCAGTTTGTCATATCTATTCTTTGCTTTTTGCTGTGCAACTTTGATTTTTTGAACCCCTTTCTCTCTCATTTCTTGTTGAATTTAAAATCTTTTAACTTTGATATACGAAGGTCCCATAATAATGACCTTCCGAATATTTAAATTAAGCAGTTTCGCCGCACAATCTGACCATTCGCTTGAGGATGACGACTAGAGTTAAAAGTATGTTTTATTTCCGTGGCTATTGGAGTTTCGTTTACTTTGTAGGGTCTCGAGACTACAGGGACACTTCCCGGTTTTTCTTGAATGTCCATTTCAATTAAATAAATGCAACCTAATTCAAAGTCGTTCATTGCAGAACAAAATCTATATTTGTTAAGTAATTCTAACAATTCGATTATTATTTCGTTTGAACATGTCCTACATCTCCACCAAAACCTTTTAATTCACTGACAGCATTAATAAAATTAAACTTGTGCGACAAAACTAATGAACCTTTTATGAAACAGTATGAGCAATTGGTGCGTTTTTATTTTCATTATATCTGATATTACGGCGTTTACTTCAGATTTTCTTAATACCTTCGATTTGTTACAATCTTTCAATATATGTCTTGTTTGTTGACAAATATTAACATTTCACTTATTTAATTCCAAGTAAAATAGTTTGCAGAATGTTTGCAAACGTTCCACAGACTTCTGTCTCTCCAGAAAGTACGCAGAAAGTCTGGTGGTTTAAAAATTATAGAGTAACAATTTTTTGAATTTTCTGAACCACCAGAATTTCTGCAAACAAGAGTCTATTGAATGTGCATCAAAAATCTGCAAACATTCTGTGAACTTTTTTACTTGAGATGGTATAGTTTTTAGCTAAGTGGTCAGTGACATGTCATCGATAACGTTTCTAATTCGATTATGTTTCGGAGAATATTATACTAATCAAAATGTCTTCAAGATAAAATCGCTGTATAAATTTCTTTGTACCAAAATCTGACTGATAAATGAGTTTTAAATTCTTCTAGTCAGCCTACGTCACATGGTCAGCGGAAATTTCCTAATTTCTCTATAGGTCCGGCCTGAAAGGAAAAGACAAGGAATGTATGATTCGGAATTTGTTTTGATGAAAAAATAGGATGAGATTCGCATGCAGTAGTTTTAGTTTTTCTGGAATAAGGTATTGAGCAATTAGCAGATACTATTGGAACGCGTTTAGAGTTAGACGCAGCATGAACCAAGTTTCGGAATAACGAAGTGTTTCGCGAGAAAATATTTATTGAGTAGTGTTTTTGAGTAACCCGCAGATACTCTTCCTCGTTTTTACAATTGCTCATGATGGATGTTTTCTTTTGTTTGCTGGTTTTGGTCCGCGTCAAGTATTTGATTTCCTTGATAACACCTATTTCTAGGAGGCTAACCTATCCGCCACCTGGCATGCGTCCGATAGAGGAACAGTGTTTATTTTAAAGCAATAAGACATACCTATATACTATTAGGTGCAATGCGAATATTCTAACGGGGAAATTCAATTAAAATATTTGAGACTTCGAATAAATTAATTTGCATCGTTTTCTCTCAATTTTAATTTCAACACACGCTGAACCAAATTACTCTATCTCTACACGAATATGATTCCAATAAACTCATCGAAGGGTATTCCGCTGAGAAGATCTCGTTGCGATGTAGCAACCTCCAACTCGGAATCTTATTGTGAATTTTAGCTATTACCCGATGCACCTAAATTCCAACATCTTTTGGCGAGAAACGGGCAACGAGTTTTCCATTAACCATTAAACCACAACACTTTGTAAAATAACAACATGTATTTTAAACAAAATAAACCAAATTTAACAACCTTAACGGTAATAAATAATAAACTCAATAATGCTTCGGCTAAATTCCTCACTGGTTCCGATCGTCAAGCGCCTAGCGTAAGGACGATAACCAGTGACCCACGGATGCAGGAGGTCAATAAAGCGTTGGGAGTACCACACCTCAATTCAAGCCAGCTGCATTTCTGTCTTCAGTAATGCTTCTGCGATTGACATTGCTAGCTGCAATGAAGATCGAGAGGAATGCATTAAGCAGCGGGAGGAAGAGGCATCAGCATTCTAAAAATGGAGGATGAGGTCAGCAAGATGCTAAAATCCTGTGAGGTCCAGATGAATGTCAATATGACAATCAAGGATGGATTGAAAAGCATAACATTGCTCATACGGAATATGAAGGAGAAGCACGCAGCAGCGGTCAGAAGAGATGAGAAATTCTACTACGGACTGACCTGGTCAGAAGAAGTACGCAAAGACAGAAGGATGACGGTGCGATCCCATGTGAGCAGAATACGTCAACCGAAAGCAGAAAATCATGAGAGAGACCGTCCATAAATTATGTAACACGTTTATGGGGGAGGGGGGGTTCGAGAAAATGTTATCATATGTTATATGGGAGGGGGGTCAATCATCATTGTTACGTAATATTTATAAGGAACCTAATCTCTTTATAATGGGTAAAATTTTGAAAAGCTGTCCCTTGGCGCCACTTCAATATAAGTAAAAATCGAATCATTTCGCGAATCGACTTTTGGGAATAATATAAAATTATTGTTAAAAAACAATGTTTTAAAAATTACGTAACAATGATGGGGGGGGTGTTAAACGATTTTGTTACAACTTGTTACATAGGGGGAGGGGTGGGTTCAAAATTTAACTAAAAACGTGTTACGTAATTTATGGACGGCCCCAGAGTGAAAAGAACAACAATATCTACCTATCTCTTTTGCACTCATGATTTTGCTTCTCATGATTTTCTGTCAAATTCATTCAAGGAAAGAAGACCGCCACAACAATGATCGTCAAAATGGCTGAAGGAACATCATTCGCAAACGTGCTAAAGAAGGTTTGTCGTAGGCAACTAGAAGAATCCGGCATTAAGCTTAATTCCTAGGCAGTAAGCTTACTGCCGGCAATTAGACGAATACACACGAAATCGTTGAGATTTTTCTATTTGCCTAGGCGGTGAGCATAATGCCCGGTAGTAAGCTTATTGCCCGATGAAGATTCGGCAATTAGACGAATTACATTAGCATCCGGGTAGCTAAATGCCTAAAAAATCAAAGTTGCCCCTTGTTCTTCAATTTTTATGAAACTTTGAGAAATTGTTACATAACACATACAATTTGAATAGTGTGAAAACGATTTTATAATTTTTTGTTAATCCTGATTATAAATATTAAAAAAAAATTGCCAATATTGAAAGCTTTTGAAATTTAAATACTTTCGGAGACTTTTACAACAAAAGCACTTTATTGAGTTTACAAAATTAAGTACAATTAACTTTTGGAAAGCAAAATAAGACAATTAATATTGAATTTAATTGGTATAAATAATTATTTATACCAATTATTTGAAAATTTTTTTAAAATAAAATAAGAAGTGGGTGATTTTCAAATAACTGATTTTTGGAATAAGACGTTTTTCTGCTAAAATAGTGAACCAAATTTGACATTCATTACATATTTTAGTACATTTTTGTTATTGAAGTATATGTTCAAAAGGAAACTATAAGATTTTGAATATTTCTAAAGTTACGATGGAAAACGCAAACAAAACGCAAAAGTTACATGCCACGGACCTGACATTTTGCCACGGTCCTGACATGTATGTCACAGTTAAAATACGTAAATAAATAAAAAATCGAATAAATATTTTCTTTTCAATGTTCGCACTTCAAAATAATACCAGTAGAAGTCAATTAAAAATAAAATTGAGTAATAAAATCACGATGTCGTTAACATGTGTAGATAGAAAGTAATTAACAATTTAAAACATAAAAAAGTGCTCGTGTACGTAGAATATTATTATAAGAAAAATATTTTTATATGTAAAACACCTTTTTAGATTTGGCCTACAAAGTACTTAAAAGATAGTTTCAATATTTGCTCACGTAAAAATTTCAGAACCAAATTTTAAAAAAACGTATGCCACGGACCTGACAATTTTACCCTATTTTCTTAATTTTAACTATGATAATGATTAGTTAATGAACTAAATATTAAGTATCTTTAAAAAGAGACTTATATTAAGTGATTTATGAAGTGAGTGGCAAAAAAAATAATTTTATTAGTCATTTATCTATGTGGACATGCAAATATGACAGTTATTTGAAAATCACCCAAGTTTATTAGTAGTTTTGAAATAAAACTTAAAAAATGTAGTTATTTAAAATAATAATTTTTATAAACATTTTTCTTATAATAGATTTATAATAATTGTAATAAATATTAATTTTGATCTTTTGTTTTCCAAAATATTAATTATGTTTTAAACTGTACAATATTCTAGAATATATTACAAGTATTATTATCATAATATAAGTTTTACTCGTTGAAAATATTTAAGAAAAATTTTTATGTTTAAATGTTTATTTTGACAATTCTTTTATATAAATAATGATGGGCAATAAGCTTACTGCCTGGGCAAATAGAAAAATCTGAACGATTTCATCGTGTATTCGTCTAATTGCCGGCAGTAAGCTTACTGCCTAGGAATTAAGCTTAATGCCGGTTTCTTCTAGTTGCCTACGACAGGTTCATAAATACAATGGTTATTTGAACTTTATTGTCTAAAAAGGGAGACCTTCTTATCAAAATTGGAGAGACTTTAAGTAAGGCGTCGTTCACCGAGGAGGTAACAAGGGTCATAGGAGCCCTAGTTCAGGTGCAGATGGCGGACCGGCGAACTACGTTGGAAATCTGTGATATGGACGCCCTTACAGAAAAAAGACGTATTGGTTGCCCTAGAGAAAATTTCTACGTACCAGCTGCAAGCAGGAAGGTGACGGTCCTTGGACCAAAGAAGCGAGGAGAAAAGCTCGCTGTTGTGGTCGCCAACCAGAAAGACGCTGATAAGCTAGAGAAAATCGGGCACATAAAGATTTGGTTCGCCTCCTGCAAGGTAAGAAAAACAACTATGGTCACAAGGTGTCATAGGTGCCTTGATTATGGCCATAGCCATGCTGCTTCTTATGCCAGGCGAAGTTCGGCGAGAAGGAGAATTTACAACATGTCGCTAGATCAGGAGGATGCAGAGTCTTCAGAACAGTCCTAGAGGAATCAAGAAAAACTTTGTCAAGGACAAGGAAGAATTAGGGCCAGAACAATAACGGCATGGAAGAGTCGCACCAGCAACTACAAAGGCGATGACTTTTTATCTTTGTTTTAAATAATAACAAAAAGTTAATGCAATAATTCAAAAAATGTTATATATATTGTTTTAGTAGGGTTTAAACTTCATAGAAAAAATTCAGCATAACAATGCGATACTTATTGAATAAGCAACAAGCTTTCAAAGTAGGCCCCTGGCAAAATTCTTCAAAAAACTATGTATTTTTCACTTTCGAAAATCCGTAAATAACGCAAAAAAAATTTTTATTTCTTGCATTTCCGTATACTAACGTAGGAATAGTGTCTCTTCTAAATCCAAGTTGTCCGATTAACGTGTGAATTTTTTTACCTGAGTTATGAACTTTCAAACACAGGGACTTTACTTTTTGAGCCGATAGTAAATGAGACCATTCATCTGCGAAGTCTGAAGCCGCAAAGTAGTTCCTTAGGAAGATAGATGGTTCGAAACCCAGAGGATCAAGAAGTTTTTTTAGTCGGTATTCGTAACTGCATAATGCAAGTATATAAGGTTTATTTTTTTATCCTTGCATTTTGTGCGTCAAGTCAGACACATCCCAGCGCAAGTGGGAACTTCCTGGGCATGCGATAAAAGCATTTTTTTCTCTTCTCCCTGTGAATTAAAAAATATTCATATTTTTCCCCTTATCTACCAGGGTTGCCTCAGGTCTGGAAAACCGTGAATTGTCAGGGAAATACAGAATTATTTGGAAAAGGCAGGGAAAATAATGAAAAAACCAGAAATTTCATCATAATTTCAAATAAGAACAAACTTTACCTTATTTTTAAGATTATGGTAGGGGAGACTGGGACTAAACCGTACAAGTCAAATATTTCTGAAACCATGAAGAATGTCAAATAATGTTACTAACATGTGAACGCGCTATTTCTTGAAGCATATATTGCATAAGGTTTTAGGGACATGTCATTTTTCTTGTAATAATAGTTGCCGTTAATATATAATGTTACGTTTGTAGTAACTTTTTCCTTTCTTATTTCAAATTGTAATGTAACATATTTGTCACATGCACCGTATACAAACAAGCATGCCCTTGTTGACGACAGAAGTGTTAAGCATTCGACACTCTAAGCGATATGAAGTATCATAACAACAGAGAATAAGAGAAACGCGAAGGAATGCTTAATAACTCCTGTTGACCTCAAGGTATTAGTCACCTTATGTGTATATCCCATTAATTCCACTATATAAGATTTTAATATTAAATCAAATCAAAATTGAAATCGTTTAAACAATTAGATATTCTTATGACAAACTTTTCAACCAGTTATATTAATATTAGTATATACAATTGTTGTATACGTATGAATTATTAATAACAAAATTCAACTTATGTAACATCTTAATGATTCTTCGAATTTGTGTATTATATAAGAACGACTCTAAAGGGGATCTCCAACGCATAGTGACCCCACTCGGGGCAAAGTTCAATAACCTAGGGCCTGTTCGGCTAAGTTGATTGGTTAACTAAAATAGCTCGGCTCCAGATTGGTCTGGAAGACGACCTACATTTTTCTAAACATCCGTATTGGCTACTCACTGGTTTGCGACCCTTTTCCGCTAGTGGGAACTATTGCATAAAAGCTGGAAAGCCCTCTTCCGAATTGTCATTATCTTCCGTTCTCTTACCGAAGTAACCAAAGATCTTGTCCCATCAGGCAGATGCCCTTTTTATATTTTTGTAATCGTACCAAAGACATACTCTGTTAAATTATTCGTGCCGTCGAATTCTGTATTTAACAGAAGTTCTTACAAGTCGAGATACTGAAAATAATTAGGGGCTTGATGTAAAGCTTTTGAGTACGAATACGGTTTTCGACTGTTATGGGTCGTTCTAATCCCGTTTAAACTCATTTTAAAGTTCTTGCCTTTTAAATAAAACATTTAAAAGTAGTATTAAGTATTTGTGTAATATCAAACCGATACAACAACTGTAAGTATTTGGTAAGATTTAATATTGTATACCTATCTACCTTTAAAATTTGAGTTTCTTTATAATAAAAGATTTCTTAAATTCTAAATCTATATTTCCTTTTACCTTGAAATTGAGAATAATGTCATAACAGCTCCCGTAGAGCTGAAGCAATAACAAACTCACAATCAAATAATTTTCGCAAGACTTACCATCTTGCGAGAAAATTGCTAGCGACTTCCGAAAAGTACATCGCTCGTTCAAACCACGGTTATTTTTACTATTAATTTTAGTATAAACGTAACAATAAAAATGTCGTTTTTCGCAATAAAAGTAAAAAAAAAATTTATAATTTTTTTGGGTTTTCATCGTTATAATTAAAGTGCACATATCATATGGAAATTTTTTTTAATAGCTGAAGGTGTACTGAGTTTAGTAGAAAAAATGTTTAATGGAAAACGTTAAGAAGAAAAAATTTATTGCAGGTTAATTATTAGATGACGGTGTGGGGCTGAATCGGACGTCGTGATAAAAAACAATTTTTGCGAATACTATAATTTATTTCATATTAATGACCTATTTTTTATTATATTCTTTGCATAGAACCACTTTATCAATAAATAAATAAAGAATTTATTTTAAAACACGAATTAGCAAGCAAGCTGCTGAAAACATACGCGTCTGAAAACTATAATTCATTTTGTATTATATTAATTACATATTTCACATTTTATACCATATTCTTCGAATATAACTACCTATAAATAAACAAAGAATTGATTTGACTTTTCTACAAAAAAACGAAAATTTGTGTCTCTCTCTTTAATTAATTTGCCGTGTCCGATTTAGCCCCATGGGGTGTCCGGTTTAACCCCACCAATTTTGGGATTTTCGTTTTTGAGGTATTTACCTTCGAAGCAATATATCACCGAAGATACTGCAGTTTTTTAAAAACGAACAAGTGCAATTTGTAGGTGAAGGAACAAGCTTCAAAACGGTATATTACTTTTTAGCAGAAAATATTTTTTTCTATGAGTTTTCTGGTCAAAGACCAAATCCGTCCGGTTTAGCCTCGGTCTCCCCTACTTAAAAATTGGTTTCCTATAAATGTGTGACATTTCGCCTGCATTTTAAATTAATGCAAGTCAGGGAAAAAGTAATTTTTTTATCTGAAAAACTGGGAAAAGTCAGGGAGTTTTAAAATAGAAAAACTGGCAACCCTGATCTACATTTTTACTTGCTTTCCCAAACAACCAATAATGAAGGTAGATTTTTCTTTCAAATTTTATGGTTTTAGAAACTTTGATTATAAAAGTATAAAAATATCCATTGATAACATTTTAACTTTAAATATAAAACAACTGGTGACATACTGCATTCTAATCATTCAATTACCCGTTTTTTATACATTAATGAAGATTTTTAATTGTTAGGTAAAGTTAAGTAACTTTCAACGGAAAAAGAGTCCCGTCTCAAAGTAGAGGAGCTTGAGTAGGCCCTAAAACTCATTTGTGAGAAATTCAGTTCTTACAATTAGACAGAACTATATATATTACGAAAACCTACCACGTCAGTCATATCCCATGAGTGGGAGTGAGACAGACTTATCTATTGCACCTTAAGAGGAAGATTTTTTTGGCTGACATTAATAGCTTGTTTTAGCGTAGTTGGTTAGGTAGTTGCTTAGTAAGTCTCGTGCGTTCGTCGATCTCAGGTTCGAATCCCCGTCCCACCAAATTTATTTTCAAAGTTTTCTCTGAAATGTTAAGATTTCTATATAATTCTAAGTTACAATAAATTGTTATAGAATAAATTCTATAATTTATTTAAAAAATTTATTGTCTGACCTATATAGGATCCTATATGTGTTCTCACATAGGAATCCATGTGGATTCCTATGTGGAATCCATGTGGACTTAAATTCCCACATGAATTCCTACTCCAAATCCTATCCCAAATACCCATGTGCTTTAAAATGGGATCCTACATAGGATCTTACGTGGGACCTGGGATTTTATACAGGTTTTTGTATAAGAACCCACGTAAGATCCTATGTAGGATCCCATGTAGGTGTTTTCAATAGGGATTTCTCTTTCCTTGTAACTTTACTAATAAAAAGGGTAATCCCAAACAATAAATTAGCAGCAGCATAGGTTACTAACTATAAAAATAATTTTAGATGAAATGGTTATTCCAACTATTCTTTACTCTCTGTATATGTGCATAAAAATTTAATTTATATAAATAAAAAAATTATCTTAATGGAAATTATAACTTAAAAACTTATTACAGGAAAAATTGATGATTCCTACGTTATTTTAAAATCTCTTAGTAAATGCGTGAAAAGTGAAGTCTCAGCACACACCAAAATTACATGGCACAAAATGCGATTCTCGCATAATAAGGTAATCTTAAATGATGCAATTATTAAACATAGAGTTCAGGAGGGCACGAAGTACACATCAAATTTATTAAATGGTAAGTTTATATAATACTTATTCATATAACAAATCACAAAAATCAAAAATCATTTATCACAATTAAATATAGGGTAAACATACCTATTTCTGGAGTCAACAAATTCGGCTTTTAATTAAAACATAGAGTTAGATTTTAAATGCAAAAATGATTAGTATTATGCTTATTAAGTGTTGCAAATGTTGAAAATAATATATTAATATAATTTACAAAAATAAATTAAGGGGTTATATTACCCAGGCACATTAAAAAATGAACGTATTTTTGGTAATTTTTTTCTTGAAAACTATTCTATGGATCAAAATAAAATTCTGAGGCTTTATTATATACATTTTGAGATACAGTAAAAATTTAATTTATAACTTTTTATACAAAATAGGGCCTCAACTGATGATAAACAGAAAATGAGTTTTTTCGATAAGTAACTCTGAGTACAACATAACATTCTCCATTCTCACCAAGAGCAGAAAACAAGATTTGTCGTTAATTTACATTACTTTTGCTAGGGAAGTACCCACGATTATTTATTTTTATAAAAAATCCACAAATTTGCATCAGTTTTAACAGTTTTTAAAAAAATTTTAACTAAAAATAGACTTTAAATTGTTTATAACAATCTTAATTATTTATGAATCTTAAAAAGCGTGTGTACTTCCCTAGATAATTTATCTGAAAAGTTACAGTTAAAATTCAAAATGAATCCGTCAAAAATTGACAAAAATCGAGTTTAAAATTTCAGTACGCATTTACTATATACACCGTATACTCACTGTCCGTGAGTATCAGGACGCCCCTTTTTTCATGAGTGAAAAAATGCTTAAAACGTAGAAAATAAGAATGACAAAAATTTTTCGTATTTTTTTCCTGAAAGCTAATAAAATTATGAAAAGACTAACACCTGATCGAAGAATTTTCGTTGACTATTCTGTCAGATTGACACTTTTTCAAAAAAAAAAATTTTTTTAATTAAATAATTAAGTAATTAAAAAGCTTTTTTGAATTTTAGTATATCTATTAAATGAACATATTTTACATTGTCCTTTTTGACACTTTAATATTCATGATAATTTTTTGAATTTTTTTAATCCTCCTTTTACGGTTTCAAATTTTTTTGGAAAAATTTATTTCACAATACCAGTTAATAATTTAGATTCTACATTAAATAGAGATTAAAACAAGACCAAGAGCGCTAATAAAAGTTAATTAGTTTTCGAGAAATTAAAAAATTACGAAAAGCATGCAAAATCCAGTATTTTTTCTGTATCTGGCAGAATAATCAACGAAAATTATTCGATCAGGTGTCAGTCTTTTCATAATTTCATTAGCTTTCAGGAAAAAAATACTATAAATTTTTGTCATTCTTATTTTCTACGTTTTAAGCATTTTTCCACTCATGAAAAAGGGGCATCCTGATACTCACGAACGGTAATGTATGACATATTTAAAATAGCGACTTAACAATCTTTTCACTTTTTGTTTTTCTTTCCCAGCACCATATAACCACTGCTTCATATTTATGATTTATAGTTTAGATTATAATTAAACTGATTTGTAACCTTAATAATTATTAACAAACTATAATACGTTTAAAATTTTTAATTATCATGTTAAAAGTAGTTTATTGGATTTTCCCCGTCAAAATAGTATTTTCATATCATTCTTAAATAGTTTATGCATCATTAAATCTAATAAAAAAAGAAAAACTTTAATCACCTTAAATTAAGATGTTTTAAGTAACTTTGTATTTACCTTTAAGATAGTTCTTTTTATAGTATATGAGAAAATATACCAATTCTTACAATTGAGCATTTAAAAAATGAACCAGATATAGAACATTCAAATTCAATGAGTTTTGTCATAAAGGTGATTGATTAATTACAAAAAATGCCTACCCAGGTGCGAATTTGGGTTGGCCGCCAGAGTTTGAAGGTTGGCTCAAGGTTGGCCTAACTTTGGCAAGCGAAGTTTTGGTTGACAAAGTTTGCCCAACTTTGGCAAGTACTAGTGCCCACAGTTGGCCCGACTTTGCAAGCCGACTATTACATGCAGAGTTTCACCAACCGTCGGGCCAACTTTGGCGACAAAGGTTGGCACAACTCATCCAAACGTAGTTTAAAAGACTTTCAGTTTCTGTCAGCCAAACTCTGGGCCACGGTTGGCAAAACTCTGTGAAACGCAGTTTAATTAACTTACATTATTTTGGTCGGCCGAACTCTAGGCCACGGTTGGCCCGACTGTTGCAGCTTCAATATACATTTAACGTTATGTACTCCCATGTAAGCGTAGCGTAGTAATCAGTGTATAAGTCTTCGGTGTTTTAGGTTAGGGGTTCGATCCCAGCGAGCGTTAGATATTTTCGAAAATGTATGTATGAGATTGTGTTTAATAATAATAAGTAAAGGTTATATCTGATGTTCGCGCTAATAATAAGGTGTTAATTGTTTAAATAATTTAGTTTTTTAATAATTTTTAACCTTTGTCTGTTGAAGTTGGCCAAACTTTGAAAATTGTGGTTGGACCAACTTACGCATCCAAAGTTATGCCAACTTTGGCGTCAGTCTTTGGACCAACCATTGAAATGTATAGTTGGCACAACATATACATTTTAAGTTGGGCCAACTTCCTTATGAGTTGTCGGGCCAACCATCGTCGCCATTAGACGGCGAACCGTTATCATTTGTATGGTTGGCCCAACCTCTGGCACGAGAAGTTGGACCGACTTTGTAAAAGTTGGCCCAACTATGGGCCGACCAAAAAATCGCACCTGGGTAACCATAAGCAATAAATCTACCACAATTTCCTTCTCTAAATTCTAAAACTCTAAAAACAACTTTTAAATTAAACATTTTCTTTGTAAATGTTATTATAGAAAATAAATGCAATTATTTTTCTTTTATAAAAGCATAACATTGATAAGATTTTTCAATTTCTAAAAGTAAATTTCCTTCAAAATGTAACAGAATTAGTGAAAAAAATTTTAACTATCAATAATATTTGTACATTCATTTAGTAGAACAATATAGGAAGAAACGAGGCAAGGGTAATTGCTGTAATGCTTAAACACATTGTTCAAAAAGCGCGTCATTCTTAATATGTTCGCGTCTTAACAGCAATAGATGACAGTAAAAATTGAAAGTTAATCTGCCACCATTTTAGAAGTTACCAGTATATTTTAATAAAACTTGTGTTTTTATTCACGTTATTAAATAAAATTTATGAATAACTAAAATATGGGCACACGGGATGAGTATAGTTTGAGCTAATACGGCACGGTACAATCTTGCTAATGCAATTGCAAATTATAGACAACCAGTAGTATAGCTAGGCCGGTTCTGGCTCAAATCGGTAATGTAGATTCCTACTTACCGACCGAGAGGGTAAGTTACCGACCGTTGGTGGGGTATATGTGGGTAAGTTACCGACCGTTGGTGGGGTATATGTGGGTAATTTACCGGCCGTTGGTGGGGTACCTTATTTGCATATATTTAAATTAGTTAACCCTTTTAATTGACGTTAGTGGGGTACCTCATTTGCATACATTTAAATTAGTTAACCCTTTTAATTGACGTTAGTGGGGTACCTGATTTGCATATATTCAAATTAGTTAACCCTTTTAATTTGCATATATTTAAATATGTGGAAAAGTTACTGAGCGTTGGTAGGGTACCTGATTTGCATATATTTAAATTAGTTAACCCTTTTAATTTGCATATATTTAAATATATGGAAAAGTTACAGAGCGTTGGTGGGGTACCTGATTTGCATATGTAAATTAGTTAACCCTTTTAATTTGCATACGTTTTCTATTGTTTATTATTTAACTTTCATTGTTAACCCTTTTAGTTTATGCAAATTCCACCCACTATCGACCCTTTTGGACGAAGAATATTCAAATACCACCCCCTCCCACCACCCCCTCCCACCACCCACTCACCTATGTATTAGTTAACCACCCCCCACCCACCCACTTTTTTCCTTTATATATATATTTCCAATATTACCACCCACCACCACCACCCACTTAGTATAAACCAGAAATTTCAAAAATCGTATAGAGAAGCGTGAGGGATTAAGCGTTCGCGAGATACCGCGCAGGCGTTGTGGGTAGTGGGAGTGGGTGGTGGTGGGTGGTGGTAAGGCCCAGTGCGCAGCAAAAGTGCGCGTACGGTTACCGCGTTGAGTGAGTGAAAGTTTCATGCGTCAGACCTGTCTACCTGACTCTTACAGCATGCTTCACTGGTACTACAGCACCATGGGGATAAATGTATTGTCTAAAAATATGTAAGCAAGTTTCAACTTGTCTTTTTCTAAGATAACAATAGTATTTTTTGAATATCTTAAAGCATGTTTCAACCTGCATCTTGAATAGAATAAAGACATTGTCTAAAAAACCTTCAGACAGGTTTTAACTTGCCTGTAGATAATAACAAAGGCATTCCTTAAAAAACCTTTTAGTGACGTCATTTTCATGCGAGTTTGAACACGTCTTCTAAATATCTCTTCTTTTGAGGTAGTTGCGTGCGCAGTCGTTAAAGTGGGGGTAAAAGAGTGGGAGTTTAAGAAGAAGAGTGGGGGTTTAAGGGATATAAGGTAGGTTGGAATCAATGATTCGACACTTCTATTAAAATTTCCAGCAGCAGCAGTATCAGCAGTATCAACAGCTTCAGCATCTACAGCAACATAAGCAGTACTAGCAGTTTTAACAACTACAGCATCATCTACTCATTTGGTATGTAAATTTCACTTCCTTGATTGAAACATTTTGTATTCCAAATTAGTTTTTTAAAATTTAATATTAAAAATCCATCTTTTTTCTTTTCTTACAGATATTAAAACAATGGACTTCCAAAAAGTCAACGCCACTGGTCGCATGGAGAGATTTCTGCCAACGAAGCCGCTTTCTGAGTTGACTGTGAATGAGTTATACAACGTAACTAAAATAAACAAGGTGCAGACCAAATATGGTTCTAGGATTGTAGTAGATCTGGATGCTACATTTACCACTTTTCTGCCGGCAAGGTTCGCAAAACTATTTGACGCTGACCCTACCTCCTTCACAATGATGGAAGAAGCCGTACAGTCGGAGAAGTTGCGATTAAAATATATTGGTGGCAAATTTAATGTTATTGAATTTGAATAAGAATAAATATTATAAGATTATACTGTAAAAATTATGTAAATATTTAAATGCTTATAATAATAAAAAAAATTACTTTTAAATTGCTTCTTTTATTATTCTACCTTCATATTTTAAACAATTTTTAAATTAATAGAATTTTGTATAACATTGTATAAGTAAATTTTTATTAAAGTAAAAGGAGAAAAAAATTCAAGTATATAATATTAAAGGAGTAGGTATATCAAGAAAGATAGACAACATTTTTTAAAATTATAAAATTCATTTATTTATATATATGTAAAAATTCAAACTTATTACAATAGTTGTTCATAATTTTCATAAAATGATTTCAAATTAGTATTCACATCATCCACTTCATCGACACCATTTGAGAAGTTTCTCAGTTCACTCGTTACATTCAAAAACCAATTTCGAAGCTTAAATATATTGTTTAATGCACAATTTTCAGTTTGTATAATATGATGAGTACATGTAGGTGATGAAAATTCAGTTTTAATATTCTTAAACGCTGGACAGTCAATTTCTTCTAAATTGTATACATTCATTACATACTTTTCTAACCACTGTTTTTTTTCACTACCTTTAACATAGATAGTTTTTGCTCCTCGTAATGCATCTTGTAAAATGGTTCGCACTTCATCATAACACACATCTCCAACCATCCAAGGGATTGAATGATAGTTATTTGTTAACCACAGGTTTTCACTTTTATAGCGTCCAGGTAGTGAATTCCAAGCACAAGGTGGTTCAAAAAGGTAAACTCTTGGTTGAGCATCTGACTCCAGAGGAACTATAGCCAACTCTTTGAAAATAAACTCATTGCAGGGTTTTTTAAAACCTTGAACGTCTACTATGAACTCCATTTTTGAATAGAAATGTGTTTCTACTTCAGGGATGTGTCTTATATACCTCTCCACTTCACCCCCACCACTTTGTTTCCCTCTCCACTCCTTATAACTTTTTAGTAATCCCACTGATTGGTTTATACTGAACAATACGATCATGTATAACGAGACAATATGCAGTTGTATTATCAGGTATATTTTCTCTGGCTTCAAATTCTAATCGTACATTGACTGCAGACTGCTTCAAAAACTCATTTTGTTTTGAACAATCAATAACAATTAAAGGTGCATTTGATTTAAAAATATCAATCGCTAAAGTAGGTTCAGCATCTTTTCCATAATAAGAAGATTGAAAATTAGCATACATTTCATATAATATAGAATACTGATTTTGATCAAAATTTATATTTAAATTTCCATAAGGGTAAGATTGTGAGTTCAAAAAGAGTTTTACATTTGTAATATTACAATGATCAAAGTAACAGGATGTTTCTTTAAGTTGATTCTTTCTTCCAGTTTGAAATCCAACAATTACATAACGTGGTTTCTCTAATTGAGATGAAGATTTAAGTTGCCACATAACTCTTGTACTAGCTGGAAGTAAAGGATACTCATACATTTCCCACGATCGAAAACTCATAGAAATTAATGGATCCTTTTCAATAAATTTTAATAATTTTATTTTATTGCTATCAGATGGTAAAATATATGGTACTAACCATTCAATTTTATTAATTGTAATTTTAAATTCTTCATTATTGTCAAGATTTCCTGTTTGAATAACAGCATTTAAATCACTTCGCGATCTTATCAAAATGAGTTCATGTTTAGCATTCATAACAATTTTCTTATAATCTTCAGCAAAACCGAAAAGCATACTTAGTGGTATTGTCACGTTAAAATAACCATTTTCTAAAGTCATTTTTAAATCCAAAGCAGAATATTCAAAAACACCTGCATTTCCAGCACGGATAAGTTGAGAAGGTGATAATGAAACTAAATTTTTCATGGTTGAAGTATGACCGACATATTTGCATCGATCAATCTCAATTCCATTTAATTCATAACGAATTTCATCAAATAAATAAGCTACAGCATTGTTGATTAGTCTAAGATTATGTGTTAAAGTTACTCCATCATTCTTCGTCAATCGTCCAAATATATTTATGGAACTACTACTCGGTAAAATAGTTAAATCTTGATTTTGAACTACAATCCGAATTTCATCACTATTGTTAAAAGATGACGTTGCATATGGTTGATGACTATGAATCTCATAATTTGCTATGGATTCATCAAATGTCACTGGAACTGGAATGTTGAGAATTTCCTCCATCTTTCTTCATTATAACAATGACATAAAATAAATAGATAGAATTTTTCAACTCCCTTCTTCTTCTTCTTTCTTTTCTTTACTTTTGATGTCTGATTTTCAAACCAAGTTGCTTCAGAAATAGTTGATTCTGAGGTGTTAACACCTTGTGAGTTATATTCACACTGATCTTCTTTGCACATGTTGATTGATTTTTATAGCTACCACCAAATTTTCTTTTTTTATGATTGTAAATAATTCCCATTACACTGATTTTATATGTAAACGAATTGTTATTGTCTCTCCTCTAAAATTAGCTATATCACCATTCTGATCCACTAATCGAAGTTGAATATTATGTATTGTCTTCACGGTGACTGGAAGGTAAATGACGTTTGCTAGAATCTCTATAATCTTATATCCTGGAGGAACACTTGGAAAAAATTCATGTATAGTATGTACTTTTTGACCATTTATATAAGCTTCTGTTGTAATATTACATTCAACGCGTATAGCATTTACTTTCATTATTTGTATAAGATTTGTGAAAAAATGATACTGATCTGCATATAGTTTTATTGGAGGAAATCCTAATAATTTACCAATTGAGTCTTCAGGTTCGAAATCAATTTCCATATTTGATTTAAGACGTAAACCTAATGTAGTATGATTAACTTCTACATCTAAATAATCTTCAGGTGTTACTTGACGCTTAATAAAATTTATAATATCCTTAAGTTCATAACTGCCTATTGGTATATGTATAGGATTAAAAAAATTTGTATAAAACTTGTTGCATCCTTTATCAATGTTTGGAATAGTGTTATATGTAAGTAGATCAACAAGACCAAGTACATAATTTTTATTAGATGTGAGTTCAATTGGTGGAAAGAATGAAGCTTCTAGAACTGAAGAGTTCCCACTTAACGTAAAAGTAAATGAATCATTCATGTTGGATATCTACTTTCATACTGAAGTATACAAATTATTACATAGTCTTATATAGACTGAAACTGTTCTTCACATTAAGTTGATTACATAGAAATTTAAGACACAAGTGACCGCATATATACGTATCAAAATCTTGATATCTTTTATGATTATATTTTATACCGCTACCAACACCTAGGTAAACAATGAGATCCAATGGTGGTGAAAGATTACCAAAGCTGTCAAAGTATTCGGTTTCATTGTTTACCTTTTTATATGCAACCCAGTGAGTTCCAGGACCTTCTTTATTATCAAGATTTATTATTGCTGATTCATATTGAAATGGTCCTCCTATGGGTAATTCATTTCTCATAAATACTCCTCTAAAATAGGGTATTTTTAAACTTTTAGAATATTTTAGAAGATCATAATCACTTAGTGCACGGTGAGGTAGCTTCAATATTAGTTTTTTGACATTTTTTTCTTATTATTTAATCCTTTGCCTTTGTAAGGTTGCATATAAAGGCCAAGTCCACGTTGATATGGTTTCATGTATAAACCTTTTCCTAAAGCAATGGATTCCATGGTATGATTATGTCGTTGAGCTTCTGAAAGTTCTTTTTTAGCAACATTAGCTTCATTAACAGCTTTCACTATACCGCTAATTCCACCACTAAGTGCCCCTAAAGCACTCAGTCCAGCAAAAATTGGAATAAGAGGTAAAATGCCACCAACTTTTGAGGGTATAGGAAGAATTCGAGGTGATAGAATCTTACATTTACCGCCATACTGTTTTATAGCCTTTCTTGCACCAATCATAGCAGTCTTGATTGTATCTAAAGAGTTGCTATTAGATTTCATAGACTTTTTAGCAGCATTAACAATCTTCTTTAAAGTTACATGTTTTTTAGAAGCAACCTTCTTCCTCTTCTTCTTTGATTTCTTTGTCTTAATCTTTTTATATTTCTTATTAACTTTTATCCCCATCCCAAATTTAGACTTGGCTTTCATTATATTAGTTACAGCTAATGCAACTGCTTTTTCACTTAATTTAGCGTCTTTAGAAACAACCCGTTCCCACGCTTTCTCAGCAAGTATTTTATCTGCAGAATTTCTTATAGCCACGTCTTTATCTTTTGAATAAGCTATATCATGATCTTTACAAGCTGCATCTAAAGGGTTTATACCAGAATCACCACGTGCAAGACGTTTTGCCAACTTCGTACCAGGTCCACAATATTGATAACCTGGGAAATGAAACTCAAATGGTAATTTATTGATTATAGTATTGAGAAAACCTTGACCATGACAAGAAATTTTTTTATTATTCTTTTTCACTTTATCATGAGTAATCATTCCTCACTCCACTATGGTTCACAACTAACTGATTGGATACAGCTATATAAACGCTATATTTATACCTATACCTTCAGTCGATTTCAAGATGCGGTTTAATGTACAAGATGTTCAACTCCCAATAGTGAATGTTGATAACCTTCTTTCAAACAAGGATGATGGTGTAAAACGTCATGGATGTCTATTTTCAAACAGCATTCGTGCAGCTTTTTGTGGACCATCAAATTGTGGAAAGACAAATGCTCTTTTGTCTTTAATCACACATCCGAATGGTTTAAGCTTTGAAAATATATATTTATATTCAAAGTCTTTACAACAACCAAAGTATCAATTTTTAGAAAAAGTTCTCAGTAAAGTTGATGGTATTGAATACTTTCCATTTAGAGAACATGAAGAAGTGGTTTCACCTAAAGACGCTAAACCAAATTCAGTATTTATTTTCGATGATATTGCTTGCGAGAAACAAGACAATGTAAGAGCATTTTTTTGTATGGGTAGACATGTCAACGTTGACAGTTTCTATCTATGTCAGACATATGCCCACATTCCCAAACATCTTGTTAGAGATAATATTAACTTACTAGTACTTTTTAAACAAGATGAGAGAAACCTTAAGCATGTTTATAATGATCATGTAAATACAGATGGGTCAAATCATACCTAACAAATCAAAGTTGTCCCTCAGTTCTCTGATTTTGGTAAAAATTTGAGAAATTGTAGGGGAATACATGCGAATAAAAATTCCAAAAAAGATTTTCAAAAATTTTAAAAATTTGTGGTTGTTCAGGGTTTTCAAAATTTTTTTTTGAAATTTTGAAAACGCAATATCTCAGAGACATATGGATAGATTTTAATGATTTTTTTAGGAATTACTTATTATTTACAAACAATTAAAATGAAAAAATTTGCAAAAAAATTTTTTTTTGTTTTAAATAAAAAATTAAAAAAATATTGTTTAAACAAATTTTTTGTTTATAAGCGTATCTTTAATTTTTTTCTAATAGCGATATTTTGATTCCTTAGGATTTCACGAGTATTTTGACATAAAGAAATCGATGGAGACTCTTAAATTTTCGGAGATATTGTATTTTTTGTCTTTGCGCGCAGGGCCAAAAAGCGCACTGAAGCAAAGGCTCTGTATACAAGGTAACGGTCAAAATTACCTAATACTCGCGTAAATTTTAATCGAATTGAATTCTTTCTTTTTTAAATCAATAAGTAACATTTTATTGATAAGTAAATAATAAATAAATAATATATAAATAATAAATAAGTAATAAATAAAAAATAAAACTCGTAAATTTCAACCGAATTGAATTCTTTCTTTTTTAAATCAATTAGTAATATTATGTGAACAAAAGTAAATAAATAATAAATATTTATAAATAAATAATAAGTTATTAAAAAATAAACAAATAATTTGTCTGCGTAAAATAAAATAAAAAAAATTAATGTAAATTAAAAAACAATAACAAAATTAAGAAATATCTCAAATAAGTTTATAGTAGATTATTTGACTACTTTTTAACTACTTTGATTTGTTCAACAAGTCCTACATTAAATTAAACAACTTGTATTAATTAAGGAAGATTTCGATTATATCAGCAATTAGTGACATCTATTAGACGTCAATTGAACTCTTTGGTTTAGAGTCAGGTGTTAATTAAATTCAAAAATATAATTATTTACCGACAACCATATCGGAATAATTATCTTAACAATAACACCTGACTCTAAACCAAAGAGTACAATTAAAGTCTAATAGATGTCACTAATTGCTGATATAGTCGAAATCTTCCTTAGTTAAAATTCTTAATCAGCAAATAATTTCCTACTTAAACTTGTATTAATCATCAAAAAGTAGTTAAAATAAATCAGATAAATAGAAAAATAAAAAAGTCATATATGATGGAAAAGTAACATTTTATTCGTTTACCTAAAGCGAAGACCCAGTTCGCGAATCGAGTAATTCTTTATATGAAGAGCGCGCATGCGCAGACTCGACTCGGATAACTTCGTTCAGTCTCTTAACGCGACTGTGTGTCCGGAAGAGTGGATGTGTCAAAGAGGGGGTTCTAAGAGTCTCATTTTTAAATCAGCATTCGTTCGAGCACCCTCCATGTTTGTAGCAAGTGATAATTGTAGAACTAGGTCTTTTTAATAGTCTTTTTCATAGTTAAAAAGGAATTATAAACTTAAACCTAAGGAAAAAATTAAAAAGAAACGCAAAAAAACTTATTTACATTTACTTAAACCTAAAAAAACAGAAAACACAAATCAAACAAACAAACAAACCTTAAACCACAAAAATGACACTATAAACATGCAGTAAAACCTGAAACTATTAAAAAGACCTAGTTCTACAATTATCACTTGCTACAAACATGGAAAGTGCTATTAAAAAGACCTAGTTCTACAATTATCACTTGCTACAAACATGGAAAGTGCTCTTTGACAAATACACTCTTCCGGACGCGCAGTCGCGTTACGAGACTAAACGAAGTTATCCAAGTCGAGTCTACGCATGCGCGCTCTTCATATAAAGAATTACTCGATTCGCGAACTAGGTCTTCGCTTTATGTAAACGAATAAAATGTTACTTTTCCATCATATATTACTTTTTTATTTTTCTACTTATCTGATTTATTTTAACTACTTTTTGATGATTAATACAAGTTGTTTAATTTAATGTAGGACTTGTTGAACAAATCAGAGTAGTTAAAAAGTAGTTAAATAATCTACTATGAACTTATTTGAAATATTTCTTAATTTTGTTATTGTTTTTTAATTTACATTAATTTGTTTATTTTATTTTACGCAGACAAATTATTTGTTTATTTTTTAATAACTTATTATTTATTTATAAATATTTATTATTTATTTACTTTTGTTCACAGAATATTACTAATTGATTTAAAAAAGGGAGAATTCAATTCGGTTGAAATTTACGAGTTTTATTTTTTATTTATTACTTATTTATTATTTATATATTATTTATTTATCAATAAAATGTTACTTATTGATTTAAAAAAGAAAGAATTTAATTCGATTGAAATTTACGCGAGTATTAGGTAATTTTGACCGTTACCTTGTACACAGAGCCTTTGCTTCAGTGCGCTTTTTGGCCCTGCGCGCAAAGACAAAAAATACAATATCTCCGAAAATTTAAGAGTCTCCATCGATTTCTTTATGTCAAAATACTCGTGAAATTCTGAGGAATCAAAATATCGCTATTAGAAAAAAATTAAAGATACGCTTATAAACAAAAAATTTGTTTAAACAATATTTTTTTAATTTTTTATTTAAAACAAAAAAAATTTTTTTTGCAAATTTTTTTTATTTTAATTGTTTGTAAATAATAAGTAATTCCTAAAAAAATCATTAAAATCTATCCATATGTCTCTGAGATATTGCGTTTTAAAAATTAAAAAAAAAAATTTTGAAAACCCTGAACAACCACAAATTTTCAAAATTTTCGAAAATCTTTTTTGGAATTTTTATTCGCATGTATTCCCCTACAATTACTCAAATTGTTACCATAATCAGAGAGCTGAGGGACAACTTTGATTTGTTAGGTATGATTTGACCCAGATATGACTTATAATCAATTTCGTGATTTATGCTCAACATGTTGGAATTCTGATAGATATGGGTTTGTTGTTATAGACAAAGACCGAAATTTAAACGGAGGAAGATATAGAAAAGGTTTCGATTGCTTTATTCAGTTATAAGTATCTATTGGTTTACAACTTTCATTAGTATAATTTTAGATATCAATATATAAACATGTTTCGGAAAGAACGAGAAACGCTTCATGAATTAGCAAAAGCAAGTGATGCTATACGCAAAAAACATCGTATACTTAAAAGTGGTAGAGAGACTGCAGAAAATATATTGAAAGAAACCTTTCAACCATTAGTTACTCCATTGGAGAAATTGGTGAATAGAACTTACAATCCAATCAAGAGTGAAAATGTACTAAAAATGAAAAAGGAAGAAGAAGAAGAAGAAGAAGAAGACTTTGAAACAACATTCAAGACTGCTGTTAGTGATGATGAACCATTTGATATACCTGCGTATAATAACTATACATTTGATGATCCTATATCTGAAGTAGAAGATTTACAAAATATAAAAAGTAGAAATATAATTGATGACTTATCAAATCAAGAGTATCAAGATGTTATACATGAGCAAAACGATATGTTAAATGATAATTTAACAGTTCAAGAGTCTTATGAGCAGAATAATATACAACAACAAGACTCCGACAAATTAACAAATAAGTTCATAACATTATTGAATAAAAATAGAAAACAATATTTGGATATGGTTTACGGAGTGCGGAAAGTTAAAGATAGAGGTTTCATGATAGGTAATACAGAAATTAATTTTGATGGTCCTCTCATAGACTTAGGTGGAAAGAAAAAATATACTAAAACAGATGGATTACTAGAACTTTTATTTAGAGAAAAACCTAATGAAGATTCTATAAGTTCAACTGATTTAGCCAACTATAAAGAAATATTACAAGCTACTAATGCACATAGAAGGAATTATAGTCCAAATAAACCAATTCGTACAAACAATAGTTTTAAATATACAAATGTTATTGCAAAGCTTTATCAGAAAACTGGAGAATCTTTACAGAAAAAGAATTTATTACCGCAATCTATGTTAGTGAAAAAAGAATCATATTCAGACTACATCTACTGGGATGATCCAAATGAACTTGTTGATCGTTTACGATTACTTATAGCATCACGACAAGCTGGAAATCCGAGTCATAACAATGAAATTATGAGTATTATTGAAGAATTACGTGAAAGTAAAATTATATATTAAGTGTGTATATATAAACTTTGAATCAGTATTGTGTTGAGTATTGATGTATTCATATATACCTTAAAATGGATGACAAAAAGTTAACAGTTGTCACAGAATTACATAGACAAGCTAGAAGAAATTATCCACGTCGTAAAGTACAAATGCGTGGTGTGGATGAAACATGGCAAGCAGATTTGGTTGAAATGATACCATATTCGAAAGTTAACAAAGGATTCAAATATATGCTTACTGTTATAGATATATTTTCCAAATATACATGGGCAGTACCTGTAAAAAGTAAATCTGGGAAAGATGTTTCTACTGCTATGAAATCTATACTCAAAGATGGACGTATACCTAAAAATTTACATACTGATAGAGGCAAAGAATTTTATAATTCAATATTCGAGAATTTAATGAAATCGTATAAAATTAAATTGTATTCAACATATAGTAATTTAAAGGCTTCAATAATTGAAAGATTTAACCGAACACTTAAAAATATGATGTGGCCGCAGTTCAATTTAAGAGGAAATTATAAATGGGAAGACATATTACCATCTATAATTTCAAAGTATAACAACCAGAAACATCGAACTATTGGTATGAAACCCAAGGATGTCAGGAAACAAGATGAAAAAGAATTATTGAAACGCATCTCAAAACAGAGGAAAATTTTAACTAAAAGAGCAAAATTCAAAGTTGGCGATAGAGTTCGAATAAGCAAGAATAAACATATTTTTGAAAAAGGATATACACCAAACTGGACATCTGAAATATTTACTATCTCTCAAGTTAAATCAACAAAACCAGTAACATATAAGTTAAAAGATTATCAGGATCAACCCATCGAAGGTGGTTTCTACGAAGAAGAAATTTCTAAAGTGAAATATCCAGATATATATCTCATAGAAAAAGTTCTCAAGAATCGTCGTGATGAAGTCTTTGTAAAATGGTTAGGTTTTGATAATTCACATAATAGTTGGATAAAAAAATCAGACATGTAATAGTTTATTAACTTTTAGAAAAGTTAAAGTTAACTTTTAGAAAAGTTAAAGTTAACATTTAGAAAAGTTAAAGTTAACTTTTAGAAAAGTTAAAGTTAATTTGACTGGTATCATAGTGTTCTTTTAATACAAAGATTATACTTTTTACTACAATCTTTATATTAAGAACACTATGATACCAGTCAAATTGAAGTTAACTTTTGGAAAAGTTAAAGTTAACTTTTGGAAAAGTTAAAGTTAACTTTTGGAAAAGTTAAAGTTAACTTTTTCTTATTTAAATATTTTTTATATTGAAATGAATGTATACTTACTACGGACCGTGACTTAACAGGTTACAACTTGATTTTTGAAGGGTGACAAATGTATTGTCTAAAAATTTGTAAGCAAGTTTCAACTTGACTTTTTCCAAGATAACAATAGTATTGTTTGAAAATCTTAAAGCATGTTTCAACCTGAATCTTGAATAGAATAAAGATATTGTCTAAAAAACCTTTAGACAGGTTTTAACCTGACTGTATATAAGAACAAAGACATTTTTTAAGAAACTTTCAAACAGGTTTTAACTTGATTTGAAGATAGAATAAAGTTAGAAATGGTTTAAGAATTTATTTTTACTTGTGTGAGTTATAAAATCAGTATTACTATTTAAATTTAATTTAATATTAAGTTAATATAATATTGAATAATATGTAAGCTAATTGTATAAGGTTTTATTAAATAAATAAAGTAGACATAAAATTGGTAACAAATTTTTGGTTTATTAATAATCTTCATATTTCACCCATCCAATCTTTTACAATATATATATATATATATAATACTATAATACTATAATATAAATCAATATAACATCTAATATATAAATACGTAGAATATATGAAACAATAAATATTTAAACTTCTAACATCACAACATCATTATTATCACAGTCATTTTCATCGTTTTTAATTTTATAATGTCCCCAAGCAAGAGTGTCTGTACTGTTTTCTAATAAATATCTTTTATCGTCATAAGGACTCAATGCTATCTTTGTTTGTTTTATTGTATATACATTGTGGAGTTTTGATCTTATAGAATATTGTACTCTAGTTTGTATTTTAATGTTCTTTAGACAGTACATGTAATCATCGAAAGAAATAGATTTTTTCACAACTACCGTCTTGACACCTTTTGCTTTTTTCATACAATCTTCTCCATCTACACGAATACTATACATTTTACTTCGTAAGCCAACAAATTCTGTTATTATTCGTCCATTACACTCATCTTTCATGAGTCCTAAGACTTTTTTGTTAGCTTGCGGAATTCCATATATATTATCAGCAGGATAGTCAGATGTATCAAATTTACAAATATCTGCTTTCATATCAGAGTAGATATCTGTACATTTAATTTTATAAATAAGGCTGTCAGTATCAGTGTAGAGCAATTTACAATTTTTACCATACTTGTTTCTCATATATTTATAATGAAAATCGTACATCAATGTTTTAGATATATCCAAAACGCTAAGTCCAATATAGATGGGTTTGTTCATGAGCACTTCAGTTTTGTTCAGCTCCACAGCAACCAAGTTTTCATTGAAAATAGCTCGTGTGTGGAAGTTTGGTTTTGAAATAAGAGCCTCTGCTCCATACCTACCCTCCCATTTTGTTACAAGTTTTACATCAACTCGTTTTCGTACATTCTCCATTGTCTTACCATAAACTGCATTGTTCATGAGTTTGAAAAGATTTTTTTCAAACTCATTTTTGGCATCTGTTCGCATCTTGGTATTAAAATCGATATACTTCTTCAACCATGGAGATTGTTCAAATTTTAAAACTCGATGAATTTGAGTAAGTTTAAGACCACTCTCTATTGCTTGTTTAAGTGCACGATAATGGAGAATATACTTTTGTTTTGGTAGGAGGGTAGTGAGCAATTTCTCTTGTTTCGATCCAGGTGGCTTTGAGTGTTCTGGACAAAATGGTAAGTCACTATGACTTTCATGTAAATAATGTGGATATTCTAAATCAACTTCTAATATATAACCAAAATCTGAATCATTACCGATATGATTACCCCCTCTAATGCCACTTTCAACAAACATAACCATATCAATATCTGTAAGAAGTTCCAACTTTACATCTGTATATTTTAACATGGCATCCCAACTAAGTCCAGGTGTTGTATAATAATAAGCTGGATCTAATTTATATGCTTTAAGACATTGGTCTCTGAAATTCTCAAAAACATCTGCGAGTAGTAAAATATCAGTTTTCATGTACAAATATACATACTCGTAGAGATATTGACAATTAAAAGAAGACCAAACCCTTTGTGCATGACGATAATCTTCATCACTTACATGAGAATCATTAAGGGTACTGTAAAATTTCTCTTTTAGCGGTAGTTGTGTCTCGTTTAATTTCGATCTATTGTCTAAATACTCATATGGAAAAACTCCTTTGCGTGTTAATAACTGAGTCTTATTAACATCATAAGACTCAAATTCGGAATGTACTATTGTATATTTTGGCAGATATGAAGCCAATTTATCCAAAGATGATGCCATGAAACAAAATGAGTCAATGAATTTAAATTTTATACTATTTTCTGGGACGTGTTTTGTGAAGCTAATGTATTTTTCTTTGGTAATAGGAAGGAGATCAATTTTACCTTCAAACTCATTCGCAATGGCTTCTATAATGAAGTGTGCATCATAACCACTCAAATTATAAAAAACAACAGGAATAGTATTTAATTCCTGATAGTTTAGGTTACAATACTGATGAGCTACACCTCTGTATTTACCAGTCAGGTGACAATGGTCTCTAACCTTAGTATCTCCCTGACTAATAAATTTTTTACAAATGTGACATTCATTAATTATTTGAAAAAAATACTCTTGCTTATCACTTAAAACTTCCATCGGAATGATAGTTTAAAATATAGGCTCAAGTCTCTCAGCAACTTGTTTCAATTCACGAGCAAACCATTTCGCTGCATTTTCTTCATCAATGGGAGATGCTTTGTATATGGATTTTGTATTGTTACATCTTTGTTCACTACATTTGAGATAATATCCAATACTTAAAAGTTTATGGTTTTGAATAATTTCTGTATTACCTCCCACAGATGAAGAATGTGTTTTAGGAAGTAATAAGCTTTCGCAGTCTGCATATATGATAAATGGAGCACGCTCCTTATTTGAAATGTTTTTAAATTCGAGTTTATTTTTTTCTGGTTGTGGTAAAATAATTTTCGTTTTATTTAAAAGAGAACAAGTTAATGTATGTGTAGAAAGTTTATCTTGACTATGAAAATAATGAAAACAGCGATCGCAAATATACTTCTTATGTTCCTTTTGTGATAACTGAGAGCTAACAAGTCGTGATAAATTTCTAATCCAAACATAATGATACTTAGTTTGTGCTTTATCCACCTCATGATTATTGTAATTGTCTTGAATTAATAAAAGATTAACATGCTTTTCTGTTTTGATTGAAGTTATATGTAGTGGAACTACATTAAATTCATCATTCTTTGAACGTTTGTTTCCTTTAGGAATTTCAAGACCATATACATTAATAGAAATAGGGTTTTGTTTTTCAAATTTTGAAATATCAGAAACAGAAACGGGGAAGTTAATTCCCTTAAAATTTAAAACATTTTTATATTCTATGTAATTTTTAATATAGTAGGGATTATTACGAGGTGGATAGAGTGCGGAAAGTATCGACCACTTGAAGCATTCATTATCATTGTTCCGAACATTAATGCAAGCTTTTTTTCGTTGAATAAACTGAGGTAAATCTATAAAAGAGCCAGCCTTCATGGGATTGTATCTATTAAAATTTACATCTAATCTTTGAATTGAATCAAGTCGCCAATTGGAATCTTTTTCTTCAAAATCTTCACAAAGGCGAAGCGTTACTTGTTTAAAATTTTCATTATACAAAACATCTAAAGGAGTTGTAGGAAAAATTTCTTTCGTACTAGCAATGAAGGTTTTTGTATCAAAAACTGTAGTATTATCAGGTAGAACTTGCTTATACATAGCAACAAAAACTGTGTATACTTTTAATGGACCATCTCTTAATGCTCGTTCTACCTGATCTTTAAAAACTGAATAAGCATCATCTAAGAACTCATTGACATCTAAATGTGAAATATTCATAATACTTCCATCTTGAAGTCTATTGTTAAAAGCCCTGTTAGTAACTACCCATTTAATTTTTTCATTTGAGTTATCTAATCCAGCTCCATGTTTGTTAGTTTGTGCAAGTTCTATAATATTATCTAACTGGCCTTCATAAAATTTAAGTTGTTTTAGCAAACTATTAATTCTTTTATTATTATGAGAACCCTGAATTTCGTAACGTTTAGTGAACTTTGATAATATAGCAAAGTGTGCCTTACACTTTTTAAGCCACTCAGAAGCTATTTTCAAACGAGCATTGACTTCTTTAGATACAATAGATCTCAATTCAACCTTGATAACGTCAATGAAAGTTTGTGAGACCTCACAATTTTCATCAACGCTGTCTTGAGATGATAATAATCTTCCCTCTACTCTTTCATCTACTCTTTCGACTACTCTTTCGACTACTCTTGCGTATGGCTTGACTATATGATTGTTGGATTTTCGTTGAGCCATGATAACTTAATAAAAAAAAGATATATATACTGAAACAAAGAAGCAGAAGCTGAAACAAAGAAGCAAAAGAAAAAAAATGTTGTCCACCGCTAAGTCTACTTCTTCCGTGACGTTAATGCGAGAAGGAAAGAGAACCTTGCAGGCGTTGATCTGCTAATTGTTGTAAAGAAACCTTCTAATCTGAAACATAATAATAATAAATTCCGTGTTAATAATTTAAAATAATTGATAATATAATACATACATAGTTTAAAATACTTACATAAAAAAGTGAGTTGATGAAACCCTTGGACAAACGTCTTCCACTGAATCTGTTTCGAATATTGAATCTGTAAAGAAAATTTTATGTATAAAATGGTTGCTGTTTATATTTAATATTATGAAAGTAATTATTGAAACCTACATCAAAATGAAATCCTTATCCTTTGTTTCTCAAACACACACAGCAAACTGTAATTAAAATATACAGAATCCTTTTCGAATGCTTGGTTAAACCTCTACTCGTATAAGCTATTACTCTGGGTCTGTTGAATGCTATTACTGCAGTGGTTGAATGACCAGTAATACTCTACTGCTGGTTTACTATGAGCTGTAATTCTGTAATTCTGGTGCTGGAGGTGGTGTTGGAGCTGGAGATGTTATTGAAGCTAGATCCTGAAACAGAGTGACGGTCCTCTGTTCTGGGACTACCCGAGGTACCCTCCTCCCTACCACAAGTTATATTCCCACCACTGTCGCTTCTCCCACTAATATTTTTTCTACTGTTCTGCTAGCGTCCTCTACGTAAAATATTGAAGATATAATAAAGTATTCAGAAGATAAAGTAGAACTCTAATGGTAATATCTATAGTTATACCTTTGAAAGATAATTTACTTACAGTTGATAACTATACCGGCGAAAGGTTTAACCCTTTTTAAACCTTTTTAACATATTTTTTAACACTTTTTAACCCTTTTTAACATATTTTGAACCCTTTTTTAACCTTTGCAATATATTTTTAACCCTTTTTACTTTTTTCAGTTATTTTTGTTATTTATTTATTAAAACACGTTTTATATATTTTTTAATTTTCATTCTTTATTTATTAAAACTTTCTTTATATTTACATATTTATTTTTACAAAAAATTTCTTTTTTTAATCCCATCTACTTTTTTTAACCTTACGTGGTATATCCCACCTACTTCTTTTAACTCTAGGTGTAATTTTCCAAGCTTCCGGATTATCTGTAGTGTTTCTTCTCCAAACCTCCAGGTCAATTGTTTTTAATTCGGATATTCGTCTCAAGTTATAATTCCTGGGGTCAATTGGTTTTAATTCAGATATTCTTGTCAAGCTATTTTCCCTGGGATCTTCTTTCTTTTTTTTCCAAACCTCCGGATCAATTGTTTTTAAGTTGCATATTCTTTCAAGGGTATTTTTCCTAGGATCTTCAAACATTTTAAAAATTGCAACACCTCCAGGTTTGAATATAATTTTCTGTAAATAAACAATATTTGTATTATTAAAATAAAACATATATTAACTTTTTAAATTTGATTTCAAAATATTAAATAAAAATACATACCATGTTATAATATCAATTGATTCTTATTGTTTTATTGTAAAAATAATAATCTTCACTATCTTTTTATTATGAAAATAATATTCTTCAATATATTTTACACTGGAACTACTATTTTCACTACAAGAACACTTTTAATGAAAAGAATAGTTTTCACGAAGAGAACAGTTTTAATAATATTAATTAGTTTTTAATAATATTCTTCAATATATTTTACGCTGGAACTACTATTTTCACTACGAGAACACTTTTAACGAAAAGAACAGTTTTCACGAAGAGAACAGTTTTCACAATGATAGGTAGACTCAAAGTATATCCGGAAAAATTTCCAAAAAATTACCCCCACCCCACCCCAACCACCCACCAACATATTTAAAGTCTGTAAAAAAATTTTTGAAAGTTTCAAATATTTTTATGATAGGGTTCACAGGTAGCTGTAAAATTGAAAAGAACAGTTTTTCATGAAGAGCACAGTTTTCACAATGATACGTAGACTTAAGGTATATCCGGAAGAATTTCCAAAAATTTACTTCCCCCAACATATTTAAAGATTGTAAAAAATTAGAAAGTTTCAACTATTTTTATGATAGGGCTCACAGGTAGCTACAAAATGTTTGTTCCGCACACAGCTTGAAGAGAAAAAGAGAGTTTAAAAATTTTCTATTTCTTTTTCGAACCCTCCCCTATATATTTAAACTTTGTAAAAAATTAGAAAGTTTCAACTATTTTTATGATAGGGTTCACAGGTAGCTGCAAAATTTATAGGTATGTTAAAATCTGTCTAAAGGTTTCTTAGACAATGTCTTTATTCTATTCAAGATGTAGGTTAAAACATTTATTTTTATGATAGGGTTCATAGGTAGCTGCAAAAATTACAGGCATGTTAAAATCTGTCTGAAGGTTTCTTATACAATGTCTTTATTCTATTCAAGATGCAGGTTGAAATATCTATTTTTATGATGGGGTTAACAGGTAGCTGCAAAATTTACAGGCAAGTTAAAACCTGTCTGAAGGTTTTTTAGACAATGTCTTTATTCTATTCAAGATGCAGGTTGAAACATGCTTTAAGATATTCAAAAAATACTATTGTTATCTTAGAAAAAGACAAGTTGAAACTTGCTTACATATTTTTAGACAATACATTTATCCCCATGGTGCTGTAGTACCAGTAAAGCATGCTGTAAGAGTCAGGTAGACAGGTCTGACGCATGAAACTTTCACTCACTCAACGCGGTAACCGTACGCGCACTTTTGCTGCGCACTGGGCCTTACCACCACCCACCACCACCCACTCCCACTACCCACAACGCCTGCGCGGTATCTCGCGAACGCTTAATCCCTCACGCTTCTCTATACGATTTTTGAAATTTCTGGTTTATACTAAGTGGGTGGTGGTGGTGGGTGGTAATATTGGAAATATATATATAAAGGAAAAAAGTGGGTGGGTGGGGGGTGGTTAACTAATACATAGGTGAGTGGGTGGTGGGAGGGGGTGGTATTTGAATATTCTTCGTCCAAAAGGGTCGATAGTGGGTGGAATTTGCATAAACTAAAAGGGTTAACAATGAAAGTTAAATAATAAACAATAGAAAACGTATGCAAATTAAAAGGGTTAACTAATTTACATATGCAAATCAGGTACCCCACCAACTCTTTGTAACTTTTCCATATATTTAAATATATGCAAATTAAAAGGGTTAACTAATTTAAATATATGCAAATCAGGTACCCTACCAACGCTCAGTAATTTTTCTACATATTTAAATATATGCAAATTAAAAGGGTTAACTAATTTGAATATATGCAAATCAGGTACCCCACTAACGTCAATTAAAAGGGTTAACTAATTTAAATGTATGCAAATGAGGTACCCCACTAACGTCAATTAAAAGGGTTAACTAATTTAAATATATGCAAATAAGGTACCCCACCAACGGCCGGTAAATTACCCACATATACCCCACCAACGGTCGGTAACTTACCCACATATACCCCACCAACGGTCGGTAACTTACCCTCTCGGTCGGTAAGTAGGAATCTACATTACCGATTTGAGCCAGAACCGGCCTAGCTATACTACTACAACCCGAGTCGAAATTTAAGCCCTACTTTCACCCTGAATTTTCAGGGTCTATTGAGTGTTAGGAGTAGTAAAGTAGGGTCTAATTCTAATACAATTAGACCCTACTTTGACTCCCAAAACAGGCGGAAATTTGCCAATCTTCCATTTGGAGAAGCAAAGGAGGGTCTACTTCTAAGAAACCTATACCGTACTTTTAAATCTCGTAGACCCTACTTTCATACTCCTAGACCCTACATTCTAAAAGAAAATTTTGAATTATTTTTTAATGCATTACTTGAAACACTGCAAATGCAAAAAGTACTCCAAATTCATAAATACTGATGTGTTTTATAGCGTCTATATACACTTCGTGTATATGGACGCTATAAAACACATAAAATTCCACTTTTACTCATCCCAAGTGCTTCATTTGAATCTGAGCAAATCTTCAAATTTTTCTTTTTTTAATTGTAGGGTCTAGGAGTATGAAAGTAGGGTCTACGAGGTTTAAAAATACGGTATAGGTTTCTTAGAAGTAGACCCTCCTTTGCTTCTCCAAATGGAAGATTGGCAAATTTCAGCCTGTTTTGGGAGTCAAAGGAGGGTCTAGTTTTTAAAAATTGTATTGAAATCAGACCCTACTTTACGACTGCTAAACCTGAATAAGCCCTACATTTTCAGAGGCTAAGTAGGGTCTAAATTTCAACTCGGAAAATGTTTAATTTTTCTTTTTAGTTTGATATACATAATATGTAGTATGTAATAATATATGAAAAACCAATCTTATTGGCAAAGAAATTAATGGCCGTTTGAAAAAATTGTTTTAATCTCAGATTCTAGTTCAGATGAATTTTAATGCAATAATTGAAATTAATAGGTATTGCAGTCTAAAGCAAAAATTCATGTTAGGCCGCTAGATCCGGAAATGTCTTACTTATCTATCCTTGTCCCAGCCTCCCTTACCAGCTTACAAATAGATATTAATGATTACATACATGTTTACATATTTACACGTGTCTTGATATATCAATCTGTAATACTGCTCCGATAGTCAAATTCTATTTCTCTTACCATTCATTATTTACCAAAACAATTCAATGCAAAATCCCCATGTTGAAACCGTTCTTGAATCATACTAGTAGAATACATTTTTAACTCCACACATTCAAAATTTATTGTGATTATACCTAACACTATTAATTAGAATAGTGATATTGACATTGTCCACATTATTCTCATCCTGCAACAATATACAATTTTTCGAGCGGATACATCACTAGTATAATTTATAATGTATAATACGAAACATTTTATTAATTACCACAAGCAGAATATTTTTCAAGCGCATTTAAATATTCCTTAACTTTAAACGTATGCAAACAAATAATTGACGACTTAAAAACATAGCTAAATATCTAAATCTCTGTCCGCAACTTCATGAAGAAACCTAAAATTTATTTAAATTGATATAATATTAACTTTTCTATTTTAGAATCCAAGTGGGCTGAAGAAGGAATTAATTTGGATGCTGAAACTTTTAAAACCTACCTTAATAAATGGCCTATGGAAAAAGGTATTTGATCAATTTTTCCTTTACTTGCAGTGCAAGTTTAAAGTTAATTTTCACCAAGCTTAGAAAATTACTGCACTGTAAAAAAGGGAGCTAAATTTTAACTCCCCAGGGGATTCTATAAAAGTCACACCGATTGGGGAGTTAATGCCAGGGGAGTTAAATAAAGGGAGTAAAAACTTCACACCTAAATGTTAACTCTCCAAGGAAAAAATAACTCGCGCGGGTGTTGAATGAAGGAAGTTAGAAATTAACTTTTTTTTGGAGTTGATTTTTAACTCGAAAAATTTCACTCCCGAGTCCGTTAACTTCCTAAATTTTTTACAGTGTATGGTTACTGTAAAAAAATAATTGACAGTTGACATTTATCTAAATTCCATAAATTTATTTTTAGACTGGAGCATTAAAAATACAAAAAGGCCACGAAAACAAAAAGGTAATTATTTGGTAATTTCAAAAATAATAATTCTTTTATGCGTGACAACAGTATACGCTTCTGTGGAAAAAAATGCAGTTACTCTTTTAGGGGTAACTGCTACTCCCTAAAAAGAAAGATGCTCGCTTTTTGTGGTTAACTGCTAACTCTTATGACTAAGCGCTCTACTGTCTCGCATTGAGAGTAGTAAGGGGCTTAAAATTTTTTCAATGTATTGTACAATTTTTTAAAAATATCATTAATTAAAATTAATATTGTAGGGGAGAATGGGGAGTTATGAAGCACGCTTTGTTTATGAGTTGTAACATCAAAAAAAATTTTTTTTTCAAATTTTCTCCACTTGAATCTCTAGAGGGTCTTTAAATATACTTACTGGTTGAAGAATTTGCATGAAATAAAATAAAATCGACAATTTTTTTTCAGTTGGGCCAAAAAGCTGCTTTTTCAAGTTTTTAAAAATCATGGGGAGTTGTGAAGCACTACTAAAAATCGCTAAGAATTATATTTTTTGGTAAATATTCTTTATTGAGATTTTGCATAAATCCTTTTGAATTTCGAGAACCTAATCATTGCTGGTTATTATATGGGTGAACTTATCTTTTTGATTTGTTCGCGAATTTTGTAAGAATTCTACAAAAAGGAACACTCAAAAAAACTTTATAAACGAAAGGTTGAACACACTGTCTTGAAAGATATGCAAAATATCTGCTATCGGAATGAATCCAATTACAAAACGAAGATATTAGGTGAACAAATATTGAGAGTAAGTGACATCTATCAAAACAATTACTATGCGAGATCTATGGCCGTGCTTCACAACTCCCCATTCTCCCCTATTGAAATAATTTTTAAGTGATACTAAACACTTCAATGTATGTGAAATTAATAGTATCGTAATATTATAAATTTATCTATTGTAATCAAAATATTCAAATTTTATAACGCTACTGATGTAGCATATAAATTGAACGGAAAAAACTTAACGACTATAGGCTTTTATTTGTCATCATATATGATGACAAATAGGCCAAATAGGCTTATACTTAAAAATTTATAACTTTGCTTAAAAATCTTTTTTAAGGTGCTAAAAATTTATGATATAATTATTCCCTACTACCATTTCAAATAAATAGTATATTATGTGGCAAGCACGTAAAGCAATACTTTTTAGGTGAAGATGTCGTTTTTAATACGAGCTGTTAGTGAGACGCAGGTGAGACGAAGGCGAAACGGAAACGAACCGCAGGCGAGCTGGAGTGAGGACGCAGGCGAGTCGGAGTCAAGCCGAAGTCGAGTTGAAATCGCACAGCAGCGAGTATTGAAAGCATCCGAACCTAAATATTGCTACTTGCAAGCCGCATACGCTATTTTTTCACCAATGATATAAAAAAGTGAACTTCTCAATCTTAATATTTCAATCTTTTAATCATTCAATCTCAATCTTTCAATTATTAAATCTTCCAATCATTCAATCTTTTAATCTCAATCTCTCTATCTTATAATCTCTCAATATCAATCTCAATATTAATCTCCATCTCCGTAAACTGCCATAAAGCAGTTTTTCACAACTGTCGTAAAAAAACTTCTTATGTCAGCATAAAAAGTCTTTTTACGGCAGTTGTCCAGAACTGCTTGAAAAAATACTACTTTATTTGTCCAAAACAGGTCTCAAAAAGACCCATTTTTTATGTCTATGGCGAAAAAAAATTGTTTTTTATTAAATATAGAAACAAATATAATAAATATTACAATTTTAAAATTAATTCACACTTTTGTACAATATGAAAAAAATAAAGTGAAAAAACACTTGTCATAGGGTTGCAATTACTTAATTTTTTATATTTATAATAACCGATTTCTTTTCATGTGAATAAGAATTCCAGAAGTGGGCCCCTATTTTTTTTTTATTTTTGGGTTTTTTTAAAGGTAAAAATTATTTGTAGCGTTTTAGTAAATAGCTAATTATTCGCGATCGGATGGTCCGATTGTAATAAAAATTGGTGCAGAGTGTACCTGAGAATTTGTACTTTAGATAAATGATAAAAATTTTAATTAAAAAGTATAATTTGTTTAAAGGGTTATACTACCCAGACGCACTGAAAAATGAGTTTTTTGGGAATTTTTTGCTGGGAAACTATTCTATGGATTAAAATAACATTTACGGCTTTATTATTCACGTTTTGAGGTATAAAAAATTTGTATTTATCAATTTTTATACAAAATATGGCCTTGACTTTTAATATTTTACTTGAACAATAAATAAGTGGGATTCTCTATTATTCTAGAAAATATAATATTGTTAGTTACAAAATTTGTTTGAAAAGTAAGAGATTTAAAACAAAACAAATGAATTCGTGTCGAATTCATGCTTTTACGTATATATATATATATAATTGTTAATTTGTAATTTTTTTGGTTAAAGTAGTCGAGTTTAGTTTATTTATTTGTTTTCTTTTAAATCTCATTTAGCTTTCAAAAATTTTTTGTAACTAAAAAAAAATTCTATTTTCTAAAGAAATAGAGAATCACACTTTCTTATTATTCAAATAAAATCTTTAAAGTATTCTCTATTTGACTATTAAAAAATTTGTCAAAAAAGATCCGCCATCAGAATTTGGCCAATGGGTCCTGGCACGAAGTAGTATAAGGAGACATCACGGGGCATAAAAATCTGCACACATTTGGGGGGACAGAGATCTAGGAGATTGCACCAGTAGCAGAGGTTGCGCCTCTGTAGTTAAAGTATTGTAAAATTTTTCGTCTGCTACTGTATATAAACATAACCTACAAATTAAAGAAATACGACGAAGTGAAATGGCGGCCATGGTTTACATTTCACCCGTAATGGCGCAACCACTGCTATAGTGGTGCAAATACTCATAACTCTAACCCCCCCAAAATGTGTTGATTTTTGCCGCTGCTAAGCACTGGCGTGAGGTCTCCTTATTAGTATAAGGTCCTGATTTCGCCCTAACCTCAAAAAGTACCCTAAAATCGTTAAAATGGTCACTTTTGAATTATCAAAATTGAATCTAACCGCATATTGATAATTTTCTAAGATCCCTTAATTTAAATAAACTATTCTATAAGCTTTTCATTTGGAAATTCATATAAAACATTAAATCTATCGAACCTAACCTCACAAACACATCTAAGATTCCAAACAAACAAATTATACCGGACACAGCGCAATGAAAAATAGGTAAGCTCATGAAAGTTCCAACTTAGGTGTTTCTATGACTGCTAATTACGAAGCCGGTGTTAGTTCATCAAAATTCAAAATGGCTGATCAAATATGGCGAACAATATAAATAAAATCTAGTTAGATGTTGGTTTGTTTATTATTTTTTAATCCATATTAAAATCATTTTCAAGCACGAAGCTTTTTGTCCATCAACAATGGACCTCATCAGGTGAAATTCGAAAATTTAAAATCTGTAAAAAGTTCCTTAACTTTTACAAACAATTTACACTTAAAATTAACATTCACAAAATACATGTCAAAAAGATGTTCTAATTTAAATTACATTATATAATACTAATAATTGTATAAGATTTTTTAAATAAAATCACAAAAATACAAAAAAACATTAATTTAAATAAAACGTTAGAAAAACATAACCTCACTTACTAATAGGATCTCTTCTCTCACATGTTATTCATTTATAAAAAATTAAAAAAACAATGCAAAGACACATTGTTGTGTATCTTTACAATAGTTCAACCTTTTAGAAAAAGTATAAATAAAATAAAAATAACATCGTTGTAAAAACAGACACTTTGTGGGAAATAAAAAACAACATGTATAATTTAAAATGAAAATTGGTGATTTAATTATTGGAAAATTTGTAATCTGCTTTATCAATACGGATGTAGAAATCTACTTAATCATGCTTTCACGAAAATTTAAATCGCGTTAAAACACAAAGTATTATGTGTTCGTAATGAGTGAGTGATAGATCTTATTTAATGATGTTAAGTCGCTCTTTTTGTTGACTGTATCGTTTCTCAATATATGAAACATCTCTCTAAATTTTCTTCTATTACTATTCTGCTCATTACATATAATCTTAGTGTTTTGGAATATAAATTTATGATCATGAATGTGTGAGTGTTCGACGAGAGCCGTACTTCTCTTATCAAGTTTGCAGTCTCTTTTATGTTCATATATTCTGTCTTTAATATACCGACTTGTTTCACCTATATAACAAGAACCACACTGGCATGGGACACAGTATACCACATGATTTTTATGCTCAAAATCAATGGTATCTTTATTTTTCGAAAAAACTCCAAAAGGATCTTTTTCATAAGAGAAAACAACTCTGATATCATAGTTTTTATATATATTTTTAAAAAAATCTTTTAGCTCATTAACAAATGGTAAGAAGATAATGTTATTATAATCAAAATTTTCCTTAATGATGTTATTATTATGATACTCTCTCTGATGAGAGTTTTTCTTTCCGATGACCTTGGCTACTTTGAGTGTCTAAGAAGAACGTACGGCAACAATGTTGTGGATATCATGAAAAGCTGGATTAAGACTAACTTAAGATTACACTCGAATCTCGCTATAACGAGAAGTTCGGGAGTCAAGTCTCCCTCTATTACGAGCGAAATTCTTCATTCATTTTTTTTAGTGTTTACAATTTTCATAATGTCAAAATTACAAACGTAACCTAGTTTAATTTGAACTTTAACATACAGAAATTTATATAAGCTAAAATTTTGAAGATGCTCGACTCATTGATATAATTTCAAATAAGAAGTGACTTTTTATGACTTTTTTTATTTTTATTTTATATAAATAATATTGATTTTAACCAAATTTAAACCAACTGAATGTGCATTTGTTTATAAATAGTGGGGGTAATCGGGAGGAAATTTTTCTCGCTATACCGAGAGACAGAGCCCTCGTTATAGAGAGCGCTCGTTATAGAGAAGGTCGTTATAGCGAGATTTGAGTGTAATTAGATTAAGGAACCAAAACCGGTATTTACTTCGTTGTAGGTCAGGTGGGTTTCTTCTCTCAGATTTAATAAATATTGATAAGTTTATTAAATTTCATAATTTTTCTATCTTAAGAAAATTTGATAAAATTAATTTTGAGTATAAGATTAACATTTTTAATTTTGAAATAACAGATTTGAATCAAACAATATTAAAATTAAAATCATGTTTGACAAAGTTTATGAGTTTAATTCGTGATATTATTGATGATGAAGATGTTTGCAACAATTTTTTCAAAATTCAAAACAATATATTTGATAAGTACGAAAAAGAAATTATTAAAAAATCAATAATTAAATTTAATTGGTTAAAAGAAACATATTACAGTATAAATGTTGATAAAGTTGTTAACCACAATTGGATTAAAAACTTTTCAAAGAAAACATTGCCACAAGATGTGATGTATTTTTTAAGTTTGGGTGAAAAATTTTATATTAACCCCACTAACAAAAGCAAAATCATAGAAAATACTCTTACTATGGTGGAAGAGAAAATTAACTTAATACCAAATGATGATAAAAATGATTTCAGGAGTAAGATGTCTGCTGGACTACAAAATTTTTTACATACTAATTTTAATATAATTGATTCTTCCACTATTAACAAATATGGCAAAAAGACTCAAGACTTTCTTAAAATGAATAAAGACATTGTTGTGTGTAAGGCAGACAAAGGAAACGTAACTGTTGTTCTGGATAGAACTGAATATATTGAGAAGTGTTTGATTTTATTAAATGACAATAACATCCATATTAAATTAAATTCTGACCCTACTCAGTCAATTCAAAGAGATTTAAATAAAAAAGTAACCTATATGTTACATAATAATTTCATCAACTGTCCAACTTCAAAACATTTACATTCCTATAATTTGGTAGCTCCAAAATTTTATGGACTCCCGAAAATATATAAAACCGGATGTCCGATGAGCGGTCTCATGAGTGGTCTCACTTCTTTTTGTGGTTCGCCTACATATAATTTGTCAAAATTTGTCAGCTTACCTATTAAGAAAATAATTGGGAAAACGGATGCACATGTGAAGAATAGTTTTGATTTTGTCGAACAAATTTCGGACTTTCAAATTCCACCAAATTTCAGATTAGTTTCGTTAGACGCAAAATTACTTTTCACTAATATTCCGAAATCCCTGGTTGTGAGGTGTGTTAAATTGAGGTGGTGTGAAATTCGAGAACATACAAAATTAACTGACAAAGTTTTCTTAGAAATCTTAGAGTTTTGTATTGATAACGCATACTGTACATTTAACAAGAAATTTTACAAACAGATTTTCGGAACACCTATGGGTTCCCCACTGTCAGGTGTAATCGCGGACCTAGTGATGGAAAAGCTCGAGTCAGATGTTTTGAAAAAGCTTCAATTCCCTTACCTTTTATATCGTAGGTATGTTGATGACATTTTCGTCATTGTTGGAGAGAATGACATTAACGACCTTCTAAATTCCTTTAATCAATATAATGAGCACATACAATTTACTATCGAAATGGAGAAAAATTGTTGCATAAATTTCCTAGACACCACTGTCCTAATAGAGAATAATCGTATTATTACAAACTGGTATCATAAAGATACATTTTCAGATAGATTTGTTAATTTTCATTCTAATATTTCAAATAAAGACAAAGGGTCAAAATAAGTGAAACCGGCCACTTGACAAATTTTTATCTCCAATTTTCAAGTTATCTATGATTTTTGGTAGATATATGAGTACACTTTTTCCCCCTAAAATATTTTTCAAAAAAAAATTTTATTTTTGAAGTAATCAGGTATTGAAGTTTTAGGTCATTTTATTTTCATTTTATTATTACTTTGAAACAAATAAAGATAATTAAGTAAATTTTTTTTTAAATTAAAGCTTAAAGTCTATACTTTAAAGATGAAATAAAGCGATTGCTAAAAAATGAAAATTTATAATTGTTATTAACAATTCTTTTAAACAATTGCAAATTGAAGAATGTTCTCAATGTTTTTAAAAGATCAAATTACGATATATTGATGCGCAAAAATATAAGGATTCATTTAAAAAAAAGAAAAATCAGTAACCTCCAATATTATAGAAATTGTGTAAATTTTTCTGACAAAATGCAGGCGAAGATTGACTCAAGTTCCTGGAAAAAGATAAAATTGCAAACGAATAAATAAGATCTTCTTTTGTTTTGTTAGAAACTTCACGCTTTCAAGCGGATTTTTAAGATTAAAAATCGATTTTCGCCTGCATTTTGGCAGAAAAATCTACACAATTTCTATAATATTGGAGGTTACTGATTTTTCTTTTTTTTTAAATGAATCCTTATAGTTTTGCGCATCAATATATCGTAATTTAATCTTTCGAAAACATTGAGAACATTCTTCAATTTGCAATTGTTTAAAAGAATTGTTAATAACAATTATAAATTTTCATTTTTTTGCAATTGCTTTATTTCATCTTTAAAGTATAGACTTTAAGCTTTAATTTAAAAAAAAATTACTTAATTATCTTTATTTGTTTCAAAGTAATAATAAAATGAAACTAAAATGACCTGAAACTTCAATACCTGATTACTTCAAAAATAAAATTTTTTTTTGAAAAATATTTTAGGGGGAAAAAGTGTACTCATATATCTACCAAAAATCATAGATAACTTGAAAATTGGAGATAAAAATTTTTCAAGTGGCCGGTTTCACTTATTTTGACCCCAAAATATCCGTTATTTTTGGCCTTGTAGACAGAGCCATGAAATTATCCAACTGTAGATTTCACGAAAGTAATTTCAAGTTTATTTATGTTGTGTTAACTGAGAATAATTACCCACTCTCATTTTTGTCAAAATATGTCATTTTAAGAAGGGATAATATTTTCCATAATAATAACATCATTAAGGAAAATTTTAATTATAATAACATTATCTTCTTACCATTTGTTAATGAGCTAAAAGATTTTTTTAAAAATATATATAAAAACTATGATATCAGAGTTGTTTTCTCTTATGAAAGAGATCCTTTTGGAGTTTTTTCGAAAAATAAAGATACCATTGATTTTGAGCATAGAAATCATGTGGTATACTGTGTCCCATGCCAGTGTGGTTCTTGATATATAGGTGAAACAAGTCGGTATATTAAAGACAGAATATATAAACATAAAAGAGACTGCAAACTTGATAAGAGAAGTACGGCTCTTGTTGAACACTCACACATTCATGATCATAAATTTATATTCCAAAACACTAAGATTATATGTAATGAGCAGAATAGTAATAGAAAAAAATTTAGAGAGATGTTTCATATATTGAGAAACGATACAGTCAACAAAAAGAGCGACTTAACATCATTAAATAAGATCTATCACTCACTCATTACGAACACATAATACTTTGTGTTTTAACGTGATTTAAATTTTCGTGAAAGCATGATTAAGTAGATTTCTACATCCGTATTGATAAAGCAGATTACAAATTTTCCAATAATTAAATCACCAATTTTCATTTTAAATTATACATGTTGTTTTTTATTTCCCACAAAGTGTCTGTTTTTACAACGATGTTATTTTTATTTTATTTATACTTTTTCTAAAAGGTTGAACTATTGTAAAGATACACAACAATGTGTCTTTGCATTGTTTTTTTAATTTTTTATAAATGAATAACATGTGAGAGAAAAGATCCTATTAGTAAGTGAGGTTATGTTTTTCTAACGTTTTATTTAAATTAATGTTTTTTTGTATTTTTGTGATTTTATTTAAAAAATCTTATAAAATTATTAGTATTATATAATGTAATTTAAATTAGAACATCTTTTTGACATGTATTTTGTGAATGTTAATTTCAAGTGTAAATTGTTTGTAAAAGTTAAGGAACTTTTTACAGATTTTGAATTTTCGAATTTCACCTGATGAGGTCCATCGTTGATGGACGAAAAGCTTCGTGCTTGAAAATGATTTTAATATAGATTAAAAAATAATAAACAAACCAATATCTAACTAAATTATTACAATCCAAAAAACAAAAACATCTTATATATAAATAAAATCTGTTTGGATTAGCTTGAAAATCGTTACTCGAGGGTTTTCGGGGTCGCTGATGACGAATCCCATGTCGGTTTCTAAAAATTCAAAATGGCGGATCCAATATGGCGGATTTTTATTCTTTTAACGATTTTTTAAAATTAATTACTCGCTGTTTTTCGGGACCTTTGAACTTAAAGTCTTACGAATTGTTAGAAAAAATTATTAGAAAACAATTCATTCGACTTTAAGATTATAAAAATTGATATACGATTCGTTATCAAAGGTCCCGAAAAACCGCGAGTAATATATTTAAAAAAATCGTTAAAATAATAAAGACCGCCATATTGGATCCGCCATTTAGAATTTTTACAAACCGACATGGGATTCGTCATCAGCTACCCCGAAAACCCCCGATTAACGATTTTCAAGCCAATCCAAACAGATTTTATTTATATTGTTCGCCATATTTGATCCGCCATTTTGAATTTTGATGAACTAACACCGGCTTCGTAATCAGCAGTCATAGAAACACCTAAGTTGTAACTTTCATGAGCTTACCTATTTTTTATTGCGCTGTGTACGGTATAATTTCTTTGTTTGGAATCATAGATGTGTTTTTGAGGTAAGGTTCGATAGATTTAATGTTTTATATGAATTTTCAATTGAAAAGCTTATAGAATAGTTTACTTAAATTAAGGTATCTTAGAATATTATCAATATGCGGTTAAGTTCAATTTTGATAATTCAAAAGTGCCCATTTTAACGATTTTAGGGTATTATTTGAGGCTAGGGCGAAACCAGGACTCATTGGCCAAATTCTGATGTCGGATTCGGATTCAGCGCATCGAAATACTACGGAATACATATGTCTCGACCCCAGATCGAGACACTTTATTTTTTTTGTGTGGCTGTGTAACTTTTGCAAATATTCAAATTTTAGAAAACTATTTATATGTTTTTAGTATACCACCCATGTATTACCAAAACCATGTATTACTAAAACATTTATCAGAAGTAATCCTAACTTAAAATAATCAATTGAGCATGATGTAAATTATCATTAGCCTTTCAAAGAATAACTAAAATTAAAATAATATATGATACAACAGGGATATACAATTTAATATTATAATTTTAAAAATTAAAAGTATGAAAACAACTGTATCAAAAGTATTTGTGCTCAATATATAAAATCAAGGTATCTAATTGTAATAAAATATCAAAAATTGTAGGTAGCTATTGAAGTTGACCAAAAAGAAATAAATGAGTCTCGTTACATCAATATATTTATAAATATATGTTTTTAAATCATTTTTTAGAAAACAATGGTAACCCTAAAGTTCCTCGATTATCACTCAACATTGAAAACACATGTCAAAAAGACGAAGAAGAAAGTGGAAAAGGAAAATGAAGAGGAAAAGGAAAAGGAAAAGGAAAAGGAAAAGGAAAAGGAAAAGGAAAAGGAAAAGGAAAAGGAAAAGGAAAAGGAAAAGGAAAAGGAAAAGGAAAAGGAAAAGGAAAAGGAAAAGGAAAAGGAAAAGGAAAAGGAAAAGGAAAAGGAAAAGGAAAAGGAAAAGGAAAAGGAAAAGGAAAAGGAAAAGGAAAAGGAAAAGGAAAAGGAAAAGGAAAAGGACAAGGACAAGGACAAGGACAAGGACAAGGACAAGGACAAGGACAAGGACAAGGACAAGGACAAGGACAAGGACAAGGACAAGGACAAGGACAAAGAGAAGGAGAATTTTTAACCGATTCTATAGAAATGGAAGAATTACGTGAGTATTAAAAATTATTATTTCTAGAATTGATTAAAAGTGAAATATTTAACAAATATTTTCCTTCATTAAAGAGAAAAATTACACAGGACCACAAAGGGAAATTAAGGTGGACATAAACATATGTTTTTAAATCATTTTTTAGAAAACAATTGTAACCGTCACACTTGTCAAAAAGACGGAGAAGAAAGTGGAAAAGGAAAAGGAAAAGGAAAAAGAGAAAAAGAAAGTGAAGGAGAAAAAGAAGGAGAAGGAGAAGGAGAAGGAAAAGGAAAAGGAAAGGGAAAAGGACAAGGAGAAGGAGAAGGAGAATTTTTAACCGATTCTATAGAAATGGAAGAATTACGTAAGTCTTATAAATTATTATTTCTAGAATTGATTAAAAGTGAAATATTTAACAAATATTTTCCTTCATTAACCCTTTAAGGCCCGACATTTTTTAAGTGATACGATTTTCTTCATGTTTCATAAACATCTAACATCTTTTTTTAATAGGCCGCCATATTAAATCCGCCATTTTCAATTTCAAAAAACTAACATTAAATTTGTAGTCAGTGACCTCAAGAACACTAAGTGGTAGTTTCCATGAGCCTAGCTTAATTTTCAAATTTTTCCGTCCGCCATTTTGAATTTTGAAAAACGTATACCAGATTCGTAATCAGCGACCTTAACAACTCCCAATGGTAATTTTCATGAAACTAGCTCAATTTTCAAATATTTTCGTCCGACATATTGGATCCGCCATTTTGAGTTTTGAAAAATAACATCACATTAGTAATCAGCTACTCCGAAAACCCCCGAGTAATCATTTTCATGAGCCTCGTTTAATTTTCAAATTTTTTCGTCCGCCATATTGGATCCGCCATTTTGAATTTTGAAAAACTAACATCAGATTCGTAATCAACGACCCCATAAACCCTCGAATAATCACTTTCATGAACTTTACTTGAAGTAATTTAACAATTTTTAATTTTTTTAACAACCCTTAGCAAAAACATTTTTTTTCAATATAGTTATAATTATAAGATTGTTGTAAATTTATTGCACTATATTTTTTTTACAAGTAATATAAATTTGTGGATCTTTGGCGTTTTGAACTGAAAAATTGATTAATTTTTGACAAAGTTATGAATGTTCGAACACAAAAGTGGTTTCAATCGAAACCGCTGGGCCTTAAAGGGTTAAAGAGAAAAATTACACAGGACCACAAAGGGAAATTAAGGTGGACATAAATATATGTTTTTAAATCATTTTTTAGAAAACAATGGTAACCGTCACACTTGTCAAAAAGACGGAGAAGAAAGTGGAAAAGGAGAAGGAGAATGAGAAGGAGAAGAAGAATTTTTAACCGATTCTATAGAAATCGAAAAATTCCGTAAGTCATATAAATTCTTATTTCTAGAATTGATTAAAAGTGAATTATTTAACAAATATTTTCCTTCATTAAAGAGAAAAATTACACAGGACCACAAAGGGAAATTAAGGTGGACATGCTTTAACCATAGGTGACCTTTATTTTTCTGGGGTCGCTGATTACGATGCCTGTGTCCGTATGACCCTATCACGTCAGCATCAAAGTCAACTCAAGGTCAAACACCTAATTTTGCAATATTTAATTTTTTGACCCCGGATTCGAAAAAAGCGGAAAATTTTACGTCCGAAAACGTTTCGACCATTTTTGTGAACCAACCTTTCAAGGTCAATTGGAGGTCATCTAGAAGATCAAATCTAGATTTCCTTCTCTTGTCCGAAAAGTTAGCTTAGAATAGATTTTAAAACAAATTTATTTTTATGTTTTTGGAACGCTGATTACGATCCAGGTGACCATATGACTCCATTACGTCAAAGTCAAATCAAAGTCAAAAACCTTAATTCGACATATTTAATTTTTCCTACACCAAACCATCAAGCACTTTGTGTGGCCCAAGGAGAGGGAGGAAAAGTTGAGTTACTTGTGAAGCGCCGGCGAAGGGTTGGGAGCCGTAGGTCGTCCGGGGGTGTCGCGAGATCAAAGAGATGCGAGGATCAAAGAAACGGGTATTTGCTACAAGTAGGAACGGTTACAAGATGCTGCCTTTTGTACCAATGGTACTTGGACAATCCCAAGTGCGAAATTAAAAACGGCCCAAAACTGGCCCAGTGACGGCATAGTCAGTGCCTACTCTTGGCAGACAATAGTGGCCCGACTGTCGGGAGGTTAACCGCGGTAGGCCGTCGGCAGCTAATCATCGGCCGATTCTCGGTAAACATTAATGGCCCATTATTGGCTGCCATTACTCCCCAGTGTAAAAAAAATAAAAAAAAATATATTTTTTATTTAATTAACTAATTAATTCATAATATTTATACAGTTTATTTCCCTAAATTAATCGCAAACTTACAAATATATGAAAAATTCTTACCGCTCGCGGGGATCGATACCTGAACCTGACGCACCACAGCCTAACACTCTGACCACTCTGCTACTCTGACGTGAAGTCGATAATGCAAAAGGGTTCTTATAAGCTACACTACACTGGCCGATACTGTGCCATTATTGGGCCGAGCTACGTCCCAATATTGGCAATTTTAATTTGCTATCATAGATACAAAATGATAGACATTAATGTGCCATTATTGAGCCAAGCTGCGCCCCAATTCTGGCAATTACAATTTGTCATCAAAGATACAAAATGTTTGCCATTAAAGTGCCACTAATGTGTCATTAATGGGCCGATCTTCGTCACATTACTGGCAATTGAATTTTTCCTTTAAAGATTTATCAACTTTGCCAATAATGTGCCGTTATTGGGCCAAGCTACGTCCCAATTCTGGCAATTATAATTTGCCATCAAAGATACAAAATTTTTGCCATTAAAGTGCCATTAATGGGCCGATGGTCGGCACATCACTGGCAATTGCTTTTTGCCATTAAAGATTGATCAACTTTGCCATGAATGTGCCATTATTGGGCCGATAGCTGGCCCAGTCTTAAAAAATTTGAAAATCTGACCATCGGCGCCATCATTGGCCCATCAATGGGACGTTTTTAACACCAGTAATGGCCCAGTAACTACTGCCAATTCTCGGCAGACATTACTAGACCAATGATGGGCCGTTTTTGCAGTCTTGGCATTTCGCACTTGGGAATCATCAGTTTTTACAACCTTTTTTCCCCTCACTCTCTATTTCCTTACAAGGTGTAGGGCATACTAAACGTACACTACCGTCGAGAATTATCGGTACGGCTGCACGCGCACGGCCCAAAAACATACCAATCTTTAAATCACGATTTTTTTGTAAATACAAATGTCATAAAATTAACAAATATACCATTCGAAAGATTATTAAATTCTACGATTAATGGTACATAACTGAAAATTTTAATAATTTATACAAAGATTGCAGCAATTGACAAATTTGACAAAAAAATTTTAAAAATACAATTTTTTTGGAAATTTTTTCAACCCCTACACATTTTTTAAAAATTGCAGAAAAAATTTGAAACATATATGTGTGATCATTCAAGTCTCATCTTTAATTTAAGACAAAAAGAATTCAAAAATCTCAATCGGTTAGCGAGATATCGTTATAAAGGGACGAGCATTTTCAGCCAAAAACCGTTCAAAATCGAATAATTCAATGCATTTGTCAAAAAACATGCTCGGACGTTTATAAAGATATCTCACGAACCGAATAAGATTTTTAAACTCTTTTGGTCTTAAATGAAAGATGAGACTTGAATGATCACACTTATGTAAGTTTCAAATTTTTTCTACAATTTTTAAAAAATGTGCAGGGGTTGAAAAAATTTCCAAAAAAATTGTATTCTTAAAATTTTTTTGTCTGTCAATTGCTGCAATCTTTGTATAAATTATTAAAATTTTCAGTTATGTACCATTAATCGTAGAATTTAATAATCTTTCGAATGGTATATTTGTTAATTTTCTGACAATTGTATTTACAAAAAAATCGTGATTTAAAGATTGGTATGTTTTTGGGCCGTGCGTGAGCAGCCGTACCGATAATTCCCGACGGTAGTGTATATATGCTCTTTTTTATCGTCACTCACTAATTATCACCTTAATTAAATCCTTCTAATTCGATTTTTCGCCTTTAATTAAATTTTATTACCTTTTAATTAAACAATCAAACTACTTCTAATTATTCAGTTATTAACTTTTATCACTATATCCACTATATCACTGTTTGACCTTGAGTTGGCCTTGATGATGACGTGATGGGGTCATACGGACACCGGCATCTTAGGGCTTTTGTAGTACTAAGAGATAGTAATTTTTTATGAAAATATTTTTTTAATTATTCCAATATTTTCTGATAAGGAGGGGGGGGGAGTTTGGGGTATTACGGTACAATGTTTATTTTGATAATTTTTTATTCTTAAACAATTAGATAACAAACTTTGTCAGGGTACATTTTCGATAGATTTTTTCATGCTCTTTCAATTGGCAGTAAGCATTTTCAAAAAAAAAAATTATTGACCTAAAAAAATCAAAATTAAAAATAAATTTGACTTTTTGGGGTGAAGGATATGATTTTTTTCTTTTTTTAAACGAAAGCTGAGGTTTTTTACTAAAAGGACATATAAATGAGAAAGTTTACCTAGAATGTTTAAACACTAAAAATAGGAGTTTTCTTCTGACCGGAGCGCTGCGGACTGCCGCGCGACACGGTTTTGCGCTCCGGTAAATAGAAAACTTTTTTTCAGTATTTAAACATTCTAGGCCCACTTTCTCATTTATATGTCCATTTAGTAAAAAACCTCAGCTTTTGTTTAAAAAAGAAAAAAATTGTATCTTTTCTCCCCAAAAAGTTAAATTTATTTTTAATTTTGATTTTTTCAGGTCAAAAAAAAATATTTTTTGTGAAAATGCTTACTGCCAATCGAAAGAGCATGAAAAAATGTATCGATAATGTACCCTAACAAAGCTTTTTGTTTAAATGTTTAAGAGGAAAAAATTATTTTAAAAAATTTGTACCGTAAGACCCCTTGATCACTTGACGTGAAATCGATCATAGATAGATTTTATTTCCTTAATACTACATGTTTTATATCTAACAAAAGCCATATAATACATTCTCATTCGACAGATTTCTAATATACTTTTAATATAATAGTCTTTTAAAATCTTCTCCACTTTATATAATCTTTTAAAGATTTTTACAATAAACTAACAGCTCTTCTTTATGATTCTCAATGCTTCAACTTCAATGCTTCGAACAAAATAGTATATTTCGATACAAGTAGCCAAGAGAGCGTTTTGTGAATTGCGAGTGGAGCGCAGGCGCGAGAACTCGAGGCGAGGCGAAGCCGAGCCTCGAGTTCGAGCGGCTGTGTTCCACGAGCAATGAGCAAATCGCTCTCGCGGCCACGAGTGTCGAACACTATTTTTCTTTATAAATACATGCAAAATCCGAGAAATACTGACAATTAAACCGATATTCTATCAAGAACTCTGAAGCGTCTAGTCGCGCGGGGGGGTTCGGGGGGTCTCCCCCCGACGGGGTCCAGGTTTATAATATTTAAAATATTGTTATTTTAAGACAAATAAGCTTAACAAAACATATTTTATGTAAATATAACGGATATATAGATTTTAAACATAAAATTAATTAAACATTGTGACGATGTGAATTGTCGTTCTTTATTTTGTCGAAATTCTGAATCGTCATGTCATCTGCCGGAATTATCCCTGAACCGTGATCGTTAATTGGTATGGTAATTTAGAAAGTCAAAACTGCCGTGTGACCCACTATCAGTGGTGAATGTGTGTCGCGCGGCTAGTTAGTAGGAGAGAAAGTGGTAGAGGGCAGAGCCGCGGTCTATTAGAAAGAGGTAGAGAGAGGAGAGCCAGCGGAACGAGAGAGAAGAAGAGACGAAGAAGCCGAGCACGTGTTGAGAAAAGCGAGAAACAGGTGCCGGTAGTTTTTCGCCGACATTTTTGTAATCAGTTGATCTACGAGATGCGTAGAGAGAGTAGTGTTCTATGAGATGTGTAGACAGTATCTTGTAGAGACGTGTGTAAGAGTTCTTTTGTAAAAGTTTTGAGTGTTGTGAGAGAAAGAGAGTTTTGTGTTGAAAAGAGGATTAATAAAGAGTGTAAGTAGAAGTGTAGTGGTTTTTTTTGGATTATTCCTCTACTTATCCCTGGGGAAAATAGCCGTCAAGAAGCCAGCAAAAAGGAGAGATTGAAGAACATCGCTGGGTGAGTCAGTATCGAGCCAGTGTTGTGCCAGTCGTGTCTCGTCGTTGGCATTTCTGCTTGCCAGCTTGTTCAGGCAGAATTTCCTCTGACGATTGAGAGCGTCTCAGAGGTATTGTTGTTTGTCGGGTTGTTTTTAAAGAGTCGAGTATAGTTTATTAATTAAGCTTCAAAATTAATTGGCGCCTGACGGCGAGATTTTATTTATTTAAATTCTCATTATTATTTTTGTTGAAAGCGTCGGATTTTGCCTGACGTAAAGCAGAACTTTTACACTAAATTAAAATTAGTTAAAATTATACGTCACAAAATTTGGCGCCCAACGTGGGGCCAGGCTCGAACCGAGACACGACTGAAATTTAATTGTGAGCCAGATTTTAGTGCAAGTGTGCCAGAAATTTGAATCTTTAATTTAGCCAGAGCCAAAGTTTATTTTGTCAATAGCCAGAAGATTCAAATTTTATTGCTTGCCAGTGCCAGAAAATTGTATATGTTGCCAGAATTTAAACATTTTTTGTTGCTAACGCCAGACATACAAACTGTATGTTACCAGCTGACAGAAAATTCAAAATTCCCAGTGCCAGATTGTTTATTGATTTATGTTGCCAATGCCAGAATTTACTTATCGATAAATTATAAGTAAACTAATACCAAAAATTGTGTAAAATAAAATTGTAGAGTGCCTTTGCCAATTATTTAAAAATTTAATTTTCTTTGAGACTGTAAAAATTTCCTGCCGTGATAAAAATTGAACTCAACAATTAAAAGTTTTTTTTGTTTTGCCGAAAGCCAGTTTCGTGAGAAAATTCCGAGAAAAATTCCCAACAAACTTGTGCAAAATCAAAAATTTTCTGAAAAATTTTATGCCGAGCACATGTTAGACCGGAAATAAAATTCGAGTTAGTCACGTGACTGCAAATAGTGCGCCGGACGGTCGAGAGAAACGACGCGCCGGGATATTTAAAATTTCAGCAGTCAAGAGAAAGCTTGCGCGCGCCAGGAAAAGTGGCCCAGTAGTAGTAGTAATAACGACTACAGAAAGAGAGAGAGAGAGAGAGAGAACGAGTAGAAGAGACAAAGGAAGAGTCGAGTCACCAGTCCGCCAGAAAAATAAAATTTTTAAAAGGGGGCCCTCCTTGAGTAGGTACGTTCTTGCTTTCAAGATAGAACAGGGCCGTGTATACTAATTGTGCACCCCCCTTAAAATTTAAAATTTTTTGAACTTAGAAAATTTTTTGATTCTTTGAAATGGCAAAGGCAAGTAGCGAGATGCAGGAGTACAAAAGATGCATGAGCGAACTAATTGAAGTACCATGCGTAAGCCGAGCATGGGAAACAATTAGAGTCATGCAAATTGGTCAAGTAGTGACGAACTTACTGAGACACCAATTGTGTATCAGCGGGTCGTCACAAGTATTGCGAGAGAGATTGTTAAGAGCCGAGATGAGACTGGCCTTGACTGACGGTACTGAAGTGCCATTTAGCGACCGGTATGACCTTGGAAATTCCGATAAAATCTTTTTATTGGAAGCCTTCCCAGAGCCAGAATCTAGCCCGTTTCGTTTTGTTACGCGACAAAGGGGTGGCCAGTTTTCATCGGCGGATAATGAGGAATCCGACAGTGGGGCGAGCCAGATTTTTGAGCGCATTGGTGACAGGAAAACTCTCGGGAGTGGGGGAAGTAAATCGGAAATTGGAACACCGTACAGTAGACCTAGTCCGACCAACGTTATGTCCACACCAAATTACACACCCCCACCACCAGTCATGTCAACAGCCAGTATGACGACAGTTTATCCCACCACTACCAGTGCTCAATTAAGTATGACAACAAGCACTGTCATGACATCGCCGCACACCATCACCTCAGCCACAATGGCTCCAAATGTTCAGAGCCTCCGTGATTCAGTCGCGCGTTTGGGTTTGTCGCCAGAAATAAGAAGACTCATGGAGTGCGCCGAGAAAATAGACCACCAGTATGCTGGAGGGGGGTGGGAGTTACAGCAAAGCCAATGTAGGGCCGAGATTACGGATGGGTACCAATTGACCCACCACCAACAATCGCGTATAGTGTCCCCACAGGCCAAAACTCCAGTAGCCGAGACCTTACACTCACATCATACTAATGATAGAGTGAGGCCCACACCCGCCCCTAGAAGCCAGTCAAGCCGAAGTAGTGGGCATGAAGACAAGGTAACTCAACAAAGAGTGCCACGAAATGGAGAGCCGGTAGAAGAGCCAGTGAGAAAAGAGACTGAAAGAAGTGTGTGTAGTAGAGGGGGAAGAAAAAGAGATCATGTTAGGAAATTGGGTAAGATTAGAGAAGAAGGCCAGAGAAAAGGGGAGAGAGAAGCCAGACTGAAAATAGGAAAAGAGTACGAGAGCAGTGAAGAAAGTAGTAATAGCGAGAGAGTTAGTAGTGGGGATAGAGTTAGTATTAGTGATAGAGTGAGTAGAGAGTGTCAAAGAGAGAACAAGAGGGCCGACAGATCGAAGAGAGGTCAGTGGAAGAGCCGGAGATCAATCTTAGATGACTCTACGAGTGAGTCAGAATCTGAGAGTGATCTGAGTCAATGCCAGAGTAGTAGGGGGAAAAACAAAGAAATTAAGTCCGGCCGAAGGTCCAAGGTGATTAAAACACTAAAGGACTGGGACTTAAAATTCTTTGGTGATGACGACAGTGCCGAAGAATTCTTGGAGCGCTTGGAAGACTGTAAGGCTTGGTCGGAATTTTCTGATCAAGAAATATTGCAAGCACTGCCAATCATCTTGCAGAAAAGTGCCAGTAGTTGGTTCAGATGTCTCCGCCAAGAGATAAGGTCGTGGAAATCATTCAAGAGGGCGTTCAAGAATGAATATTTGGTGACAGTAGACGACGACGACGTGATTGATGAGCTGAGGGCCAGGACACAAGGGAAAGGAGAGAAAATATCTCCGTACTTGACCTGCTTCAGGTTAATCTTAGGACACATGAAGCGCCCCCTTGACAAGAAACAACAAGCCAAAATCGCCTACAAAGGACTTACGCCGGAATATAGACGACAATTGGACCGCTTATATTTTGATTCTCTCAGCCAGATGGAGAAAATTCTACGGAACTTCGAAAAAGCCAAAGACCTAGACGAGAGGTACACCCCCCCTCCACCTAAAGAGAAGATGCGTTTTCCTGCAGCAGCCGTGAAGGAAAGCCAATTCAAGAAAACGGTGAGATCAGAAGCAGCGACGTCGGAGGAGGAGTCGGAGTCGAGTGGTAGTGACCACTCTACTAAGGAGAGCAAAGAGACGAACGAGGCCAGGATAAACGAGAAGCCAGACAGTGTATGTGTAGACGCTATGACACTTATGAAAACAGCCCAAAAATCAGCGGAGCAGAGTCAGGTAGTCAGTTCACCCCGACCACAAATCTTGCCAGGACCTATGCAAATTGCATACCCAGCCATGTATGCAGGAATTATGTCAGGAGGAGCCAAACCAGTTGGTTTGCCAAATGTAGAACAAAATGGTTCACAAACGGCAACAAAGCAATTTATGGGAGTTTGTTTTCAGTGTCAGTCTATAGGACATCGGGCTAGAGATTGTCCCAGGAGGATCTGTTTTCAATGTCAACAACAGGGACATTATGCCAAACAATGTCCCCTGAGGCAAGCCCAAGTGGAGTCATGCCTAGTGTGCAAAACACCAGGAGTAAACTTCCTGAGATGCCAGAATTGTGTAGAAATACGGAGAATCTTGGAGAGCGGGGCCTGGAGGACATAGAGATACCCTGTACACTTGGGCCACGACAGCGGGAGAAGAAGAGCCGAGAAATAGAACTGTGTGAGAGCTGTACCAGAACCGACCGAGTAAAAAGAGCTTACTCTGTCAAAGTGTAGTTGAAAACAATGCTATCGATTGTGGGACTAAAGGTACGGATGTGATCCCAGTACCTATAGTCCAGGGGAGGGGAGAGGCTGTGAGAGTCACAGCTGACCCAACCCTAAGAAAAAAAAATTTTTTCTTTGAGATTAGAGATGGGAGAAAGCATTGTAGACAGAAAAATTGATAAGAGAGCCGAGTTTCGTAAACCGTGTACAGTAGAGAGGAAAGCCAAAAGCCGTGAGCCGAGGGCCATAGAGAGAAGAGCCGGAATCCGTAAGTGAGGAGAGAAGAAATAGAAGGGTCAGTAGAAAGAGTAGGAGAGCCAGTAGAGAAGGTCAGAGAGAGGAGAAATAGGAGGGCCAGTAGAGGAAGTAGGAGAGCCAGTAGAGAAGGTCAGAGAGAGGAGAAATAAGAGGGCCAGTAGAGAATGTCAGACAGAGGAGAAAGAGGAGGGTCAGATGAGAGAGTAGGAGAGCCATTAGTAGTAAAATTGAAAAAAAAAAGTTCCATAAGAAAGGAGAGAGACTTATACCAAATTAACGAGCCAGCCATTGACATCGGACAGTAGTTAGTCATTGGTAATGACGGTCCTACTGGGAGTAGTACCGGTCATGGGGAGGGGATTGTGACGATGTGAATTGTCGTTCTTTATTTTGTCGAAATTCTGAATCGTCATGTCATCTGCCGGAATTATCCCTGAACCGTGATCGTTAATTGGTATGGTAATTTAGAAAGTCAAAACTGCCGTGTGACCCACTATCAGTGGTGAATGTGTGTCGCGCGGCTAGTTAGTAGGAGAGAAAGTGGTAGAGGGCAGAGCCGCGGTCTATTAGAAAGAGGTAGAGAGAGGAGAGCCAGCGGAACGAGAGAGAAGAAGAGACGAAGAAGCCGAGCACGTGTTGAGAAAAGCGAGAAACAGGTGCCGGTAGTTTTTCGCCGACATTTTTGTAATCAGTTGATCTACGAGATGCGTAGAGAGAGTAGTGTTCTATGAGATGTGTAGACAGTATCTTGTAGAGACGTGTGTAAGAGTTCTTTTGTAAAAGTTTTGAGTGTTGTGAGAGAAAGAGAGTTTTGTGTTGAAAAGAGGATTAATAAAGAGTGTAAGTAGAAGTGTAGTGGTTTTTTTTGGATTATTCCTCTACTTATCCCTGGGGAAAATAGCCGTCAAGAAGCCAGCAAAAAGGAGAGATTGAAGAACATCGCTGGGTGAGTCAGTATCGAGCCAGTGTTGTGCCAGTCGTGTCTCGTCGTTGGCATTTCTGCTTGCCAGCTTGTTCAGGCAGAATTTCCTCTGACGATTGAGAGCGTCTCAGAGGTATTGTTGTTTGTCGGGTTGTTTTTAAAGAGTCGAGTATAGTTTATTAATTAAGCTTCAAAATTAATTGGCGCCTGACGGCGAGATTTTATTTATTTAAATTCTCATTATTATTTTTGTTGAAAGCGTCGGATTTTGCCTGACGTAAAGCAGAACTTTTACACTAAATTAAAATTAGTTAAAATTATACGTCACAACATAAAATATTAAATTTCAAATCAACGCGGATATTTCGATCAATTTCCGTAAACGCATGCGCAGAGCAGGTCAAGTAATATGAACATTAGTTTGGTAACAGCTGATGGCATTTTGCTAACCGGTAAGAGCATTTTGCTCACCGGTGAAAGCATTTTGCTCACCGGTATTGACATTTTGCTCACCGCCTTTCGTCACAGTGAGGAAATCGGCCATTTTGGATAGCTGTGAACGATTAGCAAACGAGGATTTTGCATGTATGTATAAAGAAAATAGTTATTCCTATCCTCATAACAAGCCTTGGTGTAAGATCCTTGAAATCTTTCAATTAATTCTCTTTAGTTCCAACCCCATAATTCTACTCCATAAAGAGCTGCTCTTTTTATTGTTTCTCTGATGAAAAATCTACTTTTTAGTCTGTGACTTCCACTGTACTTGTTACCCCAAACCTTAATTATTAGCTGCTGAGCTTTTCCTCATAACTCCAAAAGTTCTCCATTATAACTCCAACTTCCTTTTTTTAAACCTTCCGCCGTCTCTAAATATCATAATTGAAAGGCTGGCTGCAATAAGAGGACGAACGCGAGACTTGGAAGGGTTACTGCCAGTCGGGTAACAGTGACAAGCATTGAGCCGCTCACTGCTACCTGACTGGTATTATCCCTTTCAACCACGCGTTCGTCCTCTTCTTGCAGCCAGCCCTTCAATTTTAGTCTTGCCACTCCTAAACAATTGCAAAAGTTATTCTAAATTCTTTAATGTATTTAATATTTCTTATATATTAAAACAAAATTTATGCTTATTGATAAATCGTCCAAGCGCCCATCCTGCCGGAAGGACGTTCCGAAAAAAAGGCTTGTAAAAAAAGGGAATTCAACTTTTCTTTTCTGGCACTCTTTGGTGTTAAAGTAGACGAAAAGACGAAAAAATGCATATTTTTGACTTTTTAAAATAATAATTTAAACCATTTTTCAAAGCCTTCAAACTTGCTATGTTTCTAAACAGTGAAAAAAACATTTTTTCGTACATTTAATGTAAAATCCCAAAAAATTAATATTTATTGACCGGACAAGTCTCTTTCTCTTCAGAAACGTTCAAAGAATGAAACCTAATTTTTTAATTAAAAAAAATTAATTTTTAATATTTTTTAGTATATTTGAGTATAGACTCAGGCGCGAGTCCCTTAGAAATTGCTCTGTAAAATTAATATGGAAGCAGATAAATATAAAACTAAATATATCGTTGGAAAGGTAATGAAACAAGCTTTCAAATGATGTAAATATCGAGTCTTTAAATTTATAAACCTGGGCCAGGTAGTCTCTTAAATAAAGCGAAAAGCGTCCTGCCGGCAGGACCGGGCTTCGTCATTCTGTGACTAAAAATTATGTGAATTTTTGGAACATGTAACTTCTTCAAACTACCCAGCCCTTAGCTTTGAACTTACAAGCTCGATATTTATATGCGCTGAAAGCTTTCGTTACCTTTCCAATGATATATATCATTTTTTATTTATCTTAATCCATGTTAGTTTTCTTTAGCGATTTCGGAGGGACTCACCTGAGTCTTTTTCGTCCTGCCGGAAGGACGTTGGACGATCTATCATTATGCAGCTTCAGACCATGTATGTGTCACAATCTTTGCATGTGAAACCATTTTTAATAATTTTGACACATATCACATCAATATCACAAAAAAATTATCAAAGAACATAAAACATACTTTTAAACCAATTTATTGTCAATTTATATTCATTAAAATGGCAAACTAACATTAGAAATGGAAAAAACAGGCAGTCCACTCATGGTGACATGAAACTTTTTATGGCAACCACCGAACCACCACAATTTTTTTTAAGTCAAAATTATCACTTTATTAAACTAAAACAATCAATTTAAATGTCCAAAGTAGTAGGAAAAAATAAGTAACCTTTTAAAACTTAAATTTTACACTTCCGAATCACTTTACTTATTGTAAGAACGACTTTTTTTGGTTTGTGCTCTTAAAAACGCGTTACATCAAACAATAACGTATATGTTTATCGCGGAACTTAATTTCTTACGGTTTCTAGGTGCGGTGCTGCTATTCAAACTATTTATTTCACGTTTCCGCTGTCAGATAATTTAAAAGCTCATGCGGTCCACTCAAGGTGACATTACACTAGTTTATTATTTAACCACTTCTTTAAAAAAAACTTAATTCTCAATAATTTTCTCTCTCTTCCTCATTGCCTGCTAAATTTTTTAAAAAATATATAAGTATTTCGTCTTCTTCTGCGGCTTTCCCTGATCTCAATTTTCTCAAACTCGAGTCGAAATTTAACTCCTACTTAACCCTTTACCGCCGGGAAGGACACATATTTTACACAACTTTTAAAGTTATAGTTCTTAACGATATTGTAGATTAAAAAATTGGTAGTTATCCTTCCCTATAAAGTTTTTTATCGCTCTTTGAGAAACTGAAGTTTAAATTTAAAATAAATTTACATTGAGAAAGTTGTAAACATTTTTCCGGCAAAAAACTCAAAATTTTTACTTCTTTTTGGGAAAAATGATTTTTTAAGGTAGAAAGTAAAAATGCATGCATAAAACCTACAAACATTTCAAAATTTCAAAATGGAGGCTTCAAAATGGGGATGGAAGACACTTTTTTAATGAACATCAAAGTCTAGAGTAGGGGAAGTGCGCCGGTTGTGGGCACCCCTACGTAAACTTCGACGGCAAGCAGACTTTACTGATCTAAGTATTGCAAGTTGTGTTCGTTGACAATACGGACTTTTCGTATTGATAACGAAACAAATATATGCATTTGTGTAATAACTGTGAGTATAATAAAGAAAATTTTCATTAAATAAATAAAAAAGTAATTTTGTATTGTTTTCGAAGAGCAACATATGGGTGTAGATTCGATCAGAAAAAAAGAGTTTAATTTTTTTTGCAGTGTTGTCATTAGGGGAACATAGTCGAGGTCGGCCACCTTTTTGACTTTTGTTTATAACTTTTTTTTAAAAATGAATTTAGACAATTGAATATATATTTGGACAGTCCTGTTTAATAGGAACATCTTTTCTGTACAAAATAAATTGATTGGTTTTAAAATGAAAAAGTTATAAAGATTTAAAAAAAAATTTGTAGTCGAGGTTCAATTTGTTTTTTATCTTTTATTAATGGTTTTTCACATTATGCACAAAACTTTTTTTGAGTTTTTTTTGTACCGACGTCACAGAAAACACAATTTTCGTTCCTCCGAAAATGTAATTGAACAAAAAGTTAGGTTTTACTAAGACAAGCTTCGACAAGCATGCGCGTAGGTGGCGCTAGTGAACTTGACAAAAAAACGCGAGTGGCCTACCTAGACTGTGGTCCAACCTCGACTATACTCCCCTATATTTTGTGATTTACCTTCGTGTTTAACCAAAATCCTGCTTCACAAAATTTGTTGGTCTTTTTAAAAATGACTGTCATTCTCGGTTGTGGGCACCTTTATGTTAAGGAGGCTCTACCATCTGACAATGATGTGGACTACTGTCTCATCTATCTAAACTTTCTGCCAAAGAAATTGACAGCCGCAAACTCCATTAAATGCGATGAATATAGTCATTCAGTGTATTAGAAGTGCGTTATGATATGTGGGCCCAGCTACTTTACACGCTAGCATTATGCTTCTGATAGCGATGAGCATAGTGGGAAAACGTGTAATCAATTTTGTTCTTTATCCCGGCAAAGTCTCTTAAAATAAAGAAACTTTCATTTCTTCTTTATTTTTGTTGGTTTCCTTTAATATTTTTCCACTTTTAGCGGATTTTTCAAGGGTGCCCACAACCGGGTACAAAAAATTTCCATTTCATTAAATTTCTAATAAAACTTTTTTATTTAAAGGAATCAATTTAATTCCTTTACTGACAGTCACCTTAGACCTCTAGCTTTAAATTCGTACACATATATTTGTATAATATGCACATGGACAAATGTTATGAGGCAAAAACAAAAGGGTGCCCACAACCGGCACACTTCCCTTACGAATTAAAAAAAATTGTGATAATCATGTCACTTTGTAATTAGGGGTTTTTGAGGTTGCTGATTACGAATCTGTTATTCGTTTTTCAAAATTCAATATGGCGGATCCACTATGACGAACAAAAATTAAAAAATCATTGGATTAAATTTTTGATATTTCATTAGCAATTACCTTGATTTTATATGGATGATTTTCAAATATCTATCATATTTACATGATCCCCATAAATATCATTATCATATTTAAAATTAAGAAAATAGGGTTAAATGGACAGGTCCATGGCATACGTTTTTTAAAAATTTTATTGTGAAATTTTTACGTGATCAAATTTTCTGTAACAAAAATGTACTGAAATATATAATGAATTTTAAATTTGATTCACTATTTTATCGGAAAACGTCTTATTAAAAAAAATAACAGTTATTTGAAAATCACCAATATAGAGCAGAAATACTTTTGATACCCAATGGGAAACTGCCAAGAGTCACCATTGGCGTATTAATGGCCCAATATTGGGAGCCATTGATTTTCTATTGGTATATTATTGGCACCCATTAATGGACCAATAGTGGTAAAGTAATGGGCTGACTACGTCGTTGCCAATAATTGGCAGCCATCATTGGCACATTAATGGCTGCCAATAAAACGCCAATAATAAAAATTTTTTAAATTAACAAAAATTATTTATTAAAATTATAATTATTTAATTATAAAAATTAAAAATTGTTTATTAATTTTTTTTTTAATTATTATATTTGTAATAGAAAAAAGTCATCACAGTAATTAGTGAGATCTTTTCTCTTTCAAAAAAATTGCCTCACATCCTGTGCAAAAATAGGAGAGGCAGGGGGCAGAATTATTATATTCTACGAATGGACCTGAGAAGTTCAGCCTTTATATACACGGGCTGGAGTAACTTCGATGCAAGTAGAACTGATGTTTGCTCGCCCTATGCGGCACGGTTGGAACTAACTTCCAAGTACAACGCGCACACGTGTTCACGCATGCGGGAAGATTTTAATAATTTTCAATTATTTGCCTATTAATTCCAAATATATTCTATTCTAATAAAATAAATAATAAAATAAAAAGTATAAATAAAATAAATAATAAATTATTAATATCTACTATTTTGAATTGTCTTATAAAATAAAACAGAATTTCATTTCTTTTCAAGTATTTCTATAATCCAAAAGAAAAAAAAATGCTGAGTATTCTTTGAAAATAATATTCAAACTTGTATATTTATAGAAATCTATTATTATTCATAAATTGTGATTTATAAATAGAAATAATGTCCACTTTTTATTTATTAAAAATAATAGATAGAATTTTGTTAAAAATCGAAATTAAAAAATAGTTTTACAATTTATTTTTTTAACTCACATTCTAAAAAATAATTGGGATTTTTTTTAATAAAAGAATTTGATAACTTTTTTAATTTTAAAATTAATTTTGAATTTAATAATATTTTCAAATTTGAAATTTAATGAATTTGTCAATTTCTTAAATTTTGAAATTTATTAAATTAGACAATTTTGAAATTCATTCAATTTTTTTTACTCAAAACGAAAATTCAACAAATATCGTATAATTTAATACTAATAAAAACATTTTGACAAAAAAAGAATGAACATTATTGACAAATTTCGAAAAACAGCGATATTTTATCAATTTTATACAAAATTAGTTGAATTTTCATTTTGAATAAAAAAAATTGAATGAATTTGAAAATTTACTAATTTAATAAATATCAAAATTACTTTTTCCAACAAAATTGTTTTTAGAAATTTGTCAATTACTTTCATTGTTTATATGTAAAAATATTTTTAGTAGTATTAAATAATACGATATTTGTTGAATTTTCGTTTTTATTAAAAAAAAATTAAATGAATTTCAAAATTGAAAAAATTGGCTAATTTAATAAATTAAGAAATTGACAAATTTATTAAATTTCAAATTTGAAAATATTATTTATTATAAATTATTTTTAATAAATAAAAAGTGGACATTATTTCTATTTATAAATTACAATTTATGAATTATAATAGATTTTTATAAATATACAAGTTTGAATATTATTTTCAAAGAATACTCAGCATTTTTTTTCTTTTGGGTTATAGAAATACTTGAAAAGAAATGAAATTTTGTTTTATTTTATAAGACAATTCAAAATAATAGATATTATTAATTTATTATTATTATTTATTTTATTTCTACTTTTTATTTTATTATTTATTTTATTAGAATAGAATAGATTTGGAATTAATAGGCAAATAATTGAAAATTATTCAAATCTTCCCGCATGCGTAAACACGTGTGCGCATTGTGCTTGGAAGTTAGTTCCAACCGTGCCGCATAGGGCGAGCAAACATCAGTTCTTCTCGCATCGAAGTTACTCCAGCCCGTGTATATAAAGGCTGAACTCCTCAGGTCCATTCGTAGAATATAATAATTCTGCCCCCTGCCTCTCCTATTTTTGCACAGGATGTGAGGCAATTTTTTTGAAAGAGAAAAGATCTCACTAATTACTGTGATGACTTTTTTCTATTACAAATATAATAATTAAAAAAAAATTAATAAACAATTTTTAATTTTTATAATTAAATAATTATAATTTTAATAAATAATTTTTGTTAATTTAAAAAATTTTTATTATTGGCGTTTTATTGGCAGCCATTAATGTGCCAATGATGGCTGCCAATTATTGGCAACGACGTAGTCAGCCCATTACTTTACCACTATTGGTCCATTAATGGGTGCCATTAATGGCATGCCTGGCTCCCATTATTGGGCCATTAATGCGCCAATGGTTTTTTTCCCATTGGGTACAGTTAGTTTTCTTGGTGGTTTTCAGGATCGCTGATTACGAATCTGATATTAGTTTCCCAAAATTCAATATGACGAATCCAATATGGATATAGAACAGAAATACTTTTGATACAGTTCGTTATATATTTTACATATTAAATTATTGAAATTTGTTACTCATGAGTTTTAGGGTTTGCTGATTATGAATCTGTCGTCACTTTTGCAAATATTCAAATTTTAGAAAACTATTTACGGCATTTTAGTTAGTATATAACCCACGTATTATTTAACCCGTATAGTCCCAAATGTCCGTTTTTTAGTACAATTTCGAGCTTTCCGTTCTACAAGTTCCGGTTTAAAAAAAATCGTTATAATTGTTTAAACAAAAAGAACCGTTTTTAGTGTTATTTCTTTAAATCAGATTATTTAATCGAAATCGGTTTGGAAAAATTCGAAACATGAAAATATTGCGTCCAAAATGTTAAGACTATCAAATATGTTTGATGCTGCCAAAAACAAATTTTTTCAAATTTAAAAATGGCGCCTCAAAAATGTCCACTAAAATATTTAAATTTAGAAAAATAATTTTTAAAAATGTTAACACTATTTTTTAAACTTTTATGCTTCATTTGAATAAAATAATGCTGCTTCAACAAAAAATATTGTTATTTGATGTTATTTAACAATATTATAAACAATTTGAAAACCATGGGCTAAAGTTTAATCAAAAAGTTTATTTTCATCAATTCTTTTTTTTTGGGGGGGAATGGATACTAAAAGTAAAAAAACTTAATTCGTCGGTTGGGTGCAGAAAGGTGCCAATTTAAACTAGTCTTGAAAAACGTGCCGTTTCAAAAAACATTTGAAAAATCTGCATTTGAGCTGAGATTGGGAAAACATGCAAACTCCGAAATCAGATCAAAAAAAATAATAATTATGCAAAATTTAACTAGAAAAATCACTTTTGTATAACTTTATAACCTTTTCTTCAAATTTTTTCTGTACTGACAAGTGTCAACCTAAGATGAAAAAGATGAACGTTAATTCTGAGTTGGCATGTTTTTCAAATCTCAGTTCAAATAGCAGGTTTCTCACGTGTTTTTTGAAACGGCACGTTTCTCACGACTAGTCTGAATTGGTACCTTTAAACCTATAAACAATTTTTATAAACAATTTGCAAAACATGAAATAGAATGGTAGAAAAAAATTAATTTTGCTTTCTCATAAAGGAAGCTTTGTATTAGCAAAATTTTGGATTGTCATTTTTTGACATATTTATAAATTTTTTTTTATTATGCCTAATACTTTAGTACTTTATATATGCACAGGAACTCCCCGTATAAATGTTCTAAATAAATAAAAAAAAATTTCGACGTATTTTGACCTCCGAAGTCCAAAAAACGGATTTTAAAAATTTGTCCCGATGTGTGTGAGTGTGTGTGTGTACTAACATTACATTTGCCTCAATATCTCAGAACGAGAAAGAGCTAAAGGCCAAAATTTTTTTTAAATTGTAGGTCTCCCCGGGGGACATAAAATGAGAGTATTTTCAACCCGATTCATGAAGTTTAACTATTTTTTTTTGAATTTTTCATTTTGTGAAAAAACGTTTTTTGGACATAACTTAAAAAAATGTTAGGACACTCATAAATATTTTCCTTTACTTTTGTAGAGTTTTTTCAGACGCATCTTTTGAGCCCTAATTGAACATTTTTCGTTAACCGGAAATATTAAACTTTAAAAAATCAAAAATTTTAGAAAATAAGACTTTTTTGAAAATTTTGTTGAAAAATGTAGAAGTTTAGTTTTGTTTTGTATTTAGTTTTGTAGAGTTTTTTCAGACGCATCTTTTGAGCCCTAATTGAACATTTTTCGTCTATATTAACTGAAGATATTAAACTTTTAAAAATCTAAAATTTTGAAAAATAAGACTTTTATAAATTTTTTTTAAAATTATGTAAAAGTAACTTCAAAAAATTATTACCAACTTGAAGAGCATTAAAAAACGCTTCGATTGACCTACATATTTTTGAACCTGATTCGGGCAGAAATTATGAAATTATTGGTATTTAAAAAATAAAAAATTGTGGAAAACATCATTTTTTCAACATTCTTGTTTATTAACTTATGTGTAATTATTAAACTATTATTACCATCTTATAGAATATATAAAAACACATTTTTTGAACCAAGATTTAATGATTTTTAACCCTTTTATAAAAAGTAATTCTTATATTTCAATTATTATTATTTCTATGAGGAAGCAAAGTGTTTATGAAATGAACACCAAAATTATAAAAATGTACAACTTGGCAGCGGTTTTTAATTTTATTATCCTTTCTTGTAATCAAAATGTTGCTTGAGGTTTAAAGTTTAATTTAACATTATTTAGCATTATTTAAAAATGTTATTGTATAAACAATTTTTATAAACAATTTTCATAGAAAAAGAAGTTTAGATTGGAAATAAATTTTTTTTCACTATTTACTTGATTTATCATTAGAATAGATATTTAAACGACAAAACTTTGTCAGTAATTATTTTAATATTCTAAAAAAATTTCTAGTTTGATTTTTTATTAAAAGTACAAACAGCATGAACAAAAAATGAATAAATTTTAATTGAGCTTTACTTCCCTTTCTTTATCCACCCGTGTAGAAATTTGACCATGGCCCAACTCGGGGCCAGATCTTTTGATCATTGTGTAGGCCATAACATGGCAATTTCTACATGTGCATAATTAATTATTTACATAAAATACAAAATAATATATATCTACATTAGGCAATCAAAACATTATGACACATTAAAAATAATATTCTTTAATACTGTTAAAATTTTCAACATTTTAAGTCCTATTACCTACCTATAAAAGCCTAGTAAATTTTTTTAACAATCCTTGAATTACATTAGAATCTTCATATAACGAGAAGTTCAAAAAACGAGTATCATGCAAAAAGATTTGGTTTTTCAAAAATGCATCTACCTTATTGGATTTTCTATTTAAATTTTTTTAAAAATTATTTCAAATTCGTAATCAGCAAAATAGGGAACGCTTAAATGTCAAACGACATTAAAATCTGATGATTTTTTAAAAATTTGGTCCGCTATTTTGGATTCGACATTTATAATTTTTTTAAACTATCTTCAGATTTGTAACCACAGGACACATGATATATTTAAATAGGACAATAATTTATGTGGCCTCCATGAGTAGACCAAATGCATTTTTATCCTTATAAGAGATACATGACAAAAATTGTACTATCACTGTATACAATCTGTCCTATTAATTTTGATTTAAACTGAAACACAATCTGACTACTAAAAAAAAACAAAGTAAAGTAAAAATACTTATTAGTTTGAATAGGGTCATAATGTTTTTACTTGGGATAATAGAAATATCACAGTTATTTCTTTTAACCTCTAAGGGCCAGTTTCACCAAACTAGTTCAAGCTCTGAACTCGTTCAAAGTATGAGTTGAACGAGATTTGATTTGATTTTTTTGAGAAAATTTGACCCTCATATGTAACAATGTCACTTTTTCTAAATAAAACAAGTTAAAAAATGGTTTAAACTATTTAATATCTATTACACAATGCAACAGAATTTCACTTCTTTATTATTTCTGGGATCGCATAGGGAAATGTTTATAGGTTTTTTGATGCTAAAGGCGAATCCGTAATCAGATACTTTTTGTTTTTTTATCAGAATACAAACATTTTTTCTAGGGTTTTCATGATATGCGTACGAAAGCTCACAACATCCTCCTCAACAATCTCCAATTTAAACATTTTAAAAATATCTATTTTACAATGAGATATCTTTATTTTTGTTTTATTATTGTTAAAGAATTTGAAATGATAAACAAAAAAACAATAATTAATTTATTTTTTATCCCACATGCACAAAAATGGCGCTTTTAGATAGCTGACGATAGGGAGTAAAGTCTCTCATTTGTTCGACCGTATAAAAATGGCGACCTTTTTTTCCCAAGGGCAAAAAAACAGCTGGTCCCATGCTTTTTGTTTGCCCAAGATAAAAAAATGTCGTCACTTTCATACAAGTCGAACAAGTAAATGACTTTTACTCCCTTTCGTCTGCTATCTGAAATCGACACTTTTGTGCATTAAGAATAAAAACTATCATAAGTAACGTGGGAATAAAGGCAGCCAAAACTCGTGACACAAAAATCACCGTAAACAAATGGCTGCCTTTATAGCCTTGTTGCTTAATATCCTTAATATACTATTTGATTTTCCTAAGAATGTAATAGTCACTGCTATCCCATTTGACGTTACGATGCAAACTTCAAACAAGGATAGCTCATCGAAAAATAGATACTTTTAAAAGGTCCAAATTGAAAATTGCTAAAGAGGATATGGGCTTTCGTACGAATATAATGAAAACGCTAGGAAAAATTTTTATACCCTGATGAAAAATTAAAAAGTACCCCAAAAACGGCCTTTTTTCAATTTTCAAGGTCAAATTTCTCAAAAATCTAGGATGATGGAACAATTCTGATTACGGATTCGCGTTCGGCATCAAAAAACCTATAAAAATCACCCTATGCAATCCCAGAAATAAAAATGCTGTTGCACTGTGTTATGTACCTGTTTAACATCTATTGGTATATTATTTATAATATGATAAATAATATATTCTTTTAATTTGAGTCAGTTTAAAATCATGGTTTAAACTGACAATCAGCAGTGACTAACTTTATGCTTCAGAATCAGTTAAAAATAACTGAAAAATTATCCACAAAACACCGAAACTTTTCTAAATATGTATATTAAATATTTGCTTGCATACTTCGAAAAATTTACTTGCAAAGTTTAGTTAAAATTATGTAAAGATTTAAATTTCTCACTCCAATAAATGTTTATCGTCAAATTTTCTTAAAAATATAACTTGAAACTTTCCTGAACATTTGAATTACATTTCCATGGTTGCCACAAAATCTAGATTTCAAAATTCCAGGCTTTTTCCAGGTTAGAAATATTAAAAATTCCAGGTTAAAATTTAAGAATTATTTGTGATGAAAAAACAAGTATTTTACAAAAGTGTTAACAATATTCATTATTATGTAGTTATAAATTAATGCTCTCTTAAACAGTTACAATCACAGGCATTTTTATGTTAATTTTTCTGAAAGTGATGCTTTTTATATTTGATTTTTCAATTTATTTTTTTTTAAATTATATGGTTTCTTCTATTGAAACTACTTTATTTTATACTCAAAAGTAAGAATTTAAGTTGTGCAAAATCATTTTGAAAATATTAAAGTCTTTCTTCTTTGAATTTTACTCGGGCCAATATATAAAATTTAAATATTTATAAAAACAGTAAATCCCTCTTTTTTATAAATGTTATATAGAAAAATTGAACATCAGACCATTAACTTTATTTTAATGTGCATTCACATTTTTTTAGAATATTTTTAATGTATATGTCGTAGGCCGATAGACAATTCAGGCCATTAGCTAAAAGCCTAGGCGAGTAGCTAATGGCCGGCCAGTAGACAAAATCAGGCCATTAGATGAAAAAATTGTTAGATGGCTACTGGCCTGATCATTTTTAGGCCATTAGAATAGACACAGATTATAATTTTTTTTGCATGTCACCATGAGTGGACCACTGTTTATAACCATGAGTGGACTGCTTGCTTTTTATATTTTTAATGTCAGTTTACCATTTTTATGGAAATAAATTGCTTTGAAACTATGTTTTATGTTCTTTATTAATTTTTTTGTGATTTTGATGTGATATGTGCCAAAATTATTAAAAATGGTTTCACTTGTAATCATTGCGACACAAACATGGTCTGAAGCTGCATAAGCATAAATTTTGTTTCAATATATCAGAAATATTAAATACATTAAAGAATTTAGAATAATTTTTACAATTTTTTAAGAGTGGTCCACTCAAGGTTACACTTTTTTCATTCCTTAAAAATTAGCTATTTTTTTAAAAGTTAATTGTTTTTTCCAAATGAAAAAAAATCAAACACTTTATTTCACATAGATCTGTTGCTCGACGAATTTTTTAAATAATGATTAATTAATATCGCTTCAAATTCTGCACGATTGACAATTATTATTTCCGACATTTTCGCGACTATATCGTTTGAAATAAAATGAGAAACTACAGTTTATTATTAAATTAATTCAACTTATATAATGTATGACTAATTACCTGTATTAATTACCTATAGACAAATACAAATGTTAATATTTATATTTATTAACGAGAGGTCATTATTATTGAATAGTGTTTATTCTAATGGACTGAATATGATTAGGCTAGTAGCTAACGGCCCGATATTTCTAGGCAAGTAGACGTTAAGAGAATCTAAAAATTGGATTTCGTCTACTGGCCGGCCACTAGCAAATCGCCTAGGTTTTTAGCTAATGGCCTGAATTGTCTATCGGCCTACGACATATATAAATATCATTAATCATCGTGAAGTAATTTTAACTTAAACTGAAGACAAATTTAAACATTTTTATCACATATAAAACGGAGGTGCAAAAATTTTTAAAGTGCACATAATGATAGAAAAAACATTGTATTTTTTTGGCACTATTTTTAAAAAATTTCTAAGAGTTTGAAAAAAACCATAAAAATTTAGTTTTCTTATAAATAATAAATTTTTACTATGACAATGGTTAATAATATTATTAGAGAGTAGATTTTATAAAATTAATCGAGATATAAGAAATGTCACTTTCAGAAGAATCAGCCATAATTAGAACATTGAAATCATCTCTAAATTAAATAATTTTCATCTTTAAACTTTGTTAAAAATCTTGAACAAAAAGCAATTAGTAACAAAAAATTTTGACAATCGTAATACTAATAAAGATATAAAATCTTTTTTTAGAACAATCTTAACAACATTTTTCACAGTTTTAGTCAATAATTTTAAAAAATTAAATTAATTTAAAGAGAAAATAACATGGAAAAGGGAAAATTGCATGTTAACATTTTTAAAGAAAAATAACATGTTGAATGGAATTTTTCTTAATATCTTTCATTAACCCAAAAAAAATTCCAGAAATTCGTTCAAATTCCATGCTATTTCCAGGTTTTCCATACCCTTTTTCAATTTCCATGCTATTTCCAGGTTGTGTGGCAACCATGATTTCCGACTATACTTTCGTGAAAATTTTTCTGAAAATTTAAGTTAAATTTTCAAGAAAGTTTCGGTGCTATGTAGGTAGTTAAACGTGACTAATTGAATCAATCAAAAAAAAAATTATTGAAACATCAGTCATTTTTAACTAATTGTCAGAAAAAAAATATTACCATTTGAATTAGTGACTGACTTTTTGCTTCTAAATCAGTTATTTTTAACTGATTCAATAATTTAGAGTGTAGGATATAATATATAATGTCCAATGTATAAAATTTATAGTGAAATTTAAGTGCGTGACATGACGTTGTAAGGGGAGGGGGAAGTTTAAGGTTTGTGACGAAGTGTGACATAGGGGGAGGGAGGGGTTAAAAATGGTCAAAAATTGCGTGACGTATTATGTGTACGGCCTCTTACCACTCCCAATAGAAAGTGAAACTTTCACTTTAACTCCCACTAGAAAGTGGGAGTAAAGTAAGTAAGTAAGTGAGAGTGTGAGTGGATAGTGAAATTAGGAAAGGGAAATGTTTTTAGTAAGTGGAAGTTGATCCACATTCGCAAATGCGAGTGGAAAATGAAAATGAGTGGAAAAGTTGCAGAATTGATCCCCTGCCCAGTAAAAAAGAAGTATTGAATGGAGCGTTTAGAAATTGAGTGAAGCTCTGAGCCAATACGGATTCGAGTAAAAACCGTATTGGGACGTTTGACTCAATCTTTTTTTCATCCGCCGAATACGGTCTTATTTTAGCATTAAAATTAAAATCACATGAGCAGAGTACACATTATAAATTGAAAGCACAATTGTCCTGGAATGTAAAAATGCCGATTTCGATAAGAAACAGTGAATATTTGTTAAAAATTGGTAAAAGCAAAGTTTGACAAGCGCGACTGAATTTACCATGTGAATAAATGAAGTGGTAAGTTTAAATGGACGAAATGGACTAAAAGAAATCTACTTTTACCGACAGAAAGTTCCTAGAGAATTGTGGTAAATTCAACAAAACAATGAAATTTCATTGTTTTACAATTCTCTAGGAACTTTCTGTCGGTAAAAGTAGATTTCTTTTAGTCCATTTAAACTTACCATTTCATTTATTTACATGGTAAATTCAGTTGCGCTTATCAAACTTTGCTTTTACCAATTTTTAATAAAAAATAAAAAATATTCACTGTTTCTTATCTAAATCGGCATTTTTACATTCCATAACAATTGTGCTTTCAATTTATAATGTGTACTCTGCTCATGTGATTTTAATTTTAATGCTAAAATAAGACCGTATTCGGCTGATGAAAAAAAGATTGAGTCAAACGTTCTAATACGGTTTTTACTTGAATCCGTATTGGCTCAGAGCTTCACTCAATTCCTAAACGCTCCACTCAATACTTCTTTTTTTACTGGGTGTAAAAATAATAATACAAAAGTGTTTATTAAAAGGTAGATAGTGGAAATAAATATGCAGTTGTTTAGTTCTTAATAGTGAGAATATATTTGTTCGTTATAATAAATTTTCGTTATATATCAAACATCGTTATAGCTAAATTCAACTATTCTTTCTGTGGACAATTTTTATCAATTAAAAATGATTTATTTCTTAAAATAATTCTTTTTAATTCATATAACTGTTTTACCATTGTAAAATTTTCATTTATATTAATTGGTTATTCTATTATCCTATCCAGATACCTATCCTGTTACTCCTGCAATTCCAAAAAATAATCAAATTATTGAAAAAGTAGATGCGGAGACCCAAACAACAGATAGTAAGTACTTCAGAATATTTATATATTAGGGTGTCCATAAAGTACGTTACCAATTTTTCAGAATTTTTGTATTTGTATAATGTTTTAACAATTAATTTTAAAAGAAAATATAGGCATTTGGCGTCACCCCAAAATGGTCCACTTTTACTTATTTTTCTCACTGATCTGTAGTTTATCTTCATAAATTGTATTTCCACTGATAAAGCAAAATAATATCTAGAAACAGTTTTTTAAAAATTTTTTTTAATTAACAAGAAAAATGTTTAAATGTTTTACTTTTGTTTCTTGTAAAATCATGAAATTGTTGCTTGACCCCTTTTGTCATGCCACCCTTCATATGTATATGTGACTGTTCATGAGAAAACGCGGCTTAGCTCCCAAACGTGAATTTCACAGGGCGAGCGATTGAAGTACTACGATTGAAGTTGACTACGCTTGACATACCCATATATCAAATCATATATTGTCAAAAGTAATTGATGTTTTTAACTTTTGACTTTTGTATTTGAAAAAGCAACATAAAATCTGTCGATTACCATAAAAAACTCAAAATAATTTTTTTAGTTCTAAGCCGTGTTTTCTCGTGGACAGTCACATATTATGAATGATACATAAATAAAAAGTAAGGAAAATAGAAGGAACTTGAAGTTACATGTTACTTAGTTACTTTTAATGCATTACTACCAAACCCTACTTTTCATCTAATCCTTCTTGTAGCATACCATAAAAAAATAAGATATGTAATTAAAAATAGTTAAAAATTTACATTACACTTTCAGATGCAGAAAGACGGCAGCCACCACACAGGCAACGAAATCCGACAAATAGATCGCAGTTCTATCGATACCACAACTATTACTGGCAAAACCAGTAATAAAAAAAGTTAAAAAAAACAAAAATGTTATATTACTTAAATTAATTATTCGTATAATTATTGAAACAATATACAAAATTTCAATGAAAATTGTTTATATAGTTAAAAAAAATTATTTAAAAAACGGTTTTAAATGCATTTTCAAATTTTTTTTTCGTAATTTTAAAAAAGACTTTTTTTAAATTGCCTCCTTTAATATAGGAGATGAAAATATAGATTTCAAAACAATTTATAAAAATTAATTGATAATTAGTTATGTAGTTTAAAACACATTATTTAAAAAACAGTTTTACGGGTATTTTTAATTTTTCTTTTCGTAATTTTTAAATTTTTTAAATTTTTTTTTTTTTTTTTTTTTTTTTTTAGTTTTTTTAAATTGTCTCCTTTTATATTGGAGATGAAAATATAGTTTTCAAAACAATGTACAAAATTTTATTAAAAATTAATTATGTAATTAAAAACTCAATACTTTAAAAAACAGCTTTACCGGTTTTTTTAATTTTTCTATTCGCAATTTTAAAAAAAGTTCTTTTCAAATTGCCTCCTTTAATGTAGGAGATGAAAATATAGTATTTGAAAAAACGTACAAAGTTTTATTGATAATTAATTATGTAGTTAAAAAGATATTATTTGAAAATCAGTTTTACCGGATTTTTTTTTTCTTTTCGTAATTATAAAAAAAATTCTTTTCAAATTTCCTCCTTTAATGTAGGAGATGAAAGTATAGTATTTAAAACTACGTACAAAGTTTTATTGATAATTAATTATGTAATTAAAACTCAATACTTTAAAAATCAGTTTTACCGGTTTTTTAATTTTTTTTTCGTAATTATCAAAAATGTTTTTTTTCAAATTACCTCCTCTTATATAGGAGATGAAAATATAGTTTTCTAAACAATGATCAAAGTTTTATTGATAATTAATTATGTAATTAAAACTCAATACTTTAAAAATCAGTTTTACCGGTTTTTTTATTTTTTTTTCGTAATTATCAAAAATGTTTTTTTTCAAATTGCCTTCTTTAATATAGGAGATGAAAATATAGTATTTGAAACAATGATCAAAGTTTTATTGATAATTAATTATGTAATTAAAAACTCAATACTTTAAAAAACAGCTTTCCCGGTATTTTTAATTTTTCTATTCGCAATTTTAAAAAAAGTTCTTCTCAAATTGCCTCCTTTAATATAGGAGATGAAAATATAGTATTTGAAACAATGTACAAACTTTTATTGATAATTAATTAAGTAGTTAGAAAGATATTATTTGAAAATCAGTTTTACCGGTATTTTTATTTTTTTTCGTAATTATCAAAAATGTTTTTTTTCAAATTACCTCCTCTAATATAGGAGATAAAAATATAGTTTTCTAAACAATAAACAGAGTTTTATTGATAATTAATTATGTAATTAAAAACTCAATACTTTAAAAAAAAGCTTTACCGGTATTTTTAATTTTTCTATTCGCAATTTAAAAAAAAGTTCTTTTTAAATTGCCCCCTTTAATATAGGAGATGAAAATATAGTATTTGAAACAATGTACAAAGTTTTATTGATAATTAATTAAGTAGTTAGAAAGATATTATTTGAAAATCAGTTTTACCGGTTTTTTTATTTTTTCTTTTCGTAATTATAAAAAAAGTTCTTTTCAAATTGCCTCCTTTAATGTAGGAGATGAAAATATAGTATTTGAAACAACGTACAAAGTTTTATTGATAATAATTTATGTAGTTAAACAGATATTATTTGAAAATCAGTTTTTCCGGTTTTTTTATTTTTTCTTTTCGTAATTATAAAAAATGTTTTTTTTTCAAATTAGCTCCTCTTATATAGGAGATGAAAATATAGTTTTCTAAACAATGATCAAAGTTTTATTGATAATTAATTATGTAATTGAAAACTCAATACTTTAAAAAACAGCTTTCCCGGTATTTTTAATTTTTCTATTCTCAATTTTAAAAAAAGTTCTTTTCAAATTGCCTCCTTTAATATAGGCGATGAAAATATAGTTTTCTAAACAATAATCAAAGTTTTATTGATAATTAATTATGTAATTAAAACTCAAAACTTTAAAAATCAGTTTTACCGGTTTTTTTAATTTTTTTTTTCGTAATTATCAAAAATTTTTTGTTTCAAATTACCTCCTCTAATATAGGAGATGAAAATATAGTATTTGAAACAATGATCAAAGTTTTATTGACAATTAATTATGTAATTAAAAACTCAATACTCTAAAAAACAGCTTTCTTGGTATTTTTAATTTTTCTATTCGCAAATTTAAAAAAAGTTCTTCTCAAATTGCCTCCTTTAATATAGGAGATGAAAATATAGTATTTGAAACAATGTACAAAGTTTTATTGATAATTAATTAAGTAGTTAGAAAGATATTATTTGAAAATCAGTTTTACCGGTATTTTTATTTTTTTTTCGTAATTATCAAAAATGTTTTTTTTCAAATTACCTCCTCTAATATAGGAGATGAAAATATAGTTTTCTAAACAATGTTCAAAGTTTTATTGATAATTAATTATGTATTTAAAAACTCAATAATTTAAAAATCTCTTTTAGCGGTTTTTTTATTTTTTTTTTCGTAATTATAAAAATTTTTTTTTTTTCAAATTACCTCCTCTAATATAGGAGATGAAAATATAGTTTTCCAAACAATGATAGAAGTTTTATTGATAATTAATTATGTAATTAAAAACTCAATACATTAAAAAACAGCTTTACCGGTATTTTTAATATTTCTTTTCGCAATTTTAAAAAAAGTTCTTTTTAAACTGCCTCCTTTAATATAGGAGATGAAAATATAAAATTTGAAACAATGATCAAAGTTTTATTGATAATTAATTATGTAATTAAAAATTCAATACTTTAAAAAACAGCTTTACCGGTTTTTTTATTTTTTCTTTTCGTAATTATAAAAAATGTTTTTTTCAAATTGCCTCCTTTAATGTAGGAGATGAAAGTATAGTATTTGAAACTAAGTACAAAGTTTTATTGATAATTAATTATGTAGTTAAACAGATATTATTTGAAAATCATTTTTTCCGGTTTTTTTTTTTCTTTTCGTAATTATAAAAAATTTTTTTTTTTCAAATTACCTCCTCTTATATAGGAGATGAAAATATAATTTTCTAAACAATGATCAAAGTTTTATTGATAATTAATTATGTAATTAAAAACTCAATACTTTAAAAATCAGTGTTACCGGTTTTTATATTTTTTTTTCGTAATTATCAAAAACGTTTTTTTTCAAATTACCTCCTCTAATATAGGAGATGAAAATATAGTTTTCTAAACAATGATCAAAGTTTTATTGATAATTAATTATATAATTAAAAACTCAATAATTTAAAAATCAGTTTTACAGGTTTTTTTATTTTTTTTTTCGTAATTATAAAAAATGTTTTTTTCAAATTACCTCCTCTAATATAGGAGTTGAAAATATAGTATTTGAAACAATGTACAAAGTTTTATTGATAATTAAATAAGTAGTTTAGAAAGATATTATTTGAAAATCAGTTTTACCGGTTTTTTAATTTTTTTTTTCGTAATTATCAAAAATGTTTTTTTTTAAATTACCTTCTCTTATATAGGAGATAAAAATAAAGTTTTCAAAACAATGATCAAATTTTTATTGATAATTAATTATGTAATTAAAACTCAATACTTTAAAAATCAGTTTTACCGGTTTTTTTATTTTTTTTTCGTAATTATCAAAAATGTTTTTTCTCAAATTTCCTCCTCTAATATAGGAGATGGAAATATAGTTTTCTAAACAATGATCAAAGTTTTATTGATAAGTAATTATGTAATTAAAACTCAATACTTTAAAAATCAGTTTTACCGGTTTTTTTATTTTTCTATTCGCAATTTTAAAAAAAAGTTCTTCTCAAATTGCCTCCTTTAATATAGGAGATAAAAATATAATATTTGAAACAATGTACAAAATTTTATTGATAATTAATTAAGTAGTTAAAAAGATATTATTTAAAAATCAGTTTTACCGGTTTTTAAATTTTTTTTTCGTAATTATCAAAAATGTTTTTTTTCAAATTACCTCCTCTTATATAGGAGATAAAAATAAAGTTTTCAAAACAATGATCAAATTTTTAATGATAATTAATTATGTAATTAAAACTCAATACTTTAAAAATCAGTTTTACCGGTTTTTTTATTTTTTTTTCGTAATTATCAAAAATGTTTTTTTTCAAATTACCTCCTCTAATATAGGAGATGAAAATATAGTATTTGAAACAATGATCAAAGTTTTATTGACAATTAATTATGTAATTAAAAACTCAATACTTTAAAAATCAGTTTTACCGGTTTTTTTATTTTTTTTTCGTAATTATCAAAAACGTTTTATTTTCAAATTACCTCCTCTAATATAGGAGATGAAAATATAGTTTTCTAAACAATGATCAAAGTTTTATTGATAATTAATTATATAATTAAAAACTCAATAATTTAAAAATCAGTTTTACAGGTTTTTTTATTTTTTTTTCGGAATTATAAAAAATGTTTTTTTCAAATTACCTCCTCTAATATAGGAGTAGAAAATATAGTATTTGAAACAATGTACAAAGTTTTATTGATAATTAATTAAGTAGTTAGAAAGATATTATTTGAAAATCAGTTTTACCGGTTTTTTAATTTTTTTTTCGTAATTATCAAATTTTTTTTTTTTTAAATTACCTTCTCTTATATAGGAGATAAAAATAAAGTTTTCAAAACAATGATCAAATTTTTATTGATAATTAATTATGTAATTAAAACTCAATACTTTAAAAATCAGTGTTACCGGTTTTTTTATTTTTTTTTCGTAATTATCAAAAATGTTTTTTTTCAAATTTCCTCCTCTAATATAGGAGATGGAAATATAGTTTTTTAAACAATGATCAAAGTTTTATTGATAAGTAATTATGTAATTAAAACTCAATACTTTAAAAATCAGTTTTCCGGTTTTTTTTATTTTTTTTTCGTAATTATCAAAAATGTTTTTTTTCAAATTACCTCCTCTAATATAGGAGATGAAAATATAGTTTTCTAAACAATGATCAAAGTTTTATTGATAATTAATTATGTAATTAAAACTCAATACTTTAAAAATCAGTTTTACCGGTTTTTTTATTTTTTTTCGTAATTATCAAAAATGTTTTTTTTCAAATTACCTCCTCTTATATAGGAGATGAAAATATAGTTTTCTAAACAATGATCAAAGTTTTATTGATAATTAATTGTGTAATTAAAAACTCAATACTTTAAAAAACTGCTTTCCCGGTATTTTTATTTTTCTATTCGCAATTTTAAAAAAAGTTCTTCTCAAATTGCCTCCTTTAATATAGGAGATGAAAATATAATATTTGAAACAATGATCAAAGTTTTATTGATAATTAATTATGTAATTAAAACTCAATACTTTAAAAATCAGTTTTACCGGTTTTTTTATTTTTTTTCGTAATTATCAAAAATGTTTTTTTTCAAATTACCTCCTCTTATATAGGAGATGAAAATATAGTTTTCTAAACAATGATCAAAGTTTTATTGATAATTAATTGTGTAATTAAAAACTCCATACTTTAAAAAACTGCTTTCCCGGTATTTTTATTTTTCTATTCGCAATTTTAAAAAAAGTTCTTCTCAAATTGCCTCCTTTAATATAGGAGATGAAAATATAATATTTGAAACAATGTACAAAATTTTATTGATAATTAATTAAGTAGTTAAAAAGATATTATTTAAAAATCAGTTTTACCGGTTTTTTTATTTTTTTTCGTAATTATCAAAAATGTTTTTTTTCAAATTACCTCCTCTTATATATGAGATGAAAATAAAGTTTTCGAAACAATGATCAAAGTTTTATTGATAATTAATTATGTAATTAAAACTCAATACTTTAAAAAACTGCTTTCTCAATATTTTTAATTTTTCTATTCGCAATTTTAAAAAAAGTTCTTTTCAAATTGCCTTTTTTAATATAGGAGATGAAAATATAGTATTTGAAACAATGATCAAAGTTTTATTGATAATTAATTATATAATTAAAAACTCAATAATTTAAAAATCAGTTTTACAGGTTTTTTTATTTTTTTTTTCGTAATTATCAAAAATGTTTTTTTTCAAATTTCCTCCTCTAATATAGGAGATGAAAATATAGTTTTCTAAACAATGATCAAAGTTTTATTGATAATTAATTGTGTAATTAAAAACTCAATACTTTAAAAAACTGCTTTCCCGGTATTTTTAATTTTTCTATTCGCAATTTTAAAAAAAGTTCTTTTCAAATTGCCTTCTTTAATATAGGAGATGAAAATATAGTATTTGAAACAATGATCAAAGTTTTATTGATAATTAATTATGTAATTAAAACTCAATACTTTAAAAATCAGTTTTACCGTTTTTTTTTTATTTTTTTTCGTAATTATCAAAAATGTTCTTTTTCAAATTACCTCCTCTAATATAGGAGATGAAAATAGAGTTTTCTAAACAATGATAGAAGTTTTATTGATAATTAATTATGTAATTAAAACTCAATACTTTAAAAATCAGTTTTACCGGTTTTTTTATTTTTTTTTCGTAATTATCAAAAATGTTTTTTTTCAAATTGCCTCCTTTAATATAGGAGATGAAAATATAATATTTGAAACAATGTACAAAATTTTATTGATAATTAATTAAGTAGTTAAAAAGATATTATTTAAAAATCAGTTTTACCGGTTTTTTAATTTTTTTTTCGTAATTATCAAAAATGTTTTTTTTCAAATTACCTCCTTTTATATATGAGATGAAAATAAAGTTTTCGAAACAATGATCAAAGTTTTATTGATAATTAATTATGTAATTAAAACTCAATACTTTAAAAATCAGTTTTACCGGTTTTTTTATTTTTTTTTCGTAATTATCAAAAATGTTTTTTTTCAAATTTCCTCCTCTAATATAGGAGATGAAAATATTGTAAGGGTTCAGTTTAAACGCCTTATATTTAAAAAGTACAAATTAAATTATAAATATAATTTAATTTAAAAATAATATTATAATATTTATACTTAAATATAAATATTATAAACTTCAAAGAAACCTGTTTTATTTTAAAACACCCCTGTAAGAAGAAAACCCAAAATACATTACAATTGAGAATTGAAAAATAATTCCAAAATAAAATAAAAGATGTCAATAATTGTAATATTATTGACCTCTCTCGAATTTGACATCGCGTACGAATAATATAAATACGCGAGCTGTGATGAGAACTATCGCAGCCCATACGAACGGAACTATAGTAGTATAAGTGAGCATGTACTACTGCTGAGACGAACGTGTGTGGAGAGCCAAGCACCTGTGCAGAGAGCCAAGCTGTACGACGGAGAGCCAACCAGCCAGGAGGAGAGGGGATCGCAGAGAGGCCCACTACAAGTAAGCAGCTCAGTGAGTATACTGTGTATCATTCGGAACGCCACCTCGGCTCGAGTATATGCATTTGATTATTACAGTGTACGCCACCTCGGCTGCTGAATCTTTTCTCTCTCTCTTTCCAATGAACGCCACCTCGGCTGCTGGAAATTTCTTCTAATACTCTCTCGTTGAGTATTAGATGCTCGATACGTGTGCTAGGTCTTTCCCTTAGTCTTTTCGTATACTGTCACCCCTTTCTTAACGTACGCTGCCCCAGGCGGTTAAGATCGTAACTTTTGATGCAACTTAAATTCATTCCTTTTTTATAATAACTCTTTTTTACCCTGGTGCTTCACACCAGCTTCACATATATATTCGCGGGACCAGCCAGCTAAGCCCCTGCAATAGAATATATTTTCTTATATAGATCACGAGGTTTTTCTCAAAATCTATCTCGATCCACTCCAGATGCACGTTAGCCATACCTCTGTAGGAGTAGATTCCATTTAGTTTTCCGTAAGCCGTGCCGCCGCAACCCGAAATACATGTAGGATGCCCGCATAGTATCTTATATTATTTCAAACCCTTATTATCACTGAAATCAATGCACAGCTTCTAAGAAAATGCATCTTCAAGTGATTTCTTCTCTTTTTATATACGCAGCTTCCTAGAAAGCGTATCACTTCTAAACCCAAAATCAATGCATGTATTATACCTCTGCATTACACTTTTCTAGTTGAACATATAGATACGCAGCTTCTAAGAAAACGTATAGTTCATACTCTTAAATTTATACAAGTTCAATTACACCTCTGTATACCAAATTCAAAAGAGATTTATACACAGCTTCATTGAAAACGTATGATCTCAAAAAATTGTATTATCGCGAAAACGCGAATTAGATAGAGGAAATATATTTATTCGATTTGTATCCTAATTTGGATATGCTATATTATATGGACTTAATTATGTAAATAATTGTAAAAACTTCGTATCGTCAGAATAATTCCAATACGTCAAAAAATTGTTAATTGCACTATAAAAAGAAAGCTTCGTTATTAGAATAGGGAAACCCTATGTATTTAGCTTAGGTTGTTTTTTGAATAAATCGTTAATTAATTTAATTAAATTAATTGTCTCAAATTTATTTACTAACCTTGGGTACCTTAATTTTCAAATATATATATAATATTCTTTAAAAATATAAGGGTTATAAAAACGAACCGTTACAACTGGCGACCGTGACAGGACCCAAGGTAATTTAAAAATTAAAATTATATAAGAGACTAATAATCAAAATGTCTAACAAAACTTCTAAAAGAGGCAGAAAACCTAAAGTTATAAGTGATATAGAGTCAGTGATAGATTTGCGAGAAGTATTTGAACCAGACACGAATACCACACAAAAAACAGTAAATGAAATTGTATCAACTGCAGAAGACTATAACATCTACAAACCAAGTACAAGTGCCGCCGTTACAAATGAAGATGGAGGTCTTTCTTTAGAAGAGGAAATTCGGAAAATAGAAGAAGAATGTATCAACGCTCAAAAGAAGAAAAACACACCCACAAGTGAGTTAGATTTAGAGATCCGTAAGCTTAAAGTTATCACGGAAAATCTTAAACGCGAACATCAAAAATTTAGGGACTGGCATAACGCTGTAGATTTAAAAGTAGATTATACAAAAGTTCAACTTCGTGAGGAGATAGAGGATGCAGAAATTCGTATGCAATCTGAATTACATAATTAAATAGCATCTTTAAAGGGAATCACAGACACAAAAATAGTAACTTTAGAAAGCAGATTAGATAATACATTCGCAAGCGCTATTAACACCAACTCAAAAATTATTCAATTAAGTGAGAACGAGATTAAAAAATTATCAGTTTTACAACATGAAAATGAAGATAGAATAAAAACATTAGAAGATAACCAATTTTTATCCAACACCCCAAAGAGATTTGAAGAATCATATTCATGTCCTTTGCGATTCAACTCAAAAACACCTAGTTTTTTCGGAAGGTTCATCACCCATGAAATTCTTAGAGGAACTGAGAGAATTTTGGAGTTTAACTAGACCAAAAAGGGATGAGATTCCGTACCTCTTAAGCAACTGTGTTAAAGGACCAATTAGGGATTGGTGGGATATTGTGAAGGAACCAAACGACGGATTCCAAGAATTCTATCTAAAATTCAAAAAGAGATTCTGGGGAGAAAATATTCAACATGAAATTAAAAGTAGATTAGAATTTGGACACTACAATGCAAGGGAGGACAATTCCATGGTTTCATATTCATTAAAATTATTTCAAGAGGCCAAATACTTGGAACCACCACTTCTAGTAACAGAAATAATTAAAAAACTTTCAAGACATTTCACCGAAGAAATTAGGTTATGTATTATTACTAGATCTATTTCAAATTTGGAGGACTTTTTGGAGTTATTGGAAACTTTAGACAAGGCAGGACCAATTAATTCAAGAAGAAAGGACAACGAAATGTGGAGAAATAAAAAAGTTGAAATAACTGGAAAAAGAGAATATAAATCACAAGACCAGTGGAAAAACAATGATAAGTCTAAATTCAACAATAACAACAAAACAACACACAATATCCGGAGTATTAACATCGAAGAAGTTAAGACTCAAGAAGTTGAAGAAGAAGAAGAAATTCCCAAAGAAGAATCGGAAAACTAAACACCCCTGTATTTGAACAAATAACAAGAACAGAAAATGATACAGGAGACTCGGTAATGATTATCAATACATTCAAATGGCGCGAAGAATTTTTAGAAGATGAGTTAAAAATGAAGAAGAAGACATCTTGTCCACGAATCGAAACAAAAATTCAAGGAATATCGGTTAGAGCATTAATAGACAGTGGGAGTCAAATTTCGTGTATCTCAGAAAATTTCATGTACATAAATATGGAAAAGTTTAAAAAATGTAATAGTCTACCTTTAGTTAATGTAAGTGCAGTAGGAGCAACCGGAGGTAGACCGATTAAAGTAAGAAAACAAATTTATGTGGAATTAGAAATTAATGGGGAAATTTATAAACACATAATGTTCGTTGTACCAAGTCTATTACAACAATGCATTTTAGGCATCGATTTTCTCAAAGAACAAAACTGTACCATCGATTTAGGAACAGATGAAATTATTTTAAGAAACAACAAAGCAACAACACCAATACAATTTACAGAAGATTGCGAAAGTGAGTGCGACGAAAAAGATGAATGTAAATGCGAAGATAAAATTGAACATATTAAGATTAACGCTACTGAAAGTAAGGAATACCCGGATTTCACTCGTGAGATGATTTCAAACGTGATAGAAAATAACGCGATGATTCCTGCACATATGCAGAAAGCATATAAGGATCTGTTATGGAAATACAAAAACATTTTCATTAAAAAACCCGGTTTAATCTCATGCTATGAACATGAACTCAAAGTAAAAGATGGTGTCGAAATGAAATCTCGAACTTATTCTTTACCAATAAAATTAGAACAAGAAATCGAAATAACCTTAGCTCAGATGTTAGAATGGAATATTATAAGAAGAGCAGAGTGCGCGAAAATAAATCCACTAGTACCAGTCATTAAAAAAGATGGTAAGGTTAGGTTATGTTTAGACGCAAGAAATCTTAACACCATTCTGGAAGAAGACCACGAAGGGACGGAAAAAATAGAAACGCTTCTACAACGATGCACTGGCAAAAAATATTTTTCACACTTAGATTTGAACATGAGTTTTTGGCAGATACCATTGAAAGAAGAGTCCAAAAAATATACTGCATTCTTATACAAGGGAAAATGTTATCAACACAACGTCACACCTTTCGGCTTGAAAACCAGTACTGCAGCATTAGTTAGGGGTTTAGACAAAGTGTTAACAGGGTTATCAGATTGCGTAATTATTTATGTCGACGATTTACTTGTAGTATCCGAAACTGAAGAGGAACATCTACAAGACTTAGAAAAAATTTTCCAAAGACTCGAGAAAAATAACATTACTTTAAATTTTTCCAAGTGCGAATTTAAGAAAAAGGAAACTAAATTTTTAGGCCACATTATATCAGAAAAGGGTATTAAACAGGATCCATGTAAAATTCAAGGAATACACGACCATATAACGCCCATCAATAAAAAACAACTACAAGGATTTTTAGGAGTAATAAATTTTAGTGCTAAATTTAGCAGTAGTGTAGCTAAAGAACTACAACCACTATTAGAATTACTTAAAAAAGGCCACAAATGGGAGTGGAATGAAAAACACGAACAAGCATTTCAAACGGTGAAAAATTTGTTTAAAGAAAATATTCAACTACATTATCCTGATATGAATAAAACTTTTTACATTCAAAGCGATGCTAGCGATTATGCATTAGGCGTAATAATATACCAGCTAAGTGATGATAACAAACCACATGTAATCACCTGTGCGAGTAGAACTTTAAGAAAGGCAGAAATTTCATACAACACTACTGAAAAAGAACTATTAGCATTAGTATGGACGCTGACTAAATTTAGAGATCTACTACTGGGAACGAAAATTATACATATCACCGACCACGCAGCACTTACCTTTCTCCGCTCATGTAAATGGTTAAGTGGGAGACTTATGAGATGGACCCTTGCTATACAAGACTATAACGTACAAGTAGAACACTGTTCGGGAAGTAGTAATACCGCGGCTGACGCATTGAGTCGTTACACTAGCAACTATACATGCGTAAACCCAAGTAAAGAGAATAGAATATGTCTTAACACCCTAGCGAAAAATATAAGTCAATATACTAAAATTGAACTATCAAAAATTGTAGAATATCAAAAAAATGATAATTACTTAAAAATAATTATTAATGAACAGATAGACAATATTAAGTATGAAATCATTGATAATATTTTGTTTAAAAATTGTAACAAAATATGGAAAATCTACGTACCCAACAAATTAGACAAATTATTAATCAAGAGTTGTCATGAAATTTATGCACATATAGGCGCGAAAAAATGTCAATTAATGTTAAACGAAGATTTTTATATTAAGAACTTACTTCGAAAAATAAAAGAATATACCCGTACTTGCGACATTTGCCAGCGTAATAAAATTGCAAATAAAAAATCACAAGTAGAAACTCAAACAATAATAACTAATGAACCTAGAGAGGTAATTTTCATAGACTTTTATGGACCTTTACCAACCGCCAAACTAGGAAATCGATATATATTAGTAGTCTTAGATGGTTTCTCTAAATTTACAAAATTATACCCTTTACGAAAACAAACAACAGAAGCCACTATAAACAAATTATTCCAAGATTATTTCCCAAAATATGGAAAACCCACACGTATAGTAACCGATCACGGCACACAATTCACTACAGAAACATGGAGTAAAAAATTAAAATCCAATAATATCATACATACTCTAACTTCTGTCAGACACCCACAATCAAATATGGTAGAAAGAACAAATAGGGAAATATCCAAATTTCTTCGTATAATGCTGAAAGATATTAATCACTCATGCTGGTACGAAAAATTGCCAATAATTGAAAAAATCATGAATGAAATTCATCATGATTTAACTGGCTATACCCCACTAGAGATTCATTTAAATAAAAAACCTAGTAGATTTTGGAAATCTTACATTCCAACAACATTCCAATGTAGAAATTCCAATTTAGATCACAAACTTATGTTATGTAGAAAGGCATTTAAAAATAAAGTTTCTAAAAACAAGAAAAAGGATTTAAAACACAGAATAAATGAACCATATAAAGTAGGAGACCTTGTACTCATCAAAGCCTATAATCTATCAGATAAACTTTTGAAAAGAAGCTCTAAATTCATGGCAGTATACGAAGGTCCTTATATCATCAAAAAACTTCTTAATACATCAACATACATATTAAAAAACCCAACCAATAACACAATAAGAGGGAAATTTCACCACCATGACTTAAAATTATACCATCTTAACCCTGATTATAAACTAAAAACTCCACAAACAATATAAAACAAAATTATTTTATTTTTTTTATATAGTCATGGAAACTAAAAACGTATCAACACAAACCCAACCAAACCCATTCACTGAACAACGAGATGTATGTCTTCAGGCAAACTTGGCTAGACCATTCTTCATAAGAGTGAAAAAGGCAGACCATAAAATTATAATTGGTACCCCGAGAACCATAACACCAAAGAAGAAAAAGGCAACAAGAAGGAAGAATTATGCAGTAAGTCCAGTAGACGCAGACCCAAATGCAAAAATAGACATAACCATCATGAAGGATGTGGGCACCAACCCAAAAGACCCAAGAGGATTTTCTGATACAGTTACACTATATAGAAACAAACACTTAAAAAAATCAATCCCAAAACCCACCATCCGTAAAATAGAAAGAGTGAAAATAAATCCAGTCTCATTACCACTCATCCTAGCACATTACAATAGAACTAAACTACAAACAACACAAAACTGTACAACTACCACCGATAATGCTAAAAAACCCACAGACACTGATAGCATTACCCTAAACATTTCAGAATCTGAGAAATTTGAAATTGACAATATGCTAGCAGATGTTAACAACAATAAAGTATAAGTTGATCTATTTCATTTGTTTTCTTTTCCTTTTATATTACCAATTAAAAACTCAAAGAAAACAGGGGGGCTATGTAAGGGTTCAGTTTAAACGCCTTATATTTAAAAAATACAAATTAAATTATAAATATAATTTAATTTAAAAATAATATTATAATATTTATACTTAAATATAAATATTATAAACTTCAAAGAAACCTGTTTTATTTTAAAACACCCCTGTAAGAAGAAAACCCAAAATACATTACAATTGAGAATTGAAAAATAATTCCAAAATAAAATAAAAGATGTCAATAATTGTAATATTATTGACCTCTCTCGAATTTGACATCGCGTACGAATAATATAAATACGCGAGCTGTGATGAGAACTATCGCAGCCCATACGAACGGAACTATAGTAGTATAAGTGAGCATGTACTACTGCTGAGACGAACGTGTGTGGAGAGCCAAGCACCTGTGCAGAGAGCCAAGCTGTACGACGGAGAGCCAACCAGCCAGGAGGAGAGGGGATCGCAGAGAGGCCCACTACAAGTAAGCAGCTCAGTGAGTATACTGTGTATCATTCGGAACGCCACCTCGGCTCGAGTATATGCATTTGATTATTACAGTGTACGCCACCTCGGCTGCTGAATCTTTTCTCTCTCTCTTTCCAATGAACGCCACCTCGGCTGCTGGAAATTTCTTCTAATACTCTCTCGTTGAGTATTAGATGCTCGATACGTGTGCTAGGTCTTTCCCTTAGTCTTTTCGTATACTGTCACCCCTTTCTTAACGTACGCTGCCCCAGGCGGTTAAGATCGTAACTTTTGATGCAACTTAAATTCATTCCTTTTTTATAATAACTCTTTTTTACCCTGGTGCTTCACACCAGCTTCACATATATATTCGCGGGACCAGCCAGCTAAGCCCCTGCAATAGAATATATTTTCTTATATAGATCACGAGGTTTTTCTCAAAATCTATCTCGATCCACTCCAGATGCACGTTAGCCATACCTCTGTAGGAGTAGATTCCATTTAGTTTTCCGTAAGCCGTGCCGCCGCAACCCGAAATACATGTAGGATGCCCGCATAGTATCTTATATTATTTCAAACCCTTATTATCACTGAAATCAATGCACAGCTTCTAAGAAAATGCATCTTCAAGTGATTTCTTCTCTTTTTATATACGCAGCTTCCTAGAAAGCGTATCACTTCTAAACCCAAAATCAATGCATGTATTATACCTCTGCATTACACTTTTCTAGTTGAACATATAGATACGCAGCTTCTAAGAAAACGTATAGTTCATACTCTTAAATTTATACAAGTTCAATTACACCTCTGTATACCAAATTCAAAAGAGATTTATACACAGCTTCATTGAAAACGTATGATCTCAAAAAATTGTATTATCGCGAAAACGCGAATTAGATAGAGGAAATATATTTATTCGATTTGTATCCTAATTTGGATATGCTATATTATATGGACTTAATTATGTAAATAATTGTAAAAACTTCGTATCGTCAGAATAATTCCAATACGTCAAAAAATTGTTAATTGCACTATAAAAAGAAAGCTTCGTTATTAGAATAGGGAAACCCTATGTATTTAGCTTAGGTTGTTTTTTGAATAAATCGTTAATTAATTTGATTAAATTAATTGTCTCAAATTTATTTACTAACCTTGGGTACCTTAATTTTCAAATATATATATATAATATTCTTTAAAAATATAAGGGTTATAAAAACGAACCGTTACAATATAGTTTTCTAAACAATGATCAAAGTTTTAATGATAATTAATTATGTAATTATAACTCAATACTTTAAAAATCAGTTTTACCGGTTTTTTTTATTTTTTTTTCGTAATTATCAAAAATGTTTTTTTTCAAATTACCTCCTCTAATATAGGAGATCAAAATATAGTTTTCTAAACAATGATCAAAGTTTTATTGATAATTAATTATGTAATTAAAACTTAATACTTTAAAAATCAGTTTTACCGGTTTTTTTATTTTTTTTCGTAATTATCAAAAATGTTTTTTTTTAAATTACCTCCTCTTATATATGAGATGAAAATAAAGTTTTCGAAACAATGATCAAAGTTTTATTGATAATTAATTATGTAATTAAAACTCAATACTTTAAAAATCAGTTTTACCGGTTTTTTTATTTTTTTTTCGTAATTATCAAAAATGTTTTTTTTCAAATTTCCTCCTCTAATATAGGAGATGAAAATATAGTTTTCTAAACAATGATCAAAGTTTTATTGATAATTAATTGTGTAATTAAAAACTCAATACTTTAAAAAACTGCTTTCCCGGTATTTTTAATTTTTCTATTCGCAATTTTAAAAAAAGTTCTTTTCAAATTGCCTTCTTTAATATAGGAGATGAAAATATAGTATTTGAAACAATGATCAAAGTTTTATTGATAATTAATTATGTAATTAAAACTCAATACTTTAAAAATCAGTTTTACCGTTTTTTTTTATTTTTTTTCGTAATTATCAAAAATGTTCTTTTTCAAATTACCTCCTCTAATATAGGAGATGAAAATATAGTTTTCTAAACAATGATAGAAGTTTTATTGATAATTAATTATGTAATTAAAACTCAATACTTTAAAAATCAGTTTTACCGGTTTTTTTATTTTTTTTTCGTAATTATCAAAAATGTTTTTTTTCAAATTACCTCCTCTAATATAGGAGATGAAAATATAGTTTTCTAAACAATGATCAAAGTTTTATTGATAATTAATTATGTAATTAAAACTCAATACTTTAAAAATCAGTTTTACCGGTTTTTTTATTTTTCTATTCGCAATTTTAAAAAAAGTTCTTCTCAAATTGCCTCCTTTAATATAGGAGATGAAAATATAATATTTGAAACAATGTACAAAATTTTATTGATAATTAATTAAGTAGTTAAAAAGATATTATTTAAAAATCAGTTTTACCGGTTTTTTAATTTTTTTTTCGTAATTATCAAAAATGTTTTTTTTCAAATTACCTCCTCTTATATATGAGATGAAAATAAAGTTTTCGAAACAATGATCAAAGTTTTATTGATAATTAATTATGTAATTAAAACTCAATACTTTAAAAATCAGTTTTACCGGTTTTTTTATTTTTTTTTCGTAATTATCAAAAATGTTTTTTTTCAAATTTCCTCCTCTAATATAGGAGATGAAAATATAGTTTTCTAAACAATGATCAAAGTTTTATTGATAATTAATTATGTAATTAAAAACTCAATACTTTAAAAAACTGCTTTCCCGGTATTTTTAATTTTTCTATTCGCAATTTTAAAAAAAGTTCTTTTCAAATTGCCTTCTTTAATATAGGAGATGAAAATATAGTATTTGAAACAATGATCAAAGTTTTATTGATAATTAATTATGTAATTAAAAACTCAATATTTTAAAAATCTCTTTTAGCGGTTTTTTTATTTTTTTTTCGTAATTATAAAAAATTTTTTTTTCAAATTACCTCCTCTTATATAGGAGATGAAAATATAGTTTTCTAAACAATGATCAAAGTTTTAATGATAATTAATTATGTAATTATAACTCAATACTTTAAAAATCAGTTTTACCGGTTTTTTTTATTTTTTTTTCGTAATTATCAAAAATGTTTTTTTTCAAATTACCTCCTCTAATATAGGAGATCAAAATATAGTTTTCTAAACAATGATCAAAGTTTTATTGATAATTAATTATGTAATTAAAACTTAATACTTTAAAAATCAGTTTTACCGGTTTTTTTATTTTTTTTCGTAATTATCAAAAATGTTTTTTTTTAAATTACCTCCTCTTATATATGAGATGAAAATAAAGTTTTCGAAACAATGATCAAAGTTTTATTGATAATTAATTATGTAATTAAAACTCAATACTTTAAAAATCAGTTTTACCGGTTTTTTTATTTTTTTTTCGTAATTATCAAAAATGTTTTTTTTTCAAATTTCCTCCTCTAATATAGGAGATGAAAATATAGTTTTCTAAACAATGATCAAAGTTTTATTGATAATTAATTGTGTAATTAAAAACTCAATACTTTAAAAAACTGCTTTCCCGGTATTTTTAATTTTTCTATTCGCAATTTTAAAAAAAGTTCTTTTCAAATTGCCTTCTTTAATATAGGAGATGAAAATATAGTATTTGAAACAATGATCAAAGTTTTATTGATAATTAATTATGTAATTAAAACTCAATACTTTAAAAATCAGTTTTACCGTTTTTTTTTATTTTTTTTCGTAATTATCAAAAATGTTCTTTTTCAAATTACCTCCTCTAATATAGGAGATGAAAATATAGTTTTCTAAACAATGATAGAAGTTTTATTGATAATTAATTATGTAATTAAAACTCAATACTTTAAAAATCAGTTTTACCGGTTTTTTTATTTTTTTTTCGTAATTATCAAAAATGTTTTTTTTCAAATTACCTCCTCTAATAAAGGAGATGAAAATATAGTTTTCTAAACAATGATCAAAGTTTTATTGATAATTAATTATGTAATTAAAACTCAATACTTTAAAAATCAGTTTTACCGGTTTTTTTATTTTTCTATTCGCAATTTTAAAAAAAGTTCTTCTCAAATTGCCTCCTTTAATATAGGAGATGAAAATATAATATTTGAAACAATGTACAAAATTTTATTGATAATTAATTAAGTAGTTAAAAAGATATTATTTAAAAATCAGTTTTACCGGTTTTTTAATTTTTTTTTCGTAATTATCAAAAATGTTTTTTTTTAAATTACCTCCTCTTATATATGAGATGAAAATAAAGTTTTCAAAACAATGATCAAAGTTTTATTGATAATTAATTATGTAATTAAAACTCAATACTTTAAAAATCAGTTTTACCGGTTTTTTTATTTTTTTTTCGTAATTATCAAAAATGTTTTTTTTCAAATTTCCTCCTCTAATATAGGAGATGAAAATATAGTTTTCTAAACAATGATCAAAGTTTTATTGATAATTAATTATGTAATTAAAAACTCAATACTTTAAAAAACTGCTTTCCCGGTATTTTTAATTTTTCTATTCGCAATTTTAAAAAAAGTTCTTTTCAAATTGCCTTCTTTAATATAGGAGATGAAAATATAGTATTTGAAACAATGATCAAAGTTTTATTGATAATTAATTATGTAATTAAAAACTCAATATTTTAAAAATCTCTTTTAGCGGTTTTTTTATTTTTTTTTCGTAATTATAAAAAATTTTTTTTTCAAATTACCTCCTCTTATATAGGAGATGAAAATATAGTTTTCTAAACAATGATAAAAGTTTTATTGATAATTAATTATGTAATTAAAAACTCAATACTTTAAAAAACTGCTTTCCCGGTATTTTTAATTTTTCTATTCGCAATTTTAAAAAAAGTTCTTTTCAAATTGCCTTCTTTAATATAGGAGATGAAAATATAGTATTTGAAACAATGATCAAAGTTTTATTGATAATTAATTATGTAATTAAAAACTCAATATTTTAAAAATCTCTTTTAGCGGTTTTTTTATTTTTTTTTCGTAATTATAAAAAATTTTTTTTTCAAATTACCTCCTCTAATATAGGAGATGAAAATATAGTTTTCTAAACAATAATAGAAGTTTTATTGATAATTAATTATGTTATTAAAACTCAATACTTTAAAAATCACTTTTACCGGTTTTTTTATTTTTTTTCGTAATTATCAAAAATGTTTTTTTTTCAAATTACCTCCTCTAATATAGGAGATGAAAATATAGTTTTCTAAACAATGATCAAAGTTTTATTGATAATTCATTATGTAATTAAAACTCAATACTTTAAAAATCAGTTTTACCGGTTTTTTTATTTTTTTTTTCGTAATTATCAACAATGTTTTTTTTTCAAATTGCCTTCTTTAATATAGGAGATGAAAATATAGTTTTCTAATCAATGATCAAAGTTTTATTGATAATTAATTATGTAATTAAAACTCAATACTTTAAAAATCAGTTTTACCGTTTTTTTTTTATTTTTTTTCGTAATTATCAAAAATGTTCTTTTTCAAATTACCTCCTCTTATGTAGGAGATGAAAATATAGTTTTCTAAACAATGATCAAAGTTTTATTGATAATTAATTATGTAATTAAAAACTCAATACTTTAAAAAACAGCTTTCCCGGTATTTTTAATTTTTCTATTCGCAATTTTAAAAAAAGTTCTTTTCAAATTGCCTTCTTTAATATAGGAGATGAAAATATAGTATTTGAAACAATGATCAAAGTTTTATTGATAATTAATTATGTAATTAAAAACTTAATATTTTAAAAATCTCTTTTAGCGGTTTTTTTTATTTTTTTTTTCGTAATTATAAAAAATTTTTTTTTAAATTACCGCCTCTAATATAGGAGATGAAAATATAGTTTTCTAAACAATGATCAAAGTTTTATTGATAATTAATTATGTGATTAACACTCAATACTTTAAAAATCAGTTTTACCGGTTTTTTTTATTTTTTTTTCGTAATTATCAAAAATGTTTTTTTTCAAATTATTTCCTCTAATATAGGAGATGAAAATATAGTTTTCTAAACAATGATCAAAGTTTTATTGATAATTAATTATGTAATTAAAAACTCAATATTTTAAAAATCTCTTTTAGCGGTTTTTTTATTTTTTTTTCGTAATTATCAAAAATGTTTTTTTTCAAATTACCTCCTCTAATATAGGAGATGAAAATATAGTTTGCTACACAATGATCAAAGTTTTATTGATAATTAATTATGTGATTAAAACTCAATACTTTAAAAATCAGTTTTACCGGTTTTTTTTATTTTTTTTTCGTAATTATCAAAAATGTTTTTTTTCAAATTATTTCTTCTAATATAGGAGATGAAAATATAGTTTTCTAAACAATGATCAAAGTTTTATTGATAATTAATTATGTAATTAAAAACTCAATATTTTAAAAATCTCTTTTACCGGTTTTTTTATTTTTTGTTCGTAATTATCAAAAATGTTTTTTTTCAAATTACCTCCTCTTATATAGGAGAAGAAAATATGGTTTTCTAAACAATGATTAAAGTTTTATTGATAATTAATTATGTAATTAAAAACTCAATACTTTAAAAAACAGCTTTCCCGGTATTTTTAATTTTTCTATTCGCAATTTTAAAAAAAGTTCTTTTCAAATTACCTCCTCTAATATAGGAGATGAAAATATAGTTTTCTAAACAATGATCAAAGTTTTATTGATAATTAATTATGTAATTAAAACTCAATACTTTAAAAATCAGTTTTACCGGTTTTTTTATTTTTTTTTCGTAATTATCAAAAATGTTTTTTTTCAAATTATTTCCTCTAATATAGGAAATGAAAATATAGTTTTCTAAACAATGATCAAAGTTTTATTGATAATTAATTATGTAATTAAATCTCAATACTTTAAAAATCAGTTTTACCGGTTTCTATTATTTTTTTTTTCGTAATTATCAAAAATTATTTTTTCAAATTGCCTTCTTTAATATAGAAGATGAAAATATAGTTTTCTAAACAATGATCAAAGTTTTATTGATAATTAATTATGTAATTAAATCTCAATACTTTAAAAATCAGTTTTACCGGTTTCTATAATTAAAACTCAATACTTTAAAAATCAGTTTTACCGGTTTTTTTATTTTTTTTCGTAATTATCAAAAATGTTTTTTTTCAAATTACCTCCTCTTATATAGGAGATAAAAATATAGTTTTCTAAACAATGATCAAAGTTTTATTGATAATTAATTGTGTAATTAAAAACTCAATACTTTAAAAAACTGCTTTCCCGGTATTTTTAATTTTTCTATTCGCAATTTTAAAAAAAGTTCTTTTCAAATTGCCTTCTTTAATATAGGAGATGAAAATATAGTATTTGAAACAATGATCAAAGTTTTATTGATAATTAATTATGTAATTAAAACTCAATACTTTAAAAATCAGTTTTACCGGTTTTTTTATTTTTTGTTCGTAATTATCAAAAATGTTTTTTTTCAAATTACCTCCTCTTATATAGGAGAAGAAAATATGGTTTTCTAAACAATGATTAAAGTTTTATTGATAATTAATTATGTAATTAAAAACTCAATACTTTAAAAAACAGCTTTCCCGGTATTTTTAATTTTTCTATTCGCAATTTTAAAAAAAGTTCTTTTCAAATTACCTCCTCTAATATAGGAGATGAAAATATAGTTTTCTAAACAATGATCAAAGTTTTATTGATAATTAATTATGTAATTAAAACTCAATACTTTAAAAATCAGTTTTACCGGTTTTTTTATTTTTTTTTCGTAATTATCAAAAATGTTTTTTTTCAAATTATTTCCTCTAATATAGGAAATGAAAATATAGTTTTCTAAACAATGATGAAAGTTTTATTGATAATTAATTATGTAATTAAATCTCAATACTTTAAAAATCAGTTTTAACCGGTTTCTATTATTTTTTTTTTCGTAATTATCAAAAATTTTTTTTTCAAATTGCCTTCTTTAATATAGGAGATGAAAATATAGTTTTCTAAACAATGATCAAAGTTTTATTGATAATTAATTATGTAATTAAATCTCAATACTTTAAAAATCAGTTTTACCGGTTTCTATTATTTTTTTTTTCGTAATTATCAAAAAATTTTTTTTTCAAATTGCCTTCTTTAATATAGGAGATGAAAATAAAGTTTGCTAAACAATGATCAAAGTTTTATTGATAATTAATTATGTAATTAAAACTCAATACTTTAAAAATCAGTTTTACCGGTTTTTTTATTTTTTTTTCGTAATTATCAAAAACGTTTTATTTTCAAATTACCTCCTCTAATATAGGAGATGAAAATATAGTTTTCTAAACAATGATCAAAGTTTTATTGATAATTAATTATGTAATTAAAACTCAATACTTTAAAAATCAGTTTTACCGGTTTTTTTATTTTTCTATTCGCAATTTTAAAAAAAGTTCTTCTCAAATTGCCTCCTTTAATATAGGAGATGAAAATATAATATTTGAAACAATGTACAAAATTTTATTGATAATTAATTAAGTAGTTAAAAAGATATTATTTAAAAATCAGTTTTACCGGTTTTTTAATTTTTTTTTCGTAATTATCAAAAATGTTTTTTTTCAAATTACCTCCTCTTATATAGGAGATAAAAATAAAGTTTTCAAAACAATGATCAAAGTTTTATTGATAATTAATTATGTAATTAAAACTCAATACTTTAAAAATCAGTTTTACCGGTTTTTTTATTTTTTTTCGTAATTATCAAAAATGTTTTTTTTCAAATTACCTCCTCTTATATAGGAGATGAAAATATAGTTTTCTAAACAATGATCAAAGTTTTATTGATAATTAATTGTGTAATTAAAAACTCAATACTTTAAAAAACTGCTTTCCCGGTATTTTTAATTTTTCTATTCGCAATTTTAAAAAAAGTTATTTTCAAATTGCCTTCTTTAATATAGGAGATGTAAATATAGTATTTGAAACAATGATCAAAGTTTTATTGATAATTAATTATGTAATTAAAACTCAATACTTTAAAAATCAGTTTTACGGGTTTTTTTATTTTTTTTTCGTAATTATCAAAAATGTTTTTTTTTCAAATTACCTCCTCTTATATAGGAGAAGAAAATATGGTTTTCTAAACAATGATCAAAGTTTTATTGATAATTAATTATGTAATTAAAAACTCAATACTTTAAAAAACAGCTTTCCCGGTATTTTTAATTTTTCTACTCGCAATTTTAAAAAAAGTTCTTCTCAAATTGCCTCCTTTAATATAGGAGATGTAAATATAGTATTTGAAACAATGTACAAAATTTTATTGATAATTAATTAAGTAGTTAAAAAGATATTATTTAAAAATCAGTTTTACCGGTTTTTTTATTTTTTTTTTGTAATTATCAAAAATGTTTTTTTTCAAATTACCTTCTCTAATGTAGGAGATGAAAATATAGTTTTCTAAACAATGATCAAAGTTTTATTGATAATTAATAATGTAATTTAAAACTCAATACTTTAAAAAACAGCTTTACCGGTTTTTTCTTTTTTCTTTTCGTAATTATAAAAAATGTTTATTATGTTTATTATGTAGTTAATAACACATTATTTAAAAAACAGTTTTACTGCTTTTATTATTTTTCTTTTCGTAATTTAAAAAGAAGATGTCTTCGAAAATTGCCTCCTACAATAGAGGTGATAAAAAAATATTTATTCAATCAATGTAGAAAGTTTTGTTGATAATTGTTTAGATATTTAAAAAAACAATACAGCATTACATTTTCTTGTTTGACAGCGTCCGCCATTTTGAATTTAGTGTAACCAACATTAAATTCATAAAGTACGCTCCCAAAAACCCCCAGTTTACAAAAATTAGAAAAATTATCTAATTAAGATAATAATTTTCTTGTTTGACAGCGTCCGCTATTTTGAATTTAGTGTTATCAATATTAAATTCGTAAAAAGCGCCCCCAAAAACCACCAGTTAAGGGGTTACACCACTTTGACCCGTTCAAAACATAAGCTTTTTCAACAATTTTTATTGAAGAATAGAAATTTTTTTAGGAAAATTAAATTACAGTAGGGTATTGTACTACTCTTGAACTACAAAAAAATATATAAAAATTTCTTTTTTTTTAAATTGTCGGTTTGACAGATGATATGTTAAAGTGCTTTAAAAATGTATCGCCATACGGTGGACACTATAACTCGGTCCAGAATTAAGCTAGATCAAAAAGTAAAAATGCTTTAGTTTCTGTATCTCAAAATCTAGCGAAATACGTATCCGTTTAAAAAAAAATTTATTTTTCGCAAAATGGCATCGATTTAAAGGAAAAAGTCCATATTTTTGCCTAAATTTCATTATTTAAAGTTGTCTAGAAAATTTAAATATTAATATTTCGAAAAATCCGTACATATTTCGCTAGATAATTATATCACAAACAAAATAAAAAAAGAACTAAGAGGATCGATTGAAATTTGTGGCAGCTAGAGTGTCCACCGATTTTTAAAATACAGTTTTGAGAAAAACGAGTTTAAAGTTTTCATTACAATGTAAACGTTAGCGCGCGACCCTGCTTGAACAGTTCGAAAATTGTCTTTTTACTTGAGGTATCGATATATAACTAATGACATATCATTTTGGTGTCCATAAAGAGTATTTTAAGCAAAAAAAAATTTTTTCAATTTTTTGAAAATTTCAAAGTGGTGTAACCCCTTAACAAAAATTATAAAAATTATTTAATTAAAATACTAATTTTCTTGTTTAACAGCGTCCGCCATTTTAAATTTAGTGTTATCAACATAAAATTCGTAAAGAGCGCCCCTAAAAACCCCCAGGTAACAAGAATTAAGAAAATTGAACAATTAAGATAATAATTGTCTTGTTTGACAGCGTCCGCCATTTTGAATTTAGTGTAATCAACATTAAATTTATAAAGAGCGCCCCCAAAAACCCCCAGTTAACAAGAATTAGAAAAATTATTGAATTAAAATAATAATTTTCTTGTTTGACAGCGTCCGCCATTTTGAATTTAGTGTAATCAACATAAAATTCGTAAAAAGCGCCCCCAAAAACCCCCAGATAACAAGAATTAAGAAAATTGAACAATTAAGATAATAATTTTCTTGTTTGACAGCGTCCGCCATTTTGAATTTAGTGTAATCAACATAAAATTCGTAAAAAGCGCCCCCAAAAACCCCCAGTTACCAAGAATTAGAAAAATTATTGAATTAAAATAATAATTTTCTTGTTTGACAGCGTCCGCCATTTTGAATTTAGTGTTATCAACATTAAATTCGTAAAAAGCGCCCCCAAAAACCCCCAGTTAACAAAAATTAGGAAAATTATTAAATTAAAAAGAATGTATTATTAAAAATGTTTGCCGTTTTTAATTTTCAAGGAAAAGCATTATAAAAGTAATCAGCGCCCTCTTGGAACATTCAATTAGATTGATTTTTAATTAAAATACTGTTAAAAATGTAACATAAAATGAATTTGTTCAAGAATAACGAATTTTGGGATATATAACAACCAAATTTCTTATTTTGTGCAAAATAACAGCTTCTATTTTATATATTGTCCAATTAAACATCTTTATAGTTTTGTGTAATATAACTATTGATTAAATATTTTTGTATACCAATGATACCGACTCCAAAAAATCAGAATTTTTCTTTTTTTAGAGTAAAAAAATTTACATTTTTAAATTATGGCCAAAACATGGGAAAAATATAAGAGCAAAAAATTGTTTTGGCCATAATTCAAAATTGCAAATTTTTTTACTCTAAAAAAAGAAAAATTCGAATTTTTTGCTCCCATATTTTTCCCATGTTTTTGCGAAAGTTCAAAAATCAGGAAAAATCAATTTTTTTTGCACCCATACTTTACCCATTTTTTTGCCAAAGTAATGACCTATGGGAAACGCTCATAAACAATGGTTCACTTTTAATACTGTGGTATAGACCTCTGTTCGAAAATTTTCTCAAGATAGCTTTTTTCTTGTTCCCGTGCTTTTCCAAACTATCCGCGTACTTTAATTATCGTTGTTAACCACGACATTCCGAAGTATGGGAAACGCTCATTAGCCGTACTTTGCTGTACTTTCCCGTACTTTGCTGGATTTTGCCCAAACTTTCATTTCTACGCGGGTTTTTAGAAAAATTTTGAAAAAAATCGATTTATACATCCCAATCAGTTTACTACTGGTGCAGTACTGGCGTTGTACTAAACGATACTGGCACGATACAGAGTGCAATTCTTGTCTAAAATATAAAATAATAAAAAATTTTAATTTTACATATATATAAGTTCTATTTAAACTAAGAAAAATCCGAAGAAATGGTAAAATAATAATATTTCGAAAAATAAAACAAAAAAATCAATTTTAAAAAAATAATTATTTTATTTGGCTGCAAAAATTAAAAAAAAATTTTTTGTAATTATTTCAGTTCAAATAAAAGATGAATTAATACTGAGTAAAATAATCTATCAATCATTACATTCTTTCAAGGCGCTTTTCGTCAATTCTGCATAAAAGTATTTTACAGTAAAAGTTAAATACGGATGTTATATAACACGGTTAATGTTTTGCACTCGCCAAAAATAAAACAAAAAAAATTAAAACATACTTAAGATTGGTCTTTAAAACTAGTCAACTTTGGTTGAATACTGTAATTTTTGATTGGGATACATTATTAAAAATAATAATTTATTTAATAAATTTAAAAATCTTACAGTTAATTATTTTTAAAAAAAATTTTGATTTTTTTAATGGAAAATATGTTTAAAAACAAAAATTTTCTAAAAAATACTGTTAAAGTAGGATTTTAGAAATTTATTTAATTTATAAATATTAATTTTTAAAAACCTTAACTAACGTGTCCTTCGGACAAAGAAATTGTAAAGGTAGTGGATTCCCCCTCTACTTAGTTATTGATTCAACTAAGAGGTTGAGAACCCTACTCCTTGAATTTAGAGAAGATAGGATAGTTTTAGGAATAATTAAATTATAAACAAAAATAAGATTAAACAAATAAGATATATTTTTCCTAAAGAAATCCCTAATACAAGTAACTCTAAATTGGTGTGAGTAAAGAGTAATTCTATACTTGTGTATGAAAGAATGGTATGTGTGTGTAGTGATGAGTAAGATTTCTATACTCACTGTCTGGTAATTCAATCCTTTGAAATGTTAATCCAATGACTTATTCTGTTCTTTTAGTATTACAGAATTTAGGTTGTTTATTTAAAAAAACGAGGAAATACCTGATCTAGGCTCACTAGATTGATATTTCGTTTTCCAATTTAATATTCCTTGGCTCGCGCAAATTTGAAGACTCAAACCCCGTAAAAAAAGGTTGTCTTTAAAAGTATTTCGAAAATCAATATTCTTTTTAAGATATGCTTGGTTTATTTCTGCTGATGCTAGATTTTTAAATACACTCTTTTAATTCTTTACGTTTATGCTTTTTTTTAAATTCACTTTATTTCATAAATACTATTACAATTCTTTCTTTTAATCTTTAGCTCTATTACAAATTCTTTATTTTTATTTCTTTTTCACTTTATTTTCAATATCTTTTATTTTTTTACTTTTTTAATTATTTTTCACTTGTCACTTTATTGTATTCTTTATTTCGATATATTCTTTTAAAAATCAACCTTTGTTTACTCTTTATTTATTTTCTTTTTATTCTCAATTAAATTCACTTTCTTTAAACAAACTTTTTATTCAACCGTTAAACTTTCAATACGATTAACACGGCTAATTGCCGGACTTAGAATTGCCAGGCCTAAACTGCCGGCTACAACTACAGGTAACTACGACCTAAACTAAACTGCCTCGATTTCCCGGTGTCAATCAATTTTATTGAAAGACGATTTAGTGGGGGAAATCATAAATTAAGTTCATTGCACTTGACTGTTGTCAAGCCAATTTCTGCAACCTTGCAGATTTAGGCAATGATGTGATCCAAGTTCAGTGACTTGGATGCACCACTCCTTAAATTGGGCAATTTATTTTAACAGTTTCTCAAAAAGGTCAATAATCTGTTTGTCAATGAAGAGGAATTTGTTAAGAAATACTGTACTATATTTCTTAGGTTCTGTTCACCCCAAGAATTGCGAAACCCAAAGGAATGTTAAATTCAATTAAATCTTATGTTTATATAGAATTAGAATTTCTATGTCATTAAAAATGTCCTGGATTAAAATATTCGAAAGAGTGAATGTCCTTTTTGTGAGATTACATAGGGTTATTTTCGTGTAAGCGTTTTATAACGTGTTAACAAAATAATGTGTTGTGTGTAGTTTGATTTTTAAAGTATTATAAATAATCGTTTATAATATAAAAGTTACGGAGTTCGGCCGTAACAAATGCCCCCTTTTTATTAGGCTGACGTCCCTTGACAGCCGCTATGGATGCGTGTTGTTTGTGTGGTGGTCCAATGTTGTGTCCTTGGCATATTGTGATGTTGGATAACTCTTTCGAGTTTTACAAAATTTTCTTCCTTCTTTTTTTTTACATAAATGGTTTTCTGAAAGGTAAGTGAATTTGTTAAAAGAGAGAGGAGAAAAAAAGAAAAAAAAATTAATTGATTCCCTTATTTAGGAGAGGAAATGAAAATTAAATAATTATAAAAAAATAAATTACGATAAAAGAAATGAGCTGTGATTTAACGTGAAAATGCTGAATTCGCAAATCTAGTTTTTGTGTCAGTATAACTCCAAGGTAAGTAAAAAAAAAATAAAATAAAAATTTAACGTTAATTTGATATTTACGTATTCGACTGTCGTAATAAAGAAGATATAATAATTATACAAGTGTTTTATTTTATTTCGATTTATTAAAGTTTATTGTAGCTCGTAATTGCGTTAGAAAAAAAATTTTGTAGATGTGTGACAAACAAAATGTTGTTACTGCCCCCCTTTTATATGAACTGTCGTCCCTTGTCAGTTTATAGAGAAGTTGGCAATGTACTGGTGGTTGTGTCCTGAATTAAAATATTCGAAATAGTGAATGTCCTTTTTGTGAGATTACATAGGGTTATTTTCGTGTAAGCGTTTTATAACGTGTTAACAAAATATTGTGTTGTGTGTAGTTTGATTTTTAAAGTATTATAAATAATCGTTTATAATATAAAAGTTACGGAGTTCGGCCGTAACAAATGCCCCCCTTTTATTAGGCTGACGTCCCTTGACAGCCACTATGGATGCGTGTTGTTTGTGTTGTGGTCCAGTGTTGTGTCCTTGGCATATTGTTGTTACTGCCCCCCTTTTATATGAACTGTCGTCCCTTGTCTGTTTATAGAGAAGTTGGCAATGTACTGGTGGTTGTGTTTAGGGAGAACAGGATAAAAAATATTTGAGTTTTTAACTCAAAATTTATATTTATAATATAGCAATTTATTTTTAAAATTTTGGAACTTGTTAGGGGAGATTAAAAATATTTTGAAATTTCGTTATTGGCGATTTCCAATTTATTTAAGGAAAAGAGAAAGAAAAATTTGTTGACATTTTTGTTGTTAGTCATTTTGGATTAATTCTTCAAATTTTGGTTTATAACCAGGGGGGGTTGCAGGGGGTTGTAGAGGGTCAAGGGTGTAAATGATTTGATTTTGGTAGTCTTTTTTGGTTTCAGCGACCTAAAAAACGTAGGTTTAGACACCGTAATCGACTTTTCGTGAAAATTCGAATTTCGACCCTCGACCTTTAAGGTGTTAAGGGGGTTCCACGGGGTTAAGGGAGGGATGAATTTGTTTTTGGTAGTCTTTTTTGGTTGTAGCGACCCAAAAAACATAGCAATAGACACCCTACTCCACTTTTTTTTGAACTGAAATTCCAACCCCCGGGAGCAGGCGTAAGGGGGTGGTAGCGGGAAAATGGCCGATGAAAAAAATTTTTAATGGTCATATTCGGTTTCAGCGACCCCAAAAACATGGGGATAGGGGGGTGTGACCTCTGGGTTTTGACTTTTTTATTTTTTTGTGTGCCTGTGTAATGTCTGCCCTCTATGCTAGTGGCTATGTATTTAGAGTGGAGTGTAATGTACGCTCTGTTTCCTTTTGTTCCTATAGTTTGTAGTACTGGTAGCTCGTGCATTTTGTAAAGTAAATATTTTTCTTTTTCTAAAAGGGGAATATCTAGTGTTATCATCAAATTTTCTCCTTTTACTTGCAATCCTATTTTTGATATTTCGGCAATTGTCGCGACATTTAGGTTGTCTATGTGTATAGGGTATTCCTGGTTTTCTAAAAAATTATGTGCTTCAGTTGCTATTGTTTTTATCTGCTCGTTGTTTAATAATTTTGGATGTAATTTTTCTTCTATGGCTTTGAATATGACGTTTAAGGTTTCTTCTAATCCATGTTTATAAGTTTCTATTTGTTCATTCCATTGTTTTGATGTTTTTTGTAATTGTAACATGAAATCTGTAGTAGTTAATTTTGATTCTACGGCAAATATGTCTTTTTCGAGTTTATATAGTCTTTTTCTTTCTTTTTCGGAACTGTAATGTTGTCGTTGTGCTAAATCATATAAAGGCCGTAGCAGTATAAGCATGTAAAAAGTGCCCCCTCTTGGATTGGGTCCATATTTAGGGAATAATTTTGACCTATTATGAGACTTATTTTCACCAAGTTTCAACTCGAAAAAAAATTTTGCTTTTGAGTTATACAATTTTTTTGAAAAATTCAAAAAAATTCAAAAATTTTTTTTCCCTCTAAAATGGCTGAACCGATTTTCATGAAACAATTTTTTTTGTACAATACAATATAAACAGTTGATAAAAAAAAATTGTCGACCAAATTCAAACAAAGAAAGTCAGTAAAAAGTCAGTAAAAAAAATTTTTTTTTTAAATTTTTTTAAAAAAAACATTTTTTTTTATTGAAATTTTTTTTGCACCACCGCCATTTTTTTTACATAAGATAATAGTCATTTCAAAAGTAACATATATTTTTTGTAACATGATTGAAAGGGTACTTCATACTTTAAAAAATAAAAAACCAATTTTTGGCCCCTAAATAGTACATATAAACGAGGGGCCAAAATTTTTTAAAATAATATTAAAAATTAATTAATACTTAAATTAAATTTCTAAAGAGTTAATAATATATGCCTGTTTATTGTAAATATTGATTTTTTAGTATGTACAAGATTTTTATTAAAAAAGTAAATGGACGTACACTATGTACCGTTGGGAATTACCGGTACGGCTGCACGCGCACGGCTCAAAAACATGTCAATCTTTAAAACACAATTTTTTTGTAAATACACTGAGAAAACGATTTATTTGATTCAAAAGAATGTTGTTTAAATCAAACTTAAAATATCTTTGCTGTACAGTCAAACAAATTTAAGTTTAATTCAAACATATTTTTTGGTTTAGTTATAGAAATAATATATTCAATTCAAACATAATTTATGGTTGATTTTAAATTATTTCTAATCAACATTTAAGTTTAGATTAAACATAACATTTTTAAATATATTTTTTTTTTACCAAAACAAAAAATATATTTGAATTAAACACAATTATTCAAACAAATATTATTTTTGAATCAAAGCAGTAGATATTTTCTATATAATTATGTATATTGGGATCTCACGAACCGAATAAGATTTTTAAACTCTTTTGGTCTTAAGTTAAAGATAAAACTTAAATCTAAGTGAATTTCAAATTTTTTCTACAATTTTTAAAAAATATGCCAAAGTTGAAAAAACTTCAAAAAAAAATTTATTTTTTTGTAAATTTTTTTGAAAAGTTGACTAAAAAATCAATATTTACAATAAACAGGCATATATTATTAACTCTTTAGAAATTTAATTTAAGTATTAATTAATTTTTAATATTATTTTAAAAAATTTTGGCCCCTCGTTTATATGTACTATTTAGGGGCCAAAAATTGGTTTTTTATTTTTTAAAGTATGAAGTACCCTTTCAATCATGTTACAAAAAATATATGTTACTTTTGAAATGACTATTATCTTATGTAAAAAAAATGGCGGTGGTGCAAAAAAAATTTCAATAAAAAAAAATGTTTTTTTTTAAAAAAATTTAGAAAAAAATTTTTTTTACTGACTTTTTACTGACTTTCTTTGTTTGAATTTGGTCGACAATTTTTTTTTATCAACTGTTTATATTGTATTGTACAAAAAAAATTGTTTCATGAAAATCGGTTCAGCCATTTTAAAGGGAAAAAAAATTTTTGAATTTTTTTGAATTTTTCAAAAAAATTGTATAACTCAAAAGCAAAATTTTTTTTCGAGTTGAAACTTGGTGAAAATAAGTCTTATAATAGGTCAAAATTATTCCCTAAATATGGACCCAATCCAAGAGGGGGCACTTTTTACATGCTTATACTGCTACGGCCTTTTGTAAGTCTGCTCTTACTATATGAGTTTGTTCTCCTACTAAATGCGATGTTCTTTTGAGCCTCGTTTAATTCTGTGAAAAGTTGTTCGTATCTTTCCCCATCATCGTACGTTAGTATTCCTATGGTTGGTCCTGCGATTTTTCCTATGAACCCTATTAATGGAGTGTTTCTTTTCTTCCTTTTTTAAAATTTAAGTGTTTGTTTTGTTGATGGTTGCTGTTTTAATTCTATTATGACATTTAATAATTGTTCTCGTAGTAACTTGGCTACTGTAATTTCTTTATTTAACATCTTGTATTCTAAAAAATCTTCACAACTTAATTTCATTACATTTTGGCAAACTGTTTCTATTTTTCTATATTCTGTTTCCAAATTAGGTAAATGTGTTTTAAAAGTGTCTGTGTCTACTAGTATTACCGTCCTCCATGTTCCTGATATGCGTTGTAGGTTTGGCATAAGTTCGTAAAAGAGTCCTGTGTTCTTATTTAGAGGCGTTTTGTTCATAAAAAGGTTTACGTCTTGTGTTTTTGTGAGCCCGATTATTCCTAGTATTATAACGCATATCTTGAAATAGTTCTTCATTTTTTTTCTGTAACCAAAATTAAATTATATGTTTAGTTTTCTATTTCTATTTGTTGTTTAGTTTTCTATTGCTAATTTAGCTAATCTATCTGCTTCTTCGTTTCCTATTATTCCACTATGTCCTGGTTCGTATACTAATTCTACTTCTAGGTTATTTAAACTACTTTTCATTTTTACAAAGTCCTTTTTGCTTATGACTTCTCGCTTTCGGCTTGATTTCCAGCCGTTTTTTTCCCATTTAGGCAGCCACTCTTTTATCCCATATATTACAAATTTAGAGTCGGTGTGTATCTTAATTTTCTTATAATTTAAATTTTTCAGAATTTCTATGGCCTTTATGATGGCTTCCATTTCTGCGCTATTATTAGTCTGTCTATTACATGCTTTGTCGCTGATATTTAAGGGGTGTTCTTGGTTAAACCAGATTCCTATTCCAGCTTGTGCATTAGGTTTACCATTTGCCTTACAAGCTCCATCAGTATACACATGTACATAGCCGTCTTTATCTATTCTCAATCCCTTTTTATCATTCTGTCAGGAATATGCTTTCTTGACCTGATCCTTGTGTTTTCGGAACCTCTTCTTTTCTGAGTCGCTTAGTATCAAATTGTTTTTTTCTGTGATCCCTACTACTTCATATGGTCCGTGGTAATATGGGGAGAATTTTCCAGCTCTTACTTCTTCTTTAACGTCTACTAAGTCTCCTATTTTCACGTCCAAGGGTTTTGTTTTGTTGCTTAATATTTTCCTGATCTTTTCTTTTGACTGAATTAAATTTTTGGCTACCATTCTTCTAATTTCAATTAGTCGTGTTACTAATTCTCTCAAATAGGACTCTTATGTTTCCATTACTTCTTCTGTTGGGAATATGGAGGGGGTGCGTGCGGTTTTCCCAAAAACTACTTCGTGAGGGGTGAACTTAGTCGCTTCGTGGACTGAAGTGTTATAGGCAAACATAGCGTAGGGCAATAATCTGTCCCAATCGTCGAAGGCTTTTGCGTAGTGTCTAATGAATTCTGCTAATACTGCGTGACTGCGTTCCAACGCTCCGTTTGTTTGGGGTCTATACGCTGTTGTAGTTACTTGGGCTACTTTAAATAATTTCGCCAATCTTCTTAACAGATTACTTGTGAATGACCTTCCTTGATCTGTTAAAAGACATTTGGGCGCTCCATATACTGAAATTAGATTAGTGGCTATTGCATTTGCTATTGTTGTAGAATTTATGTTCGGTATTGCTACAAAAATGCAATATTTGCTAAGTTGATCTTGCATCGTCAAGATGTGACAGTTTCCATTAGCGGTGGTGGGGAGTTTTCCTACTGTATCTAGGGACACTTTATCCCATGCATCCAATGGTGTATCCGTTATGAACATGGTTTCTTTATTTTTTGTTCTAACAATTTTCTTCTCTGCACAACTTCTGCATTTTCTTATGTATTCTGTAATTTCTTGTCTTAAACCTGGCCATGTGAATTTTTTCGGATTCTTCGATATGTTTTATTGACTCCTTTGTGTCCTGCTATCAGACTATCGTGGTATTCCGCGATTATTTTTGCTCTTACTTCCTCTGGAGGGATCATCGTTTTTCCGTGACATACGGTTATCTTAATATCTGCTTTTAGAAAAACTTTTGCTAGTTGTTCTATCCAATTGTAATCTGATTCTTCTAACATTTCTACGTGTCTAGGTACGCGTATTTGTTTTATATTGTCTTTTTGAAGGGTGCTTTTTAAGTTGGCCAATGTGTTCACCAATTTACTTTGACTTACAGTGTCGACATAATTTTTGGAAATTATTACCGTGTAGACTTTGTGTTTCCCAAATTCAGTGACTAATTTTTGTCCCTTTTTTGGTTTTTTCGATTTCATTTCTTACAAGCCTATTGCTCCTATAGCGATCATTTATTTGGCTGTATAGTCATTCGGTTCCAAATCTGATGCCATGAAATGTACATAGTTGTCCTTAACAACGGTAATTGGTTCTCGGTCGTACTGTAGTACCTCTAATTTGTTTAGGGAATTTTCTGTTGGAGATTCTGTAAAATTCTCTATTTTTGGGTAATTACTTTCGATGTACGGCATACTAATTCCTAGACCGAGTTCTAGCTGAGGTTGTGTTTCTTTTTCTTTCTTGTCCATATTTGTGTCTACTAATTTTCTTGGAAAAACATGTTTCTTTCTATTTTCAACTTCTTCTCTTAATTCCGTTTCCTCTAAAATAGTTTCCTTTAAGTAGGGGGTTGATCGAGCTTTAGGTAATTCTAAACGTAAAGGGGTTTCAAAAGTTACAGATTTTCTTTTTGTTTAGTCTGTAAATGGTTTTTCCTGAGTTTTCTCTACATAGCTGTCCTGTTTTGGGAGTTTTGTAGCTATGTCCTGTAATTCTTCTATAATATCATCCATGTCCCTTGTTTCCTCCGGGAGTTCATCATCTGTTTTTGACACTTCTTGTGCTTCTTCTTCTGCTTCATTTTCAAACATCTCGTTGTCCCAAAAATATGATTCGTGGTCCACTAACGATTTATCGAACCTTCTTATTTAATCCAGAACGCCTTTTAATGTGTCTTGATTTACTCCATCCGATTGTAAAGTATCTTCTTCTATTTCTTCAGATTCACTATTTTCTTAATTTTCGTCTGAATTTTTAATTGTCACTGTTTCCTCAACTTCCTGAAAATTCTCCTCTTCACTTTCAGAGCTGTCCACGGGGGATCCACTTGTATGACTATCTCATTTTCTTTAACTTCTTTTATATTTTCGTCTCTACTTTCTTCTTCTTCACTTTCCGAAGAGTAATCTTTTGATGTTGAAGGTTTATCTATAATTGAAGGTAACACACTGTACTGTTTTCTTAGTATGGGGGTTGGTTCTAGGTCCTCAGTTATTTCATTCTCTGAAGTTGAATTTTCGTCTATGTTATCAAATTCTATTTTATCAACATTTTCCGTTTGATTATTTGTTCCTAAGGGTTTTGAATTTTGACTCTTGAGTCTTTTTGCAATGGGACGGTCATCTGTATCTATTTCTATTATTTTTTGTTTTGTTTTTCCCTGTGGTCTCCCTCTTTTCGGTTTCTCATAAGGGTCTATTTTCTTTTGTTCCTTTATAGTAGAACCTGATTTTGACCTGCTTCTAAAAGGAAGATTTGATTGATTTTTAGAAGTTCCTACGTTTCCCTTTTTCTTTTTGTTATCAGCAATTAATTTATCTAGTTTTTCGTCTGCCTTTTTATTATATTTTCCTGCAGCACTACTTATGGGGAATGCTTTAATTTCTGTTTTTCTTGGCTTTTCTTCCTCCTCTTCCGTACTTTCCGAGGATTGTAATTCGCTAGAACCCGTGTCGGTAGTTTCATCTTCTTCTACACTGCTTTCTGCTTTTCCTACTGGATTTTCCGATAAGGCTGGCAACCAACGGTTTATTTTACCAGGCTTGCACACAAAATCGTATTGATAATCTTGTAATCTTAACAACCATTTTGCCATTCTTGTAGTTGGTTTAATTGCATTGTTAATTATTTTTAAAGGCTCGTGATCACAAGATAGTATGAATTTGGTACCATATAAAAAGGGTCTAAAATGTTGTAGGGCTTGTATTACTGCTAGACATTCTTTTTCTGTCTTATCGTAATTTTCTTCTGCTCCAATCAGGGTTTTTGAAAAATAGGCTACGGGCAAGTCGATTCCGTCCTTTTCTTGTGTGAGTACTGCACTGACAGCGTGCTCAGATGCATCGGTAGTTACTCTAAATATCTTTTTAAAATCTGGGTGTAATAAAATCGGATTTTTACACAAAGCTTTCTTAAGTTTTTTGAAACTTTGTTTTTCTTCTGTGTCCCACTTAAATATTTTAACCTTTTTCAATAAGCTATATAAAGGTTTCGCTATTTTTGCGTAGTCCTTTATAAATCTTCTGTAATAACCTGTTATGCCTAGAAAACCTTTTACTGTTTTGGGTTTTTGTGGAGTGGGGAAATCTTTAATTGCTTCTATTTTCTTTGGATCTGCTTTGATTCCTTCTGCACCCACAATGTGTCCTAGGTAAGCCACTTCTTTTCGTAAAAATTCGCATTTTTCGGGTTGTAATGCCAATTTTGCTTTTCTTAATCGCTTAAACAATCGAGATATTGTTTTGTCGTGTTCTTCTAATGTATTCGAAAACACTATGATATCGTCTAAGTAAACAAATAGTTCTGCTCCTTGTAATCCTGACAGGACATTATCCATGAGCCTTTGGAATGTAGACGCGGCATTTTTAATTCCCATTGGCATCCTTTTATATTGATAGTGTTCCCGACCGCAAGAAAAGGCTGTTTTGTGTTGATCCTCTTCGGCTGTCCCTATTTGGTGATAACCCATCGCTAGATCAAAAACGGAAAAATATTGCGCCCCTCCTAATCTTTCCAAAATATGATTTATCAAAGGTATGGGGTAGCTTTCCCCCACCATTTTTTCATTAAGGGCTCCAAAATCTATCACCAGCCGCCATTTTTTATTTCCATCTGCATCACTTTTTTTAGGTACAATTAGTACTGGTGAATTGTAATTAGATTTGGAATGTTTTATTAAATCGTTTTCGTCCATTTTATCAATTAACTTCTTTCCTGCTTCTTCGTATTCGGGAGGTTGTCTATTCTGCTTACATTTTACAGGATTTTCGTCGGATGTAGGAATGTAGTGTTTTACTAATGGTGTGACTGGCAATTTGTCTCCTGGCAAGTAGAATCGATCATGTCCCATTTTTACAAATTTTTTAACATAATTGTTTTCTTCTGGGTTTAAATAATCTAATTTTAATGTTTCTAAAATTGTTTTTGTTCGATTTTCTGCTAATCTTTCACTCTGTGTATTTTTTATTTTTTCATCTTCTGCTATTTCGAAGGGTAACAGTTCTTGTGGGGAAATTGTAACTGTAATGTCTCTCTCTGTAGTATTTATTGCCATTATTTTACACTTTCCTTGTTTTTGAGTTACCAGCGCTTCTCCTAGAAATATCCCTTTTCGAGTTTCTATTTTTGGCAAATATCCTTCTTTCAAATCCGTTTTTAGTACTGGAATTTCTACAACTTGCCTACTTCTGGCTTTAATACGCAGAACCTTAGGTTGTATTTTTATTTCCCTTTTTATTTTGGGGACTTGTTGAATAGGTTCAGGATAAGTAATCCTTGGTACAGGTTTCACTTCCTCTGCCAGCTCTAAATTTGCTTGAGTAGATTCTTGGTCAAAAAATGGAATAGGTTCAGTAGGTCTTGACTCTGTTACCACACTGTTATAGAAAAAATCTATTCGTGATCGTTCTGCTCTTAGAAAGGGTCTCTCTAAAATGCCTTGAGATTCGATTGGAAAGGTTTCTTCTACTACATGGAAAAGGTGTTTTTTATTATATATTTCAATTTCTAATGTCCCTAAAGTGTAGACTTTTTCTGTCGTAATCCCAGTGATGTGAGATATATCAGCGGTAGAAACCGGTGCGCTACCCTTTAAAGCTGTTTCTTTTATTACATTTATGTCGGCCCCTGTATCTATAAAAAAATTTGCTTTGCCATTGAACAGATTTCTCCTTCTACTTCCGTTACTGGTGATTCTATCATTAGCTTCTCTACTTTGTATAATTTGCATGATTCTGGTAAGGTAATACTCCGGGACGCAATTGTGTTTGAGAGTTCATCGGCGTGTATGTCTGACGAACTTGTTGCCAGTTTAAATTTTCAGCTCTGGTGTTTGTTTGCAATGAACTATTCCCACCTTGGTTATACTGGTTGTTTCCATAGTTCCTGTAATTTCCATAGTTTTGTCCCCTCCAATTTCCTTGAGCATAATTCCTTGTGTTTGATTGACCTCCTTGGTATGTATTGCTCCTATATCCGTTCTGCCCATAATTTCTACCGTCAAATAATTCCCTATTTCTTATGTTTCTTTGTCCCCATGCATTATTTCTTGGTTGTTCGTATCCATTGTTATGATTATGTCTCGCCGTATACGAAGTGTATCCTTGTCGATTATTTACTCCTCTTTCTTCTTGAGTTTGTTTTGCAAAGAGGAAAGCTTGTTCTAAGCTAGCAGGGCGTCGAGCTTCTATAATGTTTGAAATTTCTTCTGGCAGTGCTCTAACGAATTGTTGTCGTGCTACATCTTCTACTATAACCATTGTTGCATTAGCTACTGCAGGGTATTTATTCTGTGCTGCTCCTCTTGCACCACTTAAATATCCTTGTAGTCTATCATGTAACTTGTGAATATCTTCTTCCCTATGCATGCGTAATTTGGTGATTTCTACAAAGTAATGTTGGAAAGGCAATCCAGGAGCGAATCTTTCTATTAATAGGTCCATTAAGTCAGTTATTCTCGGAAACTGCTTATTTAGGGTGCATTTCCTTGCGCATCCGTGTAATTTTCCCAATACTCCCGCTATGAAAGTAGGTTGACAGATCGGGGTTAACGGAGAACTAGCTTATACTACATTTTGTATGAAATCTTGTACACTTATATTTTCTCCATCAAAATAAGGAACATTATTTACTGCCTGTTGCACTGTTAACGAGTGTGCTAGTGCTTGTTGCACGAGGATTTGTCCTTGCCCCTGATTCTCTACTGCCATTTCTCTTAGATTTACCGGATTTGCCGTAAAACCCAAATCCGTTCTATTTCTAAACATTTCGGCTAATGTTGTCGCGTTTAAATTTTCTCCGCCCCCTTCTTCTTCTCCTGGTCCTGCATTTTCCACTCTTCTTTCTGGGTCTTCTCGAGGAGGTGTGCGTTGTCCGTCCATTTTGATTTCCTTTTTTTTTAAAATTGTTGATTTTTATTGACTACTAGTTATATGAAAAACTCCCGAAATAGTAGTCTAATAATGGGTGAGAAATCCAGCCACTTCCTCCTGCTGTTTTCCAACCTATCACTGCTAAATTGATATTCTGTAAATTTGGACGTCTAATATTTCTGCTGAAATGAAATTACTTTTCGTCTCTGTGGTTACTACTACTTGCGCTTGTCCTCCAATAAAATCTTCACTAACTATATTTTTCAGAACTCTAATAGGTACACTAGCTTGTACTAATTCGTTAAATAAAACTGACATTTGATATAGTTTTTACTTAACTCATTTATTTAATATTTAAACTACCCTTAACTTTGAGTTTGTTATTCGAGCGACGAATAAAAATGTTTTAAAATTTGTTTTAACGTTTATTAAGAGCTTAATATATTTTCTTTCTTTGTCCTTTTTTTTTTATTTTTAACACATTTTTTTTAGGTTAATCGAGATATTCAAATGACCCAACAAAAACTAGTCGATTTCTATTTTTATGATACTAGCACTGTCTGAATCGTAATGGTCAGTGAATCCTACGTTGCTTACTACCTCTTCTCTTAATTGTACTTCTTCCCTATGAGCTATGATTCTCTCTTCTAAAGCTTGTTCAATCGTTAAATCTACCTCTATAATATTTCTATTAATATTTATAACTCCTGGATCCCTTGGTATTTCTGGTTCTCGGATTGTAGATGCTACTCTACATATGGGTTTTGGATTTAAAGGTGCATTCACCAAGTTATTGTAAATTTCCCTGTGTTTAGCAATAACAGAATAAATCCTTTTTGTTCCTCTTTTTCCTCTTTTACTTTTACAATTTGCTTTTGAATTTGAAATAAATGCCCCCTGTTTAGGCATAGGTAGTACGAAAATCAAACTCTACTAACAACAGTACGGGGAGACTGTGGTCTGTTGTGAGATTTATGATTAAATTCAATATTAATTAAAATTTTACATTTAATTAATATTGTATTGTTTCGTTTTTGAACAAAATTGCTGAATATTCACTGCTAACGAAACTTTCGTTTTCGCTTGAAGAAATAAATTCTAAGCGTCCGTGAAAGTCAAGCGTATGAATGGTAAAATATGCTTTTTTTAAAGAAATTTAAAAATACATATTACTCACTACAGTAACTTTGAGGATTTGGTTAAATAAAATAAAAAGGATAGGTGATAATTCTGGAGCATTTATTTACTTTATTTATTTGTTTTTTTTAACTAATATATTTCATGAGGAATAAAAAAATTTAGGATGTGAATTTCCCTTTAAATATTTTCCTTATTATATTCTTTTAAAAAAGAAATCTACTAACTACACTCAGCATTATGAAATTTTTATTGATGCTCACTGCTCGCGTACGCACGGCCTTGCGTGTTGTAATTTAACCCAGTTACGTTTTGATACACCTTGTTAAAATTCGCAAAGTAAGCTTTAAATTCTTTATTATTCTCTTTTTAATAATTTTTTCATAAAAACTTTTAGATTTTTTTTTATTTGCAATTGGCCTAATTAAAATTTCTATTCTATATATTTTTTTTACCCTCAGATAATTATCTGATTAAAAAATTTTCTCAAATCTTAATTCTGCTTTTCCTATGAAATCTTTATGCTGATTCACGCAACCTTAAACAGTCTAAGTTTCTTGTGATACTTTCAAGAACAGTATTTTTATTTTCTGCGCTTTGTTCTAATTTTTCTTCGGAAAATAACACTCGTTTTACTAAATCTACTTGTTCTTTATTATATTTCTTTCGAATCAACACTACTCTGCTAGGGTTTTTTCTTTATTCCTAAACTTTTAGTCTCATCAATTTCTAATTTTCCATACATTTGTAACTATGTTCTAACCTAACTGATTAATAGAATTTTTTTTTTTAAATAACTTTATTTAAACTTGTATTTTAGTACCCGTAACTAATTGGGAATTTTAATTTTTGTAATTTAAACAAAGTTTTTAAAAATTTTTAATCCTCTCACTTGCCCAAGTGGCTACACACTTCCGGCAAGGTTAAGTCAAGGAATTGGGCGCGGTTTATTAAAGAAACCAGAGCTTGCCGTCGCAAGGGTAGTTACTGTTCCCTGTGTTCAACTTTAGTGAACATAAAAAAATCTCTTTTACCACACTTTTTAAATTTGATATATTTTTCTCCTGTGAAGAAACAGATAGACAATTTTATATAAAATAGACAATCAATGCATTTCAATATGTATATATCTAAATTTCTCATAAAATATATATTAATCTTTTAGTATTAATGTGTATAGTGTAACCCTGTATGTAAAAATTTAACTTTGTATATGTCTTTAAAAAAAATAATTTTTTTAATTGTTAATTAATTTTTTTTTTACTTTTTCTATCTTCTCTTTCCTTCAAAGAATAAAGAGAAAGAATCCCACCGCTGCCACCAGTTTGTTAAAGTAGGATTTTAGAAATTTATTTAATTTATAAATATTAATTTTTAAAAACTTCAACTAACGTGTCCTTCGTACAAAGAAATTGTAAAGGTAGTGGATTCCCCCTCTACTTAGTTATTGATTCAACTAAGAGGTTGAGAACCCTACTCCTTGAATTTAGAGAAGATAGGATAGTTTTAGGAATAATTAAATTATAAGCAAAAATAAGATTAAACAAATAAGATATATTTTACCCGAAGAAATCCCTAATACAAGTAACTCTAAATTGGTGTAAGTAAAGAGTAATTCTATACTTGTGTATGAAAGAATGGTATGTGTGTGTGTAGTGATGAGTAAGATTTCTATACTCACTGTCTAGTAATTCAATCCTTTGAAATGTTAATCCAATGACTTATTCTGTTCTTTTAGTATTACAGAATTTAGATTGTTTATTTAAAAAAACGAGGAAATACCTGATCTAGGTTCACTAGATTGATATTTCGTTTTCCAATTTAATATTCCTTGGCTCGCGCAAATTTGAAGACTCAAACCCCGTAAATATAGGTTGACTTTAAAAGTATTTCAAAAATCAATATTCTTGTTAAGATATGCTTGGTTTATTTCTGGTGATGCTAGATTTTTAAATACACTCTTTTAATTCTTTACGTTTATGCTTTTTTTTAAATTCACTTTATTTCATTAATACTATTTTAATTCTTTCTTTTAATCTTTAGCTCTTTTACAAATTCTTTATTTTTATTTCTTTTTCACTTTATTTTCAATATCTTTTATTTCTTTACTTTTTTAATTATTTTTCACTTGTCACTTTATTGTATTCTTTATTTCGATATATTCCTTTAAAAATCAACTTTTGTTTACTCTTTATTTATTTTCTTTTTATTCTCAATTAAATTCACTTTCTTTAAACAAACTTTTTATTCAACCGTTAAACTTTCAATACGATTAACACGGCTAATTGCCGGACTTAGAATTGCCAGGCCTAAACTGCCGGCTACAACTACAGGTAACTACGACCTGGACCAAATTGCCTCGATTTCCCGGTGTCAATCAATTTTATTAAAAAACGATTTAGTGGGGGAAATCATAAATTAAGTTCATTGCACTTGACTGTTGTCAAGCCAATTTCTGCAACCTTGCAGATTTAGGCAATGGTGTGATCCGAGTTCAGTGACTTGGATGCACCACTTCTTATATTGGGCAATTTATTTTAACAGTTTCTCAAAAAGGTCAATAACCTGTTTGTCAATGAAGAGGAATTTGTTGAGAAATACTGTATTATATTTCTTAGGTTCTGTTCACCCCAAGAATTGCGAAACCCAAAGGAATGTTAAATTCAATTAAATCTTATATTTATATAGAATTAGAATTTCTATGTCATTAAAAATGTCCTGGATTAAAATATTCGAAAAAGTGAATGTCCTTTTTGTGAGATTACATAAGGTTATTTTCGTGTAAGCGTTTTATAACGTGTTAACAAAATATTGTGTTGTGTGTAGTTTGATTTTTAAAGTATTATAAATAATCGTTTATAATATAAAAGTTACGGAGTTCGGCCGTAACAAATACGTCTGATTTATTTAATTTTTTTCAAACTTATAAGCATTTCAAAACTAAAAGAAACTGAAAGAAAAAAATACTTTTAAGAAATCGCAGATGCAATATATATATATATATATATATATATATATATATATATATATATTCTCAAAAAGGGGTTAAGCGCCAATTTTTTAAATTTCAGTTTATTTATAAAAATCAATTAAATTTATTTACACAGTTAAACAAGAAAAAAATTGATATAATAATAGATTAATAATTACTTTTATCTGTAATGAAAGCTATTAAAGCATTGCACCATTTATCTTGATTTTTAAAGCACTTCACTTTTTATTCCCTGTTTGGAACAAATTTTCAACCCTCTATATCGATGTCTTCAAGAGGGACGATAAAAGATTCCCTTTTTGTGTGATTTCCACAATCTTTGTATATATTTCACACACGCCCAGTGTTTTTTTTCGTGATGCCATTTTTCCAAGATAATAAAAATAATTACAATACTATGATGTAAGTTTTCTAACCTTGAATAACAGTAGGATGTCAATTTACGAAAACAAAACACGATTGATATATTTGATATATATATATATATATTTTATTATATTATTATATTATATATTATTATATTATTTTTTTCTAAAAGAAATTAATAAAAAGGTACAAAATTAAGTATAAAAATTTTTAAATTAAACTCTAAATGTTGCTAAAAAATTTGATCATAAAAGATCATATACATAATAACAATTATAATTGATCAATGAAAATTAATGATATAAATCGAAATAAACCTTTTTATATTTGAGAAAATTTTTTTAATAGTTTATTGCGAAGAATTATAGTCAATTTCAATTTTTTCTTTAAAATGAATAAAACTTTATGAAATAAATAAAAAAGATTATTTTTTATTTTTATGTAAACAAATAAATCAATGATCTTAAATCATATAAATTTTTCTATAAGTAAACTCTTTATACAATGAAAATTTTATCCTCCATTACTGCCGTACTTTTTTAAAAAGACACTATCTATATTTTAGCTCAATCCGAGATACTGAAGAATCGCGTTTGCAGATAGATATCTTGAAAAAATTAAAAATTTTTTAAATAAACTTATGTTTCTGACTAATTCGGACACGCTCTTTTTATTGGTGCAAAAAAAATTATTAATTTGAATTATTTATTAATAAAACTGCAGATAATTCACATTTTTTATATGAAAATTATAGAAAATACATGAAAAGTGCAGTATGTGGTAGATAGTACGTTTAAAATTGCTTTGTGGGCTCACTTTTTCAATTTAAAGCGTCACTATCTGCATTATTTTCTAACACAATCCTTCATTTCTGTTATATTTTAATTATTTATATTTACAAAAATATTTTTTAACAACTGATAAAATTATATTTGAATAAAACCTACAAAAAATTTATTTTAATTTAACAACATTTTTTTTAATTTGGAATAAAATTTATAATTTTACAATTTATATATTTAGGGTAATGTCATTTTGAGTGGACCGCCTGAGCTTTTAAGTTATCTGACAGCGGAAACGTGAAATAAATAGTGCGAATAGCAGCACCGCACCTAGAAACCGTAAGAAATGAAGTTCCGCAATAATAATATACATTATCGTTTGATGTAACGAATTTTTAAGAACACAAATTAAAAAAGAAGTCGCTCTTACAATAAGTAAAGTGATTCGGAAGTGTAAAAGTAGTGTAAAATTTAAGTTTTAAAAGGTAACTTATTTTTTTCCTACTACTTTGAACATTGAAATTGTTTGTCTTAGTTTAATCAAGTGATTATTTTGACTGAAAAAAAATGTTGCTGGCTGCCATAAAAAGTTGCATGTCACCATGAGTGGACCACTGTTTATAACCATGAATGGACTGCCTGTTTTTTATATTTTTATTGTTAGTTTACCATTTTTATGGATATAAATTGGCAATAAATTGTTTTGAAACTATGTTTTATATTCTTTATTAATTTTCTTGTGATATTGATATGATATGTGCCAAAATTATTAAAAATGGTTTCACTTGCAAACATTGCAACACACACATGGTCTGAAACTGCATAAGCATAAATTTTGTATTAATATATCAGAAATGTTAAATACATAAAAGAAATTAGAATAACTTTTGCAATTTTTTTGGAGTGGTCCACTCAAGGTTAAACCTTTTTCATTCCTTAAAAATTAGCTTTTTTTAAGTCAATTTTTTCTTTAAAATAAAAAAAAATAAAGCTATTATGGTATAAACTCTTGTCTAGGGATTTAAACAAAAGCTTGGAATAGAAACCTTCGATTAATTTGCTTCCATAAAGAATTTTTTAAAAAAAAAGCTTAGGCGGTCCACTCAAGGTGACATTACCCTACGTAGTTTACAATAACATTTAAAAAAATCTGCCCGTGCAAGCGCGGACACATTCTCATCCGCTCCGGCGATTATTTCGTACGTCGCGCTTCGCACGCAAATAGCTCGCTTCGCTCGCGGTGGTCTGCAATTGTTGTGCATCATTTGCGTTGTTTCCTATTATATGTTTCATAAAACATTTTTTTGTCTTAAAGTTACTACGACTCTAAGGATTACATTCTCATCACATGTTTTTTTGCTGATGATTGCGAGATTAAGTGGATTTAAATGTATATTTTTGGTCTTGATGATTAAAATTGTAAAGTTATTTTTAATTATACTAACTCTCTTAGTAGAAACATGATTTGCAGAAGCAGCTAAAATATTCTTAAAGTATTACTATCAAGTTTTTTGTGTAGTGTAGACCGGAGCGTAATGGCTAACTTTTCACTCTTTGTTGATTTACTCGGACATTTTTGTTTTAATTAAGTGTTTATCTCTTAGAAAAGTTACTCTGGTATCTTAGCTTTCTTTTAAAAAAACGAACGTCCCTATATTACTCTTACTTTTTTTTCTACAATGAACAGACACTTCGTCGGTACCGTAGGTTGCTCTTTGTGCATAGCGTGTTGCATAAGTCAACACGCCCTAGGGGTACTTGGGAAATATTTTGTAATTTTTATTAATACAGTAAGTGTGAATCAAAAATCTCAAATTGACCCTCAAAAAAGGTTTCAAGCTTAAAACGCGATTTTAGTTTCTTTTTCAAAAATATTTTTAAAAAATTAGAACGAACAAATGAAAATTTTGAAAAGTTACTTTCATATGTGAAATACAGTTTTTCTACTATATTTCTTATAATAGGTGTTTTCGTTGCCTGCACTAAGTGTAACTTTTACACCACCTCAAGAGTAGGTGCAGAAAGTGTAGCGAAATGTATGGTAAAATTACGTCACATCCGGCAAAGAGAACAGCATAGTGCAGGTTAGGTGTTAAAGTATTAAAAGTGCAGGCAACGAAAACATACCTAATAGTGATTGAATAATAAATTATCAAACTTTGTAGAAACTTGCAGTACATTAAGTTGTTTTTGGAGCGAAATCATTTCGATTTACGATTTTTAAATAAATTACAATTATTCATTACGCCCCTTAGCCATTATGTCCCGTTCCCTCTATATACGTGATTTGTAAATATGATATCAAATGTATGATTAAAAACATGTAAATCCGAATACAGTGGATGTGATAGTTTAATTTTTATGAGAAAAACTTTAAATTTACTGAAGATTTAAAAATGAACAATTAGATAAATTTTCTGCATGATTTTTTTAAAAGAACGTCCAAGCGCCTAAACTTTCAGAAGGGCCTTGCGGCAGGACGCGCCTCTTCACATTACGGCGTCTTGTCGGTAGTACGGAAACCGTCCTTCAGAAAGGACGAAATTTATTTTTGTAAAAAATATTTAAATTTTATAGAATATTATAATATATTATTTTATACATAATTTATTAAATATATTAACAAATATTGTTATTATATGTTATTTTGAGCTTAAACAAGAAATTCAATTAGAGATTTTGAAAAAATCGCCATTTTTAATGCTATACAAATATTTGAATAAGTTATAAAATAATAAACGTTTTCTAAAGGCGCTCGAACAGCTCAACTGCCTGCCTGCCTGCAGGTCGTCATGGTAACACATAAGAGTAAGAGAGTCAGAAAATTCAAATTTAATGTTTTTTCTCCCTTACTCTCATTGCGCCTGCCTGCGCAGGCAGGCAGTAGAGGTGAGAGAGTACCTTAATGCTTCTCTTCTTATTTTAAAGGTCATTTTCAACAGTATGAGAATTACTTCAGGTATTAACGTGTATTCTTTGCTTAGAAATTGTAAGCAAAGCAAAGGTAGGATACCTAAATTAGAAAAAAATAATAAAAAATAGCACAGCATTTCAAAAAAAATTTTGAACTAAGAAAATAAAAACAATCCTTCATTTACCCGTCGTTTCAACAAGCAAAAATAAATCACCTCTACTAAGATGAGAGAAAAAGTAAAAAATTCGAAAAAACTTGAAAAAAACTAAGTTTTTCAAAAGTTATTATGGGAACAAAGTTTTTGTCTACGGACAGACAAACATACCTACAGATAGACATAATCGCCGGACCATGTATTTTTGATTCAGGACACCTCAAAAGGCAAAGATTTCATAAAATTAGCAAAAGTCAATTTTCCACCAAATCCAATACCTTCTCATGTGATGAGAATGTAAAAAACCATTTCCAACAAGATAGAACCAAAAATTAAAATGTAAAAAAGCTCAGACAAGACCAACTGTGTTAAAAAAATTTAATTTGATTTTCTAAAATGTTAAAACTTTTATGAATATATTTTAGTTATAACATTTTAGAAAATCAATAAAAATTTTTTAACCCAGTTGAGCTAGCCTGGCTCAAAAACTTAAAAAAAAGTTTCTATTAAAAAATGTTGTAGAGAAAAGTTGTTTGTATTTTCCTAACCTAAAATAATATAAAGTTGAAAATTTGAAAAAATTGAGTTTTCAAAATTTTGAAACTACTTTAGTTTTTGTATTTTTCAACGAAAATGGCTGGTTAACGAACTTAGCCTTCATTTTTACACTAACTTTAAGAGAGTTAAATTTAAAAACGATCCGATAAGTTTTTCAAAAGTTATCATGGTAACAACATTTTGTGTCTACAGACAGACAGACACCGTCGCCAAACCATGTTTTTTTGGGTTCAGGGGACCCCAAAACGTGAAGATTTAATAAAATTAGCGAAAGTCAAAATTTGCATAAAACTAATACCTTCTCATATGATGAGAATGTAAAAAAGATTTTAGCCCCTTTAATGTAAGACCAAGAACATAAAAATCCTACATAATTTGTAGGCTCTAGACAATTTAGCCACAAGAGGTATCATCATGTAAAGTTTATACTTGGATACGTTTAAAGAATATTATACAATTTTTATTTTTTTTTATTAGAAAGTGAAGAACATATTTGTTAATTAAAATTTTATATAAAAATAATAAAAAAATTTTAAAAAATATTTTTTTAAAAATTGTAAAAAATACAAAATACTGAAAATTAAAAAATTTTGTATTTTTATTGTTTTTTGACGAAATGGGCTGCCCAACAAATTCAGGCTTTATTTTTATGGACTAAAAAATATGCCAAATTTCAAGTCGATTAATAATAATTTTTTCGAGTTATCGTGAAGACAAATTTTTCTACAGACAGACGGACAGACACTTTTCTAAAAACCATTTTTTGGAATCAAGGGTCATGTAAAACGTAAAGATTTAGCAAAATAAGACATTGCTCAAAATCGCACAAATCCAAGAGTTTCTAATTTTTTTTAGAATGTAAAAAGAAATTTTACGAAAAAAATTTTAAAAAGGCTGAATTTTCAAAAATATTAAGTTCCTTTTTGATCCTAATTTTTTATTTTTACCTAAATTTGGCATCTGAAAGAAAAAAAGAAGGTTTCGATATGTTTTTAATGTTTCTTCATGTTCATTAATTAATTTCAGTTACATCAAATGCGTAAATACGCTTAGTATAACGATTATTAGAAATCTGTGATCACTATTCTTCAAAATCTCAACACTATTATGATATACTATTCTTCCATACAAAAGCCACAAAATGTTTTCAGTATTTTACAAAAAAAATATTCCAAAAGTTAACAATGCAATGGTCAAGTAGATTCACATTTTTTTGAAAAATTTTTTAAATATACAATCACTGTTTTCCTAAGAAAATTTAAAATAAACCCTAATTAGATCAAAATGATCCAAAAATAGAGATCAAATTATGATTTAATCTACTTTTTGAGAACAATTCGTTGCAATTTTCAGTTAACAGTGATTTAAAAAGGCCTAGAATGAAAAAAGAATATATATAAATTTTTATTTTATTTAAATAACTGCGCACAGTACGAGGAATTAAGTATGACTAATTCTTAAATAGCAATCGTTAATAGCGCTTTAATTTAAGCCAACCTCCCAGCTGATTTGATTGGCTGATAGTCCTAAAAATTGATTCTCTGCTGAAGAGAAATTTAGAGAACTTAAAGGAAAAATTACATTTAAGAGAAAAGAGAATTATGGAGAATCAATGGAGAACTAAACAGAATCATGGAAAATCCAAATTTCGACTCGGGTTGGGTAAGTATTTTAATGTCAGGTTATTTTAGTAAGTATGAAATAATTAATTCATTTATGTGATGAATATAGGATTTAATTTAAACGGTTTTTACATTTTTATATATTATATTAAAAATGTTAACAGAATATTTAAAATAGATAATATGGAAATAAAAACAATAGAAATAAAAGAAAATAAATGTTGTTATAAAAACAAATAATGAAATTTCAATAAAATGAATGTGTTTCCATTTACAAATGAATCTTGTTATAGGAAGAGGATATTTTTTCTAATTTCTGAACAGGAATTGTAAATAGCATATAACTGTTAGATCCCCAGTAAAAAGGGATGATTTAATATTAAATAAAAGAGAAAAATTATCAAAACCCAAAAATTTCAGTCACATTCTGGGTAAATAACAGTTTATAAATTATTCCTGTCATTTTGAGGCAATCTTAATTCAAAATGTCCACCCCTATGACGGCGATATCACCTTGCTCTAGTTATAAAATTTTGTGTCGTTCTTTCAAGCATTTCAGGTGTAACCGTCTCAAGTGCCTCCGCCAGCCTTTGGTTAAGTTGCTTAATGTTCTCTAATGGGTTTCGGTAAATGTGTGCTTTCAAATGGCCCCACAAAAAATAGTCGAGTGGATTTAGATCAGAAGATCTCGGAGGCCACTCGACTTGAGAGCCAATTGAAATCAAACGTTTACCGAAAATTCTATGCAATTCCTCCAGATTTTGACGGGCGCTATGAGCAGGGTGACCATCTTGCATAAAGAAAATTTCACCCACTTCAATGCCTTCCGCTACCAGTAATCGCGGACGGTGAACACGCAGGAACTCATTATATCTTGGTCCATTTAAGTTTCCCTCAATCTGATATGTACCAATTAAGCGTCCATCTATAATTACTGCCCACAAATTAACACAAAAACGTCCTTGGAAATTTCGAGGCATTATTACGAACGGATTTCTGTCGCTCCAGTAATGCTCGTTTCGAAAATTCCAAGAACCCTCTCTTCCAAAACGACATTCATCTGTAAACAGGATTCGTCGAGCAAAATTTGGGTCCTCTCGATTTTCTCTCAATGCCCAACGACAGAATCTCCTCCTCCTCCTCATGAAGTCTATTTCTACACGGAGTGCCTGACATCGGCTGAAGGAGTAATCATTAAGCCTGTAAAAAAAATATTTTATAAGTAATAAAAAGTTTTTTCAATCAATTTATTTTTATAAAAACAGAAGTTCATATCATTAACAATGATTTAAAGAGAATAATGATAATTTTTAAAGTGGCTCACAATTTTGAATTTAATGAAAAAGGCTTAAAATCTTAAATATGAAAAAGTATACACTAATCTAGTATACTAGTAAGAAAAAGTTTAATTTCTTGACTTTAATTTGTTTTTAGGGACGCATGAATCTTTCATAAATCCCATTTGACATAATAACAAGTAACGGAAATTCACTTCGCCGAAGCACCAGTTGCCATAAGCTATATTTATTAGAATTATTATTTAATCTAATTTTCATTTTCCTGATGATTCATTAGCTCTAATATTTATTTTGCAGATATATTATTTAATAGAGATTTCGTTAGTCTGAAAAAACATTTGCCATTATTTTCATTTGTCCAAATAATTGTTTGGACTAATTTTCAATTCTCCGATATTTCATCTGTTATAATTCCTTTTTTTCTAAATCATTAATTAAAACTTTTTTTTTATCGAAATGTTTTTTAACCAAAATATCAATTGCTCCAAATGTAAAAAGTTATAAATTTAATTTAATCGAAATGTCATTCGATATAATTTCCATTGTGTCAAATAATTACACAGCCACACAAAAAAATAAAGTGTCTTGATCTGGGGTCGAGACATATGTATTCCGATGTATTTCGATGCGCTGAATCCTAATCCGCCCTCAGAATTTGGCCAATGGGTCCTGGTTTTGCCCTAACCTCAAAAAATACTCTAAAATCGTTAAAATGGTCACTTTTGATTTATCAAAATTGAATCTAACCGCATGTTGATAATTTTCTAAGATCTCTTTATTTAAATAAACTATTCTATAAGCTTTTCAATTGAAAATTCCTATAAAACATTAAATCTATCGAACCTAACCTCAAAAACACATCTAAGATTCCAAACAAACAAATTATACCATACACAGCACAATAAAAATTATGTAAGCTCATGAAAGTTACAACTTAGGAGTTTTTATAATTGCTGATTACGAATCCGGTGTTAGTTTATCAAAATTCAAAATGGCGGATCCAATATGGCGAACAATATAATTAAAGTTTATTTGGATTGGCTTGAAAATCGTTACTCGGGGGTTTTCGGGGTCGCTGATGACGGATCCCATGTCGAAAATGAAAATTAGATTAAATAATAATTCTAATAAATATAGCTTATGGCAACTGGTGCTTCGGCGAAGTGAATTTCGGTTACTTGTTTTTTTTGTCAAATGGGATTTGTAAAAGATTCATACGTGCCTGTTTTTATCAGAAAATTTTCTTAAATATCTCAAAATTTTTAGGCATTTTGAAAATTCTGATTTTGAATTTAGATTCAGCGAGAAAAAATATACTAATTATGAGCAATTTCACGCCAAGTGATCATAAGAATTGTTAATGATTTTAGCAATATTAAAAATACTTTCTGAATTTGTTTCTTTATATGAACAAAATAAGAATGTATGAAAGTTTTTTCAAAATTTTTTTAATTACCTCTTACTCAAAATTTTGGTCGGTTTTTCAAAAAAGATGACACATAACTTTTTTTTTATTGACCGATTAAGATGATTTTTTTTGCAAAATACTCATAATAAGAAGTACTTTTAAGAAAAAAATATAAAAAAAAATTTTTTTGCCCGAAAAAAATTTTAAAAAATTTTTTGAATTCAAATTTTGAACAAATATATCTTTGATTTCAAAAAAATTTTTTTATAGATATTGTCAATAATGTAGAGAATACTTCTTATAAATTTAATTATGGGACAGCAATATCTTTATGAGAAAAAAAATAAAATGTCCAGCGCGGTATGTCGGGACTTGTGCCGCAGTATTCGCTTATGGCGGCGCAAGATTTGTTTCAAATTACTCTACAGGTAACAATTGTTTACCAAAACGCTTTTTATTTTTGTGAAATCTTCGTTATTAAATTCTCTATCGATATCTCGAGCCCTATTTTAGAATTTTTGTTATTAAACATTTTTTAAATAACAATAAGTTTAAAAAAAATCATAAAATCGTAAAATATATTTGTGGCATATTTATTACTTATGAAAATTAATCAAAAAACCTGTTAAAGATATATATTTTCCAAATTTAAATTAAAAAAATTTTTTTAAATTTTTTTCGGTCAAAAAAAAAATTTTTTTTCTTTTATTTTTTTCTTAAAAGTACTTCTTATTATGAATATTTTGCAAAAAATAATCTTAATCGGTCGATAAGAAAAAAAGTTATGTGTCATCTTTTTTGAAAAACCGACCAAAATTTTGAGTAAGAGGTAACTCAAAAAATTTTTTAAATTTTGAAAAAACTTTTATACATTCTTATTCCATGCATATAAAGGAACAAATTCAGAAAGTATTTTTAATATTGCTTAAATCATCAAAAATTCTTATAATCACTTGGCGTGGAATTGCTCTTATGTTATAAATTTTTTTTCAAATTTCTTTTATTTTTATTTAGCATTTCAAGGAGTTCTTTAAATATATCTCTAATTTTTAAGCAATTCTGTGAATTCTGACATCAAATTCTAATTCAGAGGCAAAAATACATAGAAATATACTATCGTATTGTTATAAATTTTTTTTCTTGTCGTGGGCAGGCACGAAAAAAATTTGAAAGATAAATTAATATTATATTTTCAATAGAATTTTTCTGTTAGTACAAGATTATTAATTTTATGTTTCTAAAATTCTAAACATTCTAATGAACACAATTTCATTATTTTTTTAACCCTTTGCGTCACAGTGGGTCGCTCAGCGACCCACCTTTTCCTTCTCAGTTTTCAGTATTTCTATGGCATATTTATTAATAAATTTAGGGTTTTTTCTGGGCATGTTCCTCATACCTAAACAAGTCTAAGAAAACTGTTGATTCACAATTTGTTAGTAATAAAAATATTATAAACAAATAAATAACAAAAAATAATGCTTCTTTTCAGAAAAAAATTATTTTCTACTTATCCTTACTAATTTTTAAGATGATAATTTTTTTTTCTTTACAAATTAGATCCTAAACTATATTTACAATTACTTTTTTGAAATTTTTTTTTATAATTTTTAATAATAAATAACAATTTTTTGTAATATTTTATAAAATAAAAGTATTTTAGATGAAATTTCAAACCTATTTTCATAAAACTCGTTACTCGGGGGTTTTTGGTGTCGCTGAATACGAATCTAGCATCAGATTTTTAAAATTCAAAATGGCGGATCCAATATGGCGGACGCGAAAATTAAAAATGAACTGAATTTGCTTGAAACTGGTTACTCTGGGGTTTTTGGGGTCGCTGAATACGAATCTGGTATCAGATTTTCAAAATTCAAAATGGCGGATCCAATATGGCGGACGCGAAAATTAAAAATGAACTGAATTTGCTTGAAAGTGGTTACTCTGGGGTTTTTGGGATCGCTGAATACGAATCTGGCATCAGATTTTCAAAATTAAAAATGGCGGATCCATTATGGCGGACGCGAAAATTAAAAATGAACTGAATTTGATTGAAACTGGTTACTCAAGGCATCAAGATCAAAATATTGACTATAAAAGAAAAGTGTATTTTATATTGAAGAAACAAGATTGACGGTTTTACAATTATTACGTATATAATAAATTTTGATAATGATATTTTTTAATGTCTTCTTCGAATAAAAATACTACCGATTCCTCACATTTAACTTGTTCTTAAATAAAAAATAATCCAGATTTAGAATTAAATTCGGGAATTCTTAATTATAAAACAAAACCATTACCAAGTACACCCAGATATTCTAAAGAAAACCCTCATTCCTTAGAAATACAGAAACAATTTTGACTCAGGCTACATTAATCCTCAACTTTTTGATACTGACGATAATTCATTTGACAGTGACAGCAACGATAGTGAAAATACCATAACTGAAAAAACATTAGTGAATCAGATTTAAAAAAAAAACTTAAATAAGTCTTTAACTGGCGAAATTAAAACAAACGATAACTCTGAAAATAATTCTCTTGATAACACTGGAGATAGTAACAATTTTGAGGAAAACATGGCTCTTCCAAGTAATCAGCAAGTGTCTTTACGCGATGCTTCAGAAACAAAACCAATGTTTGACGGAAAAAACATACCACTATCAACATTTATTGAAAGTTGTTTAGTAGCAAAATCTATGCTTCCTAAGAAAGCACTAGTACAAACAAATTTAGTAAAATTAATTAGGAGTCGAATTTCAGGTGAAGCAAGAAGAATTATAATAGGAAATAATTTTAATACAGTAGAACAGTTAACAGAAAGGTTAAAACAAATTTACGCACCAGCAAAATCTGTATGTCACTTACAAAAAGAACTAGGAGCAATATATGTATATGTGGGAACAAAAAAATGTAATTTCTTACGGTGCACGAATCACAAAAGCCCTTTTAAATTTTGGTTAAATTACCCTTGGTAATCTGATGCCAGATTTGTATTCAGCAACCCCAAAAACCCCCGAATAACGAGTTTCAAGCAAATTCTGTTCATTTTTTATTTTCGCGTCCGCCATATTGGATCCGCCATTTTAAATTTTGAAAATCTGATGCCAGATTCGTATACAGCGACCCCAAAGACCCCCGAGTAACGAGATTCAAGCAAATTCTGTTAATTTTTTATTTTCGCGTCCGCCATATTGGATCCGCCATTTAGAATTTTGAAAATCTGATGCCAGATTCGTATTCAGCGACCCCAAAAACCCCCGAGTAACGAGTTCCAAGCAAATTCTGTTAATTTTTTATTTTCGCGTCCGCCATATTGGATCTGCCATTTAGAATTTTAAAAATCTGATGCCAGATTCGTATTCAGCGACCCCAAAAACCCTCGAGTAACGAGTTCCAAGCAAATTCTTTTCATTTTTTTTTGCGTCTGCCATATTGGATCCACCATTTTGAATTTTGAAAATCTGATGCCAGATTCGTATTCAGCGACCCCAAAAACCCCCGAGTAACCAGTTTCAATAGATTTCAATGAAATGAAAAATGTATGACTTAAAGGGTTAAATTATTACAATTTTATAATAACATTTTGGCACGTATTAAAAAATAAATTACAAAATTATTAATTATTTTATTTTTTAATGTTTATTAAAATAATTTTTGAAAATAATTATATCAGCAAAAGATTTCGTTCATTTCAATGTTCAGAGCTTGTGGATAATTTTATAAAGTATAAAAAGTTTTCTTGATAATTTTTTTTCTCATTTTATATTGCAACAACAATTACTCGTTTAATTGTAATTAAACTTGAAATTTTCTTATTTACCGACAGAGAATTCTTTTACTCCCGTTGTAATAGAGGGCGTGTGTGAAAATCAACCAAAGCATAGATGTTTGACTTTCTGCTGCGCAATCGCAGAGTGAAGTACGTACTTTCGACCGAGGTATGAAGAAAAATTAATTCATATGTTTCTGTAAAAAATTTTCTTGAGAAAATACTTTGAGAAAATGATTAATTTATTAGATTTTTGTAGGCTAAGTATTACCAGAAAAGCAGACAATTCAATGACTAAAACGGTTGGTTGAGAGGTTTTTCACAGATGGTTCGAACGAAAGAATCATGAAATAGAGATTTATAAGAGTCTCTTTGTGTATTTTAGATGAAGGTAAAGGTGAACACATAATTAGACGGTGTTTTGAAGCGTTTTGATACTTTTAAATTTTACTCTAATATTGGTAAGTATTTACTATCAGTAGTTGCTACACAATTTTGACATATCAGTGGTATAAATTAATTCAATTTTCATGTTAATTAAAAAAAAGAAATGTTTGGTGAGGCTGTAAATTTTTATTCAGGCTAGTTTTCAAAAGTGTTGCAAATGATTTTAATTTTTTTAAACAAATTATCAACAGTTTTCATTATTGGACACCACTGTTTGAAAAAAAAACATATTTAGATGAGAACAAATATTCCTCTTACTGTTTTTAAATAATAATAATTATTATTTATATAGAATATTTTATTAATATTAAAGAATTAATCCAAAATTATGTTTGTAATAGAAAAAATATATATAAATTTCATGTTTTATGCTCACTTTTGATGATGATGATGATTTTTTTTTTTTTTTTTTTTCTTCTTAAATGACTTGAGGCTTGGCCAACTGTCAGAACACACACTCTTATATACCAACTTGATTTTGCGTTTCTACAGAACGACTTTGAGGTTAGGAGTACTCGCATTTGCCTGGACCACCCGTCTAATGGGTTTTCTCGCCAGTGGAGAGGGAAACTGTAGAAAACCTCTCCGAGTACAACCGGTTTATCGACAGTCGAATTCTGATGGTGTGTACCGGACAATAATCGACGGTGCACATCATTATACTTCGACGTCAAACCTCCCGCTCAGATTATCTCACGTGCCGGAAAAATCCCAGGCTAACTTTGTACCAGGCCCACCGAATTGGTAACCTGGCAAATGTTACTCGAACGGTAAACTATTGATTATACGATTGATTAAACCTTTTCCTTGATAGCGTTCTTTTTTCACCTCTTTATGCAGAATCATTCTTCACTCTGCAAAGGTTGTCGTGAAACTAACAAAATGACTATATAAGCTAGGTATTTATACATTTTAGGGTAGTTACTGTCAAGATGCAGTTCACGAAACAACCTGTCATGCTGCCAATAACTAGTATAGATATAGAAACAAACGAAAAGAAGATTAAACATCATGGTAGTCTGTTTTCAGACAGCATTCGAGCTGTTTTTTGTGGTCCCTCAAATTGTGGTAAAACAAATTCTCTTCTTTCCCTAATAATACATCCAAATGGTCTGAGTTTTGTTTTATAACAGGTTTTGTTTTATTAAAATAACAAATTCTTTCTCAAAAAATTTTTTTTTACAATGCTTCATCATCTTTCATAATTTTTGCAATTTTACAATGCCCCCATGCAAGGGTGTCGGTGCTGTTGGCTAACAAAAATCTTTTATCATCGTAAGGACTCAGAAATTTTTTTTTATCATTTTCAGTTTGTTTTATAGTCTGAACATTGTGAAGGTTTGATCTGATACAATATTGCGTTCTAGATTAAATTTTTACATTTTGTAAACAATATACATAACACAGGCACACAAAAAAAAATTTTTTTCGTGACCTAGAGGACAGAACCTTATATTCCTACGTTTTAGGGGTCACTGAAACCGAATACGACCATGAAAAAATTTTGTACTTGCCAGTTTTTCCGCTACCACCCCCTTTACACCCCCACACGAGAGTGAGGGGGTTGGCATTTCAGTTTTTAAAAAAAGTCGAGTAGGGTGTCTATTCTTATGTATTTTGGATCGCTGAAACCGAAAAAGACCACTAAAAACAAATTCGTCCATCCCTTTACCCCCCCAGAACGCCCTAAATACACCCTTAAAGGAAGTTAAAATTTCATTTTTCACGAAAAGTCGAATGCGTTGTATATTCCTATGTTTTTTGAGTCCCTGAAACCGTAAAAGACCACCAAACATAAATTAGTCCTCTCCTTCACATCATATCCCTCTCTTACTACCCCCTAAAGAGGATTAAAATTTTCGGTTTTATGAAAAGTATAGACGACTTTTCATGAAACTAAAAAGTTCAACATCTTCTCTAGAGATACTTAGGGAGTGGAGGAAGGGACTAATTTATGTTTGGTGGTCTTTTTCGGTTTCAGGGACCCCAAAAACATAAGAAAAGACACGGCATTCGACTTTTCGTGAAAAATGAAATTTTAACTCCCTTTAAGGGTGTATTTAGGGCGTTCTGGGGGGTAAAGGGATGGACAAATTTGTTTTTAGTGGTTTTTTCGGTTTCAGCGACCCAAAATACATAAGAATAGACACCCTACTTGAGTTTTTTTGAAAACTGAAATGCCAACCCCCTCACTCTCGTGTGGGGTGTAAAGAAGGTGGTAGCGGAAAAACTGGCAAGTACAAAAATTTTTCATGGTCATATTCGGTTTCAGCGACCCCTTAAACGTAAGAATATAAGGTTCTATCCTCTGGGTCACGAAAAAAAATTTTTTGTGTGCCTGTGTAATTATCAGTCTATGTTCTTCTTAACAACAACAGCTTTCACACCTTTAGCCTTTTTTATAAAATCTTTGTTTTCACTGTACATCTTGCTCCGCAAGCAAACAAATTCGGTCACGATTTTTCCACTGCACTCATCTTTCATCAATCCTAAAACTTTTTTGTTGGCTTGCGGAATACCGTACACGTTAGTAACCGGATAATCTAACGTATCGAATTTATCAATATCAGCTGTCATGTCTGCATAAATGTCGGAGCATCTGATTTCGTAGATTCAGTGGCGGTGCACAATAGTTTTAAATTTTTTCCGTCATATTTTTTTAACATGTATGGGAGAGTCTCCAGTTGTGAGACACTTCCAGTTGTAAGACAGTCAATTTTTTTAACATGCAATATTAAAAAGCCGATTGGTTTATATAAAAACATTTCTTTTTATATGAGCCAACTGTTTCGTGTACGCCAAAGCGGATATATAAACTGTTTTTGTTAAATACCAACACTGTGTGTGATAATCGACTAAAAAGCGTTTTTTTAATAAATGCAAAGTACTTTTTTCCAAGTTAATTAATTTGAAAAAATAAATGTAATGCATTTTCTTTTAGTGTTTTCCTTATATTTTGTGATGGAATATTGCATTGTTCCAATCCACGGTTGAAAATAATTTAATTTTCCTTTTTCAAAATAGCGCCAATTTCTGGGTGTGAGACACCGCATATCACCAGTTGTGAGGCGGTGTCAACACCCATCTGGGCAGCATAAAAAATACGACTTTGCAGGCATACTATTTAAATAATGTTTTGATTTTTTTTCTAGTATTTTTAGGCATGTCAAGAGGAAAAAAGTCAATTGATTCAGAAGAAATCAATTTTAATGGTCTTGTTGAAGCGATTAAATTGTGTTTATTTGATAATCACATTTTGGCGAATAAATATTATTATTTAGTATATAATAATATATATTATTAATATATTTAATTATTTCTACTAAGCATAACGTTTTATGTCAAACTTATTAAATTTTAGCAATTTTTAATGAGTGTCTCACAACTCGAGACATTTTTTTTTTTTTGAAAAAAGCGATGTGCTCGAAAAATGTATCGTAAAATTTTTTGAGTTCATCGAAACACTACACTTTCTTTTAATAAAAGTTGCGTATTTCTGTTACCTTTCGAACGGTGTATTTTATTTACAATTTCGTTTGCCCGTTTACAATTTACGGGTCAAAAATAAAACCCGTCTCACAACTGGAGACTCTCCCCTAATCATAATGGAAATCATAGATTAACCTTTTAACGCCCAAATGTGCTGTTTTCCGACTTGAACTTTAACTTCGTACAACTATTAAAAGAAAGCTAAAAAAATTTCAAAAGTACTATTTTCTACTATTTTTGGAGTCGCTCTTTCGAATGGCGTTGTCAAAATTTCCAAAGAATGAAATTAACCCCCTCTTTTAATGAAATTTTCCAAAAAATGCAAGATTTCTGGATGAATTTTTTTTTTATTTTAATTTTCATTGTTATATCGGTATCTACATATCGTCTGAGGTATAAAAACCGTATTCCCGATAGCTGTACTTTAAAAATGTGCAGTAGTTTTTTTTCTTTTTTTCATTTTTTATTAAAAAATGACGCCCGAACGCTAAATTTTTTTTTATTACACATACAAATTCTTTTTTCTAAATTTGCTTAAATTCACTTGAAATTTGTTACTCGGGGGTTTATGGGGTCGCTTATTACGAATCTGATGTTAGTTTTGAAAAATTCAAAATGGCGGATTCAATATGGCGGACGATTTTTTTAAAAATTTACTAAATTCGCCTGAAACTTTGTTACTCGGGGGTTTTCAGGGTCGCTGATTACGAATATGATGTTAGTTTATAAAAATCCAAAATGGCGAATCCAACATGGCGACAAAAAAAAATAAAAATCATTCAGATTGGCTTAAAAATTGATACTCGGGGGTTTTTGGTGTCGCTGATTACGAATATGATGTTAGTTTTTAAAAATCGAAAATGTCGGATCCAAAATGGCGACGGAAATATAAAAATCACTCTGATTGGCTTAAAAACTGGTACTCGGGGGTTTTTTGGGTCGCTGATTACGAATTTAATGTTAATTTTTAAAAATTCAAAATTTCGGATCTAATATGCAACAAATTTTCAAATGACTGAAGGTGACCAGGACTTAGAATAAGTTTTGGTAAATGTTACATCCCGAGATAAAACTTTTTTTAATTTAACCCTCAATGTGTAAAATCAAATCAGCACTTTACCTCCCTTTTATTATACGCTTAATAAAATTACCCTTGCCTTAGCTCGGAACGTGACAGAAGACAACCTCAAACAAAGTTTAATGATGAAAAAGGGTCCCCACTTTAAAGTTCAATAAGTAATTAAACTAAGTTTTATGAAAGTAATGTTTAAAGATTGACATTATTATTAATTGAGTATAAGTAATTTGCAAAATTGACCTAAATAACAATTTTCAAGCCAATTCGGATGATTTTTATTTTTTTTGTCCGACATATTAGATCCAAAATTTTGAATTTTTAAAAACTAACATCATATTCGTAATCAGCGACCCCAAAAACCCCCGAGTACCAATTTTTAAGCCAATCAGAATGATTTTTATTATTTCGGCCGCCATTTTGGATCCGCCATTTTCGATTTTTAAAAACTAACATCAGATTCGTAATTAGCGACCCCATAAACCCCCGAGTACAAATTTTAAAGCCAATCAGAATGATTTTTATTATTTCAGCCGCCATTTTGGATCCGCCATTTTCGATTTTTAAAAACTAACATCAGATTCGTAATTAGCGACCCCATAAACCCCCGAGTAACAAATTTCAAGTGAATTTAAGCAAATTTAGAAAAAAAATTTAGCGTCCGGGCGCCATTTTTTAATAAAAAATGAAAAAAAGAAAAAAAAACTACTGCATATTTTTAAAGTACAGCTATCGGGAATACGGTTTTTATACCTCAGACGATTTGTAGATACCGATATAACAATGAAAATTGAAATAAAAAAAAATTTCATCCAAAAATCTTGCATTTTTTGGAAAATTTCATTAAAAGAGGGGGTTAATTTTATTTTTTGGAAATTTTGACAACTCCATTCGAAAAAGCGACCCCGAAAATAGTAGGAAATGTTACTTTTGAAATTTTTTTAGCTTTCTTTTAATAGTTGTACGTAGTTAAAATTCAAGTCTGAAAACAGCACATTTGGGTGTTAAATGGTAAACGTTTTGAAAACATCAAACACTGTTAAACCTACATAAAGTGGCATGTTTAGTAATACCTCCATTGTTCTAAGTTGCACGGCATCCAAATTCGGATTAAAAATGGATCTGCTGTGGAAGTTAAGTTTCGCGATTAAAGCTTTAGCTCCATATCTACCCTCCCACTTTGTAACGAGTTTAATATCAACATGTTTTCGCACGTTCTCCATTGTCTTACCAATAACCCGGTTTTTTATTAATTTAAATAAATTCTTTTTAAATTCATTGTTTGCACTTGTTATTCGAGTCGTATTAAAATCAATATATGATTTTAACCACGTGGATTGTTTAAATTTCAATACACGATGAATTTTTACTAATACAAGAACATTCTCCAAAGCTTGTTTTAACGCGCGATAATGGAGAACGTGCTTTCTCTTTGGTAGCAGGGTAGTTAGGAGCTTTTCCTCTTTAGATCCAGGTGGCTTCGAGCGTTCAGGGCAAAACGGAAATACTATGTTTATCATGCAAATCATCGGGGTATTCCAAATCAACTTCTAAAATATAGCCAATCGCCTCATCATAAGAGACATTAAAATCAAAGCTATTGTCAAAATTTTCTATCCACTCGGAGCCACCATAGGGAAGTGACTGGATCATTGCCCAACCGTAAAGATTATTAGCATCAAAGTATACGATATAAGATGTCTCTTTACTTTAATTATATTCCTCCATATAAGGATTATAAGCTTTCGCGTACCGATTGGTGCATTGACTTACTCCACCTCTAATTCCGCGTTCTATAAACATTACCATATCGATGTCAGTAAGGAGCTTTAATCTTATATTCGTACACACTACTGTCCGTGAGTATCAGGACGCCCGGCCACACAGTGGTTTATAATAAAAAAGCGGGGTTCAAAATAGCGTAGAGCACGTAAATCTTAAAAGATTTTTATTCTTTTTTCTTTTAAACACTCGTCATTAAATTCCTAAGAGATTGCTCGAGGCAGATTTTTAAAAAAAAAACCTTCAATTTTTATTTATTTATTTATAAACATTGAAAAAAACACTTTTTTATCCCACATGCACAAAAATGGTGCTTTTAGATAGCTGACGACAGGGAGTAAAGTCACTCATTTGTTCGACCATATGAAAATGGCGTCCATTTTCTCCCAAGAGGCAAACATAACAGCTGATCCCATGCGTTATTTTTGCCCATGGGAGAAAACGGCCGCCATTTTCATATAAGTCGAACAAGTGAATGACTTTTACTCCCTGTCGTCTGCTATCTGAAATCGCCACATTTTGTGCATTAGGAATAAAAAATATTGTAAGTAACACGGGAATAAAGGCAGCCAATTTGTTAACGATGATTTTTGTGACACGAGTGGAGGTCTCGGGGCGCATCTGCTTTTCCAGAAACTAGGTGTCAGACAAGCAGAAATTTTTCGTTGACAACTTCATAAAGTTATCAAATACACAAAGACACTTGGCAGACTAATGTCACTCACAAAACATAAATTTAAGTGCAAAATGTACCGTCCAATATCAACACATGTTCAATTTTTACGAATTTAACCGAAATATTGGAGTAAAAAGCTAGAATATGGGTGTCGCACACCCAGGGTGCGGTTTAAGGGTTAATAATCGATAAGTGTACCGACATTAGCGTCACGAAATGTTTAGCTTTAGTAATTAGATATAAACAAAACTTTCGTTGTAAAGAAAAATTTTTAACTTTGTTAGAAGTCGTTAATTGCACTGCAGACGCAATTTATCAAACGATCAAAGAGTTTTTTAGAAAAGTAAATTTACTTTTAAAAAATATGTTAGGCTCTGCAGCGGATAATGCATCTGTAATGATGGGCGAATTCAACGGCGTTCAAGCCAGGTTTAAGGTTGATATTCCTAATTTATTTATCTTAGGGTGTACGTGTCATTCTTTCAATTTATGCGCAAATGCTGCATGCATGAAGTTACCGAAAGCTATCGAGGATTTATCTAGAGACGTATACAACTATTTTAGTCACAACGCTAAAAGAAAATCGGAATTTAAAGAATTTCAATCTTTTGCGGGCGTAGAACCACACAAATTGTTAAGACCTTGCCAAACGCGATGGCTCTTATTAAAAATGGTGGTTGATCGAATGTTGGAGCAATGGTCTGCGTTAATTCTTTTTTTTTACAACTGCGGCAATTGAAGATAATGTCGTTGCGGCTAATGTAATATAAGGTGCTTTGCAAAATCCGATTTATAAAGTCTACTACGCTTTTTTATCGCATGTTTTGTCGCTGGTTACTAAATAAACCCTTTTGTTTCAAAGCGAAAAACCTCAAATTTATAAATTGCGAACAGAAGTTAGTTCCTTACTGCGTCAATTGTATCGATCGTTTTTACAGCGAGAATATATTAACAAGACACCTTTGTCAAAGATTAATCCGCTAAATCCGCATAATATTTTAAAATTAGATGAAATGTGTGTCCGGACAAAATGTGAAATTTTATTGCAATAATGTGCAATTACTCACAAATCAGATGTTGAGTTTTTTCGATAACGAGCTTTATATTTCCACGTCGAACTTTGTTTACCAATCCGTAAACGTTTTGATTTGAATAACGAAGTTTTAACACTAATTGAAATGATAGATCCTCGAAAAGCAATATCAGGCGAAGTCCGATGTATTACGGAGCTACTTTTAAAATTTAAACACATTGTCCTTGAAGAAGATTGGAAAACAATCAATTCCGAATGGCGTTTACTTCCGGAAGTTTTTAGCAAAGGTCGATATCATGAAATGAAAATGACGAGTGAAGTATTGAATGACGCTGGATTATTTTGGGAATATGTTGGCGAAATTAAAAGTGCAAACAATAACGCGATGTCACATTTAATGATTAATTTAATGTGCCTACCTCACAGTTCGGCTGGTGCGGAGCGAACGTTTTTAACATTAAACTTAATTAAAACTAAACAGCGAAACCGATTGTTAATACCGACATGTCATGGTTTAATGTCAGCAAAAACTTTGCTTGATGGAAACAAAAGTTACGAATGGGAACCTGCTGATGAGTTGATGAATCCTATCGAAAATCTAAACCTTGATGTTGTTAATGACAATGACACAGAAATTTTAAATGATCGCATTTTATCGTAAAGACTTGAATAAGATTTATTATATTTACAAATTATATTTTATCTCTAAAATTATAAGTTCAACTAAATATGATAAAAAATAGCAATTTGTAAATAAAATTTTTAATATTATTATATATTTGTTCTTTTCCTTACTGAATAATAAATATGCAGATATATAATTTGAAAATATTTTATTTAAAAATCAATGATGTAATTAAATGTAAATAAAATAATTTTTGTAATTTCAAGCAAACTTTAAATAATCAAAATTCCAATTAAAAAATAAATTTAGCTTAAATAACAATTTTTATAACAGTTTTATAATTTATTTAGAACAATTGTTTACAATTTCAATTTCAAATACCCGCTAAAGAAATAGTACAATTTCTAGTACGAAAGAAAAATAAATCTAGTGACTTTTTGTACAAAATATTCTCGGAACTAGTACGGAATGAAATTTTCATGTGGCAACACTGATTATTTATTAAAATCGGTTCAGTAGATTCAGAGATGAAGTGTCCGCAATTTAAAAAAACGTTATTTTGAGAAAAACGCGTTTAAACCTTATATGTTTCGTTAGAGGTTATCCATAAATTATCCAAAATTCTTTTGCAAATTGAAACCCCTCCACTTTTTTATGTCAGACACTGTTACATACATTAGCACTAATGTTTCTACTGGTCGTAACAAAAAGCTGGACCCCACTATCCCCTGAAAGACTTACTTAATTTGTCAATGGCTCTTTACATTTATTGAATAATTTTTGAAAAATTTACTTTTATTTTTTACAATTGGTTAAGAATTCTTTAGGAGGTGTACCTTTAAAAATCTTAGAACGGATTATCTTTATTAAACATTTGTTGTTTCGTCCTATTCGTAATTTATGTTGTAAATAATTAAGATGTATTTTTTTATAATTAATAATAAATGTTCATGTATAAGGCTGACTATAGTTTTTAATAATTATTTGTTTAATTTAACCTAACAGAAGGCAAAACCAAAAATTCTATATTCTTTCTATTTTTTTTAATAATTCGGTGTTCTGTTGTACAGCGACCCTGAAAACCCCGATTAACCAGTTTCAAGCGAAACTGAGCATCTTTATTGTTTTTAACCCCTGTAAATAGTTATGAAATTAATATCCCTTCATGTGACTCATTTTAGAATATAATATGTTTGATCGGAAAATTCGCGGTCCGAAAAATGGGCTAAAAACAGGTGTTTGTAGCGTCACTCTTTGCATTTTTGGCTGAAGTGACAGACAACATTCCGGCGAGCACACAGATAATTGGATCTATGTATCTGTGGTCCAGGAGGTAGTGCCAATTAGAGCTAGTGTCCGCGGCTGAACTAACAAAACTACTCAACCTCATATTACTCCACGTTATTTTTTAAATCACTTTTTTGCCAAATAATTGTCAAAATGGAGATGGAGTCCCATGCAGAACACTCTCTTCTATCATTCCAAATGAATTTTACCTCCAAATGTTTTATTCAAACAAAACGTGGGGCAAGAACGGTTAGTGTATTTTCTTATAAAAAATGTTGTGCTGTTTAATTCATAAAGAAATTCCTGCACCGTTTTTCAGTCAGTTCTTTTTATAACTTTTTTATCTCATTTGTATACATACTTATTTAAGGGGTTATGCCACTCTAGAAACCGAAAAAATAGGCATTTTTTTTGTTTAAAAATATAAATTTTCATAATAATTTAATGAAAAATGGCGAGGCTGTTGGGGTTTTCCGTCGACATCTCTGTGGCGCATATGGTCCGTGGCCGCACCAACTGTTCCCGTAAATTTTGAAATATCTTGAGAATATAATTTTTTATTTATTGTACATAGCAATAGCTAAAGCAACACGTAGGATTTTTTCGATATATTGATTTATGGCCAAATGGCGCACTTCTAAAGTTAACCTTTCTAAATTCTACCAAAAAATCGTCAGTAAATTGTTAATAACAAATGAACAATACAAAATAAAAAAAATTCCTACGTGATGTCTTAAAAAATATATTTTCAAAGATATTTGTGAAGTTTGAACTTAATCGGTTGAAAATTGTACGAGTTGTTAGTGCGGCCAACTCGAAAAATGTAGTTTTCAGATAATCGCGTTTAAAGTTTAAAGTTAATATGCTCTTCACATGCTTGGCTATGCCTAACTGACTGAAACAGACGCTTGCATACTGTTTGTGAAGCCAAATTGTGTAGAATAGACTATAGTTTAGACAGAAAAGTAGCCTTATACCTGCTCTAGATCCTTAAAAGATAACCTCCCGTAGCGCGCTAACAAAAGGACCTCGCCGCTACGAAAATACGAAACTACGAAAATAAATTACTTAGAGATTTTCCCTAGCTGTAATACTACGATATGTTATTTATGATACCCTGAGGGACTATTTAATGCAAAAAAATAAAAATCGATTTTTTTAAAATCCTAGAGTGGCATAACCCTTTAAATCAACTTCTGCAGCTTTTTTCAATCAGTTCTTATCAGAATTGAATTACATTAAAATAATAATCTATTGATTGTAATAAATATAGAAACGCATTTTTATCGTTTAATAATAAATAATAACAGTTAGACTATATATAAAAACTTTACAATCTTAAATATTTAGAATTTTCATTTTTGTTCCTATTCACTTAGAACTTGATTTAAATAAATATAATTATTTCAAGAATTCACTAACCTAAGGCAGACATAACAAAATTACAGTTTCAGCCCTGTTATTGTCCCACGTTTTGACCCATACATTTTTTAGGAAAAAACTAGAGGTGTGCATTTAATCGAGTCGAATCGAAAATTATTCGACTCGACAACAGAAAATTCGAATCGAAAGTAAATTCATATCGATATACCAATTCGAAGTTTCGAATTTCGAATTTCGAATTGGCCGATTCGAATCGAAAGAAAATTCGAAGTTTCGAATTTCGAATTGGCCGATTCGAAAATCGGAGTTTCGAATTGTACAACTCAACTCGGTTATTTTATTCGCACAATTATTTTGACAGAAATCCTAATTCTTAAAGAATTTTAATTGAAAATTTTTGAAATTTTTTTAAAATTGTATTAAAAATAATTGAATTTTTGCAAAGATTTTATAACGAAATGAGAAAAAAATTGAAATCATTCTTGAAATTTTTTTGAAAATAATTGAATTTTTGCAAAGATTAAAATCTATTTCTATTTAAGAAAATAATTAAATTGTTTTGAAGTATTTATTAAAATTTTAAAAAATAATTGTATTTATTCGTAAAATTTTATTAAAATTTTTTTTAAAAATAATTTAATTTTTACGAAGATCGTTATTATTCATGAAAATAATTGAATTCTTGCAAAGAATTGAATTATTTTCAATATTTTCAATATTTCCGAAAATTCAAATACATACACAAACTAATTAAAAATTTTAAATTAAAACAATTAAAATTTTTAAGAATTATAATCATACCTATTTATAAATTAAAATTCCACAAAAAATAATTTTTTCAAATTATACAAAAATTCTTCAATTTTTCTTAAAACATTAAATCACAATTTTTATATAAAAAAATAATTCTTAGAATTGGAAATTGTATTTATTAACCGTAACTATTGGTTACTAAATGAAATTAAATGAAATTAAATTTTGAGTGGTCTCAGAACTTCTTTGGTTAAAAATTCGCTGAGTTACGGAATTTTAAAGTTTAGAACGACAAAAACCTCATTTCAAGAAAAACGGAATTAAAGATTGCGATACCAACTAATTGTTGTATCTCTGGTTCTTCTTAGAAGTTATTCAGATAAGAATTGTTTCCAGTTCAGGGCACCTTGAAGATAAAAAAACAACAGGTTTTAAATTTTTAGAACCACCCTCCCTTAATTAACTAATTAATTTAAAAACCGACAATATGGGCCCTTTTCTAAAAAGGACAGTTTTTCTATTAAAAACCATTTTTTTCAAGATTAATGATTAGGTACAATTTTATTGTGTCATTTGAAGAAAAAGAATATATATTAAACTTATTAAAAATTTTTTTACAGTCTCTATTATGAAAAAAATGACGCAATATCCAAATTTTCATTTTGACAATTACGAAAAAAAAGACTCTAACATCAATATCTCTTTGGGAAGTTATTCAGATAAGAATTGTTATCAGTTCAGGACACCTTAGAGATGAAAAATCAAGAGGTTTTAAATTTTTCCGCACCTTCATATTTAAAATACGGATTACTTTTGCAAATGACTAACAAAATGAGCCCTTTTCATTTTTCTAAAGAACCAATGAAATCAAACAGTTAAATTATCGATAAATTAATGAAAACCGCTTGATTCGACTTGCCAAAGCATGTAGATTGATAATAAAAAATAAAAAAAAATTAAGATTTTGCTCCAAAATTACTAAATTGCAATTATCTCGAAAACTAGAACCGACAATATTGGCCCTTTTCATGTGGACGTCCACATATGAAAGTACTTTATAATAGATTAATAAAGTTTAACTAATTTTTTTGGATTTTTAATTTTGCAAAAAAACGTTTTTTGCCCATAACTTTAAAAAAATGTTAGGTCACCTATAAATGTTTTTCTTTAGTTTTGTAGAGTTTTTTTAGATGCATCTTTTGGTCCCTAATTGAACATTTTTCGACCATATTAACCGGAGACTTTTTTGAAAATTTTGTTGAAAAACGTAGAAGTAACTTTAAAATTATCATTACCAAATTTTAGAGCTTTAAAAAACGATTCGATTGACCTATTTTTGAACCTAATTCGATAATAAATTTGGAAATCAATGGTATTTTAAAAACCAAAAATTTTGGAAAATGACATTTTCTCAACTTTTGTGTTTAAAAATTTTTGTTTAACTATTAAATTATTGTAACTACAGTACCGTCCGAAATTGTCAGTCCACCTATTTTTAAAGAAATGAAAAAAAAATGTTTAACATAAAATTCATGAAAACTAAAATTTTTTTTGATTTATATTTTGAAAGACGATAAAATTTTGAAAAGAATAAGACTTTACAGAAGTCATTTGGCCAAAATTTGTAGAAGATATTCTTAAAAATCGTCATTTTCAATGTTTTACATAAATTTGAATAACTTCTAAAATAATGAACGCTTTTTAATAATCTTAGGCTTATTTTAAAGGTCATTTTCTACAGAATAAGAATTACTTATAGGCATTAACCTGTAATTTTTCACTTGGAATAAGCATGACATTAAAGTTGGACAAAAAAGTTCAAAAAATTTAAAATAATATTATTAAAAGGAAAATAATTTTTGAAATTCAAACATATTTTTTTATTAAATTTTCTTGAAAAATCTACACTATATCATGTTTTATATATGTTCTAGAATAGTTTTTTAATTCAAAATTTTTTTTTCAAATTTTTCCAATTTTTTTGTCCAACTTTGACGTCATGCTTATTCCAAGAAAATAATTACAAGTTAATGCCTATAAGTAATTCTTATTCCGTAGAAAATGACCTTTAAAATAAGTCTAAGATTATTAAAAAGCGTTCATTATTTTAGAAGTTATTCAAATTTTTGTAAAACATTGAAAATGACGAGTTTTTAAGAATATCTTGAAAAAATATTTGACAAATGACTTCTGTGAGGTCTTATTCTTTTCAAAATTTTATCGTCTTTCAAAATATAAACCAAAAAAAATTTGAGTTTTCATAAATTTGATGATAGAAATTTTTTTTCATTCCTTCAAAAATGGGTGGACTGACAATTTTGGCCGGTACTGTATCTTGTAGGGTATTTAAAAATACATTGATTGATCCAAAATCCAATCAGTTTTACCATATTTATAAAAAGTAATTAATATATTTCTATTATTTTTATCTCTATGAGGAAGTACAGTGTTCATGAAATGAGTACCAACATTATAAAAAAATATACAACTTAGCAGCGGTTTTAAATTATATATTAGCTATTAAATTGTTAAAATAAATGAAAATTTATTTTGAAAATTGAGCAAAAAATTTGCAAAATAATTTTTTTCCTTATATACTACTAACAATAAGCGAAATATTTTCTTCACTTTCAACACATTATTGGTATTTGTATGTTATATATATATATATATTAAAATTATAGAATAATTAATTGTGCGAATAAAGTAACCGAGTTGAGTTGTACAATTCGAAACTCCAATTTTTGAATTGGCTAGTTCGATTCGAATTTACTTTCGATTCGAATCGGCCAACTCGAAATTCGAAACTTTGAATTGGTAGTTCGATTCGAATTTTCTTTCGATTTGAATCGGCCAATTCGAAATTCGAAACTTCGAATTGGTATTTCGATTCGAATTTTCTTTCGATTCGAATTTTGCACACCTCTAAAAAAAACCTTACTTTTATGAAAACTAGCGACATATACCTCACTCGCTAACGCTCGTTCGGTTGTATTTAAACTTATTTGTTTTTACTAATTTATTTTTATTTATTTGAACTAAGTAAATATTTACTGGACATAAATATTTTAATTTATGGTATCAAATAAATAGTTATTTGAACCAAATACAAATTACTTAAGTCAATTAAATAGAATAATTTCATCTAATAAATATTGCTTAAAATCAATTATGAAAATTACTTGATTCAATAATGCATAGTTTTTAATTAAAATAAATATTTATTTGCATCAATAAAATAATTTTTTTGAAATAACTAAAATTAGAAGTTAGGTTTTAAATGTTAGCCTGATTCTCTGGATAATTAGTACAGGCCTCTCACTCAGTTTTACAATAAAAAATAGTGTCAAAAGTGGCATAAAATTTTCAGAAAAGTGGCAAAATAGTGGCATATTATTTATTAACAAATAAATATTAAATGATTAAATTTATGTTTTAAACTGCTATAGATATTCATTATCCCGTTATCTAAACTATTTTTGTTTGTAACTTTTTAAAAATCAAATTAAAACTCTACTATCGGCTCAAAAAAAGACTTAAAAGCTCATAACTCAGGTAAAAAATTCATATGATATTAAGACAACCTGATATCATCAACGACACTACTTCTACGTTACTATACAAAACTGTAAAATACAAAAAAAATGTTTGCCTTAATTATGAATGTTTGAATTTTTGAAGTACATGGTTTGTTCTCATCATTATGAAAAGGATCTACTCCCTTGCAAATAAAGACACAGATTTGTCAACATGAAGTGCAAATTGTGAAAAATAATATTACAGTAAGGAAATACATATTTCTTTAATTTCCAGGAATTACTGGCAATAATGATAATTATTTTTATATAATATGTTGCAAAAGGGTTTAAATATTTTATTAAAAAAATTTAGCATGCCAGTAGGATATATTTATTCCATTATTAATGCAAAAAAATTTTTTTGTGCAGTTTTGTATAGTAAGGTAGGAATAGTGCATCTACTGATATGTAAGTTGTTTTAAGACCATAAGAATTTTTTTACTTAATTATGAGTTTTCAAAGTTAGGGTATAAAATTTTTTTAAGCCGATAGTAGCTTCCTATTTTGTGAAAAATCTAAAGATAGATAATATTTATAAGATTTGTTCAATATTATAATATAATAAAATAATGTCCAATATAGCGATCAGTCAGACTGCGCAATTAGCTGTAGTAAAATTTTGCAGGTAATTAATTTAAACGTATTTTTTGGCATCTACGGTTTTTTCAGGTTTTTAAGAAATTTTCAAGGTTTCAAAATTGCATTCTGCATACAAAAATATAAATTTGACAAGCAAAAAAAATTATTTATTTATCAATAAAATTAGTAAAATTCAAGATTTAAGAAAAATCAAGCATAATTCCAGGTTATTTCAAGGTTTTACAAAATTCACATCCAATTCCAAGTTTTCAAAGTTCAATGCCTGGTGGCCACCCTTAGTTAAAAATTAAACATTAAATGTTAAAAGTTAAACATGTGAATTGAAAATAGTGTCTTTAGTGGCCATTTTTGTTACAAAAAAGTGGCATTAGTGGCAATTTTTTCAAAATAGTAGCTAAATAGTGGCATCAACTGAAAAAAGTGTCAAAAAGTGTCAATAGTGGCATGAGTGGGAGGCCTGTTAGTAAGAAAAAGGCGAAGATACGTCTGTCCTTTTCTTACAGGACAGTAAATATTTTTTGAGGGCCATTCTCTAGTTGCAGATTGGGGTACACCAAATGGCTTTTGGAATGCACGTCGCTCTTTACTTAATAGCCTAAGATGATTCGCGTATTTATTCAGGGTTACATTCATATTTTCCGCCAAAGTCAATGGAGATGCGCTATTCCATTTGCACTCCTCATCGCACGCCACGAAAAAAGTCTGTAATTTAAGGAACCAATTTTACCTGAAATCCGGACACCGCGCTGCCAATCTTCCTAGCTCCTCCAGGCACTGTCTGGGATACCTAGAAGTTTCTATCAAAGCAATTTTATTAACCCATTAACGCCTGAATGTACTGAATTTGTAGTCTGACTTCAAACTTAAGTATTTCTTAATAAAAATACTATTTAAATACTATTTTTTAATTATATGCAAAAAAATATTGTTAAACAATTTTGTAATAATTTTTAAACATGATATTCGGATAGAGGACACTCCAATACATAAAAAAAATTTTGTCCGAAAAGAAAATAGTATGTTTATTAAGAAATACTTAAGTTTGAAGTCAGACTAAAAATTCAGTGCATTCAGGCGTTAATGGGTTAATCCAAGACAGTATGCCTTTCAGATCAAGGTGCGAAGCATGCAGGGCACCCGTCTCAAGCCTCACGGCATAGTTTGGAGTGAGCGTAACCGAAGAAGTCTTTTATAAAAGGCTAATTGGACCCCTTCCAAACATTTAAGGTAATTTAAACCCCAGGTTTGCACACTATATAAAGCAATACTCATTACTGAGCTATCAAACAGTTTCACATAAGTTGACGATGAGTTTGCACCCATTGCTCGAATATTATTAAAAATGGTACCTATTGCTAAATTGGCGGAACTTATAGCCTTCCTTTTCGCAAATTGGAAAGAGCAACAATCCGAAAAAATAATTCCTAGGTAATTAAACTGTTTAACTACCTCAATGTAGTCGTTCCCATACTTAAAAGATTTAAATCTCTTTGCCTTAGAGTTTTCGCAATTGGTAAATACGACAATTTTCGTTTTCTTAGAATTGACAGTTAATTTATTTTCACTACAATAACCATGCAATGCCTCTAATTTTTTTTCTGAGTTTAAGTGGCGTGTCTGCAAGAAGAACGTAATCGTCCGTATATCTCATCATTTGTACTTCAGTAGAGAGCTATTGATAGAAACCCTCCTGCAACCCTTTTCAACAAAATAACATATATACCTTTTTATAAAATTTTATAATTTTTGCCTCTTCATTTTTAACTCTTTCTTTATTTAAAGGTGTCTATTTTGAAAGGAGTTGTTATTTTTAAACTACTATTTTATATGTTTTTATTGCTGTGCTCGTCCCCTTCAAATTGAGATGTTTTTGGATTTGATGTGTTCATTTTTAAGAAAGTTATGGTCTTTTGAAATAGGTGGGTCAAATCATACCTAACAAATCAAACTTGTCCACTATAATTTTGCTCACAATAATAATGCCATAGCACCACTATAATAGTGCTCACTATAATAGCGCTACTATAATAGCGCTCACTATAATAGTGCTCACTATAATAGCGCCACTATAATAGCGTCTTTAAAATTTTATTATTATAAATAATTTTATCAACAAATTTTAATAAAGATTTCAAAAATGATGACATTTCTCGATAAATTTAATTATAATTCTACAAGTTTGTTATTTATAAAAATAATAATTGAATGTTGGAATAGAAATTTGTGAATTTTTTTTAAAATAGTTGAATGCTTATTAAATTAGTTATAAAATAATTTATGGTAATAATTTTATGATAGTTTTTGAAGAAATAAATTATTTAAAAATAAATTATTCTATGGCACTATTATAGTGAGCGCTATTATAGTGAGCTCTATTAAAGTGGCGCTATGGCACTATTATAGTAAGCGCTATTATAGTGGCGCTATTATAGTGAACACTATTATAGTGGCGCTATGGCAGTATTATAGTGAGCGCTATTATAGTGGCGCTATTATAGTGAGCACTATTATAGTGGCGCTATGGCACTATTATAGTGGCGCTATGGCATTATTATAGTAAGCGCTATTATAGTGGCGCTATTATAGTGAGCAATATTATAGTGGCGCTATGGCACTATTGTAGTGAGTGCTATTATAGTGGCGCTATTATAGTGAGCACTATTATAGTTTGACCGAATTGAAATCTTTCTTTTTTAAATCAATTAGTAATATTCTGTGAACAAAAATAAATAAATAATAAGTTATTAAAAAATAAACAAATAATTTGTCTGCGTAAAATAAAATAAACAAATAAATGTAAATTAAAAAACAATAACAAAATTAAGAAATATCTCAAATAAGTTCATAGTAGATTATTTGACTACTTTTTAACTACTCTGATTTGTTCAACAAGTCCTACATTAAATTAAACAACTTGTAATTATCATCAAAAAGTAGTTAAAATAAATCAGATAAATAGAAAAATAAAAAAGTAATATATGATGGAAAAGTAACATTTTATTCGTTTACTTAAATCGAAGACCCAGTTCGCGAATCGAGTAATTCCTTATATGAAGAGCGCGCATGCGTAGACTCGACTCGGATAACTTCGTTCAGTCTCGTAACGCGACTACGCGTCCGGAAGAGTGGATTTGTCAAAGAGGGGGTTCCAAGAGTCTCATTTTTAAATCAGCATTCGTTCGAGCACCCTCTATGTTTGTAGCAAGTGATAGTTGTAGATCTAGATCTTTTTAATAGTCTTTTTCATAGTTAAAAAGGAATTATAAACTTAAACCTAAGGAAAAAATTAAAAAGAAACGCAAAGAAACTTATTTACATTTACTTAAACTTTAAAAAACAGAAAACACAAATCAAACAAACAAACCTTAAACCACAAAAATGACACTATAAACATGCAATAAAACCTGAAACTATTAAAAAGACTATTAAAAAGACCTAGTTCTACAATTATCACTTGCTACAAACATGAAGAGTGCTCTTTGACAAATCCACTCTTCCGGACGGGCAGTCGCGTTACGAGACTGAACGAAGTTATTCGAGTCAAATCTACGCATGCGCGCTCTTCATATAAAGAATTACTTGATTCGCGAACTAGGTCTTCGCTTTATGTAAACGAATAAAATGTTACTTTTCCATCAGATATTACTTTTTTATTTTTCTATTTATTTGATTTATTTTAACTACTTTTTGATGATTAATACAAGTTGTTTAATTTAATGTAAGACTTGTTGAACAAATCAGAGTAGTTAAAAAGTAGTCAAATAATCTACTATGAACTTATTTGAGATATTTCTCAATTTTGTTATTGTTTTTTAATTTACATTAATTTGTTTATTTTATTTTACGCAGACAAATTATTTGTTTATTTTTTAATAACTTATTGTTTATTTATTTTTGTTCATAGAATATTACTAATTGATTTAAAAAAGAAAGAATTCAATTCGGTTAAAATTTACGAGTTTTATTTTTTATTTATTATTTATTTATTACTTATTTATTATTTATATATTATTTATTTATCATTTATTTATTAATAAAATGTTACTTATTGATTTTAAAAAAAAGAATTAAATTCAATTGAAATTTACGCGAGTATTAGGTAATTTTGACCGTTACCTTGTACACAGAGCCTTTGCTTCAGTGCGCTTTTTAGCCCTGCGCGCAAAGACAAAAAATACAATATCTCCGAAAGTTTAAGAGTTTCCATCGATTTCTTTATGTCAAAATACTCGTCAAATCCTAAGGAATCAAAATATCGCTATTAGAAAAAAATTAAAGATACGCTTATAAACAAAAAATTTGTTTAAACAATATTTTTTTAATTTTTTATTTAAAACAAAAAAAAAATTTTTTTGCAAATTTTTTCATTTTAATTGTTTGTAAATAATAAGTAATTTCTGAAAAAATCATTAAAATCTATCCATATGTCTCTGAGATATTGCGTTTTCAAAATTTCAAAAAAAAAATTTGAAAACCCTGAACAACCACAAATTTTCAAAATTTTCGAAAATCTTTTTTGGAATTTTTATTCGCATGTATTTCCCTACAATTTCTTAAATTTTTACCAAAATCAGAGAACTGAGGGACAACTTTAATTTGTTAGGTATGATTTGACCCAGGTGTGACACATGTGTCACGCTGTGACTCAAAGGGTTATGTAAAAAACAAATAAATTATATTCTGAACATGCTTATTAAACGACAGTTAAGTAATATTACAAAACATTTTAACACAAAACAATTTTTAACGATGTGTTATAAAGAAATTAAATTTTTAAATAAATATAAATACTTACATATTGAAAAGTAGCACATAATTTTCCAAACTTACGCTTAAGTTCGAATAAAATAAATATATGTCTAATAATAAAAATGGTCTAATATTTGTTTTATTATTTTTAACTACTATAATTATTAAATAAAAACTTATTTTTACTCTCACATGTTATTGATATGTTGGAGGTTAATTACATTTTTTTATAAAAAAGAAAACATTTTCATTACGCGAATCGAAATTAGGCACCGGAGTTTACAGGAATCGGTGTTTACAAATGAAAGAAAAAAATTCATTAAAGCCATAAAATGAATAAAATCAAACAATATATTTTATAGAATATTAAAGAGATTTGCTTACTCTAAATCACTATTATTTTTATTTTTTTTTATCGGTTAAGAATTTAGTGATTTTCGCAGAACTGTAGTTCAATTTAAAGAACATTTTTCTTTAACAATTACGTCATTATAATACTTTTAAATAAATTAGTTGATTATTTGTTTATATGACAGAAATTTTAATAAAATAACAAGGTTTTTGCAAATAAAAAAAAATTTGCGAATTGTTTAATTTTCAGTGCCATATTCACTCTATTTACTTTAATAAAGGAACGAAATTTAACTAATGTTGAGATTTGAATCATTCAAAACCTTGTGAAAAATATTTGCTTTTTAATTGTAATTATCTATAAATTAGAATTAAAAAGATTAAATTTTTTTATCATACTTATTTATGATTTAAAGAGGTGCTTTGCATGCCGTTTGAACCTGGGTCCAAAATCATATCCGCACAACCTACAGCGCAACTAATTATTTTACAAAAGTCTTAGCCTATAGTAATTTGGATTCTGTAAACATACTAATACTTTTTTGTAATTTATACAGAAGAATTCTAAACTTTTTTCTTATTAGTTCTGTAAGAATTGCTGAAATATTTTCTACAAAAGTATTTTTTTAAAAGATACAAAATATTTTGCAAATATTTTTGAACAGTATGCATTAAATGCAGAAAATTTGGTAAAGAGTTGGAAACTCAATTACGTAAAACGATATGTCTAAGACTATTGAACTAATTCTATATAATATTCACAAAATTTATTTTTTCTGTGTAAGTTTCTGTAATTTTTTTCCTAAAGTAGGAGTATAAGTTTTCAGTCACTTTATTATAAAAGTCCTTTAACTTAGTATATATTGTCTAACGTAAAATTGACTTTTACAACTTTATCAAGGCCAATAATACAAAACAAGTTGTACATTTTTATAAATTTGGTGTTTATTTCATGAACACTTTGCTTCCTCATAGAAATAATAATAATTGAAATATAAGAATTACTTTTTATAAAAGGGTTAAAAATCATTAAATCTTGGTCCAAAAAATGTGTTTTTATATATTCTATAAGATGGTAATAATAGTTTAATAATTACACATAAGTTAATAAACAAGAATGTTGAAAAAATGATATTTTCCACAATTTTTGATTTTTCAAATACCAATAATTTCATAATTTCTGCCCGAATCAGGTTCAAAAATAGGTCAATCGAAGCGTTTTTTAATGCTCTTCAAGTTGGTAATAATTTTTTGAAGTTACTTTTACATCATTTAAAAAAATTTTTATAAAAGTCTTATTTTTCAAAATTTTAGATTTTTAAAAGTTTAATATCTCCGGTTAATATGAGCGAAAAATGTTCAATTAGGGCTCAAAAGATATGTCTGAAAAAACTCTACAAATCTAAATACAAAACAAAACTAAACTTATACATTTTTAACAAAAAAATTTAAAAAAGTCTTATTTTCCAAAATTTTTGATTTTTAAAAGTTTAATATCTCCGGTTAATATGGACGAAAAATGTTCAATTAGGGCTTAAAAGATGCGTGTGAAAAAACTCTACAAAACTAAAGAAAAAGATTTATAAGTATCCTAACATTTTTTTAAGTTATGTCCAAAAAAACGATTTTTTACAAAATAAAAAATGCAAAAAAAAATAGTTAAACTTCATGAATCGGGCTGAAAATACTCTCATTTTATGTCCCCCGGGGAGACCTACAATTTAAAAAAAATTGAGGCCTTTAGCTCTTTCTCGTTCTGAGATATTGAGGCAAATGTAATGTTAGTACACACACACACACACACACACATCGGGACAAATTTTTAAAATCCATTTTTTGGACTTCGGAGGTCAAAATACTTCGAAATTTTTTTTTATTTATTTAGAACATTTATACGGGGAGTTCCTGTGCATATATAAAGTACTAAAGTATTAGGCAAAATAAAAAAAAATTTAAATATGTCAAAAAATGACAATCCAAAATTTTGCTAATACAAAGCTTCCTTTATGAGGAAGCAATACATTTATTTTACTAGTGCATTCTGTAGAATTAAATTTTCGATATACGGACGAATTTTATGAAATAAATTTTTATCAAAAGTAGCGAGTCTATTTTCAGTGAACACATATGGGTTGAAAGTACTTAAATTCCAAGATGTTACTCTCAGTGGACAGAAACCATAATTTGACAGTAGAATGGCAGTATTGAGTGCCACATCACTATTGCTGATTTAGTACTACTCGATACATCCATCGCCTTCTATTACAAGAAAGTTTTTTATTACTGAAACATTTTTTCTAATATACCAAAGTAACAAATTCTGTCCATTTAAAATTTTTACAGAATTTGCAACAATTTTTTACAATTATCCAAGACTTACCAAAGACGAAAATTTTGTTTTTGGAATTAAATTTAAAGCAGAAAAAAGTTTAAAATATTGAAAAACAATTTAACAAACTGCAGCATTTAAAGAAAAACTTAACTTGCTTTCATTATTTTTTTCTCTTGAAGAAGAAAATTATTCGAACCTAATTTAAATTTGCAAGTTAGAGTAATTAATAAATAATTAAAGATAATTTTGGAAAAAGATCTCAATCGGCTTACGTATTGCACCTTAATCAAAATTCTAATTTCAAATTAATTAACAATTTTCTGCTTTTACTTATAAGAGTGCTGATAGAATATAAATTTTACATATACTTTCAAAAATAAAAAACAAAATCTCGAGGGGATTATGAATCAAGAGCTTCAAGATTTTAATCTGTATGTCAGACTACGGATTTTTAGGCTTTTAGAGATTTTCATCTTAGAGCTCCAAAAGAAGAAAAATTTCTTCGACCTTAAAAAAATTAGTAACGAAAACTAGATGGAAGATTTTTAAACTTTTTTGTAAAGAAACTACTAAAGGAGTAAGGGTGGAAGTGTACAAAGATTCATTATATATTACCGTTATGCAAGAACTAATTAAAGAACAATACATCAGTATAGAATTGTGTAAAGCAGCATTAATTGTGTACAAAACAATGGTATTTTTTATTAAGTTTATATAATACATGCATAAAAAGTCCCACTTCTGGTGCAAGGAAAATGTGCGAGAAAGGGCGTTTTATAGCGAACGATCATATAAATATTTCCGCGCATGCGTATATTGTTCCTAGTCTCTTTATTTCACACTTTTTACTTTATTTCACACTTTTATTTCACAGTTTTCATTTAACAGCCAATCAGAAACGTTGTAGTGACTTGCTATTTAAAAAAATTTAAATTGCACAACTAAAAAAGCGCCATCTGTGAAAAGAAAATCAAATTAGAATGCATGTCGGTAAAAAAGTCTACACGACTCGCGCCATTTTCTGAGAGTTTCTAACCTTCTTGATGAAATCGCTCGCGTGAAAAATTCTGTTTTTATTCTTTTATCATACTTTTTATTGATACGTCTAAGTACGTGACTAGGTTTCGGGGGGCTTAGCCCCCCGACGCGTCCGGTCTCTTGATGTATTAGAAAATGACGTTCTTTGAAATGTCATAAATTATTATTATTTTAAGTTGGTTTTTTTGTAGTCGGGGGGCTCCGACCCCCGAACCCCCTGGCCAGGGCTCCGCCCCTGGACCCCGCCGGGGGGAGACCCCCCCCCCCGAACCCCCCCGCGCGACCAGGCGTTTATGAGGATTTGATAGTTTTTAATTTGTAAATTAATACTAATAAATATGTAATATGTGACACTGGAGTGTCTATATTTCAATTAGTTCATTTTCTGTTAAAATTAAGAACTTTATTATAATCTCTAATTCTCTTATTCCCATTAATATTTTCAACCATCTACTTCCTCTACATTTTTTTACTTACAAGCATCTCTTAAGTACTAAATTTCCTTAAAGTGAACAATCAGATTAAATGAAACTTTTTAATACTTACATATTTTTTAATCATTACTATACTTCTAATGAAAAATAAATAAAATTAAACATTTATATTTGAGGAGCAAGTTTTCAAAAACTGATTAATTAATTTTTCAAAAAAATCCAGATAAACATAATTTTAATGTTTTAAGGACATCACAAATCGACCTGTTACTGTTAAATTTAAGAAAAAATTTTATTAACAATGAATTTTCAAAATTTTTTGACATAAACAAGATGACTTCTAATTTTTAAGTTTTTTTTAATGAAAAAATTACCAAAACCTTTAAATCACTTTATTAAGATAATATTTAATTAGAAACAGAACATCTTAAATATAAAAACCTAATTCTCCATGTCCAAAATGTGATGAACAGTTGAAGGTTTCACAAATGTTTGAAAATAGTTCTATCCCTCAGAACAAAAAGATGTCCTTTTTTTGTTCACGGGACACAACAAAAAAAAATTTCTTAAAATCCAAAGCCGATTGATTAATATTAACATGTGCCAGTAATATCGATTGTAATTTCTTATTAAAAATACATGGAAAAAATGCACCTTAAAAAAAATTCATAATTTTTAGGGTTCCGTACACCGTAGGTGTACTGACGGAAACTTCATGAAATCACTCGTGTGTTTGTTCCAGCCACGCAGAATGGGCTGTCCCCCCTTAACTTCTACATATATCTCAACCTAATAAGCTAAAATTCGGTACACATTCTCATTTATAAATGTAGATTACATACAGGAAAAATATAGCGAATCTGATTGGAGATCGTATTTGCGAACTAGAAGAGAAAGCAGTTTAATTTTTTTGAAAAAATTGCAAAAAATGACCCTGTTCCCCTTTTAACTTCTACATATCCAGACTTACAGTACCGTCCACAATTATTGTGAAAATTATATTTGAATTTCAAAAATTATTTTTCTTTAAAATAAGATTATTTTAAATTTTTTTGTCTAACTTAGACGTCCTGCTTATTCAAAGAAAAAAATTATAGGTTAATGTCTATATGTAGGGTAATGTCACCTTGAGTGGACTGCCTAAGCTTTTTTTCTAAAAAATTCTTTATGAAAGCAATTTAATCGGAGGTTTATATTCCAAGCTTTAGTTTAGATCCCTAGATAAGTGTTTATACCTTGAGTGGACCACCCCTAAAAAATTGTAAAAGTTATCCTAAATTCTGTACCGTCAACTGGGGCTATTTTGTGCATCCGGGGGCTATTTTGTGCACGCGAGTTTTTTAATGAAAAAAATTATTAAAATGAATTATTTTAATCTTCTATTTTGTTAAATGAAAGTTTGATTACATGACAATAGAGAGCACTAAATGTTATTATTTAATTCTTTGTCAATTAAGAGAAAAAAATTCCTAAAAACGGAAAATTTGTTTAAAAAATTTTGAAAGTTCGGAAAAATTATACCAGATCTTCTAGAGTTTTAATGTGTCTCATTAACTGAGTTACATATTTGTTGTCAATTGTGTTGTGATGATACATACGTAATGCGCTAATTTTTTATTCATTATTTTAAGAGAAAAGTGGAAAAAACTGAAAAACCAGGATTCCATGGGGCTATTTTGTGCACTTAAAAAAATCAAATATTTTTCATAAATGTTTTATTTAGTGAGTAAAGAAAATTCTGTTTATCATTTTAATACATTTTTGTCTTACTTTTCTGTCAAAAAACTGTAAATACGTTAATTAAAATCATTAAAACGATTAAAAGCTCAACCGGTGCACAACGTAACCTCAAAAAATGAACATTAATTAATATTTATAAGTTTTTCAAATTAGTTTTAAAACTATTTTCTCGTTTCTCTTGAAATAACTTGAAAAGCATATTAGATATTAAATTGTTATCTATTTAACCTTAAAAATATTTATTTCAAGTTTTTTAAAAATATCATTCAAAACTATTAAAAAAGCTCCTATTGAAATGATATTTTAAAGTTATTTATAAGTGTTTAAACGATCATTTTATAATTATATTAGTATATTATTATAAAATATATATTAAAAAAGAAAAAAATGTTATTTACTATTTTCGTAATATACAATTTAAAGAAAGATTGTTAATTTTTAGTAAATTCAGATTTTAGCAAAATTTTTGTGCTTTATTTTACATTTTTTGTATAATTTATCTACAAAAAAAATTTTACTAGGTCATTCTTTTTTTAACTTACTCTCAAATATATACACAAAAGATTTCATGAAGCAGAAACGATTAAAAAAATGTTTACGCAACATTATAGGAAAACAAATTTCGATGCACAAAATAGCCCCATCCCGGTAGTTATTGTGTGCACGACTTTCAATGACTATAACTAAGACAAAAAAATTTTTTTCTTTGCCAAATTTATAGGAAAGCTTCAGAAGGATGTCCACAACATATATCAAAAGTTGATTTTCTTTATTCTCTTAATTCTGAATTTAAATAAATCTTTGAATAAAAAAAAGCTATTTGGTGCACAAAATAGCTCCGGTTGACGGTAATGTATTTAATATTTCTGATATTTTGAAACAAAATTTATGCTTCTGCAGCTTCAGACCATGTATGTGTCGCAATGTTTACAAGTGAAACCATTTTTTATAATTTTGGCACATATCACATCAATATCACAAAAAAAATTAATAAAGAACATAAAACATAGTTTCAAACCAATTCATTGCAGGGATCGACACGAAATTTTCGTTTCGTATAGTTTTGTTTTTTATTATACAAAACGAAAGTCTATACATATTTAGTTTTCGTCTTTCAAACAAAACAAAAGCTGATCTTTTTTTGTGTTTTAACAAATTGTTGGTTAAGTGAAATAAAAAGTCATTCCGTGTTATAAAAAAAGCATTTTTTTGTGGTTCAGTTGAAATTACGAGACTGAAAAAGGAAAATAAAGTCATTCAAATTTTAATCAATTTGAAAAATGTCCTCTGTGAAATGCGGCAGGCCTCAAACGTCTCAAGTACATCAGTTTTTCTATTATGATGAAGAAAGGAATAATTCAACTTGCAAAATCAACAAGTGCAATGTGAAACTGAAAGTTAGCATTCTTAAATTAATATTTTATTTTTATAGTTATATAAATTAGTTATAACATATTTAAATTCCTTTCATTCGAAGATAAATTTAAAACTTATGTTATGAAATTTATTACTTTTAATATTTAATATTTAAGTAAATTGAAGTAAATAATTAAATTATATTTATATGAAGTAATTAATGACAAATCAAGATTCGCGGTAGAGAATCGCTGCCAAGTAAAAACCAAAAACCGCGAATATATATTCTTGAAATATCGGCTGTTTTTCGATAAAATTGAATAACTCGAGTAAATCTTAACAGATTTTGCTCATTCTTTTTTCGTTGGATAAAGAATCAAAAAAGAAAGAATTCTATAAAGTTTATTCAATATTTTTATATAGTTTTATAAAATTTAGGCTAGGAAAACCGAAAAAATAGCGATTTTTTGATATTTAGACAAACGTGGAGCGTAAACTCCTAAACGGATTTCTAAAATATTCTACAATATTATTAATTAGGTTAAAATCTCGATATACATTTCAGGAAATTTTAATACACTTTGTATTTTTTGAAAAATTTTGATTTTTCTAAAAAAATTGAATTTTTTGACATTTAGACAAACGCAGGGAGGAAACTCCTAAACGGATTTCTAAAATATTCTACAATATTATTAATTAGGTTAAAATCTCGATATACATTTCAGGAAATTTTAATACACTTTGTATTTTTTGAAAAATTTTGATTTTTCTAAAAAAATTGAATTTTTTGACATTTAGACAAACGCAGGGAGGAAACTTCTAAACGGATATGTAAAATATTCTAGAATATTATTGATTGGGTTGGGATCTCGATATATATTTCAGGAAATTTTAATTCACTTTGTATTTTTTGAAAAATTTTAATTTTTTTAAAGAAAATTGAATTTTTTGACATTTAGACAAACGCAGGGAGGAAACTTCTAAACGGATATGTAAAATATTCTAGAATATTATTAATTGGGTTGGAATCTCGATATATATTGCAGGAAATTTTAAATCACTTCGTAGTTTTTGAAAAATTTTGATTTTTCTAAAAAAAATTGAATTTTTTGACATTTAGACAAACGCAGGGAGGAAACTTCTAAACGGATATGTAAAATATTCTAGAATATTATTGATTGGGTTAGGATCTCGATATATATTGCAGGAAATTTTAATTCACTTTGTAGTTTTTTAAAAATTTTGATTTTTCTAAGAAAAATTGAATTTTTTGACATTTAGACGAACGCAGAGATTAAAATTCTAAATGGATATGTAAAATATTTTGAAATATTATTATGGATTGAAAGCTTGCAATTTATTTTTAAAACTTTAATACATTATTTTTTAATTTTTAATTTATGTTTAAGAAAATTTTTTATTTTAATCAAAACATTAATTTCCTTCTATTCTTTTTTCAATTTTTTTTTCGGGCTCTTACTTTTCTTATTTTCTTTTCTGTTATTCGAAGACGCCTTTTTTCCGCTTCCTGTGTTAATTTTATTAATTCATCGGTGTCTATACTCTCATCCCATTCTAAAATGAAAATTACTAATTATTTATCTTTAGAATAATAATTATCTTTAATCTTTAAAGAATTGAATTATTGTGAAATAAATAAATAAAACATTAATAAAAATAGAAATGAAGAAAATACATTCCGATTATTTATATTTGAAATTTTATTTCAAATTACTTGAAAATATAAATTTACATGAATATTAATTTTTATTTTAAATTTACTTACGGAATTGAACCTTCATATTTTTTTATTATTATTATCCATATTGAATCAGTTTAATAATAGGTATTAAATTTTTTAAAATTATTTTTTCCAAATTAAGGAATTAAATTTTCGATTTTATTATATATCTTTTAGGGTTATTCATATAATCTGAAGTGAGTGAATTTATTTACAATTTATTAAACAATTGCGAATCACTTCATATCGCTGATTGTAATAAACGTCATAAATACGTTCTGACAGCTGTATTATAATAAAAACATTACAGAGCCTAAAAAATAATTCTATTTTGAAAAAAATAAGTTAATTTATTTATGAAAATTATATTTTATCAATAAAAAAAATAAAATCAAAATAACAAAGAATATTAAAGGATAAAAATTTTTAATCAACGAATAAAAACAATATCAACGAAGAATTATTAGAAGATCAAATTTTTTAATCAACGAATAAAAACAATATCAACGAAGAATTATTAGAAGATCAAATTTTTTAATCAACGAATAAAAACATATCAACGAAGAATTATTAGAAGATCAAATTTTTTAATCATCAATTCATTTTTAAAGAAAGAAAAAAATTTGACTGAAAAGTGTAAAATCAAATATCAAACAAAACATTTTTACAAATGGAGAATTTAGCAATTAGTCAACTTCAGAACATCATATTAAGTGATACAGAAGAATTGTGTAGCGATTCTATCAATGCGTTTTTAAAAGTAGTTGAATTAACTACTAGATTTAAACCGCAAAACGTTATGCTTCATTCTTTTCCTGAACTTTACGCAGAATTTTTAGGTGATGAAGATATTCAAATAATTTACAGAGCTGGTATCGGGAAAATCGGTCATTGGGTTTGTCTTTATTTTAAAAGTGAAATTGTTTATGTATATGACAGCCTTTATAATAATTTACAACAAGATCAAATAGAAATTATTAATCGTTTGTATCCGAAGCGTCGGAAAATTATATTTCAAGAAGTTGAAAAACAAAATGATGGTGTTTCGTGTGGTGTATATGCTATTGCATTTGTAACCTCACTTATTTTAGGTGTTTTGCCAGAAAAACAAAGTTTCATTTTAGATTATGTAAATTCAAATTATACAACAAAAACTTTAAGAAAGCATTTGTGGAATATACTATTAACCAACAAATTATCTATATTCCCGTTTACTGAAAAACAACACAATCAAATAAATTTTACAAGTATTGTAGATTATTCTAATAATTTAAAAAATAATGAAAAATTTGAAAAGAATTCCAGTGAATCTAATACCAATTTTTATTCAAAAATTTCTTCAGAAGAAATAAAAAATAAACAAATTTATCAGGGCTCTGAAGATAAACAGAAATGTTTTAATTCGAATAATTTAAAAATTAATGAAAATAAAGAAAGATTTGAAAAGAATTCCAGTGAATCTAATACCAATTTTTATTCGAAAATTTCTTCAGAAGAAATAAAAAATAAACAATTTTATCTGGGCTCTGAAGATAAACAGAAATGTTTTAATTCGAATAATATAAAAAATAATGAAAATAAAGAAAGATTTGAAAAGAATTCTAGTAAATCTAATACCAATTTTCACTCAAAAATTTATTCTCAAAAAATTAAAAAGAGGCAATTTTATCACAGTTCTCAAAATAAACAGAAATGTTTTAATTCGAATAATTTAAAAAATAATGAAAATAAAGAAAAATTTGAAAAAAATTCCAGTGAATCTAATACCAGTTTTAACTCAAAAATTACTTCAGAAGAAATAAAAAATAATCAAATTTATCAGGGCTCTGAAGATAAACAGAAATGTTTTAAAATACGAAAACTAAATATTAAAGTTTCTGAAAATGATGATGAAAATATATCAAATCTAAAACAAAAAATTAAAACTAAAAATACAAAAAAGACAATAAATTTAAGTGATACTTATAATTTACAAAATGTTGTAAATATAATTAAAAATAATGACAGTTGTTTGAATGCAAGCTGTATTAATGCATTTTTAGATGTTCTCTTAATGACAACTAATTTTAAACCGCAAGATTCTTTTTTTTATCAACATATAAATAATTATAAAGAAGTCAATAATGAAAAAGATATACAAATTATTTTTAGAGGAGAATTAAATAGTGGTCACTGGGCTTGCATTTATTATGAAGAGGGAATAGTTAACGTTTATGATAGTTTAAATTTTAAATTATCAAAAAAGCAAATGGAAATAATAAATATTTTATATCCAAATAGATTAAAAGTGGTTTATATTAACGTTTATGAACAGCAAGATAGTATATCATGTGGAGTTTATGCAATAGCGTATGCTACTTCACTTAGTATAGGAATCGATCCAAGAAAACAATGTTTCTTTGACAATAAGGATTCACATTATTGTTCAACAAACATTTTAAGAGAACATTTAATCAATATTTTAAAATTACAAAAATTGGTACCATTCCCATCTATACAAATAAATGATATTTGTGTTTCAAATAATAGAAAAGTTATTCAGTTAGGAACCCAAGTAAAGAATAAATGTAATTTTATTGAAGATCATTCTACCATTCATGATAATAAATTAAATTTTGAAAATATTGCAAATAATTCTAATCCTTTTAATAATTATGAAAATTATGAAAAATCTGAAAATAATTTCGATCAATTTAAAACCCAAATTTATTCTAAAATATATTTACAAAAAATGAAAAAGAAACAATTATATAATCATTCTAAAACTAAACGGAGATGTACTGAATTAACAAAATCAAATTTTAAATTTTCTGAAAATGATGGTGCTGTAGTTAATTTAGAAATAGACAAGAATGATCTTACTAAAAATAATGAATTATATATTGGTGTTGAAAGTATTCAAACGACTAAAAAACGAATTAGAAATTTAAAGAAGAAAAAATTAGCTGCTACTGATAAGCACATTAAATATATTGATTTAAAATTAAAGATACGTGCTTCACAAAAAATTATTAAAAAGTACATTAAAATAAGTTGCAATATTACAGTTTTAAACATTAATTCCAAAGAACAAATAATTAAATTAATTTCAAATAAATTAAGTTATTCCTATTCAACGAAGAATGGAAGCAGAAAAAATTGTAAAGTGGTATTTATATGAAAAATCAAATTGTGTCTATGAGTTTAAAAAAAATTTAGAAGATATAAAAAAATCATTGAATTATTTATTGATACAAATATATGGAATAAACAGTTTGGAGGATAAATTGAGTTTGTTATGTGGATCTTCAAAACATACTTTTTCATCTGAAGGTTTTTTATGATTCTATGTATGATGAACTGCTTATTGATAATGAAACAATAATGGTAAATAAAAAAGGGCAAGCAATTAACATATTACCAGTAAATTTTACTAACAGAAAAATTAGTAAGAAGTCTTGGTCATGTTCAGATAAATGTATAGAGCGAAATAAAAAAATCATAAATAAATATGAAGAATTTCTAAAAACATTAAATAATTTAAATGTTAAGACAGCCAGAAAATTCTTTTTCGTTATTAATGAATGTTCATGTAAAATTTCGAATATTAAAAGAGGTCATACACAGCACTGTTATACATTCATGAATAACTGTCAATCGGCTTTATTGGTAGTCAGAGTATTAAGTTTTCATTATCCACATGTTAGAACTATTTTAAAAAAAATTTATAAAATAATTAGAATCAATAATAATTTAATACAACTTGAAGAAGCTGTAAAGTATGGGAATTTGAGTACCTTAAAAAATATAAGTAGTAGAGCAAAATTGAAAGCAAATTCAAACAATGAAAATGTAGTTGAAATAAACTTAGATGAGGATAAGATAATTGAATATCATAAAAAATTATTTGAAATATTCACAAAATTTTCATTAGATGTACCAACAATAGTTTGCATATCGTGTCAAAAATTATGTAAAGGAAGTAAAGTACAGAAAATTGCAACTATGAGAAAACCTATAAATGGGCCTATTTGGAACCAATTAATAATTTACATAGATAAAAATAAAATTAATCAATCAGAAAGAGAATATATATGCAAATATTGTTTAGTGAAGTTTAGGAATGGTAATATGCCACCAACTTGTATATTAAACAATCTTGATTCTGGAAACACTCCAACAGAAGTTTCATAACGATGAATTGGAAACTACTGCTATTTTGAATAAAGTTACAAGTAACAATGATTTGGAAACTCCTGCTATTTTAACTGAAATTACAAGTAATGATCAATTTTATGATCAATATACGATTTTTCCTTTGTATAACAAAAAAGAAAATAAATCAGCTTCACAACTTTACCAAATGTTGAAAGTTAATGCCGCAGCATTAAACAATTTTGATAAATATCTAGACGTTAATTGTTATCCAGATTTATATTCGTTTGGAAAAAATGGTGAGCATGAAAACAGAAATGTTTATCTTTCTGATTCTGATTTTATAAAAAATCAGTTAATGTCCAAAAATTCTAAATTTCGGTTAAATATTCAATATCTTTTTTTTCTTTTAAATGACGCAAATATTTGACTACTATTTTTTTAAAATTACGAAATACAGAACAATTTTGGACAAGACCCAGAAGTTATTTATCGTGTATGATTCAATATTATGGTCCTGCAACTTGGTTTCTAACATTCAGTCCGGCAGAATGGTTATGGGATGAGTAGAGTGGCTCAGCAATGGTTCACGAATCTGATTGGTTAAGGGGCGTGGCTTATTTATAGTTCACGTCTCTGATTGGTTAAGGGGGCGTGGCTTATTTATAGTTCACGAATCTGGTTGGTCGAGAGGGTGTGGCTAAGGGGCGGGGATGGGCGTATGTGTAGGAATAGTTCAGGGCTGCGATTGGTTGGATTATGGTTCATGTTTGTGATTGGTCAAGAGAGTGTGGCTAAGGGGGAGGGATTAAACGCCCTGGTAGGAATAGTTCAGAGCTGTGATTGGTTGGTTTATGGTTCATGGATCTGATTGGATGTGGGTGTGTCTTGGAAAATAGAAAGTAGTGGGACCAAGATGGAGTCGGAAAAGTGGAGGTGGAAATTAAAGTGTAAATGGGCCTAAGTTTAATGAGATGGTAGTTTTAATATTGAATCATGGGAAATTGATGAAAAAGCAGAAAAGAAATTGTGGAAGGTTTATTTGAATAGGTAAGTAGGTTAACGAAATAAAAATACGTAAATTTCAAAAAGGTAAGTTTATTGTACTACTAATTAAATCTATATTACATATTAAGTGAATAAAATTATAAAGTGTATTTTATGAATTATGTGTAATACATGATGTTGTACATGTTTGAATACAATTATGTGTATGTGTGTGTGATGTAGAAGTATGGTTACAATTATGTTTAATTTTTAATGTTTTTTGAAAATTAGAAGCTATATAATCATTTTTTAATAAATTATTTGTAAAAAGTAAGTTAAAGTCGAGAAGAGAATAGTTAAAAGACATATAATGAAGAAACATAATACAAAATTGGCCACAAACAGTCGAAGAGGTACTTTGATATTGTGTTGTGTTCCATCTGAAAAACGAGCAGTTTCTTCGTAAACAATCCAGATGTTGAGGAACAAAAGGCGGTAGACCATAGCTGTCGAAGTACGTTCCTCGGCCGTCCTTGCTGATGTGTATAGCGACCCAGTGGGAACCAGGTTTAGTGTGGTCATCGGTATTAACAACAATTGCAGACGGTCTAGTCAAAAAATGAGGTATTTTATCAGCAGGATAAACTCCAACGGAATGGTTGTTTATGAGACGTAGACACTGAAGTATTTGTAGACTGTTCATTCTTTGATGTATCAATATCCTCGTAATTGGCGTAAGTAGGAGTTGCGGTACTTGCAGTCGACACTGGTAAGATTTGAAATGAGGTTTCTTGACTATTTTTCACAACCTCTGGAATATAAGGAAGAGGTGGTGTTGAGGATACTTCGTTGATAATTTTTAATTTTTTAGAACTGTTATTACAAATAGCTCTATCTTTTCTGTATTTTTCAATCCAACGTTTAAGCTTAGTAGCGTTATTAAGAGCACAAATAAAATATTCTTCTTTCTTTACACCGTGGTGAAAACAGTAGGCACGGCTATCTGGTAGTTCTTTGAAGGAAGGACAAGATAAATTTTCGACATTAATAACTTGTCTACTTATAATTTGTTGTAAAACTTTAATCTTGTCACGGCCTTTTACGTAAATGTTTCTGGATGTTCTTGCTACTTCACGTAAATTGGCATAAATATGTTTCATAGGTACATCACCATCGAACCATTCAATACCATGATAAAAACACGAAAGCCAATTATTTTGTTGTTTAATGCTGGATGGCAGATCCGAAAATAAGTGTGGTGGTGCAACAATCCAATGTCCAAAAAATTTACGATCCAATGCAATAACAGCTACTTCTTTGATCATAAAATTATCCTCTATATCACGAAATCCTTGTATGTCTATAACGTAGTCGACCATTTTAAAAACGATCACGAATTTGTATTTTTGTAGAAACTTTTTTCACTTTTGTACCCAACTAGTGTTGTGTGTTCTTTAAAAAGAAAAAGTATACTGAGTTCTTCCTTATATATAGGTTCTGATATAACTGTATTCCCCTTCTCTTAACATTTCCAAAATGTCTTAAGCTCCAAAATCTGTTATAACCTGTCTAGATGCATCAATTTCTAGAACGTTGTCGTATTCGGCATATACAATACAATTAATAGTTTCTTGTAGCATTTCTTTAAAACGTAGTTCTATTCTTAAAGCTCCATGTTTTATAAGATTCCAATGAGAGAAACAATGAGCAGAGAGATCAGGTGTAAGATCAAAGGCAAAAAGGCAGTATCCATTTGCGTAGTCAAAACGGTTAATATTATTTCCTTCGTTAAGAAAATGAATACCAGTCCCAGTAAATAAAGTTTGGTAAGCTTCAACATAAAGTTTATCTTTTGAAAAGTCTGTTAATAGTGGTTTAGAAGGTATTTGCATTCCGTCTACGTAGAGTGAAAAGTGATTGATTTGATAATGTTTAAAGTTGAAAGGGTTTTTATTTCGAGAGCCGTTAAAAGCTGTATTATCGACGAATCCTATAATAATTCTTTTAGGTAGTTGACCAAGTATAACATTATCAAGAGTTTCACTGTGAATACCAGCGTGAAGTGACAAGGCCTTTACCTCTACTCTAGTTATAGGATATTTAGCGGTACCACTAGAGAGAGCCTTGGCATGACCAATTAAAACCCCAGGACTAATTTTTGCTCTACGTACAAGTAAAGAAGCTTCTTCGATGTGTAAGGAAGATACTCCTGTGGGGTCTATTAAACAAAAGGCATCTTTTGAGCGAACAAGTCGTAGTCGTAATTCTACACCGTTAAGTAAAAATTTATCTTGATTAAAAACATCACAATGTAAATGTCCGACCATGTCAATTCTTCTAGAATCACTTAGATATTTTCGACGTTCAACTAAACCTTTATTTTCATCACCAAAATCTTCCATTTTACCAGCAGTGTCGTTAGACCATAACGAAGATGTAAGATGAGTGGTTTTTGCCACGTTATTGTAGTTGAGTAAAGTTTCAATGTAGGCTCTATAAGCATAAGCGTTATTTGGTGGAGAGACAAGTTTTTGGTTAAAGTAGACATCAATCTGGTTGAACATCGAATGTAATAAATTATTTACTGGGCCTATTTTACTTATGTTGTCGGCATTTTCTGCAGTTCTTGCTGGTACAATTAAACGAACTTTGAGACTGATCATAGTATGAGGAAGATCGATATATTCATCTCCGTGACCAGGAACGACGAATCCTATCGGTGAGTCATCTGTGATGGATGAAACAGGTTTGTAGTGCACCCATTGTGAACTTTCTATAGCTGTTTGAGTTGGTGGTAAAGTAAAAAGATCCAATTCAGATTTTAAACATTCACAAGAATGAGAATGTAAGAAAGACATTTTATTGAAAAGTACTTAAACTTTACCAAAAATATCAACTTTTGTTCTTCTTTTTGTTTTATATTTTTTTAAAATTTTTGGCTTCTTTTTATTTTTTCTGGTTTTTCTCCCTTTCTTCTTTTGTTTTTTAAGAATTTTCTTTTTATGATTCAGATTTTTTTTTATCTTTTTCTTTGTTGAATGTTTTGGACCGTCGATGTGTAGTATGCTACGGTTTGCTAGTAACTGAGCAGGTGGTGATAATCCAATATATTTATAACCAGAACCGTTCATAAAGTTTTCTACTTTTTCCATTGCTCGTCGTTTTAAATTTCCTTTAGATTCTTGAAATCTTTGTTTCATTGCTTCTTTAAAAGGGACTTTATTTTCAACGTCGTCAATCACATTGAGCCCTGTATTAAATACTTCTCTACCAACAGCTCTTGCTCCACGCGCTAAGAGTGGTAAAACACGTCGAAATAATCCACCAAGGAAACTACCAATTCCGTGACCTCTTTGATAAGGTGATCCAACATATACTTGCGATACACCACCTCTGCCGACTTGTGAAGTGTAATAATTTTCGTAAATAGACATTTTTCAGAGTTCCTGTTCAGTTGATTTTTTTAAAATGAAGTGTCACAGTCAATGAACCAGATTCAAATGGTATAGAAAGTCCCAAGTTGTCTCTTATATCGATTTCTATTGTCCTGAATGTTGTGTTTAAAACAGGTATGTAATTAGGAGTTGAAAATTGAGTCACTTGAGTTGACCCAAAAATATAGTTTTTGGTGTCTACAGGTACAACTCGTAATAAAGGTGCTTTAACATCACCCGTAATTCTTGGTTCACATATGTCACAATAAACGAATAACTGTTGAGGTATTCCATATGAAAGGCTTGGAGGTTGACACGCTCTCTGTGTATGTAGAGGTATGAGTTCTAAAGGTTCAAAACCCAATATTTTTGAAATTTTCCTGCTGATTACTAGAAAATGACGTCCAGGCATGACACATTTCTCAGTACAGATTTTTTTTAGTAGTACATAACGATTATTGTTATCATCATATTCAAATTGAAAGTGTTCCTTAAGAGAAGGTGTATTGTTTATAGCATATAGAAGACTTTGAATATCTTTGTAAATACCTGGAGGAAAAAAAGATACTATAGGTTTTAACCATTCTCCATGAAGTATTTCGTAACTAGTGTTGACATTATTATTGATAGAGTGGCACTTATCAAATGTAAAACTCTTTTTTGGAATTTTTAATGGTAGAGAGTATTTTTCTAAAACTGATAAGCCATTAAATTCCTTATTATCGGATAAATTGAAAAACTCATATTTTTCTTTTGGTTTATCTAATTTACCTTTTTGGATTGATAAAAGCACAATTCTATTTTCTAGTTGAGATTCAGTACGTACATGAAGAAATGATCGTGGGAATTGAATTTCAGTGATGGCTACAACCCATTTTCCTTGTAAACGTATTTCTTGTGGTAGCTGCGTAGTGAAATTTGTAATGGTGTTATTAGGAAAATATTTCATACTACTATCACTAGGTAGTAGAATATAAAACTGATCGTGGTTCATTCTAAAGATTTTATGTCAGAAAACGGAATCCAAGAATTAAATTTAGCCGGATAACCAGCCCACTTTACATAAGCTTCTTTTCTTAAACCTCTTCCACGGGTATGTATTATTTTTTCAACAATAAACTCGTCATTGTTTAAGTCTTTATTTTTTACATCAGCTAATTCTTGTTCGTAGAAAACACCATCAATTTTTTCTCCAGATAGATCCTTCAGTTCATAAACAGTGGGTGAATATTCTCTCCAATTTATAACACGCGTTATAACAAATAATTCTTCTGTCCATCCAGCTTCATAACCTTTCTCAAAGGTTCCTCTAGCGCGACTGACACGTACCAAATCACCAACGCTGTATTTACATCTTTTTTTAGCATATCTCTGTATCGGGAAGCGTTTTCGAATATTTTCACGAGCTATTGACGAGTTGTTGAATGTAACATCTGAAGGACACATATTTATGCTAGAATGATGTGCATTATTGTAAGCAGTAACTAAATCTTGTAAGACATCTATATAACAATGTGTATTTTTATGTGTAAAATATCGCCACATACGTTCTTTTAAGGTTCTGTTGAAACGTTCTACAACAGCTGCTTTTACAGTTGGATCTCTAGCAACTCGAAATTTTATGTTCTTCTCCATTAAAAATTTCTGAAAAGAAGCACCGACAAATTCTTTTCCCTTATCTGTTTGAAGACATAACGGTATACGATTTTTATTATTTCGGAGAATTCGTTGAAAGCCATTTTTTACTTCTGACACTGTTTTATTGTGTAATGGTTCAACCCAGGCAAACTTACTTAGTACATCGATTACAACTAAAAGATAAGCATAATTTTTGTTCGTTTTTTTTAAAGCTTGTAAATCCACCAAGTCAGCCTCCCATAAACTGTCGATAGTGTCAACATTATAGAAAGCTCTAGGAAAATGTTTTCTTGTAGGTCTATGTAAATTATAAGCATCTTGTCCTTTTAGCCAATCTACAACATTTTGTTTATTTGCTTTACCGTGTACTAATTTTACAATTTTATTTGCCCCAGAGTATGAAGCAGGGTGTAATGGATCGTAATATATTTCATGTAAATTCTCCATTTTATATTCTAATCAAAAGAAAAAGGTAACCAACTAGGTTTTACAATTTTTTTATTTTTTCCTTCTTCGTTATCAGACCCTGTAGAATCGTCGTCAGTAATAATGTCTTCTTTCGATTTTAAATTTTTTGATTTAGTTATTACTTTTTCTCTCTCTAGTGATCTTTTAATAATAAATGTTGGTTTTTTTAAAGGAGTTGTTCGTCGCAAAGGTGTTGTTGTCGCTAACAGAGGCGACTTTACCCAATATTCCTTATTGGCAACGAGTTCTCTAGATATATTAATTTGTTTTAAAAAACTAGAGAACTGTCTTCTACCTGGCACCGTAGCTGTCTTTCTATGTCTTAAAGCGTCGTTTATTAATTCTGTTATATTTGAACCTTCAACGAGAATATCATCTATAAATACATTTCCAGCTCTATCCCAACGGAATCTTGATTGAATATCGAGACTTTGTAATCTATCCAATAACGCCGCACCTTTATTTTTGTATGTTTTAGGAATAGTGCTTAGTATGTCTTCTATGGGTAAAATTTTTTCGTCAACAGTATCTATACCCTCGTCAGAAACAGCTGCTGTATCGTCGTTTTTAGTTATTCTTAATGGTGGAATAGGATCTCTTTTTTGATTGATAAAATATAAAAACTTTTGTAGTACTTGCTGATACATTTTCCATTTTTCATTTTCGTCGTTATTAGGATATGTTGAGTAGAGAATTTTACTCATTTCTGAATCAAGTCTACTCAGCAAATTTCCAGGGGTTTCAGTAGATGGTACAACATGATTACTTTCACTTTTAATTTGTTGTTGTAAATGTTGTTGTTGCTGTTTTTCGATTTGTTCTAAACGATCATTAGAAACAAGAACCATTTTCTTTGTGTGTTCCATATTATTTTTCTGACTTTCCTAATGTCGAGGAAAAATGGCTGACAGCAATGTTCCTAATATTGGTGAAATGAGAAACGGTAGAAAACCGTTACCTTTTTGAAGAATAAACTGTTTTTTAGTTTTCCAAGAACCTTTTCTCTTTGTTAACTTTCTCAAAGCATTCTTGTGTTTTTTTAATTTTAGTTTCTCACAATCTTTTAAAGGTACGTTCCCTTGTAAAATATTTAAAGCACATTCACAAATACACTTAATAAGTTTAATATCTGCTTTTTTTAGAACAGCGGATCGTTGTTTAGCATCCAACAAACATAGGGCTTTTAACGTTGAGGCATTTTTGTGGCCTATTATTTTACGTGTTTTAGGCTTCATTACAACTGCATAACTGGAACAAATGTACTACTTCTACAAGATTTTATACCCTTCGACGGTATGTAAACGTAGTGGTAGGGGTCGGAAGGAAATATGGAAGTCCTGAATCGGCAGTTGTCAGGTGTTGTTTGTTTCAGATCGAAAAGTAGATATCCATGAGGTTGAGAGGTTGCATCATGGTAAGCTTCTTGAACGAATCGAGAATTTTCTGGACATACTTGTCTAGCTAGATGTTGGATTTGAGCTCTATCTCTTGGATTTTTAAAAACAACTATGTAATTAGCATTTAACGAAATATCTCTTTGTCCATGGCCTTGATGAAAAAGGTTTTGTGAAATAAAAATAACACTTAAATTTTTGTGGTGACTACCTTTAGTAAACAAGTCTATAACAGTATTATTTGAGGATTCACGCATAAGATCGTCTATAATTATTAATTTCGAACGTGTGTCGTCTGAATAATCAGTAGATTGTGGTAGACCTTCTTTGAATTCAATTTCTTTACCATATTCTGCATAACAATTTTGCCATTCAGAATAATAGAAAATAATTCGTTCAAATATTACATCACACATTATGTTTCTATTTTTCAAAAACTTTCGAACGAAAAATGTTTTTCCACAGCCTGTTGGGCCACAAATCATAGAAGTAAACGGATGCTTCCAACGAGGATCCATGTTTTTGTAACGAGTTAAGAAATGTTTCACGTAGATAGGTGAATCAGGTACACGAACAAAAGTGTGAATGTGGTCCAACCGTTACGAGTATAGATATATATATTTAGACTGACCTTAATACACAATAAAGATAGACAAAAACAGAAATATACATAGGTGCAAATATAGAAAACATATATCTCCATCTCTCTCACACTCATGGTCTAGTTTCAAAACGCAACGCAACGCAATACGCTGACCTTAATAATATACAATGATAGACAAGTATAGATATATATACAAGCGTCATATTCTGAATCACTCTTTATGTTTGTAAATACGTATCGGTAAGAAACGTAAGTTTTACGTGTTAATAACACAACGTTTGCATTTTTTAATATATATATTTCTTTAAATAAAATGATAAAACTGAGAAAAGTTACTACTTCTCTCTAGCTAGTACAATATTACCAGCTAGTAACATATTACTAGCTAGTAACATATTACTAGCCAGTAACATATTACTAGCTAGTAGCATATTACCAGCTTCTTAATAATTTAAACAACCTTGTACTAGTGAATTTGACTTTAATCTCATGAGCTGATACATTATGTTTAAAAGCTAAGAAATTTATTTAAAATATAATTAGCATGTGCACGCGGTTATTACAAGCTTGTTTAATCCGTGTTTCCGCTGTTTACTGACTCCGCCGCCGCCGCCGCCCGCCGTAACCAATGTGCTGAATGTAAGAGGGCCTTAGTGCGTAGTCCTATGTAAGTAGAATACGTAAACTGAAAACAGAAATCGTGAGTGTAAGAGAGAAAGGTTGATATTACCGTCTCTCTCTCACTCTCATGAGTTTCTGCTCTTTGGTTTTATACTTCCGGTTCACATGAAGTTTTAAGCACGTTGTGAATATACATTAAAAACCTAACCAAAAATTCTCGTGACAAGTTTTAGTGTTTACATTCAATGTCAAATGAGTGAATATAGTGTATTTACTATATTCTTATAATTTTATATAAATACAGACATTGAATATTCCGTATATTTTTTGCAACTGGATATGTAAATTTTTTTTAATATTTCACTAATAACTTGTTAAAAATCAAGAGAAATGGAAAATTAATTCAAACATTTAACATGTAAGTATTCATATATAAATTTATGTCAAAATTTTTGTTCAAATTTATTTTAATATTTTCCAAATTTATATAAAAAAGACAATTTCTTTCTTTATTTTTAACTGTAAACAGAAATCTAACCTATTTTTTCTAAGACGTTTTTCTGTCATTTCTTAAGTTTTTAAACTTCTTGTGTATATGTATATAGAAAACTAACCTACAAATTTCATGTGTCGAGTTTTTAGTGTTTACTTTTTATTAATATATATATATCATTTTTAGAATTTTATAATATTAACAAGAATATTTATTGATTAAATTTTATAAAATTTAAATTTTTAAATTATTATTAATATTATTTATGTAAAAATTAAAAAATTTATTTTTATTTTATTAAAATAGCTATTTTTTATAATTATTTTGAATTTTTTTTGCCAATTACTTTATAAAAACAGGTGAAAGGTGAAAATAAATATGAAGATATTTAATATGTAATTATATACATTTACAAAAATTTTTTTTCATTTTTATTACAATATTTACAAGTATTTTAAACGTTTTACAGATCTGACATTGTTGACGACGACGACGACGACTGAGATGCTGTTGCACAATGCATTTGTGGTTCATTATTCAGAAGAATCATCGGATTGTAGTAGCCATACACCCAGTAATAGTATGAAATATTGTATGTAACTTTCTCGAATCAAGAAGGTACATCGCCAATTACAGAGTATACAAACGTTGTATTAGCTGCGTATGTAACAGCTCAAGCACGTTTGAAGCTCTATTCATACCTCGAGCGGTTAGACAATCGTGTCTTGTATTACGACACTGATTCATGTATATATGTAAATAGTATTAATAATAAAAACGAATATCAACCCGAAATTGGTAGTTTCTTGGGTCAAATGACGGATGAACTCGCTGTAGAATATGGAGAGGGTAGTTATATAGAAAGCTTTGTTTCCGGTGGACCTAAATTTTACGGGTATAAAGTGATTGATTGCAAAGGTAACATTCATTATACCTGTAAAGTTAAAGGTTTTACATTAAATTATGAAAATAGTGAAAAAATAAATTTTCATAGTTTAAAAGAAATGATTGTCGATAAAACTGTAAATTCTCTGCAAACATCTTCACGAGTTATTCGACAAACGCCATATCATGAAGTGATAACATGCACAGAAAACAAAGTGTGCAAACCTGTAAACAACAAACGCAGATGCTTAGAAAAATATGACTCAGTACCGTATGGGTTTAAAAACAACACATTAAATTTATAAATAAATAAAAAAACTCCTATTGTCGTAAAAAATCCTTTTGATCTTGACCTGTGGCATATTGTTAACATGTTAGTTGAATACTTTTTATTTTTAAGTCATAGAGTACAATTTTATAAAAATTTGGCGATTTTTTTGGCGATGTACCTTCTTGATTCGAGAAAGTTACATACAATATTTCATCATTTACTGGTAAAATATTATGAACAACTTTTTGAGAATCAAACAATAATTCCATGAGTCGTTGTTGCTCATGTACAATTTCCGTTTGAGGTAAATTGTCTCTTTGACCAAATTTTCCCCAAAAAGAATTTAAACACAATTTTGCAACAGATCTAAGACCTGGATTTTTTACAATTTTATTTTTATCTAATTGCACACCTTCGACCTTAAAATGTTCATGCAAATATTTCTCTTTTGACACATCGTCAACACATTCACGAGGCCAACCTCCAGCTTCTTGTTTAAGCTTAAACCACATGTTTATATACTCTGAAAAAAGCCCACCTTGACCGGTTAGACAATCATATTTTGTTGTCTTGTATTGCCAAACCTCAAAAACTTTAATAAGTTTATAACCTTTCTCAATAGCTTTTTTTAATTCATCCGAAACCCATGTACCTTTTATTTCTCGAAATTCTGGTTCATGTTCACATTCTGTTTGTTGCAAATTTTCACAACATGTTCGACACAATGGGAACATGAGTTTTGAATGCATGCGTACAGGGAGAATCGGATGAAATTCATTTTGAGGTGGTAAAACAATACATTTTATCAAACCTTCAAGTTTTGATACATCGGACACGTCATCACCCATCAACTTTTTACACTCTTCTCCTATGTAAAGTTCGGGATGACCAATGGGAAACTTACCTGTTTTACAAATATAAGGATATAATGAGCAAATATCTATATAAGATATTTTTTCACCATCTTTTATATCATAAAAACAGACAGTATTACCTGTTCGACCACCAAAAAAGGCATCTCTAGGATTTAAAGGTGATTCGTAAATAAATTTATTATTTTTCAAAAAATTATTTAAATCTAAATTATCCTTTTTCATTTCATCGAATTGGCATTCCCACATTTCTGTTAATACATAACCTGCTGCTTCTATTTTTGATGATTGGACACGTGTCCGTTCATATTTTACAGATGGGCTTTCTCCGTTCCTAGGCTTTACATCTCTATTCAATTTATAACAAATGACACAACCATGCCAGAAGCAACCGTGAAATTGTAAAACATGACGGTTACCTTGCTCTTCGTAGTAACCGTCCACAAGCATGCCTTCTTTTAGTCTGTATTCACGGCATTTTCCAGCATGCACTATGTTTTTACGTAGCGTGTGTTCTAACCAAAATAACCATTCAATTGCTTTTTTCGACTGATTATTTGACACACGATACCCTTTGTTTGGAGGAAGACCTATTGTGTCTTTTCTTAAAAATTTTTTTCTAAACAGTGTCATACATGCAGAAGCAATTGTGACACATTTTGTAAATGGACAAAATCCACCACGTTCGAAAAAATTTCTCTAAAAGATAAACAGGCTAACCGTAAAATTGTGACGTCATTGACGCAATAATCAATTAACTCCTTCCAAAAATTAAAAACATAATTTTTGTCATTTGTCATTTCTCTATACCACAGGTAAAATTCCTCTCGCTTCTTTTTAGACATTGAGTCTGGAGAGTAAAACTTGGCCTCAGGTATACAGCCTAAATACCCTTCTCCATTATTGCACTCGCTATTCTCTAAGGTGTTGAATAAATGAGGAAATGTCCCTTTCATTGCAACATCCGAGAATCCGAACGCAGCAGGTAACGCACTCAATGGTAAGTGGAGGTAATTTAAACTGTCTATGAATTTTGTGTGCCCAACCTGTATTAGTATAATATTTGTACCTGTCATAATTACAGAAGGTTTTGTTTGCGTACCAGTCTTCTCAACTAAATATTTTAATATAAATTGCGAATCAAACGCTTTAGCATTATGTGCTATACACACGACACTTTCGAAAGTTGTTTGTTTTTTTGTGACGAGATTCACAAAATCTGAAACAACATTTGAACCACGGTAAATAATTTGTCGATTACCACATAATTCACAATTTATATTAATATTAGTCTCATTAATACACCTTGTACAAACTCTTTGTACTACACACAGATTAGGCACATGAACATTAACGTTGGGTACACCTGTCATTTCTTGACCCTGTTGTGTTTCAAGATCATAAAAAACGAAACTAGTAGGTTTCTCATTTTTTCTCTGCTGATCTTTCAGAGTACCCATAAAACAATCATGATTGTAATCCCTTTTACATAAACACGTTTTGCAAAAGAAACGACCACATTCATGATTTTTTTCAGTGCCATGATTAATCAAACGTTCACAACCATCACAAATACGTAGCTTCTCACAAACGCTACTTTCCGTTGTAAACGAACCTTTAGTGGTATGATTTTCATAACATTTCATTCCATTAAAAAATCGTTTGCATGACTCACATTGTACTTCTACAATTTTGTCATCTTCAACTTTTGTTATGCAAGCAGGAGATTTTAAACAAGAAGTACATCTGTTTAAACAATTGTGTCCATTTGGATTTTTAAATTTTTTATTACATGGCACGCAAAAAAATTGAGTACTTGCTAACCCTGTTAAATTTAAAATCACGTTATAATGCTTTTGCAAAGGGTAAAACATTATATGCAAATTAAATTTAACAGTTTCACCAATATCTGTAATTTCATGGGTACCATTGTAGTATAAAGGTTTTGTTCCTTGTCCAAAATTATTAAAGTCGTGAACGAAAATAGCCATTTTTTCACGAGCCAAATATTTTTGAAAAGAAATTATTTCCGCCATACCACAACCTTCCTCAGGTATTACTATACCTGCCTTTTGTACAAGTTCTTTTGCTAGTACAAGCTGGTGTGATCTAGACGGGTGTCTGACAAGTTCCCAACGTTTATGTAATTCACCTTTTCTTAACAAGCCACGTTCTGCGTAAACTTGCGCAGCTACGAGAGCGCGCGGTAAACAAAGATTATCTTTATTGTTAATAGTTAACAATGATTTTTTACGAACGTTAATATCATTGTAAACCATTGCTTTGCCCCCACCACCGCGATTATCTTTCACGCTTTCTACTATTACAGTAAATGAATTATCAACCCTAAATTGTTCATTGCTTTGGACAATTTTATATATAAGATTCCACAAAGAATCAGCGCTATACAATTTTGCTTTACGAAATTGTAATACTTGACCGTGCTTAATATGACTTGAATCAAAACTGATTAAAGTCATATTTTCCGGATTTACGTTTCGTATTATATAATTGTATATAGCACGGATTGCTTTTTCAAGATATCTAATATCCTCAACAACCGACTTATCATGAGGTGGATTTTTAATTTTACAACAAACATGCAAACCCTCGTAATTAAATTTTGAAATAAATTCACTTCTTTCCCATTGTATTGCAAAAAATCTATTCCGACCTTGTTCTCTGGGGATATCTCTACTGCCTCCAGCTTGGTTGTAGTATTGAGGCTCCATAACCTCATCTGGTTGTTCATTTACTACTTCCTCGATTATTTCATCTTCCTCGTTTATTTCTTCTTCTTCTTCTTCGCTATCATCATCATCTTCATTCACCTCTGTGTGCTCGCTTTCTGATGTTAAAATTGAATACGACGTTTCAAATCCTGAATCCGTCGTTATACTGGAATCTTGAACACTCGAAGCGTCATCACTTGAATTTTCATCACTTGAATCCTCAAGTAATAAACGTCTGTAACGTTCTTCTTCGTCATCAATATTGGCATCTGATTCTTCTTCTTCTCTATTTTCATTATCGAACCGTTCCTCTCCATTGTATGGTATTGTAGAGGCATTTGATTGCACATCCTCATTGTCAATCAGTTCCATCGGCTCGACTACATCCTCGTCACCAACTGCATTATTTACAGTTATAAAATCTAAAAAAAAAAACACATTTTATAAACCACTTTAAGAAATTCAATATTTTTCATAAAAACACTAAAAATGTTGAAAATTAACACTTTAAAAAATTAGTAATTTAAATTATTTTATAAACAACTAAATTTAATTAGAAAAATTATAAAATCTAAAAAATCATGTTTTATAAATCACTTCAAGAAATTCAATTTTATTTTCATATAAACACTGAATAATCTAAAAATTAAAAATTTGTAATTCAAATTATTTTATAAAAACTAAATTTAATTAGAAAAATTTATAATGTTTCGCACACACCTATATGTCTTTCAATTAAAACTTTGAAATTTTCCGTTGAATTTTCTAATCTACTTTGGATACGACGAATTAAATTAATATCACTTAATTCGAGAGCCACTTGTAACAATTCCGCATCATCACAATTATCCAAAATTAAATGAAAAATTTTTAAACTCTTTTCCTCGTCGAAATTTAAAATTTCTAAAACAGTGGTCAAGTCACCCAGTGTTACCATGGTGAAGACTTCGTAAAAACTGAATCTTTTACTCTGAAAAGGACTTTTTAAACATTATTTTTGTTTCTATGTTAAGTTTTACTCGAATCCTATTGGCTACTAATACATATACCTTTTGAAACACACAAATATCATTTTTGGAAAATAATAGAACAGCGACTATGCGACACGAACCCTTGAGTGTCTCCATGGTCCTGGTGAAATTTTCCGCTCTTTATTTACGGGGCGCCGTCTGTATTACTCTTTCGGGTTGCAGACAGGTACCTCACTTTAAGCCTTTTTCCTCCTTAGCTAAATATCACCCTATCGTAAATTTCACTTTTTATGATTTTCCAATGCAGTCGTCTTGACAATGAAACGTTCTGATCTCTATCGTTTCTTTTTTACTTTTTTTTTGTAATTTTAACAACCATGAAAAAAGAACAATGTTGCATCCTTCTCATATTATTGTTATCTAGTACTCTGCCGACTGTTTTTAATTGTTAAGTTTAACTATTGGGCGGTCTTTTTTAACTACTTGCCGCTTTTTTTCAAAGATTTTCTTTGAAACATTAACCTTAATTTATAATTTACCCATTTGTAAAAGAATACATTTTTAATCATAACCATCTTGACAATCGGAAAGTTTTGATCTTTTTATTGTCTTTTTAACATTCCGTCTTATATTTTTTCTTTAGAAAATTTATTGATTTTCTCATGTTAAAAATTCTAAACAGTCTTTTTTAAGTATTTACCGGCATTCTTCAAAGATTTTCTTTGAAACATTAACCTTAATTTATAATTTTCCCATTTCTAAAAGATTAAATATTACGTATTTTTCAAAAATCAATTATTTTTAATTAAATTTTGGAAACAATATTTTATACTTTTATGGTTATTTTATTACCGTTACACAAAAAAAAACAACTTTTTTCTGAGTTTTTGAAAACAGTTATTTGCTTTTTAATAGTATTAAAAGTAGTCTAAAAATCGGTTTGTTACACATTATTTTTAAAACAGATGCCGATCTTGAAAATATATTTAAATTAGAAATTTTAAAAAACGTGTTTTTACCGTTTTCAAATTTTTTATCCCTACCAATCAATTTTTCGTTCTATATAAGAGGGAAAAAAATATTTTCATTCAGTCACTATACAGACATCAAAGTATTAACCATGTCTCAAATTGATACACAAGATTTTACTGATTCTCAGTCGAATAAAGAAAATATACCTCTCATATCATCACCCAAGAAAAAAATCACACGGTCTGTTGCAAAACGTTTGTTTATGACACGTGACATTACAACACACAGAAAAAATTTACATCTATTATTACCAACTATTTATCCATTAAATAGTTCATTTTCAAAAAAAGTGATTGTGGGAATTGAACTACAAGAAAATTCTACACCTTTACCTGATATTCGACTTTTAAACCATTCTTCACAAGGAATTACATTTGATTCTAAAACATGGACAGCTCTACAACAAAAAATTGAATTAATTGATACCTATTTTGACGAATCAAACTTATCATCACCTCTATATTCACAAGGTGCTGTTTTACGAAAATATCGTCTTCTATTTTCCAGTGCATACGGATCAAAAGCTATTATTTTCGACGCTATTGTGGATGAAGAAGATGAAAATGTATGTGGTGAATCAAAAAAGAAAAAAATCTACACTCCTTCCATTGTAATGCAAAAAAGTTCTTTCCAAGGACTCAAAAATATTATTGTGTGTGTCGATGAACGTTTTCGTAGACTAGAGCGTTTATTAAAAAATGTTGAAGTTTGTACACAAGCACTAATTCAAAGTGTTTCGAATTATATTTTAACTGAAAAAATTATTTTTCACAATTTAGATTTTATAAAACAACTTTTACTCGCTAAATTTGATTTGTTTAAAAGACAAGTTCAAACAAAATTGGAAAATACATTTATTACACTACATTTTGATATTGTATTTCTTGAACTTATTTATGTTCAAAATGATTTCATTGCACACGGTGTTGTCAAGTCTATAAGCGATCAATTGTAAAAATTCTATTACACATATTTAAAAAATACATACACAATCTATTATTAAATAATAATGAAAAATACTACTTTATTACATATAATTAATTTAACAAGTTACATAATTTTAACTACTTCATTTGTACTAAGTATTTTAATATTATAATAAAACTTACCTATCATTTAAAATACTGTGTATTTCATTTTCTCAACCCGCTCAAATACCTTTTCACGCAACTTACCTTTTCTATAACTATGCCTTGCGGGTGGTCTACCTGCTGTACACCTGCACATCTTACCTTGTACTTCCAAAAACTATATTCATAAACTGTGACACTTTATTACCGTAGCAAAACGTCGCCTTTATTTTCACCGCTCACTTCTCCGTTTTCACGTAGTACATTTTCCACCATTTTCCTACTCCATCTTGGGCCCATTACTTCCAGTTTTCCAAGACCCACCCATAACCAATCACAAACATGAACCATAATCCAACCAATCACAGCCCTGAACTATTCCTACACATACGCCCATCCCCGCCCCTTAGCCACACCCTCTCGACCAATCAGATTCGTGAACTATAAATAAGCCACGCCCCCTTAACCAATCAGAGACGTGAACTATAAATAAGCCACGCCCCTTAACCAATCAGATTCGTGAACCATTGCTGAGCCACTCTACTGGGATGATTTAATAGAATATATTCGCGGAGTTAATAACAAAATGAAAAAATTATCATCAGGAGAATTAATTGCAAAAGATCCTGTTTCTGTATCAAGATTTATTGACTGTAAATTTAAAGCAATGTTAAAATTTATTGAATCTGAATCACATCCGCTGGGTAAATGTTTGCATTATTTCTGGCGTAGAGAATATCAAGGAAGGGGTATACAGCATTTTCATTTATTATTATGGATTGAAAATGCACCTATTATCGGTAAAAATTCGGAAGAAGAAGTTAAAAGTTTTATTTTAAAATAAGTGACATGTAGAATACCAAATAAAGAAATATGTCCCACTCTGTTTCGTAGAGTCATTACACATCAAAATCATAAGCATAATAGATATTGTTTAAGAAAAAAAAATGCTCGACTGGCGTTAAAACTGCTTGTCGATTTGGATTCCCTAAAAAAATTAATGATTATATAATTCTTAGAGATGTGTCAATATCAATTTCTGATAGAAAAAATTTAAAGTCAAAGGGTAGACTGTATGATCTTCCAAGATCTGATAAAGAAAAATTCATTAATGATTACAATCCAACAGTTTTGATTGCATGGGAGGGTAATATGGACATACAGTTTGTGGGAGAGAAATCTTCTTTGTTGAATTAATATTGTACAAAATATATTTCTAAATCTGAAAAATCTAATATCGTGGAAACATTTATTGATATGAATTCAACAAAAAGTTTAAGATCTAAATTATGGAATATAGCTTTACGATCTTTACATAATAGAGAATGTGGTGCTTTAGAAGCTTCAGATACTTTATTGGGAATATCTCTGTATGGTACAGATTCACACACAATAATAAAATGGTTAGATGTTAATATTGTGAGAAATAGAATAGTAAAGCGATATAATGATTTAAAGAAGCTTAGTAGTGACTCTACTGAAATATATTATCCTTCTATAATCGACTCTCATTATCCAAATTGACCAAAAGAATTAGAAACAATAAATTTATTTAATTTTATGTCTTGGTATGACATACAAAAAACAAAACCAGTTTCTGAAAATGTAGAATTTTATAAAATTAATATGGGAGTTTATATAAAAAAAAGAAGTTTTGCAGCTCTGATAAATCATTTTAAACTTAATCCTATTACAGAACCAGAAAAATATTTTTATTCTTTGCTATTGATGTTTAAGCCGTGGAGAAATTTAAGCGAATTAAAAAATGGATATGATTCTTACATAAAATCTTTTGATAACTGTAAATTAGAAATTCATGATATATTAAAATATCACGAGGATATGGTAAATGCGCAAAATGCTTTAGATACAATGAAAAAACAAATTAAACAAAACTTAATTAATCAAAATAATAATTGCGATAGTTCTAACGAAGATTGTGGAATAGAGAATTGTTTAGGATTTAAAGTTAAAGAAACTGAAATTAAAGAAGCTGAAATAGCAATGAATGAATTTAAAAACAATTTTGACGAAAATATAAAATTAGAAGATTTAAATGAAATGATAAAATTATTGAATGAAGATCAACTAAATGTATTCAATAAAGTGAAGAAGTGTTTGACAGATAATGTTGATAATCAAGTTTTAAGATTATTTGTTAGTGGATCAGGTGAAACAGGAAAAAGTTTCGTAATTAAAATTCTTAAAAATTGGACGCGAATAACATTAAATAAACGAACAATAATATCAGCCCCTACAGGAATTGCAGCATTAAATATTGATGGATTAACAATTCATAGAATTTTCCAATTACCGGTTGAACATGGTCATACTCCAAATTACAGACCGCTCACAGATACAATTTTGCAAGTTTTAAGAACTGAATTAAAAGACGTTATTTTAATTATTATTGATGAAATATCTATGATTTCAAATATCACATTAGCTTATATAAATCTTAGATTATGCGAAATTTATGATACGGTAGATGAAGAGAATGGGTGGTTTGGTAAAAAACATATTTTGCTTTTCGGTGATTTATTACAATTACCTCCAGTTCACGAGAATCAAATATTTGAAGATATAAGTAAAAAAAAATTGAAAAATATATGGGTTCTTTAGGAACAATTAATCTTTGGTCTTTATTTACGTACGATGAGTTAACAATTAATATGCGACAAAGGGGTGATTTATTATACAAAGAAATTTTAGAACGAATACGAGTAGGAATAATTCTGAATACTGATATTCAAATACTACAATCTAAAAAAATTGACTTATTAAGTAATTCGGTTAATGAAAGGTTGCAAAATTTGTGTGATTATATCAGTAAATTACCTACAGATACTGTATGTTTGATGCCAACTAGAGAAATGTGTGATGCTTTAAATACTTCTATGTTAGCGAGAATAGATTCTGAAGAAATTGATCTTATTGCTGATGACTCAGTTGATTGTCAAAGTAATCATCGAAATAAAATTAATAAAATTTTGTCAAAAACAGAAGAAGATAATTCAAGAACAGCTGGTCTTTCTAAAGTTATAACTATAAAAATCGGTGCAAAAATAATGATTAGGAGGAATATTGACAGCAGGGTAAGACTCCGTCAGAAAAAAAGCGATTTGCAAGTGGTCTTCCGATTTCTTTGAAAGCTTGGGAAATAGAAGTCTTATATGAGTTAAATTTAACCCTAAAAGGATTTTGAAAAATTTTCAAAATGGCGGCCGCTACGCCATATTGAAAATGAGTGTTGCGTTTTTTTCAAAAATTAATAACTCTGAAACTTTTTGATCAATTTTAATAAAATTTACAGGCGGTATAGTTAAAAATACGTAGTTTAATTTTATATTATGACCAAAAAAAAATTTCTAAAATTTGTCAAAAAAATAGTCAAAAAAATTTTTTGAATTAGTTTTTAGTTCAGTTGGCCTAATTTTTGAATTTTCTAATAAGTAGATATCGATTCCTTGTAATTTCACCTTTCATTTCATAAAAAAAAATTTATGGAGACTCTAATAGTTCTCGAGATATTGCGACTTTAGTGGGAGCGCGTACCGCGGAATTAAACTACGTAGCGAGGCGGAATATGAAGCGAGCGTACAAACGTGCACAATAGGGTATCCGTAACAATGCGACTTTCGAATTTTGTTTACGCCACCCCCCAGTTTCGTTCCAATAAAATAAAAAAAAGTTTCCCAAAATTTGAAGTCGATTGATTAATATTAACACGTGCCAGTGATCGATCGAAATTTTCAATTCAAAATACACAGAAAAACTGCACTTTTTAAAAAAAATTCATAAGTTTTTTAATTTTCATGCAAAAAATTCTCCAGGTCACATTTGCCTTCATTTTTAGCTGCACTATAAGATAGCACTTTGCCAAAAATTCAATTTTGAAAAAATTTTTAAATGGCGGATGTTTAAAGTGGGTCATAAAAATGCACCACAATATATCCAAGGTTTTAACACATAAATGTTGTCAAAAATTTAAAAAATTTCTCACTCGGGGCTATTTACGATCGTTTATCATGAATCTGATATCAGAAATTAATTTTTCAAAATTTTCGATCCAATATGGCGGGTTTAAAATTTTGATTTTCTACATTTTTGAAGTAAATATTCTAAAACACCCCTATAGTACTTCCAGGATTTAGCATTAGAGACTCAGGTATGCTTAGTGATTATAGTTTGCGTAGTTCCCGCGAACAGCAACAGATGGCGCGGCTCGCGTCCTGCTCTATGAATACATTTAATTCAAATGAGATATTGTTTAAAATCAAATGAATTAATACTTTTAAATATATTAAAAATATAGTATTATTATTAATATATTATTATTTAAAATATATTATTACATGAAATATTGTCCAAAAAATAGAAATCGCGTAATATAGTAGAGTAGTACATTATTCCTGAATTATTTACAATATATTTATTAATGTATGCAACTACATATTATGCAATGTAGTATTAGAGAAGAAATTAATTCTTTAATTGTGATTTAGGTATAATTTTTTTGTGAACATTACATGAAAACAGGAAAAATTCCACATGTTTTCAGTCCCGACTGGGAAAGAAGGAATGTCAAAAGCCATTTATCGTACCAATTTGGTTGTCAAAAGTTTACAAGTAATTTGTGAAAAACTCACTCAAAAATGATATATTTTTGAAAATAATTGAATTCTTTGGAAAAATGTTATTAACAATATAAAAACAATACATTTTTTTAAAAAATTTTTATAAAATTGTATTGAAAAAATTGAATAACTGTTTAAATTTTATTTTCGAAAGTAATTGAATTCTTTTAAGAAATTTATTAAAAATTGTATTGAAAATAATTTAATTTTTACAAACAATTTTATTTTCGAAAGTAATTGAATTCTTTCGAAAAAATTTAAAATAATTGAATTTTAGTTAAAAGTTTTCCAAAAAAACTTCCAAAAATTTTGTAATTCTGGAAATAATTAAATTCTGATACATATTTGATAAAAATTTTCAAGAATAATTGAATTTTTTTGAGAGTATTTAAAATAATTGAATTTTTTTGAAGAATTTTATATTAAAATTTTCAAAAATAATTTAATTCAAATACAGAATAGGTACCTATTAAAAATAAAAAAATTTTCTAATTTATGAAAGTAATTTAGTTTTTTTGAGAAATTTTATTGAAATGGTATTAAAAATAATTTAATTTCTAAAGAAAATTTTATTAAAATAAAAGAATTCAATTCTTTTAGGATATTTTACTAAAATTATATTGAAAGAAATTGCAATACTGAGGATTTTTTTTGTTAAAGTAATTAAATTAATGCTTAATAATAATTTAATGAAATCTGTCTTTTCTTTATAAGCTTAACTAAATAAAGATAATAATAATAAATTATTTCATTTTAAACATTAAAAATTGAATTTTCTTTAATCCTGCATTGCAGAATATGTAGTTGCATACATTAATAAATATATTTCACATAATATATTTTAAATAATAATATATTAATAATAATGTATTTAAGAATATATATATTTTTTTTTTGCTTAGGGACTTTTGGGAAATCTGCCTACCTAGAATTCCGCACTCCAAGGTTATGTTGGGTTGGTAAAATGAAACAAAAGGAAATATTAAAAAAAAGATAAATAAATAAATGTTATATATTAACAATAATACTATATTTTTAATATATTTAAAAGTATTAATTCATTTGATTTTGAACAATATCCCATTTGAATTGAATGTATTCATAGAGCAGGACGCGAGCGGCGCCATCTGTTGCTGTTCGCGGGAACTACGCAAACTATAATCACTAAGCAACCACAGTTTATATGTAAGCAATAGGGGGCTGTTCTAAAACAACGTCAAGGGCGATTTTTGGAAGCGCTATCTACGAATCTAATGTTAAAATTTTATTTTCTAAATTACCCGATCTAATATGGCAAGGTGGATTCAAATTTTTTTTAAACTATTCCTTTAATAATCGATTTTAAGAGCAGAGGTATAAAAAGTTAAATTTCTAAAAAAGAGTTTCTAAAACATCCCAATAATTATTTTTTGTATCTATTAATCTATAAATTAATATTTAGACTATTTACTTCAAAAATGTAGAAAATCATAATTTTGAATCCGACATATTGGATCGGATAATTTAAAAAATAAAATTTTAACATTAGATTCGTAGATAGCGCTTCCAAAAATCGCCCTTGACGTTGTTTAAGAATATTTACTTCAAAAATGTAGAAAATCAAAATTTTAAACCCGCCATATTGGATCGAAAATTTTGAAAAATTAATTTCTGATATCAGATTCATGATAAACGATCGTAAATTAATTACATTTCCGAATTAAGTCAATGTTCTTCATTGTATTTTGAATTGTGACAAATAAAATTTAACTTTATAATTAACATTAACAAAAAACGAAATTTAATTACTCGTCATAATAAAAAATTTCTCTTTCAGCATATTAAAAATCTTGGCGTCAATAATGCTTCTAACTTGTAATTAATGAAAGTATTGACGCCAAGATTTTTAATTTCTGAAATAGAAATTTTTTATTATGACGAATAATTAGATTTCGTTTTTTGTTAATGTTAATTATAAAGTTAAATTTTATTTGTTACAATTCAAAATGCAATGAAGAACATTGACTTAATTCGGAAATGTAATTAATTTTTTTTTCAACTGCAATATGTACTTCGAATTGTGTAGTAGAGAAAATATTTAAAATCAATCATTATTAAAATTTTAATTATAAATTTTACTTGGTAAACTTTCATTTCACTAATTGTTTGGACAGTCACAAAATCTTTTACTTGGCGGAAGTTTTTGCATCATTTAGCTATGTTATAATTATAATAAAATTAAAATACTAAATATTCATAAATAATAAGTTTGTATAGGGAAAACATGCGGGAAAATTAAAAACACATTTAAAGGGACTACATCCTCAAGAATATACCACTATTATTCAATTTAAAAAGGAACAGGCAATAAGTACAAAATTGGAAATTCTGGGACCAACAAAAAGCCAAATATTGCATGTAAAAATATCTGCTTAAGTTTTACGTAAAGCTTGCATTGACTTAGTGACTGTCAATGGTCGCCCGTTTTCTTAAACCCCTTAACTGCCGACTGAAAAACACTAAATGTGCCCAGAATGCCAAAAATAAAAAATCGTCCAATTTGTCTGAAACTTGTTACTCAGGGGTTTTCGGGGTCGCTGATTACGAATCTGATGTCGGTATTTTTAAATTCAAAATGGCGGATCCAATATGGCGGACGGCATTTTAAAAATTAATCTAAATTACCTGAAATTTGTTACTCGGGGGTTTTTGGAGTTGCTGATTACGAATCTGATGTCGGTTTTTCAAAATTCAAAATGGCGGATCCAGTATGACGGACGGATTTTTAAAAATTGATCAAAATTAGCTGATATTTGTTACTCGGGGAGTTTTGGGGTCCCTGACTACGAATATCATGATGGTTTTTAAAACTCAAAATGGCGGATCCAATATGGCGGACATATTGGATCCGCAATTTTGAATTTTTAAAAACTGACATCGGATTCGTCATCAGAGACCCCGAAAACCCCCGAATGATAATTTTCAATCGAATCTAAATTTTTTTTAAAAAATGTCTGCCTTATTGGATCCGCCATTTTGGATTTTGAAAAATCATCATCATATTCGTAATCAGCGACCCCGACAACCCCCGAGTAACAAATTTCATGTAAATTGGATCAATTTTTAAAAAAGTCATCCGCCATATTGGATCCGCCATTCTGAATTTTGAAAAACCGACATCATATTCGTAATCAGCGACCTCGAAAACCCCCGAGTAACAAATTTCAGGTAAATTGGATCAATTTTTAAAAAAGTCGTCCGCCATATTGGATCCGCCATTTTGAATTTAAAAAACTGACATCATATTCGTAATCAGCGACCCCGAAAACTCCCGAGTAACAAATTTCAGGTAATTTGGATCAATTTTTAAAAAGTCGTCCGCCATTTTGAATTTTGAAAAACTTACATCATATTCGTAATCAGCGACCCCGAAAACCCCCGAGTAATAGATTTTAGGCGATTTGGATCAATTTTCAAAAAGTCGTCCGCCATTTTGAATTTTGAAAAACTGACATCATATTCGTAATCAGCGACCCCGAAAACCCCCGAGTAATAGATTTTAGGCGATTTTAGACATTTTTTAAATAAAAATGCATTGTATTGTCCATAGCAAAGATTTTAAAAAATTTGCTAAAAGTGTTGTTTTTAAAAATTTATAACATTTTTATAATTCATTGAATTTAAAAACAGAAACGTGTGTCGCATTCTGCATAGCGTTGACTTTTAAGAAATTATTTTATTTTTAATTTTTAGCTAGTTTTGACTTTTTTACATCAATAATTTTTATCATGGCAAAGATTGTCAGTTTTCCGGCAGTCAGAGCAAAGTCCAAAATGGCAAAGATCTTTGCCATCGTCAGTCAAGGGGTTAATATTTGCTGCTATAAAATCAGTAAAAATTCATTACCATACATTACCAAAGTTTACATTTTTCTAAATTTTGACAAGATAAGCCGTCAAGTCTCTACAAGTGACTAAACAGTTTATCTGGTCATGATTTCTAGTCATTACTCCTGACAAGTCACTGGCCAGAAATTCTGGTCACAATCGGAATAGAACTTCAGTTCTTAAACTTGTAGTTATGATAAGTTACGACATATCTAGTCGCCGTGGCTGCGTGGTAACGCTTATGTGGTGTGTCTCCTGGGTCTAGGTTTCGATCCCCCATGCGTGCGAATTTTTCATTCTTAGATTTAACCCTTTCACGCCCATGGGACATATACGTCCCACCTACAAAAACCTCAAAATCTTTAAAGAAACTTGATATTTTTGAGTCTAATTTAGTGCGTTCTCTTCAGAAAGAATAGGACTTTAAAACCTAGATCATGTTAAAAAATTCCTATTGTTTAAAAAAATTCATAAATTACACAGGCACACAAAAAAATAAAAAAGTCAAAACCCAGAGGTCACACCCCCCTATCCCCATGTTTTTGGGGTCGCTGAAACCGAATATGACCATTAAAAATTTTTTTCATCGGCCATTTTCTCGCTACCACCCCCTTACACCTGCTCCCGGGGGTTGGAATTTCAGTTTAAAAAAAAGTGAAGTAGGGTGTCTATTCCTATGTTTTTTGGGTCGCTAAAACCAAAAAAGACTACCAAAAACAAATTCTTCCCTCCCTTAACCCCCTACAACCCCCTTAACAACCCTGGGGTGAGGGGTCGAAATTGGAATTTTCACGAAAAGTCGATTACGGTGTCTAAACCTACGTTTTTTGGGTCACTGAAAACAGAAAAGACTACCAAAATGAAATCCTTTCCACCCTCGACCCCCTACAATAATTTTTGATAATTAATATTTAATTTTCAATTTCCCAAAAATCGGTTCGTTTTATTTGAAAAAAATATTGCAGGGGGTTGTAGGGGGTCGAGGGTGGAAAGGATTTGATTTTGGTAGTCTTTTTTGGTTTCAGCGACCCAAAAAACGTAGGTTTAGACACCGTAATCGACTTTTCGTGAAAATTCCAATTTCGACCCCTCACCCCAGGGTTGTTAAGGGGGTTGTAGGGGGTTAAGGGAGGGAAGAATTTGTTTTTGGTAGTCTTTTTTGGTTTTAGCGACCCAAAAAACATAGGAATAGACACCCTACTTCCCTTTTTTTAAAACTGAAATTCCAACCCCCGGGAGCAGGTGTAAGGGGGTGGTAGCGAGAAAATGGCCAATGAAAAAAATTGTTAATGGTCATATTCGGTTTCAGCGACCCCAAAAACATGGGGATAGGGGGGTGTGACCTCTGGGTTTTGACTTTTTTATTTTTTTGTGTGCCTGTGTTATTGTTAAAAATCATGAATTTTAAAAATATTTTAAAATCGCCTAAAAATTGTTACTCGGGGGTTTTCGGGGTCGCTGATTACGAATCCGGTGCTAGTTTTTCAAAATTCAAAATGGCGGATCTAATATAGCGGACGACAAATGTAAAAATTAAACGGATTGTCATGAAACTTGTTACTCGGGGGTTTTTAGGGTCGCTGATTACGAATATAATATCAGTTTTTTAAAATTGAAAATGGCGGATCCAAGATGTCGGACGATTTTTTTAAAACATTTTAATTTTACCTGAAACTTGTTAATCAGGGGTTTTCTGAGTCGCTGATTACGAATTAAGTGTTACTTTTTAAAAATTCAAAATGGCGAATCCTATACGGTGGACAACAAATGTAAAAATTGTTTGGATTAGAGGAAAACTTATCACCCAAGGGTTTATATGATCTCTGATCACAAATTTGTAGTTTATTTTAAAATTGCGATTGTGTATTTATTTATTTATTTCTGTCAGTAAAAAGTAAAGTATGATTTCATTGAATGCCCTTTCGGGCCTTTACAATCTTCTCAACATCACTATACTTAACTCTTCTAACTCACAAACTCTTACTCCATGTCCCTACTTTTGCGGCTGCAGCCGACTTAGGTTAGGAGTACTCGCATTCGCCTGGACATTCGGCCAAGAGAGAGGAAAACTGCAGAAAACCTACTTTCCGAGTACAACCGGTTTATTGACGTCGAGTCATGAATGTACATTTGGATAGCCGTCACAAATGCACAAACATAACCTCGGCATTATACCTCCCGTTTGATATATCTCATCAGTGAAAAACACCGAAACTGTAGCGATTCACAGAGGGTCACCCATCCAAGTACTAACCACACTCAAAGTGGCTTAACCTCTGTGATCGCAAGCAACGGGATTCCACCAACCGAGCTATACCATCGGTTATTTTTATTTCTGTCAGTAGATGGACTTGTTTCTTTCTACTCTAACTGGATTCGTAATCAGCGACCCCGAAAACGCCCGAGTAACAAGTTTCTGGTGAAACTAAACGATTTTAAAAATAACGTCCGCCATATTGGATCCGCCATTTTGAATTTTAGAAATATAACACCAGATTCGTATTCAGCGACCCTGAAAACCCCCGAGTAACAAGTTTCTGGTAAAACTAAACGATTTAAAAAAAAATCGTCCGCCATCTTGGATCCGCCATTTTGAATTTTTAAAAAATGATGTTATATTCGTAATCAGCGACCTCGAAAACTCCCGAGTAACAATTTCCAAGCCAATCCGATCAATCTGTAAAAAAGTTGCCCGCCATATTAGATACGCCATTTTGAATTTAAAAAATTTTATAATTCTGATATCAGATTCGTAATCACCGACCCCGAAAACTATGAATAACTTTACACTTACGTTTTTTTAACCGTCCAGTTATGCCTGGGTGTGAAAGGGTTAAAAAACCATTTTCTACAAGATTAAGGATTAGGTATAATTTTATTGTGTCATTTAAAGAAAAAGAATAGATATTAAACTTATTTAAAAATTTTTGTCAGTCTCTATTATGAAAAAATTGACGCAATATCCAAATTTTCATTTTGACAATTACGAAAAAAAAGACTGTAACATTAATATCTCTGGTTCTTCTAGGAAGTTATTCAGATAAGAATTGTTTACAGTCCAGGGTAACTAAGAGATTAAAAACCAACAGGTTTTAGATTTTTAAAATCATCCCCCCTTCTGAATTTTGAAAATACGAAAAATTGACAATATGGGCCCTTTTCTAAAAAGGACAGTTTTTCTATTAAAAAACCATTTTTCTACAAGATTAAGGATTAGGTATAATTTTATTGTGTCATTTAAAGAAAAGAATAAATATTAAACTTATTTAAAAATTTTTGACAGTCTCTATTATGAAAAAATTGACGCAATATCCAAATTTTCATTTTGACAATTACGAAAAAAAGACTGTAACATTAATATCTCTGGTTCTTCTAGGAAGTTATTCAGATAAGAATTGTTTACAGTCCAGGACACCTTAAAGATGTAAAATCAAGATGTTTTAAATTTTTCCACACCTCCATTTCTAAAATACGGATTACTTTTGCAAATGACCGACAAAATGGGCCCTTTTCATTTTTCTAAAGAATCAATTAAATTAAACAGATAAATTATCGATAAATTAATAAAAACCGCATGATTCGACTTGTAAAAACATGTAGATTGATAATAAAAAATAAAAAAATTAAGATTTTACTCCAAAATTAATAAATTGCTATTTATCTCGAAAACTAGAACCGACAATAGTAATTTGACGTGTGGACTTTCTTCTATAATACTACTATTAAAAAATAAAAGTCTATGGCGTTAATTAAAATTATAAAAAATTGCAAAAATTACAATTATTAAGTAGTTTACAAATAGTTTATCTTAAAAAAGTGTATAGGATCACATACAGCTCCAAAGTTTATTTCATTTAAAAAAACAGGTGTGTGTTGTGAGACTTAAAATACGTTTTTATGTATACAATAATGTCAACAGATTTCTCTTGTAGTAATAAGAATTTTTCAAAAAAATTTCATTTGTTATTTATATATTATCTAATTAACTATTTTTAGAGCTCCAATAGTGATACCGACGATAATCAAACTTCATCGATAATTACCAATTATTCTTCATCTTCGGAAGTAGAAACTGAAAGTGAGGTGGCAGTTCAGTCTTCTTCATCTGCAGCGACAACTTTTGCTGTAAATTCCTCTCCATCAACTTTAAATGAAGATCAAGGTAGCACCTTACCTCCTTCCTCGCCTGAATCCCTTTGGTCAATACCACATTCACTATCAGTAACACGAAGTAGTAATAATTTTAGCGACAATGATAACAATGTTAGAGACGATAGCGATGATTTTGACGATGATAGCGACGATAATGATGATGATGATGTCGGTACTGATAGTGATGACGATAATGAAAACCGTTGGCTACATAACCCAATTTATCAAAATTCAAGTACTTGTGGTGGAGATGCTCTAATACAGATTTTAAAAATTTAAGTATCGAATCAACTGAGTAAAGAAGCTTTATCAGACTTACTTACCTTACATAACACACTGTTACCTGATGACCACAATCTTCCGAAAACAAAATTTAAATTATTAAATTTGATCGACAAAATTTTACCAAATTTACAATCAAACTACACAACAAAGCACAGAATTTGTTCAGATTGTCAGAACTACTTAGGAGAATGGTTAGATTCACAAGATGTTAAAATTTGCTCACGATGTAACGGTAAAAAATTGAAAAGTTTTTTCATAGAATTTAATATTGAATCTGAACTGCGTAATGCCTTCGAAGTGAGGGATCTTCATTCTTTAATTGATTCTTTTGAAACTGAATGTTTGACAAGAAATCCGGAAAATGTGTACGATATAACGTCTGCTTCAGAGTTTCAGCGTCTAAAAAGAGTTGCAATACCTGGTCAATATGATTTATTTTTAATTTGGTTTACAGATGGAGTGCAAGTCTCCAAAAGTGGACGCAGTCAAATTTGGCCAGTGTATACTCAAATTGTTAACGTAGAGCCAAGATTAAGACGGATTTTTCAATTTGTATGTGGGATTTTTTACTCAAACCGATGTACTAAGAAACCAGACATGAATTCTTATCTGCTTCCTTTTACATTAGGTTTAAGAAATTTATTCACAAACGGGTTTGAATGGAAGCATAAGACTTTAAATCGTACAATGACAAGTAAAGTAATTGCTCCAATTGCTTGTTTGGATGCTCCAGCAAAAGCTGGTGTACTAAACCTAATGCTCTACACTGGTAAGTACAGTTGTCCATGTTGTGAAATTAAAGGTGGGAGTTGTGCAACCGGTGCTGGTTCAAATTGGGTATTTCCAACCGGTTTCGAACAGTCTTCTTTAAGATCTGATGAACGAATGGAAATTCAAACAACAATTGTTGAAAAGTTTAAAAATTTGAAACATTTCAAAGGCATTAAAGGTATGTCAGTTGTTACTAACATACCGCACTTCAGCAGGTCAAAAGGATTTATTTCTGATTATATGCATGCTGTACTCCTTGGTGTGATGTCAAGACTTTTATCTCTTTGGTGTGATTCTTGTAACAATTTGGAAAATTATTATTTGTCTAAAGAGCTCAGAAGTGACATTGATAAAATTTTAGAGACAATAACACCACCGGACGACATAACTCGGACACCTAGAAAACTAACTCAACTCAGTGATTGGAAGGCTTCCGAACTCAGAGCGTTTCTAAATTATTATGGACCAATAGTTTTAAAAAATCGTTTAAATAAAGTTCATTTTCAACATTTTTTAATACTTGTTAAAGCAATTCATTTACTTTCTCAAGAAGAAATTAGTCCATCAGATATAAATTTTGCGGAAACTTTATTCACTCTTTTTATTATTGATGTTGAAGAACTGTACGGTAAAAACAAATGTTCTTATAATATTCATCAATTATCACATCTTCCACTTCAAGTAAAAATGTGGGGACCACTCTGGGCTTGGTCCGCCTTTTCCTCTGAAGATCAAAACGGTGAACTTGTTAAAATGATACATGGCTCTAATAAAATTGACGTAGAATTATCAAATACAGTTAAAATTATTCAAGCTTATCGTAGTATTAAGTATCTTATGCATCCTGAAAGAACATTAAATGAAAACAGACGATATCTTTACGGACCAACTATAACTTATGACATAACAGCAAGCGAACTTAGAGCCATCGCTTATGCAACGCATCGCACCAAAGAGCAGCTACTTGAAGAGCGCATTCCTATATATAGTAGGTGGGTAAGACTCCGTCAGAAAAAAAGCGATTTGCAAGTGGTCTTCCGATTTCTTTGAAAGCTTGGGAAATAGAAGTCTTATATGAGTTAAATTTAACCCTAAAAGGATTTTGAAAAATTTTCAAAATGGCGGCCGCTACGCCATATTGAAAATGAGTGTTGCGTTTTTTTCAAAAATTAATAACTCTGAAACTTTTTGATCAATTTTAATAAAATTTACAGGCGGTATAGTTAAAAATACGTAGTTTAATTTTATATTATGACCAAAAAAAAATTTCTAAAATTTGTCAAAAAAATAGTCAAAAAAATTTTTTGAATTAGTTTTTAGTTCAGTTGGCCTAATTTTTGAATTTTCTAATAAGTAGATATCGATTCCTTGTAATTTCACCTTTCATTTCATAAAAAAAAATTTATAGAGACTCTAATAGTTCTCGAGATATTGCGACTTTAGTGGGAGCGCGTACCGCGGAATTAAACTACGTAGCGAGGCGGAATATGAAGCGAGCGTACAAACGTGCACAATAGGGTATCCGTAACAATGCGACTTTCGAATTTTGTTTACGCCACCCCCCAGTTTCGTTCCAATAAAATAAAAAAAAGTTTCCCAAAATTTGAAGTCGATTGATTAATATTAACACGTGCCAGTGATCGATCGAAATTTTCAATTCAAAATACACAGGAAAACTGCACTTTTTAAAAAAAATTCATAAGTTTTTTAATTTTCATGCAAAAAATTCTCCAGGTCACATTTGCCTTCATTTTTAGCTGCACTATAAGATAGCACTTTGCCAAAAATTCAATTTTCAAAAAATTTTTAAATGGCGGATGTTTAAAGTGGGTCATAAAAATGCACCACAATATATCCAAGGTTTTAACACATAAATGTTGTCAAAAATTCAAAAAATTTCTCACTCGGGGCTATTTACGATCGTTTATCATGAACCTGATATCAGAAACTAATTTTTCAAAATTTTCGATCCAATATGGCGGGTTTAAAATTTTAATTTTCTACATTTTTGAAGTAAATATTCTTAAACAACGTCAAGGGCGATTTTTGGAAGCGCTATCTACGAATCTAATGTTAAAATTTTATTTTTTAAATTATCCGATCCAATATGTCGGATTCAAAATTATGATTTTCTACATTTTTGAAGTAAATAGTCTAAATATTAATTTATAGATTAATAGATACAAAAAATAATTATTGGGATGTTTTAGAAACTCTTTTTTAGAAATTTAACTTTTTATACCTCTGCTCTTAAAATCGATTATTAAAGGAATAGTTTAAAAAAAATTTGAATCTACCTTGCCATATTAGATCGGGTAATTTAGAAAATAAAATTTTAACATTAGATTCGAAGATAGCGCTTCCAAAAATCGCCCTTGACGTTGTTTTAGAATATTTACTTAAAAAATGTAGAAAATCAAAATTTTAAACCCGCCATATTGGATCGAAAATTTTAAAAAATAAATTTCTGATATCAGATTCATAATAAACGATCGTAAATAGCCCCGAGTGAGAAATTTTTTAAATTTTTGACAACATTTATGTGTTAAAACCTTGGATATATTGTGGTGCATTTTTATGACCCACTTTAAACATCCGCCATTTAAAAATTTTTTGAAAATTGAATTTTTGGCAAAGTGCTATCTTATAGTGCAGCTAAAAATGAAGGCAAATGTGACCTGGAGAATTTTTTGCATGAGAATTAAAAAACTTATGAATTTTTTTTAAAAAGTGCAGTTTTCCTGTGTATTTTGAATTGAAAATTTCGATCGATCACTGGCACGTGTTAATATTAATCAATCGACTTCAAATTTTGGGAAACTTTTTTTTATTTTATTGGAACGAAACTGGGGGGTGGCGTAAACAAAATTCGAAAGTCGCATTGTTACGGATACCCTATTGTGCACGTTTGTACGCTCGCTTCATATTCCGCCTCGCTACGTAGTTTAATTCCGCGGTACGCGCTCCCACTAAAGTCGCAATATCTCGAGAACTATTAGAGTCTCCATAAATTTTTTTTATGAAATGAAAGGTGAAATTACAAGGAATCGATATCTACTTATTAGAAAATATTATATTAGTTTTTAGTTCAGTTGGCCTACCAACTGAACTAAAAACTAATTCAAAAAATTTTTTTGACTATTTTTTTGACAAATTTTAGAAATTTTTTTTTGGTCATAATATAAAATTAAACTACGTATTTTTAACTATACCGCCTGTAAATTTTATTAAAATTGATCAAAAAGTTTCAGAGTTATTAATTTTTGAAAAAAACGCAACACTCATTTTCAATATGGCGTAGCGGCCGCCATTTTGAAAATTTTTCAAAATCTTTTTAGGGTTAAATTTAACTCATATAAGACTTCTATTTCCCAAGCTTTCAAAGAAATCGGAAGTCCACTTGCAAATCGCTTTTTTTTCTGACGGAGTCTTACCCAGGTGCAAAATAAATGATGAAATTTTCACATCCAAATTATACACTCGGCAAAAAAAGCGTTCAAATTTTTATATTCGATGTAAAAAAGATGAATCCATGTTCTTTGGTGCTATCAAATATTTTATAAAAGAGGGGGGAAATTCTTACGCAGTAGTAAATGAATTGATTGTTACCAATGATAGTATTGAAGAAATCAAAAACAAAAAAATTGGATTTAATCTAAATAATAACATTAAACACATACGTGAATCTTACAACATTCATATTATTCCAATAGACATCATACTATCAAAATGTTTAAAAGTAGAAAATTATATTTGTATCTTTATTAATAATATGGAAAGAAAATAATGTATTAACGAATGTTTTCATTATTAATTTATCGATTACATTTATTTTCATATTTTACTCTTGATATATAAAATATTACAACGGCTTCCATTATCATTTCGTCATTCTTGTAAAAACACTGCTATAAATAAATTGAATGTAAACAATAAGAGAGCAATATATAATATGGTTATACTGTTGTAAAAGTATATTATTTTTTATCTGAACAACGTCAGAAAAATGTAAATTTTACGTGTAAAGTACGAATGTAAATAATCAGTATAGAATATAATGTATATAATTTTAGTGTATAGAGCAGTGAAAGTTTGGATACATCTCATCTCATCTGTATTGTATTTGCGTGATTGTATTGAATTATGTGAACGATCCCTAACGAATAAAAAAACGTGGTTTTAATTTTGAACAGGAATTGATCAATAATTAATTAATTTTGATTAATTTTTAATTGATCGTTCCTGTTCAAGAGGATTTCCCACTCCGTTTTAAACGGAATCATAAATGTATTTATTTCTTTGTCCTATTATAATTTGAAACATCACATAGGCTGGTTTGTGTTTCCAAATTCAGACGCAAAAATTTACTTTATAATCATTGGTCGTAAAGTTATGCTTCTCTAACAAGCGAACAAATATGAATGTATTTGAAATACTTACAGGGTGACCACATATCAGTAAAGTTAGGAAAATGTTAGGGAAAAAATTTTTGTCTATAAATTCAGGGAAATATCAGAAGAAACAATTTTTTGTCAGGGAAATTAATTAAGACATGACGAAAAAGCCTTTAGCCAATGAACACCAGGTAGCAAATTTTAAAATTAATAATTAATGAAAACTTATACCACGAGTAGGTAGTCCTATGTCAATTATTAAAATGTTTAATTTTTTTAAAACGTTGTGGTATCTGGTAACTTCCTATTGATCGACTTTTCGATCATTTGTAGCTTGAACATTACAAAAAAATCCAAATTAGGTTATCTACTGCAACCTAAGTACAAAAGTAAATATTATTATCTCCGAAAAAGATTATAAGATTATAAGAAATGCTTGTTTGGATAGAAAAGGCAAAACTACATTGTTTTTAAAGAAAATGAAAAAAAAGTAAAAAATTATTATGGTCATAAATAAACTAAGAACAGTTTATAGATATGTTTTTCTAGAAGAAAAATTTTATTGGGGAAGAATGAACAATTTAACGAAATTGACGAACCCATTTTCATAAAAAGAATTAAAGAAGTAAATGGATAAAAGTAGATTTTGAAAAAGTTTTATATTAACAAAAATGATCTATTAAGTGTTTGTTTTGAAATCAAGCAGTACACAAATTCTCCGACAAAAAAATTTATTTCATTGACTAACTCATAGGAAACCTTCAGAAGGATGTATAACATAAGCAAAAGTTAATTTTCTTTTAATTCTGAATTTGAATAAATCACTGAGTTAAAAAAAAGCATTTTGATGCACAAAATAGCCCCAGCAAAAATATTTATTATTTACTATCAGCTTGACATAACCAGGGAATTTTATTTTCATAACATTATGAAATTAGCGCATAAAACAAATTTCAGAAAAGTATTCACAAATAAAAGTGTTACGATCAACAGTAATACTGTGCTTCTGCATGGTTGACATAAAGACATTTTAAATTAAGCACCAAAAGTAAAGGCGTGTTTTTTCGAATATTAAGGTGTTTTTTAATAAGTCAACGGTTGCCGAAGCACTGAAATATAAAAGGACACAACTATGTCTGTCCTCTTCTATAATATGTGTTATTGTAGCAACTGTTGATCCATAAATTTGCACCTTCACACTGTACGCCACAGGCGCCACGAAGTTGATATTTTATGTGACACCACGGAGCTGAAATTTGACATTTAAACTCACCTAACTCCGACAATTCTGCAAAATAATTATTTTCTTTGGGCAGATAATTTGTTTCTATTGTAATCTTCAAAAAAATCGTAATAATTACAACAGAGAGTGTTTAGATTAAAAGAATAGTAATACCACGGTATGGGTCACTTTTTTGTGATCTTCACATTTTTACAAAAAAAATTGTTCTTGAGTGTAGAACTTCCAATTTTTTAACCTTTTTTTACTGATATTTGTTGCGAATGGATCTTATTTTAGATTGTAATTCTCAGATAACATTAAAATGTGCCATAAACAGTTAAATTATAGGGAAAAAATCTTATTACAAAATTGAAAAAATTTGTGGACAAAACTATTTTACATTTTATAATTTTATAAAAAGTTTTAGAAGATGCATTATATGGGTGATTCTCCACAAAGTGGTAACTTTTGAATATGTTAAAATTTTTTTTTTAATTAAATTTTTTGGCAATTTTTTATTTAGATCTTTTTAATAAAGCTTGAGAATGATTATTTTATAGATATTTGAGCTTAATTCTTTCTTTAGTTTTATATACAAACAATTTAAAAATTTGTAATTTAAAGGTTAAATAATTTATTTGAAAAAGTTAATTTTCGACTGTTAATAATTATAAATAGTGTAAATAAGCAAATAATTACTTTAAACTGCTTTAATTAATAAATAAATAATATTTTTACTCATACCTGTTATTGAAATTACATGTTTTGATACAGGTTAATCGAGGTTAATTGTATTCATTCAAAAAAACAAAACACTTACATTACGTGAAACGAAATTAGGAACTGGAGTTTACAGGAACTGGAGTTTACAAATCAAAGAAAAAAATTCATTGAAACCGTAAAAATTCATAAAAATAAACAATTTTTGCAGATTATTAAAGAGATTTGCTTACTCTAAATCACTATTATTTTTATTTTTTTTTATACATTTAGAATTCGGTAATTTTGGCGGAACTGGAGTTTACATACCATTAAAATACGCTATAAAATAATAGTAACTTTTGTAGTTTTAAATCTAAAAATTATATTTCTTTTTGCAAATTTAACATAAATACAACTTATTAACTTAATAATATTAATGGCAAATAAAATTGCACTAAAAAAGGGAATAAAATTAATGAAAATCAATGAAATTGTAAACTCCAGTTCCAAATAAAAAAAAGTGGAGAAAATATTAAAAAATTATTTTTACACAGATTTGTTAATGGAAATTAGAAAACGACACACAAAAACTTAGTTTTTGAGATGAACTTTCGAATAGAATAAATAAAAAAACGTTTAAAATAAAGTTTGTGCAAAATAAAACATATTAAACTTCATGATTCATGTGTGGAGAAACGACAAATGTGCGTTTTTTGAACATTTGCAATTGAATTACAACTTTTGTTTTAAAATAAAATTTTTTTTCGATTATGATATTACTAAAAAACATATTGAAGATTAATTATGCAAAAGGTTGAAGTAGATTTGATAACAATTTTTCAAGATATAAAATAGGGAACAGTGGGGAAGCAAAAGTGACCACTGATTGAAGAATCACCCATATGTACAAATTGTTCACCTATATACATAATTCATATTACAAAAATTCTCGTTTCCAGTTTCGGCATTTTGAATACAATTTCTGAATTTTAACTTAAAATTTTAAAAAACGGACACGCCACGGAGCTGAAATTTTGGAGGGAATTCCGCAATTTATCAAAAATTATAATATCTATTTGTACATATTTGTGGTTGCGAATAGGTTTTATATATACCTGAGGCATTATTCCTGAACTGCCCTAAAAATAAAAAAAAGTTCTTGGATTTCCTTTATACTTTGGAAATATGTTACCCTAGTAGGTACAAGTTACTACACCAATTTACAGGTCCAACCCCCCACCCCAATCAAAAAGGTGGGGGGTTGAAATTTCAGCTTAAACTCGAACATCCATTCTTTAAACATTTGTAGTTTCTACTTAAATTATTCAATTAAAAAAAGTAAGTATTGTTTTATAAAGGTTTTTTTATGTACTTATAAAATATTTGATTTATATAATAAAAAAAAAATTTTTTTTGCAAAAATTTTTTAAAATAAATAGTTTTTTGCAATTTTGTGCAAGTTCGGTAGTTTTTATTTTCTTTTTAATAATCTCAAATGAAAGCTTGGGATTTCCACTAAAAGAAGATATAAGTCTGAAAATGGGCCGAAACAATTTGCCAAAGATATAGTGTAATAAGTAAAATTTGTCCGTCCGCTCGCGCACTCCAGCGCGATGAGCAGTGGGATTTTTTTTCAACTTACTATTGAAAATTGTCTAAAAACTACAAATTTTATCGGATGTTGATGTTCTTGATTTAAAATTACTAAGAGATCCATCAAAGTCGATTTTTGAATTTTTAATTGTTTATTTTTTTCTTGTTACTCAAAAATTTGACAAATTACAATATTTTTAGAAAAAATCATGTTAATTTTTTTATTTTTCCATTACACGTGATCGAAATCAATTTAAATTAGTCTAGTATGACCACCGGACAATTAATAAAGCATAATACAATTTATTTAAATTGTTGCAAACAATGTTAATTAACAAATAGATTACTTCGGACCTTCTTCATAAAAAATTGGTTTTTTTGCAGACAAGTTTAAATTTATGTCTAATTTAGTAAAAAACTATTTTACAGTTAAAAATTATCATTAATATTAACAATTATATAAACAATAATCAACTTCCTTTTGTATTTGTAAACATTTTCGTCATTTTTTAAACTTTAAATATTTATATCATATGTACATTCTTTCAAAAACTTAAAAAATTTATTTGCTTAAACAATTACATTTGTTATAAACAAACTTTTAATTTTTAAACAAATAAGTAGCTTTTTTCATCAAACAAAATTTTTTCCTTTTTTTATATTTACTATCATAAAAAAGAACTCCTTAATGGAATGCGAATACTATAAATTATTTATTTAATTCTAACGAACATTATAAGTTAAGAAATATTTATATTTTTAATGAAGTAAACCATTATTCAGTTAAAACAGTTTACATTTAAATGCATATAAATAAATATATTTTTTCTGTGAAAAAAGAACAAAGTTAAATATTTGTTAACTTATAATGTTTATTAAAATTAAATGAATAATTTATAGTATTCCCATTTCATTTCTTTTTTATGATAGTAAATATAAAAAAGGAAAAAATTTTGTTTGATGAAAAAAGCTAATTATTTGTTTAAAAATGAAAAATTTGTTTATAACAAATGTAATTGTTTAAGCAAATAAATTTTTTAAGTTTTTGAAAGAATGTACATATGATATAAATATTTAAAGTTTAAAAAATGACGAAAATGTTTACAAATACAAAAGGAAGTTGATTATTGTTTATATAATTGTTAATATTAATAATAATTTTTAACTGTAAAATAGGTTTTTACTAAATTAGACATAAATTTAAACTTGTCTGCAAAAAAAACCAATTTTTTTTATGAAGAAGGTCTGAAGTAATCTATTTGTTAATTAACATTGTTTGCAACAATTTAAATAAATTGTATTATGCTTTATTAATTGTCCGGTGGTCATACTAGACTAATTTAAATTGATTTCGATCATGTGTAATGGAAAAATAAAAAAATTAACATGATTTTTTCTAAAAATATTGTAATTTGTCAAATGTTTGAGTAACAAGAAAAAAATAAACAATTAAAAATTCAAAAATCGACTTTGATGGATCTCTTAGTAATTTTAAATCAAGAACATCAACATCCGATAAAATTTGTAGTTTTTAGACAATTTTCAATAGTAAGTTGAAAAAAAATCCCACTGCTCATCGCGCTGGAGTGCGCGAGCGGACGGACAAATTTTACTTATTACACTATATCTTTGGCAAATTGTTTCGGCCCATTTTCAGACTTATATCTTCTTTTAGGGGAATTCCCAAGCTTTCATTTGAGATTATTAAAAAGAAAATAAAAACTACCGAACTTGCACAATATTGCAAAAAACTATTTATTTTAAAAAATTTTTGCAAAAAATTTTTTTTTTATTATATAAATAAAATATTTTAAAAGTACACAAAAAAAACTTTCTAAAACACTACTTACTTTTTTTGATTGAATAATTTAAGTAGAAACTACAAATGTTTAAAGAATGCATGTTCGAGTTTAAGCTGAAATTTCAACCCCCCACCCTTTTGATTGGGGTGGGGGGTTGGACCTGTAAATTGGTGTAGTAACTTGTACCTACTAGGGTAACATATTTCCAAAGTATAAAGGAAATCCAAGAACTTTTTTTTATTTTTGGGGCAGTTCAGGAATAATGCCTCACCTGTGAAATGTATCCATACCCAAGCAAAAATTTTTTATTTTGAATGTGTTTTCTGTGACGCCGCCAAATATTACAATTTCTCGGAAATTATTTTGCTTTTGCATCTCAAAAATATTTTTTAAAAAACTACGTGTGAAAACAAAACTTTTCATTATAAAAACGTCCAATTTGATCAATTTTTGACCGAGTTATAAGCATTAAAAAAAACATTTCAATTCATAATTTTACTATTTTAGCACTGCACATAATGGTCCCACAATTCAAAAGGAAGTTAAAGTAAAATCACTTTCAAGCTTGCGTGGCTATGCAATATGCGTATTCGACTTGTGTTTTCTAGGTCTAGGTTTCAATCCCCCGTGCGTGCGAAATTTTTCATTCTTATTTTTAAGTGTTATGTGTATAATTCTGAATATTGTTACATAAAGTATAAGTTTAAATAATTATTAACAATGGTAATAATAATTTAGTCATTAATTTAAATAAATAAGATAGTCTGTTTAAATTATTAAAGAAAATAAGAAAAATATTTTTTGAAAACTTATTGCAAAAAAAATATTCTATTAATTATTCATATTTTTATTCATACTCATAAACATTTATTTGTTCTATGCAACTATTAAATTTCTGCTTGAGCATTATTTATGATAAATCGTTTTTGTTATAGAATTGTTATATATTTGTTCTAAAACAATGTTCTAGTTTTGTTCTAGAATTGTTACAGACTTTGGTTCCTATTTTGTGCCTTCAGGGGGACGACATTTTGACCTGCCTGTTCCTCGCCAGTTACAGAACTTGTTTTTTTTGTTCTGGAATAGTTATAGAATTATTCTGTAACTTTGCACACTGGGATATCTATACCCTAAGATAAATGTATATTATTTAAAAATTACTATTTATACCTCTATTAACGGTTTATTCTTTTCATTTTGTATGTTTGAAGTAAGTATCCTTATCATTCAGTCTTTCTAATAATTGGAATTTTATATCTTCTGCTGTATTGGGACGCTAAAAAGTTATTGATATTGTAATATATTTTAACGTTTCACATAACATTGCATTAAAATTTAATTATAAAAATATTGTTATAATATTTCGAAAATAATACCTGTCGAGTCTTTGTAGATTTTGCCTTTCTTTTTGACCTCGAAGCCTCATCTGCAGAGGACTCTGTTGCTGAGGGAAGAAATTTTCTCGGAGGAACTCTGTTTTTTTCCTTTAGCTTCTATTTCAAATCATCTTCCGTTTCTGTTTTATTAAGTATGAAAAATTAAATATTAATTATAATGCACAGAAATAATATGGTTTTACGAAATCCATTTGATGAATTAAAAGTGATATATATTACCAACTTTGTTGATATATCCTTCCACAATGTTATTATGAATTTTTATTTTGTAGACTCTTTTTTTACATTAAAATTGTTTAATTTTAAATTACAAATATTTGTTATTGGCACTAAAAATGATTTTTCATATTTATAAATGTAGACACTAGCTAGTTTTATAGTCGAGTTTTTAGCCATTGTATATCACAAATTGTTAGTAACTTTCCTTAGACGAATAGAGAAATAGAAAAAGTGTTTTTTTATATCAAGTATTTTTATAAATCATAATAACGAAACACGTTTACTTTAAATGTAGAAGCAAGTGTAACAGAATCTTAACCTTAACAATATAGTTCTGACGGTTATGACGTAGGAAGCGCTCTATGACGTATGTCATAGGAGACCAATCAAGTGCTACTATTGAGAAAAGTTAGGGAAGAGCTATAATTATATAGTTACGGTACTTTGTGATTTGTGTACAAGATTTTTAGACATCGTAATGTAAAAAACATCTAAAATTGTTTATTCTACTATGGTTCTACTGCAGAGTGAGTGTTCACAGTCTTTGAATCAAAATCGAGAATAATTCTAGTCAAAGTACAACAAAAAAAAGTTTTAAATTATTCAGATCTTTTTCATAAATTGTAGTGTCTGATGAAATGTTCTAGTGAGGTTATGCTTCTTCATTTATAAGTAATCGAAATATATATATATATATATATATTACACTGAAAATTATTTGAAAAGTTTAAAAGAAAATAAGGTATGCTATTTTATTTAATTATCTTTTTATTGTTGTTGTGAAATATTATTAACATAAATAAATACTATTAAATATTATTTAATATTTATATACGAGTAACCCTGCCGGAAGAATGGACTGAAATTGTACTGGGGAATTAGTACTGAGAGCTCAGTGCTATTTCAGTGAAAATTTGCTGCGTTTCAGCACTGAAATTGTACTGGGAAAAATTACCTGCAAAAGGGTCGCTATAGGTAATGTTTATGGCTTCACCGTCATTAAGTTGAAGGACGAATATTTCTTTGTTAATGTAAAAAATATTTTTTATTTATATTTCAACATTATATTTGTTTTTCATGAACCCAGATTTTTTACAAGTAATTATTATGTATGCTAAATATTCATGTGAACCTAAATTCAAAAACAATATTTGTTTTTACGTAACAATTAGAGTTTGCTAGATAGTTTATAACTTTTTTAATTGAAAATTTCTTATACTGAATTTAAGATATTTGTAATCATGAAACATCACAGATTAAAATTTTTTTGTTTTGAAAATTGAATTATTTAAATTGTAAACTTTTTAAGCCATAAAATTATAATCCCATACAACAATAGGCTTTCGGGTCTATTGTTAAAGCAGGGATTGCAATATAAGTTTAAAATTTAACGGGAATTTCGTTGAAAATTTTGTTACCCTTTTTTTATTTTCACTTCTAGACTGTTAACAATATTTTGTTGACATAACCTACATTTGAAACTATTGTTAAGGATTTTAAAAATGTCTACCGAAACATTTAAAAAAACGGACTGAAATTGTACTGGAAGCCAGTACAATTTCAGTACTTTTTCAGTCCATTCTTCCGGCAGGAAAGGGGGAAGAAGGAAAAAATGCTATCTGAGACAACCTGCAGGTAAATAGTTTACTGTATTTAAAGGTCTTAGAAACAAAAAAACAGTCACAGTAAATAATTTGCCTGAAAATGAAGAAAAAAAATAAAACTTAAATATTTGTGATTAAAATATTTCAAAAACACAAAATCTAGATATTTTTATATCCCATGTTAAATATAAATAAAAAATAAATTCCCAAGCACAATTTAAATAAATGTGTGATATTTTATAGTACTTTAAAAGAAACAGGTTGATGAAATTAATAATTTGTATATAAATCAAATTTTAATTTAAAAGTTTAACTCAATAGGGTAATAAAAGTAACAAAGTTAGGTTAAAAATTTGATTTGAAGCATTTAATTAAAATTTTTTTTTATTTCAGATATCGTAGAACACAAAAAGTTTTCCAATATTTTATTATTATGATCTAATATGGTGTATTGTATTGCATTCTGTAAGTATTATACTAATTTGTTTTGCTTACGACTTATTGTTACTGTTTGGATATTTTGTTTAGATTTGTGCCACTAAAATCTATTTGTTTCTTTTTTTTTAAAGAATTAGCATTACTCTAAACCCGCTAATAGTTGAAAAAATCTAATTTTTAAACAAAATGGCATGACTTTAACCTAATTAAGCATAAATATCCTTAGATACAAAGTAAAGTTTTCAATTTTCATTAGCCGAGAATATTTATATTTTTTATATTAAACTGCAAATGTTACGACACGCAAATATATACTAGAAATTCTTTTTATTGTTAAGTACTTCATTTTTTATTTTGTTTACAGGTAGTTTTACTAAAATATTTAATAAACGGACCTGAAGTAGCTGAATATGTTAAATATGGAAGGCGACAGCATTAACAAGGCATCAAGATCCAGTTCGACAGTTGCAAAAAAAGTCAAATTGTTGAAGATGCAAAATTGTAAGCACACAATAGTGAATGTTGTTTAAAAGAAAGAATCGCTGCAATAGAACATAGAATTTGAATTTTTAAACTATTCTTAGAGAAATTATCGTAATTTTTATATTCAAATTATTATTATCCCTATTACAAAGCACACAGAATTACAAAAAAATTACATCTAGACAGCGGTTTCTTTCTCTTCGACAAAACAAAAACTTTTTGATTTTTCTAAAATTGATTATAATCGATATATAATTGAAATTATTCAAGTTTTGATCTGTCGATTATTTGATTCTTATCACCTTTGTGCTATCTATTTTCAAAAAAATACTTTATTTTTTACCTATTATAAAGAAAAAATAAATTCTACGATATCTGACTTTATATAACTTTTTTATTTTAATTCTAAATATTCAATTACAATTTTGAAAAATGAAATTTTAAAAAACTTTAATTGTAAATCTTAAAAATAATAAAATTCTCAATAATTTTAATAAAAAATCCAAATTAAAATTAGCATCTAAAAACTTTATATTAAAATTGTTTTAGAAAGTAATTCTTAGAATGTTTTATTATTTCCTTTTAAATTGAATTTTAATATTTTCATCTTTGATGTGCACTAGTTTATGAAATTTAAAAAAAAATCGTAAATTGATATTATATGACTTTTAAGTTAATTTTTATACCATTGCAGCTGCTGCGGAGAAACATGCTACAAAATACAGAGAAGCATTCGACAATACCGGACTAAGTTCATTTGCCGTGGATGATTCACATTTGAAAACAATGGATACAGAGGACAGCATCGACTCAACAGTTTTTCAGGATTTTACCGAATCTGAAGATATGAGTAAAAGTGAAGAATCTGAATCGTTGTACGAGAAAGTTGAAGATCACTTTGAAGAATCCTGCATCACCTCTGATTCTGAATATGATACAGATAGTGACAATAGTTAAAAAAACGATTACAGTAATGCAAACTACCAACAATCGTCTTTTCCAGAGTTTGATAATACAGTAATGTTTCCCCAATTTGGATTACAAGTCAATGATGTCATGGAAATGCTGATGGGTTTTTTTCGTACAATTTGGACTAGTGGAAGACGCTAGAATGAAATTAATCAGCATAATAAAAATTTTGGCTGGACGTTATTTTAAAAATTTAAATATTTAAAATCATATGTTAAAGAAAGTTATGGATGCACCACCAGATACGATAACTTATCATTATTATTGTAAGCAGTGTGAAAAGGAAATTGTTCATTCTTCTGGTAAATCTGAAATCAAGGGGCAGATTAAGGTTTGTCGAAAATGTCAAACAAAAAATGGAATTGAACTCAGCAACAACAAATACTTTCTGTCCATAAATTTTGAATACCAGCTTCAACTATTTTTTAAAAATAAGAAAATTAGAGATTTTTTAATAGAAAAAGCTTACGGTACTGTTTCAGATAATTTAACTACTGTCATTAGGGATATTCAAGACATCCTACTTTATAAGGAAACTAAACAAAAATTTCCTAATACTATAACGTATAATTTAAGCACAGATGGAACGCCTGCAAGTAAGGGTAAATCTGGGACTAAAAGTTTCTGGCCTCTATCTGTCATTATTAACGATTAACCTCCAGAAATGAGGTTCAACCATATATTTCTTGTGGGAATAACCCATTAACGCCCAACTCGTGAAAATTCTTTGGTCATTTTCAAGCTACGTAATTATAAATAAAACGGTTGACAATTCATACCAGAGGTACATTTTCTAAAGGTTTTGGATGTTACGAACCAAAGATTATTATTATTTTAAATTATTAAAATCAAGAAAAATCATTCAGAAATCAAAAATTCAAAGAATAAAAATTAAAGTGTTGAGCGATGAAATTAACCCATTAACGCCTGAATGCACTGAATTTTTAGTCTGACTTCAAACTTAAGTATTTCTTAATAAAAATACTATTTTCTTTTCAGACAAAATTTTTTTTTATGTATTGGAGTGTCCTCTATCTGAATATCATGTTTAAAAATTATTACAAAATTGTTTAACAATATTTTTTTGCATATAATTAAAAAATTACACAATTTTTTAATGATTTTTTTTTTAAATCTTAAATTTAAATGTCAAAAAATTTTTTTTAACGGTTCACATTTCCATAAATCGTGCACTCGAATGTTACACTTTCCAAATATATATCGTCCTTTTGTAAATAAACTTTTGATTTTTCAAAATGGCGCCTAAAAACTCAAAAATTTATGAAAATTTAAAATTTATTGTCCGATGTACAATTTTTTTTTAAAATTTGGCTTGAAAATGCTCACTCGCGGGTTTTTGGGGTCGCTGATTACGAATCTGAAATTACTTTTTGAAAATTCAAAATGGCGGATCCAATATGGCGGACAAAATTTTCAAAAATTAGTCGGATTCTCTTCAAAATCCTTACTCGGGGGTTTTCGGGGTCGCTGATTACGAATATGAAATTACTTTTTGAAAATTCAAAATGGCGGATCCAATATGTCGGACAAAATTTTCAAAAATCAGTCGGATTCTCTTCAAAATCCTTACTCGGGGGTTTTCAGGGTCGCTGATTACGAATCTGAAATTACTTTTTAAAAATTCAAAATGGCGGATCCAATATGGCGGAAAAAATTTTCAAAAATCAGTCGGATTCTCTTCAAAATCTTTACTCGGGGGTTTTCGAGGTCGCTGATTACGAATCTGATATTACTTTTTCAAAATTCAAAATGGCATATCTCATACAACGGGTAAAGAAGGTTAAATTTTATTTAATCCTTTTGAAAATGCTTACTCAAGGGTTTTTAAGGACACTTTATTTAAATATCTTTAATTATTTTGAACATCTTTAGCCACCAGTTGCTAAACTGATGTTTCCAATTCTCACCGCGTGGAGGTAGATGAACAACGAGAATCTTATTTTTTTTAAATTTTTTTTTAAATTTTTTTTTTGCTTATGACCAGTATTGTAGTCGCGTGTTGCCAATCATCAGATCAAAAAAATGGACTTGGGTGATATTTAAGCGCTTAATTCAATCATCAATAACGAATGCGGTAATTTTACACAACACTGTAAACAGCGAATCGAAAAAAATTGGGATAAAAGAGTTTTCTATAAGCATTAGCAAAAGTTATCTGATAAACAAAAAGTGCACAAATCCTGTTGTGGAAAGAAACGAATCACAAAAATATTGCTCAACAAATAAATGTTCAATAAGAACACGAAAATCTTGCCGCACCTGTCTTCAATATTTTTGTGAAAAATGTTTTAAACAGGCACACGGAGTGTAGAGAAGCAATAAGAATAAAAAAGTTGGACAACTATAATTTTAATATAATATATTAATTTATAAAATAAAAAAAATTTTAAATCCAAAAAAAATTAAAAATTAAAAAAAGCAAAAAAAAATTTTTTTTAAAAATTTAAAAAAAAATAAGATTCTCGTTGTTCATCTACCTCCACGCGGTGAGAATTGGAAACATCAGTTTGGCAACTGGTGGCTAAAGATGATCAAAATAATTAAAGATATTCAAATAAAGTGTCCTTAAAAACCCTTGAGTAAGCATTTTCAAAAGGATTAAATAAAATTTAACCTTCTTTACCCGTTATATGGGATATGCCATTTTGAATTTTGAAAAAGTAATATCAGATTCGTAATCAGCGACCTCGAAAACCCCCGAGTAAGGATTTTAAAGTGAATCCGACTGATTTTTGAAAATTTTTTCCGCCATATTGGATCCGCCATTTTGAATTTTCAAAAATTAATTTCATATTCGTAATCAGCGACCCCGAAAACTCCCGAGTAAGGATTTTGAAGAAAATCCGACTAATTTTTGAAAATTTTGTCCGCCATATTGGATCCGCCATTTTGAATTTTCAAAAAGTAATTTCAAATTCGTAATCAGCGACCCGAAAAACCCGCAAGTAAGCATTTTCAAGACAAATTTAAAAAAAATGTACATCGGACAATAAATTTTAAATTTTCTTAAATATAATATAATCAAAAATATACGGGATATCCAAGGACATTCCAGGGTAAACCCCAAGATATCTGAACTAAAATATATAGGATATCACAGGATATCCACATGCAATTTCTATGACATCTAAAGTAAAAACATACGGGATATCCAAAGATACTCCATGGTAAACCCCAAGATATCTGAACTAAAATATTGCTCTTACGATACATATGGGCCATTCCATGTCAACCAGATCACTCGCAGACCCAAAATTCAGCGCAACAGAATTATATGTTCTTGGTATCAAAATGTTCGTACAGCCAAGCACTTTCGAATCCAATGTGGCCTTTTCAAAAATTTCAAAATGGCGGCTCTATATGACGCATATAATACACAAAAATAAAAAATCATCCAACAAAATTGTCAATAAAAGTCTTATAAGCCCTTAAATTACTTCCAAATATAATTTTTTTATGTATTTGCCATCATAGTTTACAAATCTATCAAATCTTACATCAGAATTAAAAAATTAAAAATGGCGGATCCAATATGGCAGACGATATTTTTAAAAATCCTTGAATTTTAATAAAACTTTTTACTCGGGGGTTTTTGGGGTCGCTGATCACTAATCTGAACTCAAATTTTCAAAATTCAAAATGGCGGATCTAAAATGTCGACGAAAAAAAATTTTTAAATCGTTATATTCGCTTGAAACTTGTTATTTAGGGGTTTTTCAGGTCGCCAAATTCGAATTTGGAGTCACATTTTAAAATACAATATGTTGGTTTCAATATTGTGAACAAATTTTGAAAAAGGTGCCAGATTTTAACCTCTTGTGTCATACATTACATTACAACACTGATGTAAAAAAACAAAAATTCTTATAGGCGTTTTTGGTATTGCTGAATACAAATCTTAAGTTCCTTTTATTTAATTAACATTATTTTCTTAAATAATTGTACCGTCGGCATTGGCGTTACCCGATGTACACCGCGGGGAGGTTGCACGATCGGAAAATAAACAAGTAGTAAAAAATTTGAAAATTAAAAATTGTGAATAAAATAACAACGCCTGTAAAAATAATAATAAATTAATGAATTAAAAATGAGTTAATAATTAATTAATTATTAACCACTTCACTGGCAGGGCGTTCCAAATGGCGTTCCACGCGCCGAGGCCCAGACTGGCAAAAACACCAAAATGGCGTTCCTAATAAAACTTTATTTTTAAAGAGTGTACACTACTTTTAACTTCTACAAAGCAATATTTCTACATATAGTTTAGACATCAGGGAACAATATTATCACAATAAAAATTTTCAGTTTTAGAGTTTTTTCATGTTTCTTCGAACGTTGAAATACTCAATTTTTACCACTTTTCAACAAATGGCGTTCCACTTTCTTTCAATTTTTACGCAGTAAAACTCATATTTTTTATTTAAAAAAATGTATTTACAGTAGAGACTCCATTATCCGGACTAATGGATGCAGTCACTTGTCCGGATAATCAAAAATCCGGATAATCGAGTAAAGTACGAATTAAACAAATTTTTTATTCATAATTTTTTGTATTTATTTGCATATGTATTAAAATAAGACTGAAACAAACTAAAACTTTTAAAGTCAACATTAATAAATATTTAGTTAGAAATATTTACACAAACATTTTCTTAAAATAATTAAAACACTTTAAAATGCAACATTTCGTGTTTGTTAGCGAAGAGCAATTTAAAATAGAAGTTAACGGCTTGAGACCTTATAAACTTTATATTAAAAAAAAAATTTTTAATTTTAAATTTGTCCGGATAATCGAATATCCGGATAATAGGGGTCCGGATAATGGAGTCTCTACTGTATATACAAGAATATATTGCAATAATTATAATAATAATTATAACAATAATAGTAATTGTTATTATTAATAATTATTATTTTATTTATCAATTATTTATATTTATTTTTTATTTCTTACATTATTATTATTAGAATATAATATTGTATATAAATACATTTTTTTAAATAAAAAATATGAGTTTTACTGCGTAAAAATTTAAAAAAAGTGGAACGCCATTTGTTGAAAATTGGTAAAAATTGACTATTTCAACGTTCGAAAAAACATTAAAAATCTCAAAAACTGAAACTTTTATTGTGATAATCTTGTTCCCTAATGTCTAAACTATAGAAACATTGCTTTGTAGAAGTTAAAAGTAGTGTACACTCTTAAAAAATAAAGTTTTATTAGGAACGCCATTTCGGTGTTTTTGCCAGTCTGGGCCTCGGCGCGTGGAACGCCATTTGGAACGCCCTGCCAGTAAAGTAGTTAATTAATAAACAATTATTGTCTGTTAATTAATTTTTTTACACGCATAAATATTCTATCATTATAGGAAAGTATAGGCAAAAAACCATTTCTGGAAATCATCAAAGTTACTATAAATTTTGGATTTGTTTAAGGGGAGAGACCGGCGAAATTTGAACCTATCAAAATATCCATCGCTGACAGGTGCCAATTTTTTTAGCATCATTTCAGATGCAAAATTATAATTTAGTGTCAAATTTGAAAAAAAAAAATTTTTGTCCATTTTCGAAAAAAATTTTTTTTTTAAAATTTGAATTTTTCAAAATCGATACGATTGATTGTTGGGGGACATCTGAAAAGCTTGTAAGAAAAATTTCGTTAAAAATATTAAAAATTGTAGAAGTAGTTCCACTTTTTAGGTTAAAATTTTGCAAATATTTCATTAAAAATGCTCTTTTTTACGTATTATGTTTTATTTGTCACTCAAAATACACAAATACACATACACACATAATACATACATAAACACATATATATATATATATGTTTATGTATGTATGTATGTATGTATGTATGTATGTATGTATGTATGTATGTATGTATGTAAGTATGTAAGTATGTAAGTAAGTAAGTATGTATGCATGTATGTGTATGTATGTGTATGTATATGTATATATAGATACATAGATACATTTTGAAGCATGAATCCATACTTCATCTTCTAAAAAATCACTTCCTATGTTTTTTGTCTCTTGATTTGAACTGTACTGTTTTTATGTATTTACTTACTCTGGATATTCGACAGCTTATGCTTTTTGAATAGGCCAAAGATATAATGAACATCTAGTGTATATGATATAAATTAATATTATGGAATAATTTTAAATATTCAAAAAAATTTTTTTAAAGACTTTTAAAAATTGTATAAATAGTGTCAATTTTTAGTATAAATATTTGCAAATTATAACCAAACGTAAGGCTACTATAAGGTTACGCCAAATCAACAAAATTAAAGTTTTTTGAAGAAGATGCCCGTGAATAAGAAAAAAAAGTATTTTCACGACTTAGTAAACATTCGATGGAGTGAAAAGGAAGCTTCTAATCTACATAACGATTTCGATGATTCAAGTGATAGTCATTCCGATCAGTTACCCGAGATAAATAAAAGAATACAAAACAAAATTGATTTATTGTCGGATGATGTCCGTACAAATGATTCTGAGTTAGAATATGCTTTCATCGATATTTCGCAACTCAATCCCCTGTTAACAAATGTGAAATGTAATGATTGCAATGGAACTGCATTGAAGTTCAATTTGTATCACATTGGTAATGGATTTGCTTGTAAAATCAATTTGCAATGTGAAGATTGCGAAAGAAGTGGATTAGACTCTCTAAAGTCACAAGTTTACACTTCTAAAAGAACAGAATCGGAAGAAAGAATGACCAGACCACCTTTTGATATAAACTTACGTTTAATAACTGCCTTTTTGTATATGGGAAAAGGTTATGCAGCGATAGAACAGTTTGCTATGTTTATGAATATGCAACCTTTTGCTAAATCTACTTTTCAAAGCTATGTTACTAAAGTATGTAAAGGCATTGATATAGTAACCGCAAAATTTATGGAAGAAAGCAGATCGCTTATTAGGGAAGCATACGAGAAAAACAAAGATCTATTGGAAGTTTCTCTTGATGAAAATAATTTTGAAATGGCAGTACCAGATGTACAGGTTGAACTACCAAATGCAATAGAGAAACAAAATGAACAGATTTTGCATATCAGTGTCAGTTATGATGGATCCTGGCATACTCGTGGCTTCAAATCAAAACATGGAATCGGATGTGCTATTGATTTGGAGACTGGATTGATCGTTGATTTTGATGTCATGTCAAAATTTTGTCTGGCCTGCAGTATATCAGCAAATGAATTAGGAGAAGATTCTCCTGAATTTTATATATGGCAACAAGGACATGCAAATGATTGTCAGAGTAATCACTCTGGTTCTTCAGCTTCAATGGAAGTAAAAATTTGGAAACGTACGGAGTCATATGGTTTCCGCTTTACTACTATGCTTTCAGATGGAGACGCAAAAACTTACAATCATTTACAAAGTCTAAATGTATATGGAGCAGAAGTCGAAATTGTAAAAGAAGAGTGCGTGAATCACGTCGGGAAAAGGTAAATAAAACATTAATTTATTATTATTATTATTATTATTATTATTATTATCATTATTATATTATCATAATTCTAAATCACAATATTCTGTAGGTTATATAAAGGACTAACAAATATGGTGACAGAAGAACGAGCACGAAAAAATAAACTTGGAGGAAGAGGATTTGGTCAATTGAAGCAGACAACCATACAAAAGCTTTCTGAATATTATAAGAATGCCATATATGCAACTAAGGGAGATATTCAGGTATGTACTTTCAGGTTTTCTAAAAATCTCAAAAGATCAGAAGAAGACAATTCAGAATTATTACGATATTCCATGGATGTCCTGTGGATACCTAGGTATATGAAGATATACATAGAATTTCTAGGAGTATCCATGCATTTCTTCCCTAGGGGCGGTTCACAAAGTACGTAACGGTGTATTTTAAAAATTTTACCCCCCCCTCCTTCATGTGACAAACTATTGCATACATTAGCGTCTTTATTTCTACTGGCTATAACAAATAGTATTTACTTATATATTTTGTGAACGGTCCCTAGCAACGCATGCCGCCGACTATTCATAGTACATCCTTAGTAATATTGTTTTAGGGATATCCACCGGTAGGAATATCCCTGGAACATCCTTGATAGAATGCCTCAAATATATGTGTGGTAAACGAAACAATAAACAAACAAAATAATTTTATAGAGAATGAAGAATGCAATTCTGGCTTCAATATACCATGCTGTATCCACTGACGAAGAACCCCAACACTCAAAGTGTCTTGAAGGTGAATCTTCCTGGCGCTTTTTCAATGCAGCATTAGCAAGAGGAAAAATTCCCGGAGACCACAAGACCAATGTTCATACACCGCTAAATAAAAAATGTTTTGAAAAGGCGCTTCCTGTGTACGACAGATTGACAGAAGAAACATTATTAATAAGGTGCTCTAGATGATTGACGCAAAATGCAAACGAAAGCTTGCATAGCGTAATATGGAGCAAATGTCCTAAAGAGAATTTTGTTTCTAAGCAAAGGGTCCAACTTGCAGCGTCCTTAGCTATTTGCGAGTACAATTTTGGTAGCACAAAAACTGTACAAGCACTTATGAATCAAATGAATATGCCTCTAGGGAATTCCACCCTAAGAATTACAGAACGTCGAGATATGAAACGATTGGAAGCAGGTTTAAATAAAACAACAGAAAAATATAAAAAATCGCGGCGCATTATAGCTCAAGCTAAAAGCAATAGAAAGCAATTGTTAATCGAAGCTGAAGGTGTAACGTACTCAGCGGGAATGTTTTGAAAACTGAACATGTATGTATGAATGTATGTAACTATGTATCTACGTGTGAATGTATCTAAGTATGTATACATAAGTATCTATGTAGGTATGTATGTGAGTATCTTTGTATGTAAGTATCTACGTATGTATTTATGTATCTATGTATTTGAGTATGTATGTGTTTATGTATGTATTACGTGTGTGTATGTGTATTTGTGTATTTTGAATGAAAAATAAAAAATAATAGGTAAAAAAGAGCGTTTTTAATGCAATATTTGCAAAATTTTAACTTAAAAAGTGGAACTACTTCTACAATTTTTAATATTTTTCAAAGAAATTTTTTTTACAAGCTTTTCAGATGTCCTTCAATAATCAATCGTATCGATTTTGAAAAATTCAAATTTTGAAAAAAAAAATTTTTTTGGCCATTTTCAAAAAAATTTTTTTTCAAATTTGACGCCAAATTATAATTTTGCATCTAAAATGATGCTAAAAAAATTTGGCACCTTTCAGAAATGGATATTTTGATAGGTTCAAATTTCGCCGGTCTCTCCCCTTAAATATTTAATTATTGAAAATTTACAACATTTCCAAATTAACAATGAAATTAGCGTAGTTTAAAAAAATTTTAATTATAATTATAAAAATCAGAGAATATAAATCAGAATTATAAAAATCAGATATTACATTCGTAATTAGCTATCCTAAAAACCTTTAAGTAACGAATTTTTTTTTAATCTGGCACCTTTTTCAAAATGTGTTCACAATATTCAAACCAGCATATTGTATTTTAAAATGTGACTCCAAATTCGAATTTGGCGACCTCAAAAACCCCTAAATAACAAGTTTCAAGCAAATATAACGATTTAAAATTTTTTTTTCGTCGCCATTTTGGATCTGCCATTTTAAATTTTGAAAATCTGAGTTCAGATTAGTGATCAGCGACCCCAAAAAACCCCCGAGTAAAAAGTTTTATTAAAATTCAACGATTTTTAAAAATATCGTCCGCCATATTGGATCCGCCATTTTAAATTTTTTAATTCTGATGTAAGATTTGATAGATTTGTAAACTATGATGGCAAATACATAAAAAATTATATTTGGAAGTAATTTAAGGGCTTATAAGACTTTTATTGACAATTTTGTTGGATGATTTTTTATTTTTGTGTATTATATGCGTCATATAGAGCTGTCATTTTCAAATTTTTGAAAAGGCCACATTGGATTCGAAAGTGCTTAGCTGTACGAACATTTTGATACCAAGAACATATAATTCTGTTGCGCTGAATTTTGGGTCGGCGAGTGATCCGGTTGACATGGAATGGCCCATATGTATAAAAATTATAATAATAATTTTTTAATGAGTTCTTGAAAATCATAAATTTTTAACTAACTAGTCTTTTATTTCTAGTTGTAATAAAGTGCTTAAATAGCCCAACTTCGTTTTCGGTGCGGTGCTGATGTAAGCTTATGCTTTGTGATATTTCAGAATATCATTTTTCAGCCGACCGTAGGTTTCGAAGGAATTTGGGGAGACTTTAGTTCTAATTTTTTTAGAAAAATTAGTTTAAGCAAAAACAAATAGTTTAAGAATTAAGAAATAGTTTTAATTTAATTTAATAAATTTTATGTTAGGTTACATCGTAACATTGGATGTGCTCTGACCGATTCCGGTATCAAAAATAAATTTCGTCCAAACCAAAATTAAATATGGCGGTTTTAATGTGTATGGCGTGTAATTTTATGAGTTTCTGGAAAACAGGCCCTTCTTTGTTCTTTTTCTTTTCGATTTTTAATAGAGTCGTTAAAAGAGAAAAAAAAATTTTTCTAACACACTTTAAGAAGTTACAATGTATTTCTTATAGTGCGTTCTTAGTCACGGTGATTTTATGTTTTGGTATAGAATTACCGTGATAAGGGCTTGATGCCGCCGAGGACCTGGCGCAGGTCCCCGCAAATCAGTTCGGTGACGACCGGGAAACTAATTGCCTCGCGTAGTAAAAAAAAAAGAATTTCCTTCGTTCTCCTTTCTTTTCTTTCAAAAAAAATGGAAGGAAAAGTCAAAATAGTGAGAAACAAGAGTGAAAGTGGAAAAACAATGAAAAACAGCGGTGAACTAAAAGAAAACGAGGAAAGAAGTGAGGTGAAGAATTTGAGTGAGAAAAAGAATAGTGAAGTGGACAGTGAAAAAGTGATAGACAGGAGTGAAGTTATAGAGAATAAGGACAAGAGTGGAAATGAAAGAATGATGGACAGGAGTGAAAGTGAAAAGTGATAGACAGGAGTGGAAGTGAAGTGAACAATGAGAAATGTGAAAGTGTGGCGTCAGACAATAAGGTTTTAGAGGAGGGAATTAGAGAAATAATAATGATGTTAGAAAGGATAGAAGTGAAAGACATAAGGGAAGAAATGGTGAAAATGAACAAAATGGTGGGGGAAAAGGGTGAAAAATTGAACATCTCGGGGGAGGAAGTTTTTTGTGGGGCCCGTAAAGTATATGAAGCCTTTCCTGGGGAGAAAAATTACATCCTCAGGAAAAAGGTTTTCTCCGAGTGCCTCATTAGGGGGGGTGAATTTCTTTCTTCGAAAAATCGGGAAAACATCAGGAAAGAGGTCGTCGCGAGGATGAACAGATACATCGAGTTGCTGGGAGAATTAGGGAAGCAAAAGGAAGCAAAGAGGTAAGGAATCCTCTTACTGATTTATATGTTTGTTGACATGACTAAATTATTTTCAGGAACCCTTAATAAATTCCCTGTAAAATGCCATGATTTCCATAAAATTCAAAGAATTCTATTCAACCATTTTCATAAATTTCCTCTTTTTTTAATAAAAGGTTAATAAAATATACTTCGCGTTTAATTGTTTATTCTAATAATTGTTATTATTGGATAAACAATTAATAAGAGTATTCCAGAGTAGATTCGTCAAAATTAATGTAAAGATATTGAAAGCAATTATTACCCAAAAGAGATTTAACCAACCAAATTCAAATAATTTTACTTAATGGTCTCAATTTAAATAGGATTTACATTACTAGACTTAAATCATGGATAGAACAATTCCAATTAGTGTCTGGGTCATCATTTGCATTGCTTATTCATAAAACCATTTAAATTTAATCACTTTTAAGAGAAATAATAAATTATTTCACACAAAAGAAAGGAATTTTACTCGAAATAGCGATAAAGTACGTAAATTATACGATATAATTTGGATAATTTTAGAGAAATTACAAATGATTGAAGGAATTCAATTCTTTTCAAAAACAACAAAACTCTTCACGAAACTTCAATTATTTCAAAGATTTTAATCAAAATTCCTGTAAAGAATTCAACTCCCCTTATAAATAATTAAACTTCTCACGGGAATTCAATCATTTTTCCAAATTTTAACGAAATTCCTTACAAAAATTCAATCATTTTCACAAATAATAAAATACAATACAGGATTCCAATTACATTTTTTTTCATACAATTTTAAATGAATTACGCGAAAAGTGCAATTATTAAAAAAAATTTATTAAAATAAATATATTTATAAAATAAAGAATCTGACTTAAGAACAAAATTTATTAAAAAAAAAAAATTGGAATAAAATTAATAGAATTTTCAAATAATTGCAGAAATTCAATTATTTGAAGAAAAATTCTTCTTCTAATTTTAATAATTTTTAACAAAATATTTTTTTTTTAATTTTAATGATTTTCAATAAAATTTCTCAAAAGATTTCAATTATTTCAAAAAAAAGTTTAATAAATTTTGTGCGAACATTTAAATTTTAATTTAATTATTATTTATTAATTAATTTAATTATTACCCTCATCAAAATAACTTGAAATTCTAGAAAATAAAAATTGAATTAAAATGATGAAAATAGTTTTGATAAAGTTACAGTAACAATATTTTTATAGTATAAATTAATGATTTTATTTCTCGATCATCTTTAATTATTATAAAAATAAATTTATTGCTCTGAGTCGAAGTCTCGGAGTAATCGATTTCTTAATCACAGTTGTTTAACAAGTTTCCAATTTTCTTTAGAAGTAAAGAACAAAGATAATTTCAATTTGACAAAACATAATATTTTAAGAAATTTTGAGTCTTTTAATGAAAAGATGTAAAAAAAGAAATTCTGATAATTTCTATTTGTCATTACAATTTTGAATTAATTATTATAAAATAAAAATAATTATAACATAATAATGTATTACGCATAGCAATGTGCCGTTGAAACTCTCAACTGGAAACTCCCGTTTTGAAAGCCTCAAATCATGAAATTCATGATTGATGAAATTTTTCATGAAATTTATACAATTTGTAAATATGGTATTTTGGTTATGTCAAGTCTCAATCATGTTTGGAAATTGATAGAATTTGTGCTTATTTTAAATTTTAAACATGCACAAACTTGTTATTGTAAACATATTTAACTATTCATTCATGTGATCCTCGAAATCTTATTCTTAAAATAATAGAATTTTTTTTTTTAATTTATGAAAATTAAAATTAAGGAAATAAATTTTTGTAAAAATAAATATTTTGAATTAAAACATTTAGAATAGTATAGTATTCGTATTTTACAGTTAAAAGGAATAATTGAAAACATAACTAAATAATTTGTAAATTATTAGTTTTTTTAAAAAAATTAGAGGTTAAGGCTAAAATTTCATAAATTTCAATTAATTTGAAACTTTTCAATGAAACTCTCCACCGAAAGCCTCGAAAAGTATAAATTTCAGAGACGGCACACTACTAATTGCGTACATAATGTTTCTAATGTTAACAAAAACAAAAGTATAAATAGAAGACAACTTCAGAGTGTGAGGGACAAAAAAGTGAAAGAATGAAAGAACATTCAAATTAACATACTTAATTAATTAATAATTTTTTTTTAAATAAAATTATAAGAAATAAAATTATATTAAGTTACTATTTTATAAAATATGACTTTAAGAATTTAAATTTATGTTGTATTCCTAAATAATACAGTAATTACTTCTAATAATAATTATATTTGTCGGGATTATAAGAGTAAATATTATATCCTTAATAATTACAGTATTTAAAATTTTGCAAAATAAGAAAAATTATAAAAAGTTAAAACTAAATATTCTGTAATCAAGAAATTTATGAAAATAAATTTAGTTGAATATTACATCAACAAACCCTTTTTTATATCATACCTTCATAAAAAAACGTGAACAGTTATAAGAGATTGAGTTTTGCATTTAAATAATCGAATTATTCTAGAAGAACTATCGGAAAATTATCAAAATAATTGATTCAGATATGAAATCTAGTTGAGAATTATAGAAAATAATTGAATTCAGGCAGGATTATAATTGTAAAATTTTTTTTTATAATTCATTAGAATTAATAAATTCTACTCTTTTCCGCAAACTTTTATATTTTCCTGTAAAGATATTTTATAATGGAAAATAATTTTTATGGCTGCAAGTACGTCAAAGGATTGACAGTATACGAAACATCAGTTCTAAGACTTATTTTTAATATCAAACAAAAAAAAGAGAAAGAAAGAAAAAAAAATAACTATATATACCCCTTTTTTACAATCTTTACAACAGTTCCTTGATTATTTTAATATCTATTCCGTTATTGCAAGGTACATTTGAAGTGTGGTGCGCACAGCGCCATCTCCCGAGTCCTTCCGCACATAGAAGCGCAAACCACTAAACCAATGTGTTCCAACATCAGAATGCATGGAAGTCAGGCTGGGGTGGTCCCGCTTCCAGTGGGAGGAGAGGGTTTCTTGTTAAATTACCTTGCTAGGCATCAAGCCTCCCCTAAGACACACCCTTATCCAATCGGACAACATTCTCGTTCTCATTAGGCCTCATTGCTAATAACAAGAAACTCCCCATAGTTTCAAGAGAAAATTTAAAACAGAGTGTTTTTGTGATAAAAAAAATTCTTTTCCTTAGTAAAATTTCAGAAAAATTTTAATTTAAAATAGAGAAATTCAATTACTATTCTCAGTCAAAATAACATACTTGATAAAAAAACTGCAATTAATTTCTTTTGTAAAATAAAAAAAAAATTATTAATTATTTCTTTTCATTAAAATAAAAGAAAATTTCTTTTATATGTTTTGATAGATAACATTACATTTCTTTATTTTGTTATTATTATTATTATTTTTTATTTCTAATTGACCTGACAGAAAAGATTTACTGATTTTCTTTTAATTCGCGAAATAAAGTTTCGGCAAGTGAGGTTATGTTCATTCCAGCACTGCGAGCAGAATGCGAGAAAGGCGCTAGACAAAAATGTTTCAAATGCTTTCAGCGCCACTACAGTGCAATGGAACGTAAGAGTGGCACCATGCTAGCGCCACCAAATTTTTCTTAATTCACTCTAAAATGATCTAATACTCAAAAAAAATATTCTACTACATTTATACATGAATTTCTTTAATTCTAAAATTATTTGAAAACATCAACAACTTCTGTTCCAAACAAATTTCAATCATCACTATTCTTCCACAGGAGTAATTATTTTTAATAACAAAAAAAAATTCTTCGAGAATTCTAGAATCCATCTGTCCACGAAATTCGACTATTTAGGAATTCCTCAATTAAACACCAATTAAAATAAATACTTCAAATAGTTTCAAGAAAAAATTCATTTAAACCCTTTTAAAATAATTAATTCTACAAAATTGTTAATTATAAGCATGGAAAACACAAACCTCTAAAGAATCCGATTCGGAACTATTTTAAAATTTAATCATTTTTTAAATTTATCGAAGGATTCTTTTTTTTATTGAAATTTTGTAAAGATAATCGAATTTCATTGGAGTAATGATAACACTAATAATAAATTAAATTATTTAAGAAAATCAATTTTAAATCTGTAAAGTCTAATTAGAGTAGAGGGGGGTTATGTAGTGCAGGGGGTAATGTAGTGCACTGGCTTTACTGACTAAACGAATGAATTGAATTAGTTGCTGTTGGAATGTAGGATTAAGGTATCAAATTATTGTAATGTATATCATTTAGGCTTTATTGTGCTTCTTCTAAAAGAAGTTGTGGCGTCACTTCAAAAACACTAGATTTCGAAACCATATTTCTGTTTTTTTAGTGACTTGAAAAAAATGTAAGGCTCGTTAAAAAAGTATCAGGTAAGTGCTTTTTTCATGTAAAATTTACTTCTGAACACAAATTTAGTATTGATTTGACGTTTAACTTTGTTTTTATTGAGATATTGAAGTCAACGTGAAAAAAGTGCTTGGGGGCATTGTAGTGCACGGGGTTGTTGGGGCAATGTAGTGCAATTATACAGAGTACCGTAAATATGTATTATTTAACCATGTTTGCTTTTTGCAAATTTATGCAGTTTTCTTTTAGTTTTATCTAACACAGGACCAAAGAAATCTCTAGTTTATAGTGCTGTCCACGAGATGAGATAATACCATGCAAAGTCTAGATCTCGTCTCGGTTTTTACATGCAAAGTCTCGTCTCGTGGGCATCACTACTAGTTTATAGTTTTTTAAGTTTTTTATGTTCCTAATGTTATATCTAATAAAATAAAATCGTTTATAATATATTCTCTGATTTTTATTTCACTAATAAAGTGGTGCACTACATTGACCCACAAATTTTAGAATGTCGAAAAAAAGTGCCTTCAGTTTTTTGGATATAGAGAAGCTCCATCTACATCTACAAAAAAATAATGTACACCATAAATGTAGCTAGAAGCATTGTCTTTCCAACGAGTCCTTATTGATCAAAATTGGTTAAAAATTGCGACCACAGGAGTCTTCGAAAGAAAAGTGCACTACATTACCCCCTTCTACTCTATTGTAAAAAAAGAAAGAGTTTAAAGTATATAAAATCTTTTCAATGTTGAAGAATAACATTCGGAATTTTCTTATGAATTCCCGAAATTGAATATTATTCCAGCACTTTTGACAAAAAATTTTTTTTTATTTCCCTAAATAAATTTAGAAACAAATAACAAATAAATACTTAATTGTAATTACATGTAATTTATTTTTGATAATTAATAAGTCAAAAATAGTGTAATGAACATATTTTTCATTATCGTCTCATTGCCACCCGCGCTTTTATTAATTTTTACGTGACAAATTACATTATTGTTATATATTTATGTTCAAACTAAAACAAGAGACTTCTTTACACGCGCTTATTCATGCTAGTTATTTAAAAAATTTTTTTTTTAATACAATTCTAATGGAGTTCTTAGAATGTAGTAAGAAAAAAAAATTATTAAAAATTCATATAAGAATAGAATAGAGAGTAGAATAAAGAGAATAAAATATATATAAATGTAGAGAATAAAATTTTGACACTTGAATATAAAATAAATCAAAATTGTAAATGAACGAATAATAACAACACTAAATCAGGCTATCAGAATAGAAAATTCAATAACTCTTCAATGAATTTTACTATATTTTTTTAATTGTATCTTTGCAAGGAAAAATGTCTTCTTTATAGCAAAATTATTTATTTACACACATGTTAAGCCAATTCACAAACTTTTTGACTTGTGACAAATTAACTTTTTGTACACTGAAATTTTTTTCAATAAAAATTAGCGTTCAGCAAATATGATTATTTATTTCTTAAAAATTATCTTCACTTGTTGAGTAAATAGTTATACTAATTTGTAAATGAGTGAGTTTTTTTTTTAAATCTACTTTGACAAAATAAAAGCGAGAAAATTTTGATTTTTAAAGTGTTTGTGAGGAATCAATTATTTTTTACATTACATTTATTTTTCAAATACACATAGTAATTTCAATGATTCGACATCTATAATGTCGTATTCGCCTTGCATTTCTTCAATTTTTTTAATATAGTTAAATCTAAAATTGACATTTATACACAGATTTGGAAATACATTGGTGTTTACAAATTTTTTTAGTATAGCATAATGTATTGAAGGACATTCGCAAACATTTCGACATTGACAATTAGTTACTGTTAGTAACTGTTTTCCTCACTTCGTTTATTATCTTAATAAAGGTTAAATAATATTATCTGTAAAGATCCAAAAGTGTGCTACGAAATAATAATTGAAACTTATACCTGCGTGTATAATGAGAGGGAAGGTAGACGGGATTACCCATCGGTCAATGTTTATATCTTTTGTTATATACCTACTGCGTATTCTGCTGTATTTCAGTTTAAGCGTATACTTTGTAGAGTTAACATTAAATAAAAATCGAATTATAAATTCTTGTGAAATAAATTATTCCCAATACCTTTCTATAGGTTATGGACCCAGAGTTTTCGCTAAAAAGTTAAAAAGAAAAATTTGTTTAAATGGAGCATTCACACAACAAAAGAAATATTCAAGCTTTTAATGGAGATAGATACACCGTATGGAAGTTTCGCATCAAATCACTTTTGGCGGAGTTAAATGTTCTTGAAGTGATTGAGAGAGAAGTACCTGAACGAATCACCGAAGCTTGGAACAAAAAGAATATGATTGCTAAAAATACAATAATTGAATATTTGAGTGACACTTTTCTAAATTTTGCAAAAGATGAAGAATTTGCAAGGAATATTTTCTCGAATCTTGACAGCATCTATGAAAGACGAAGTCTCGCAACACAACTTGCTCTTCGGAAACAACTATTTAACTTAAAACTACAAATTGATAAAAGTCTTTTGGACCATTTTACACGCTTTGATGAAATTATAGCAGAATTGATCTCCGCTGGCGCACGTTTAGATGAAATGGACAAAGTATCACATCTACTTCTGACACTACCAAATTCCTATGATGGAGTTATTACTGCTCTGGAGACTCTATCTGAAAATAACCTTAATCTTTCTTTTGTTAAAACAAGATTGCTTTATCATGAAGTGAAACTCTAAGCTGATGATAATTCAAGTCCCAAAGTGTTGTGTACAGAAAAAGGAACATCTTCTACATCATCAGAGAAACAAACCCTTCACAGAACAAAGAGGAACAAAAACAATTTTAAATCTAAATTTAACAAACAAAATTTCAAAAATAAAAAGTTTCAATCGAACAACAAATCATCAACTGTTAGAAAGTGTGATCATTGTGGTCGCACCAATCACATCAAGAAGGATTGCTATTATTTCAAGAGGATGAATCAGAGTTAGGGTACTCCTGCTGCACAAACCATTCATGACACTGGTTTTGTCTTTATGTTAAGTGCTCATTCTACTTCAAAATCTAATAAAAACAAAAATGAAATTGCTTTTATATTAGATTCTGGAGCATCACACCACATAATTAATCGTTGTGATGTGTTTGAAAGTTGTGAAATAATAGATCTACCAATAAAATTATCTGTAGCCAAAAGTGGCACGGTAATTAATGCAACAAGAAGAGGCTTAATCAAAATATCGACCAACCAAGGTTACACCGGAAAATTGGAAAACGTACTCTACAGCCCGGAAATTTCATACAATTTATTATCAGTGTGTAAAATTCAAGAAAGTGTAATGAAGATTATTTTTTATGCCGATGGAGTAAAAGTGATGGACCAAGATAAAATCATCATATCAGGTAAACCAACAAATGGATTATTCAAAGTAAATTTTTATTTCTTTCATAATGTCGATGGAAATTTCGCAAATGTGAGTACTAAAGCAAATATTGATTACAAGTTGTGGCACGAACGCTTAGGCCATATTAGTTCTAGCAAATTTTCTCAAATTAAAAAATTCAATTTATTTGAAGATACTACTCACATTAGTGAATTAAACCCGACAGATACACCTTGTGAAACTTGTATATACTCTAAACAGACTTGTCTCCCTTTTTCTAAACATAAAGATAAAACTTTTGTAAATAGGCCACTATATATAATACATACAGATGTGTGTGGTCCCATAACTCCTAGTACCATTGATAATAAAAATTATTTTGTAAATTTTATTGACGACTACACACATTACACTGTGACCAGTTATTGACACAAAAGTCTGATGTTTTTAAAGCATTTAAAGATTTTGTTCCCAAATGTGAAGCACAATTTAATTCTAAGATTGTTAAACTTTACTGGGTAAGAATTCCTGAAATGGGCAACGGATTTTCCAAGGTTTGCAATTTCTATAATAAACTTTATAAAAATAAAGTACTAATAGAAGGACAAACAGTCACTAAGTTTTATATGAAAATATTCATTTGTTTATTTTTTATAAACAATTTAATTTTAATGTAACATTTTTTTTAAACATTTATATCTTAGAACTGGATTATCGGATTTTGATAAAAATTTTTGGACACAATTATTGAAGGTTTGAGCTTTTTAAGAAAAATTATTTTAATGTTGAAAAAAATTATTTATTGTAAAAAACAATTGTTAATAATAAACAAATGAATAATTAATTGTGTTCTGGACCTTTTTCGTAAAATTTTTTTTCAGAAACTTAAACTATATAAATCAAGGATTAAATAACTGAAAGAAAAAGTTGGTAGATCGAAATAGTTTATTAACTGTGAATTTTTTTGTGAGCGCGGTCGCGTTGTTACATGCGTCGCGGCTTGACGTGGAACTCCATAAGTTCATTGCACACTCACCACGAACACCAAGTATTCTTAAAAACTGAAATACATAATAAGTATCTAAAATTTAAGATTATTAGTAGAATTATTTTACCACATTATTGTTCATATTAGTGACAATAATATGTGAAAATAATTTTTTTATTCAGGTATTTTTAAGAAATGTAATTTATTTTCAATTAAATAAATTTTACTTCGTTAGTGTTTAACTAGTATTTTTGTTTTAATTTTCGACTAAATTTGTAAGTAAATAAAAAATTTTTTTGTTAAATAAGAAAAAATTTCACAGTAAAAAAATTTTCTTTAGATTAAAATTTTTGTTATGGATTTTTATTGAAACTGGTAAAATTTTGTCTAAAGCAGAAAATTCAAATTTCCTTGTGTTAGAATAATAAAACAAATTATACAATATTTTTTTAAAAAAAAGGGAAAATTGAAAACTTTCCAAGTGTAAAATACTGTCTTGAGAGTAATAAACAGTTTTTTTTCTTCAAATTATCGCTGATGATATTAAAAAAATAAATCTGACATAAGCAAATTTCAAATCTTTGCTTTAGACGAAATTTTACCAGTTTCAATAAAATTCCATAACAAAAATTTTAATTTAAATTTTTACTTTTAACAAAAACATTTTTTATTTACTTACAAATTTAGTAGAAAATTAAAACAAAAATACTAGTTAAACACCAACAAAGTGAAATTTATTTAATTAAAAGTATATTACATTACTTAAAAATACCTGAATAAAAAAATTATCTTTACATATTATTGTCACTAATATAAATAATAATGTGGTAAAATAATTCTACTAATAATCTTAAATTTTAAATATTTATTCTGTATTTCAATTTTTAAGAATACTTGGTGTTCATGGTGAGTGTGCAATGGATTTATGGAGCTCCACGTCAAGCCGCGACGCACAGAACAACGCGACCGCGCTCACAAAAAAATTCACAGTTAATAAACTATTTCAATCTACCAACTTTTTCTTTCAGTTATTTAATCCTTGATTTATATAGTTTAAGGTTCTAAAAAAAAATTTCACAAAAAAGGTCCAGAACAAAATTAATTATTCATTTGTTTATTATTAACAATTATTTTTTACAATAAATAATTTTTTTCAACATTGAAATCATTTTTCTTAAAAAGCTCAAATCTTCATTAATTGTGTCCAAAAATTTTCATCAAAATCCGATAATCCAGTTCTAAGATATAAATGTTTAAAAAAAATGTTACATTAAAATTAAATTGTTTATAAAAAATAAACAAATGAATATTTTTAAATAAAACTTGGTGACTGTTTGTCCCTCTATTAGTACTTTATTTTTATAAAGTTTATTATAGAAATTGAAAACCTTGGAAAATCCGTTGCCCACTTCAGGAATTCTTACCCTACTGTGACAATGGGGGAGAATATTTGTCCAGCCAATTTAAAGATTATTGTAAAGAAAAAGGAATAAGTTATCATTTAACCGTGACTCATACCCCACAACAAAATGGTGTCGCGGAAAGAATGAACCGCACACTGGTTGAAAAAGCACGCGCAATGGTAATTACTTTACATTTACCCAAATCTTTTTGGGGTGAAGCAATTTTAACATATACTTATTTAACTAATATACTACCAACTAAAGCGTTGCCAAATGATAAAACACTTTATAAATTATGGCATAACAAAAGGCCTAAAGTGGATCATTTGAGAATCTTTGGATCAACTGTGTATGTCTTAGATAAAACAAAAAAAAGAAAATTTGACCAAAGATCCTTTAAATGTATTCTAGTGGGGTATCAGCCTAACGGTTATAAATTATGGGATGTAAGAAGTAGTAAATTTATCGTTGCTCGCGACGTAATTGTTAACGAGATAAATTTCAAAACTACTAGACCTAATGAATCCTCAGAAGTAAGCATTGAAAGTACAAACACAAAAAAAAACAAAATATCTGAAAATGAATCAGATAAATTGATTGTTTCTGAGTCGGTTAATGATTTCTCCCAAATACTAAACAGCTCTGTTAATGAAAGAAGTAATCTAAGAAGAAGCGAAAGATTACAAAATAAACCTTCAGTATCATACAAAGAAAATGATGATGACGAACTGTATGGTTGTATATTGAGTTTACCAACTAGTACCTCAAAAATTCCCAAAAATTACCAACAGATTGAACATATGGAAAATCGTTTTGAATGGAAACAAGCAGTGAATGATGAATTACATTCACTTAATGAAAATAAAACATAGGTACTAGTTGATAGACCTTTAAATAAAAACATTGTACAGTGTAGATGGCTTTTTAGTATTAGGCATGATGAAAATGGTAATCCTAGTAGATATAAAGCACGTGTAGTTGCAAAAGGATTCAGTCAAGAGTATTTAAATGACTATACTGAAACTTTTGCACCTGTTGCAAGAATATCTACTTTAAGATTTATTCTCGCCTTCTCGAATCAACATGATCTCTGTGTTCATCATATGGATGTCAAAACGGCATTTCTAAATGGTATTCTAAATAATAATTGAAACTTATACCTGCGTGTATAATGAGAGGGAAGGTAGACGGGATTACCCATCGGTCAATGTTTATATCTTTTGTTATAGACCTACTGCGTATTCTGCTGTGTCTCAGTTTAAGTGTATACTTTGTAGAGTTAACATTAAATAAAAATCGAATTATAAATTCTTGTGAAATAAATTATTCCCAATACCTTTCTATAGTTACTCTTATAGACATGTGGATAATTCCGTAGTAATTGATACCATTCTTATTATACTTCGCACACATAGAATTTGTTACTTTAGCTCTCTTGTAAATTTCTGACATGTAAACTGTACCGCTTTTTAACAATTTTTTAAACACTTTTAATTTATTTTCGTAAATTCTGTTTTCCTGTAATATTGCTAGAATATGATTTGGATTTTTCATTTTCGATAAACCTCCTACTATATATAGTGAATTTCAAATTTTATCGAGTTGTAAATTTGGAGTTCTGCGTTTTTGCTTCTATGTACCAGTGCTTTTAATCTGCCATTTATGTCCTCAAAGGCAAAACAAGAGTACACCCAAAGCGGACCTAAATTTTCGACGATTTTTGTCAAATCAAGGAGCGAATGGATATTACACGTCATATATCTTAAATCGTATATATTTTGAAATCTTTGAACAAATTCGTTGATCATTCTTGATGTGTCGAGAATCATTTGGGTTGAGATACTTTGTTGAGAAAGAAGAAACACTGCTCCAACTAATAATCGAAAATGATCTAGGCATTCCGTATTTAATTTATTATGTAATATGATAAGAGCGTAGTAAAAGAAGAAATTCTTTAATTCGGAAGCTTTCCAATATTTCAAGTGCTGTTTTATTGACCGAGGTCGTCTTTGCACGAATCCTGAAGGTTTGATATTTAGAAGCCTTTCATCAATAACATCAATATCCTTAAAAAGTGAAAAAGGTTGATCGGCATATTTTGGAGATAACCATAGCTTCATCAACAGTTTCATCAATCCTTTAAATACAAAAGTGCATCACATCTACTGCTGTTGTTGTTATCCATTTATACACAAGCATTGAAATTATAGCAAAACCTTTTACACCGTAAACAGGACGTTTCTATCTTCGCCTTGCATGAGGTCTTTCAGCTTCTTCTGCTTGGCGTAGGGTTTCTTGTTCAGTACGTAATTTTAAATTTTTTTGGTAAAGATAAACTTTAATTTTCCTAATCGCTTTGCCTTTCTGTTTGCATTTCGGACTCCCGTATTTACCATTATATTGCGTCATATCTAAAAATTTAGCTTTCGCCGGGAGGTCGCAAGTTCCACAAATTATAATTCCTTTTACGTTAACAGGATCTTCATTATCATGAATTTTAAAATCTACTCCATTTTTCAGAAGACTAAGTTCGTCATATAGAAGTAAAAGGAACAAATTTGGTGAAGGTTTTTCTTCACCAAACCACATGGCTGCTAATATCAGGTTTTCCTTTTTAAATCTTTCCGAATATGGGAGTTCATTTATAACAAGATATAACGGCCAAAAAGAGAATTTCAAAGATTTAAATACTTGCACACCGTCAGTATACCAGCAAAATGAAATATTATTTGCTTCTGATAATATTTCACCGGCTTCACTCAACTGTTGATAAATAGTTCCATCATAAATATCTTCTAAATTCTCTCGAACTAATTTAACTCTAGTAAAACGATGATTAAGTTTTTCGCAAAAACCTTGCCTGGCATAAAGAGATCTTAATTGACTAATTATTGAGACAGTTAAAAAATGGCCATGAGCTGTTTCACCAATACAAGTCGGACACTGTTGATTTTCGTTAACTAGCCTATTTAAACATTGCTTTCAGTAAAAGTGCTTATTTACAGGATTTTTAAAGTCTGCGAAATATTTTTAAAACATATATGAAGTTTCTATACACTGATTCGGTTGAGGACAATGCAATTGAATTAGTTGTAAAATAGACACCAGTAACACACCCGTAACTGTATGTCGCAAGGTAAGGGATAAAATGCTCAACAAACTTTCTGATAAAGTTAGCGGACAATCAAGAAATAAAGGTGGATCGTCATTAATTCGAGGATTTTCATTTTCGTTATCATAATTATCTGTGTCTTCATTATTAAAGGAATCTAAGGCATCAAAGTATTCTAAAACGAAATTATATTTGAATTTATTACTATGTGGCATATCATTTCAATTAAACAGTAAAATGAATTAAACGATTATTCTCGGGGTGTTCGTTATATTCTACTGTTTTATTGTGTTAAAAAGTATTGAAAGAGAATACGTTTATTTGCAACCGATTAATTATCTTTTATTGTTTAGTTGCTGTGCTAACTTTAAAAAAATTTGCAAACTGGCCGGGTTGCCCCACCCCCTGGGGTAAACCGGCCAGTTGGATTTTTTATCTATAACATTGCATTTGTATAATCTACAATATCAACAAACATAAAGAATCGCGTGAACAATGGTTGTAATAATGTAAATAATAATACAGGATTGATACAATGAAAATATCCTATGGCCAGTTTGCCCCACAGGCTCATTTTGAGAATTAATATTTGTTTTAAAAAACCGCTTTTCAAATTCATCAAAGTTTATAGTGGTAAATATTCCTGAGGTGTGTAGCTTCAAAACCTAAGACCTAATATTTGTAAATATTACACGATTTCCTCAGAATTTCTTTAAGAAAAAATTCGTAAAAATGTAGAAAAAAACTAAAAAAAAAACTTTTGCTTACAGCATTGCACAAACAAAAGTAAGAAATGTCAAATTGAAAAAATAAGGTATACTACACATGGTTGTTTCAAATTTCTAAATAGCACTTTTAACAATTTGGCCATTTTGAAGATATTGACACCTGGTCGGTTTGCCCCACTCTCCCCTAATTATTTTAAGTTTTTATTTTTTAATAATATATTTAATTGAAGAGTTTACAAATAATTGAAATTTTGTAATGAATCCTGAAGCCTAGACCAAATACTCCACTTAATTTTAATACACTAAAAAATGTTGGCAGAACTGTTCGCTCAATGCGCTAAAGTGTTGCGTTAATGTTATTTCTTAAAAAGAAACGCACAGTTCACTTTTTTGGGAAAGTAACACTCCCTTTTAGGGTTTTGTGGGCAAGGGCCGAAACCCTTATAGCGATACTCCGGTGTACTCCCTAGTATCCGTAATGTTAATCATAAAAACGGTTGCTATGGAAACCAAAGAAACTACTAGATGTTAAGTGAAAGTAAAAATTCTTAATTTGTGTGGTAATTTTCTATTTATTTATTTATACACTCGCCTTTTTGCCTTAACCCTCTGCTGATACTAACTTATCCCCACTCTATCGCCAAAGCACGTAACTCCCATAGTCCCCACCAGGCGTCCAGAATGACGATTTTTGACGATAACGGTCGTTAGCATCAGCAGAGAGTTAATACTACCGTTTATAAGTGTCCCGAGGAAATTTTCTTACAAACTAAATTTTCTTACATACTTATTCTAAATTTTTGCGCCTACAGAACGACTTGAAAATTAGGAGTACTCGCATTTGCCTGGACCACCGCACCCTTTTAATGGGTTTTCTCGCCAGTGGAGAGGGAAACTATAGAAAACCTCTCCTGGGTACAACCGGTTTATCGACAGTCGAGTTATAATGGTGCGTACCGGACAATAATCAACGATGCACATCATTATACCTCGACGTCAAACCTCCTGCTCAGATTATCTCACGTACCGGAAACCAAGCCAAATTGGCGCGAACCAAGGGTACTTACCCTTGGCCCTAAAACGTCCGTCAAGCGAGGCATCCATCCGACTGAGCTAATCTGTCGGTATTTTCTATTTATTACTAATTAATAATGTCCGTGGGGGTTCAGATTGGGTTTATTATTTATTTATACTTTTTATCCTTTTAGGCTACGAAACTCTAAGATGTAGGCGCATTGCGCCTGCTTTTCACACTGATTTTTTATCAAACTGATGAACTATCTGTCAAGCAGCCGCTAACTTAACGTCATTAGTAGTCAAGTTTAAGAGAGCAACTCGTCCAATTTTGATAGAGCACTGGCTTTAAATTTTAAGTAGGAAGTAGCGCTGCACAACAGTCAATAGCGGAATTGTTCTATCAATAATTTTTCAGTGTACATATAGGTCAAGATATTGGTTAAGATTAACTATAGGTTCCTAGTTAATAACACCATAGAGATTTTTTGGGTTTACTCATGATGAAAAAATGGACGTTAAATTTTCTTCAAATTTTAAGAAAATATTTCTTCGAGTTCAATGTGATAAAAATTTCGAAACCCTTTGCCATGCTAAATGTGAGTTATTCAAGTTCAAACTGCAACGTCTACATGCGATTATATTCAAAATTAAAAATGTCAAACACAATATCTCGTTTTTTGACGTGGCAAAGGGTTCTAAAATTCTTACCAAATTTAAAAATTTTAAAGTGTACACAAAGAAACATTTCCTCAAAATTTAAGGATTTAACGAAAATCTATTTTTTCAAAAGTAGCAGCCGGAGAACTTTCTTAACGGCACGTGGGAAAACCCCTTTACAATGAGGTTTCCTACGTGAGGTCTTAGTCTTAAACGAGTTGAGATATCGAGTTTGAATTTGTCAGGATAATTGGATGAGAGATAACGGATTAAGAATCTTCTCCATATTTACAAGTAAATTTTATTTTTCTCCATTTATTTATAAAATTTTTTAAAAGTTCTTAACATAAAAAATTATTAACTGATTTTCTTTCCGACATTGTCTTTTTTAATATTCCTGTGTCTGTCTAAGAATGTGCTTCAAATAGGTTAAATTTAATTATTTTCGGCATAACAGATATCAAATAATTGTCGAAACTTCATAACAAAGTTTCGAAAGGAAACGAGCAGCTGCAAACATTTTGAAAGAGAATGAAATTATTAATAAATGTGAGTTAAGAAAAAATTATTCTCAGTTTGAGAACTGTGAGAGTAATAAATCTGAAATATGAATTAATAAATATCGAAAAGAATTGTGAAAAGAAGATTGCAAAATAAAATTTAACGACATTCTATCAATGTAAAAGATAAGTAATAAAGATTAATTCAAGGGAAGAAAAAGGTAAAACCAAGAAAGATAAGTTGAAGTTTTAATACAGAATACAAATTGACATAGAAGTAACTTTATGAATTTAAATTATTAGTAAAAGTAGAGCCTTTATATATAATGAACAATGAATACACTAAAAAGACGAAGGAGGGTAGTTAAAAGTTTAAGTAAATATTAAGAAATTTCAATTGAATAGATTTTTTTAAAAGTTTAAAACTTTTAATACCTAAGGGAACAAATTTTTACTCTTTTATCACCAGATGCATACTGTCAAGCTCTCTAGAAATTTTTACGACGATGTAGAGATACGGAAAGTAAAAAAAGAAGGTGGAATTTTAATACTTCCAAGTATTAAAGTAATAGGTGGATTCCACGTCAGTTCAACACACTTATTTTCATGACTTGTTGGGATTTGGCTGTACTTTTGTAAATTTATTACTTTTATAGTGATAAACAACTCCACCAAATATTTTTTCAAAATTTTTAAAAATTATTAAAAATATGGCATTTTCAAAATTTTTGTCTTTTTTTAAAGTGCTATAACTTTGGTTCTAATTAACCGATTTTGGATTTTAAAAAAAGGATTTTTTTGGTTTTGAGTATATTTTAAGTTAAAATTAATATAAAAAAAAATTCAAAAATTTTTTTTTTAATTTTGAAAAATTAAAAATCCATTTTTGAAAAAACATCATCTTTGATTTTTTTCAAAATTTTACAAAATGTTAGAGCAAATGTGCTTTACATGTCCTGTAAATTTCATCTTGGGATCTCAAAGGGATTCAGAGTAAAAAAATAAAACGTAAACACAAATTACGAACATATGGGACAAAATTCTTCAACTGCCCAGGTAAAAAATGAATTTTCTCTAAACTTTGCTAAAATGTTACTATTATTAGTAGAAGTGTAAATATTAATTTTTTTTGAATTTGATAAAATATTTTTTGAGTTATGGAGTTTCAAAATTTTGATTTTTTTGAAAATATATTTTTCGATTTAATATATTGATAAGTAAAATTAATGAAATTTAAAGTATGTATAGTGATTTTTAAAGGGGTTTTCACGGGCTATAAGCTGGTGACCTTTTTTCTATGAGCCATGTAAAATTCAGAGTGGGACCATGAGAATTTTTGAGGAAAATAATAATTTATCATTATTTTACATAGAAAATGATGATTTATAATTAATTTTTTCAAAAAGTTCCATGGTTCCACTCTGATTTTTACATGGCTCATATGAAAAAAGGTAAGCTTTCGATTGAAATAGGTTACAAAAAAATAAAAAACATCAATTTTGAGATACAGTAGAACTTGGTTAATACGATTCTGTAGGGACCGCACTAAAAATGCGTCTTATGTGGAAAAACGTATTAGATAGGATATAAAATGTATGTCTTTAATTGCAGGGACCACCATAAATGAGCGTCTTAAGCGGGAAATAGTATTAAACGGGATCGTATTAACCGGGTTCTAATGTATATTGAAATTCAGAATTTGACCTTGAATTTCAAGGTCAAATTGACAGAAAACAACTTTTTTTTTCATCAGCAGCTTATAGCCCGTGAAAACCCCTTTAAAAATCACTATTCATACTTTAAATTTCATTAATTTTACTTATCAATATATTAAATCGAAAAATATATTTTCAAAAAATTCAAAATTTTGAAACTCCATAACTCAAAAAATATTTTATCAAATTAAAAAAAAATTAACATTTACACTTCTACTAATAATAGTAACATTTTAGCAAAGTTTAGCGAAAATTCATTTTTTTACCTGGGCAGTTAAGGAATTTTGCCCCATGTGTTCGTAATTTGTGGTTACGTTTTATTTTTTTACTCCGAATCCCTTTGAGATCCCAAGATGAAATTTACAGGACATGTAAAGCACATTTGCCCTAACATTTAGTAAAATTTTGAAAAAAATCGAAGATGATGTTTTTTCAAAAACGGATTTTTAATTTTTCAAAATTTAAAAAAAAAATTTTTTGAATTTTTTTTATATTACTTTTAACATAAAATATACTTAAAACCAAAGAAATCTTTTTTTTTAATCCAAAATCGGTTAATTAGAACCAAAGTTATAGCACTTTCAAAAAAAATAGACAAAAATTTTGAAAATGCCATATTTTTTAAAATTTTCAAAATTTTGAAAAAATATTTGGTGGAGTTGTTTATCACTATAAAAGTAATAAATTTACAAAAGTACAGCCCAATCCCAACAACTCATGAAAATAAGTGTGTTGAACTGACGTGGAATCCACCAATAGCATTTTACCTCACTTTATCCAAACCTAAACATTTCCCACATTGTAAAAGCCGAACAAAAAATGTAAGAATAAAAAAATAACAAAATCCTAATTGAAATTTGTTATGTTCTAAAAAATAAACTGTGGTTTACTCTCTTCTAATTATTCTAGTTTTTAAATATTTTTCATCACAAAAGTTATCAATTTTTATTTCTTTCAAACATTTTTCTAAATTACAAATAATTTTAGTTTGAATTTTATTAATTTTTATGGTTCCATTTACCGTTCGAGTACCGACGGTACCTTTATGGAATGATTCGGGTGTCTCATCATTTATGTGTCCCTCGCTCGTTAAGATCCATATTTTTGAACCTAGAGAGCTGAAATTTAGTACACATACTTATTTTTACACGTAGATTACAGGAAAAATATATTGAACTTAATCGGATGTAACGGTCATAGTGTTATCAAGGAAAAACTTCAACTTTTTGTTAAAAAGTCAAAAAATGACAATCACGCTACCTGTCACAGATTTTAATCTAAAGGGCTTATTTTTGGTACATAAAATAACTATAATAACTATAATAATAATAAGCTACCCTCAAATTTCAGGGCAGTTTTGACCTAGACGTCAAAATTTGACAAACAATTTCCGCTACCCTCAAAATTTAGGTGAATTTTGAGGGCAGTTGTGACCTACGCATCAAAATTTGACAAAGAATTCCCGCTATCCTTAAAATTTACGTCAATTTTGAGAGCAGTTTTGACCTAGACGTCAATATTTGACAAACAATTTCCGCTACCTTCAAAATTTAGGTCAATTTTGAGGGCAGTTTTGACTTACGCATCAAAATTTGACAAAGAATTCCCGCGCGCAGACTTAATGATGAGGTGAAGTTTGCCATCTGACCTAACAATGTAAGGTAATTTTAAAATTGTGTTTGCTCTTACACCTATCATTTTGACCTAATTTTGACGTATTATTTTTACTCTCTCATTTTGTTACGTCATAATCTATGTGTAATTTGACTTTTATTTAACTACAACTTAAAAAGGGACAATAAAGGACAATAAACGTATCTATGATATGTCAAAATATATTTAAAATTTAACGTCTTTTTAACCTACAGGTTAAAATGGGTCAAAATATATGTCAAATTTTAATCTAATTTTTGACATATAGATAAAAAAGGTCCATAACGATTGTTACATTACGTCAAAATCTATGTGTATTTTGTAATATATGTTTTGTTTGTAATTTATTAAGATGCATTCATCTTAAGAAAAAATTACTTTAAATTTATAAAAATTAAAATAAATATAAAAATAGAGATAGGGGGTTGGCACGCGAAGCGCGCAGGGGGGCGAAGCCCCCCTAGTATATATATATATGGGCCATTCCATGTCAACCGGATCACTCGCCGACCCAAAATTCAGCGCAACAGAATTATATGTTCTTGGTATCAAAATGCTCGTACAGCCAAGCACTTTCGAATCGAATGTTGCCTTTTCAAAAATTTGAAAATGGCGGCTCTATATGACGCATAAAATACACAAAAATAAAAAATCATCCAACAAAATTGTCAATAAAAGTCTTATAAGCCCTTAAATTACTTCCAAATATAATTTTTTTATGTATTTGCCATCATAGTTTACAAATCTATCAAATCTTACATCAGAATTAAAAAATTTAAAATGGCGGATCCAATATGGCGGACGATATTTTTAAAACTCGTTGAATTTTAATAAAACTTTTTACTCGGTGGTTTTTGGGGTCGCTGATCACTAATCTGAACTCAGATTTTCAAAACTTAAAATGGCAGATCCAAAATGGAGACGAAAAATAATTTTTAAATCGTTATATTTGCTTGAAACTTGTTATTTAAGGGTTTTTCAGGTCGCCAAATTCGAACTTGGGGTCACATTTTAAAATACAATATGATGGTTTCAATATTGTGAACACATTTTGAAAAAGGTGCCAGATTTAAAAAAAAATTCGTTACTTAAAGGTTTTTAGGATAGCTAATTACGAATGTAATATCTGATTTTTATAATTTTGATTTATAATCTCTGATTTTTATAATTATAATTAAAATTTTTTTAAACTATGTTAATTTCATTGTTATGTTAGAAATGTTGTAAATTTTTAATAATTAAATATTTAAACAAATGCAAAATTTATAGTAACTTTGATGATTTCCAGAAATGGTTTTTTGCCTATACTTTCCTATAATGATAGAATATTTATGCGTGTAAAAAAATTAATTGACAGACAATAATTGTTTATTAATTAACTACTTTACTGGCAGGGCGTTCCAAATGGCGTTCCACGCGCCGCACAGTGGGGCAAAATGTAGTAAGAGGCGTCAAAATTCTGTAACCACGTCAATTTTTAATGAAAATGAATGCACTTTGGTGGCATAAAGCTTCAAGTATCACAGAATTTGAAACCCTTGCCGCATTTCCAAAACTCAAAATGGCGTCTGTGCTGTAAGAGCCTAAATTTTGTTATTTCGTATTTTTTAAAAGTTATGAACATTGAAACTGAAACAACTTGCACAAATTAATTCTTTAAATGTTGCTAAAGGTATATTTTGGGACTGAGGCCTATACTCGTTAAGAATCTGCATTGCAACTTTCAAAATTCAAAATGGCCGATCCAATATGGACGATCAAACAACAAAAATCCTTATAAATGCATATTAAAAGGAATTATTTTCATTAAAGTCTATACTCCAAGGTTATTTTTGCCGCTGATTACGAATCTGAGGTCAGATTTTCAAAATTCAAAATGGCCGATCAAATATGGCGGTCAAAATTATAAAAAATTAGTCAAATACTTCTGATACTCAGTATTCCAACAGTTTTTGAGTCGCTGATTACAAATCTGAGGTCAGATTTTCAAAATTCAAAATGGCCGATCCAATATGGCGGTCGAAATTATGAAAAATTAGGCTAATCATTCTGATACTCAGTATTTCAACAGTTTTCGAGTCGCTGATCACGAATCTGAGGTCGGATTTTCAAAATTCAAAATGTTCGTTAGAACATGAAGGAAGGATTTGTTGAGTATTGATATTTGTTTCTAAGAATCAGTTTCTGCACTAATGGAGGTTGTCGAGCTGATCTTTGTTACGTTGTTTGAGTACATCATTTACATTTGTTGCATGAATAACAAAAATTATAGATTCAAAATTCTTAGAGTTGTATACAGATGAATTTATATTCTAATTTTTCCATTAGAAAATCTTTTGATATTTTTTATTTTTAATTTGAAAATCAAAATGCAAACAATAAAAAGTAAGCAGTAAACATTGAGAAGCTTCACTTTAAAAATAATATAATTCTAAACCTAATATGATGAAAAGGAACAAAGTAATTATTATAAACAAAAAATAATTGAAGGTAGGTTGTAATTATGAAATATCATAAATGAGAAAATGGAAAATAAAATTTAAAAACGTAAACAACATCAACAAAGTCTACTCTGGTTTAAGAAAAAAGACTGTCTGAATACATGAAGTTTCATACACATAACAAATAGCTATCTAGACATTCTTTTTTTCACTTATTTTGTTACCATGGTGAAGCCATGATTTTGAAAATCCGACCTTAGATTCGTGATCAGCGACTCGAAAACTGTTGGAATATTGAGTATCAGAATCAATAGCCTAATTTTTCATAATTTCGACAAACATATTGGGTCGGCCATTTTAAATTTTGAAAATCTGACCTCAGATTCATAATCAGCGACTCGAAAACTGATGAAATACTGAGTATCAGAATGATTTGCCTAATTTTTCATAATTTCAAACGCCATATTGGATCGGCCATTTTGAATTTTGAAAATCTGACCTCAGATTCGTAATCAGCGGCGAAAACAACCGTGGAGCATAGACTTTCATGAAAATAATTCCTTTTAATATGAATTTATAAGGATTTTTGTCGTTTGATCGTCCATATTGGATCGGCCATTTTGAATTTTGAAAGTTGCAATGCAGATTCTTAACGAGTATAGGCCTCATTCCAAAAATATACCTTTAGCAACATTTATAGAATTTATTTGTGCAAGTTGTTTCAGTTTCAATGTTCATAACTTTTAAAAACTACGAAAATAACCAAATTTAGGCACTTACAGCACAGACGCCATTATAAATTTTGGAAATGCGGCGAGGGTTTCAAATTCTGTGATACTTGAAGCTTCATGACACCAAAGTGCATTCATTTTCATTAAAAATTGACGTGGTTACAGAATTTTGACGCCTCTTACTACATTTTGCCCCACTGTGCGCCGAGGCCCAGACTGGCAAAAACACCGAAATGGCGTTCCTAATAAAACTTTATTTTTTAAGAGTGTACACTACTTTTAACTTTTACAAAGCAATGTTTCTATAGTTTAGACATTAGGGAACAAGATTATCACAATAAAAGTTTCAGTTTTTGAGATTTTTAATGTTTTTTCGAACGTTGAAATAGTCAATTTTTACCACTTTTCAACAAATGGCGTTCCACTTTTTTTCAATTTTTACGCAGTAAAACTCATATTTTTTATTTAAAAAATGTGTTTATATACAATATTATATTCTAATAATAATAATGTAAGAAATAAAAAATAAATATAAATAATTGATAAATAAAATAATAATTATTAATAATAACAATTACTATTATTGTTATAATTATTATTATAATTATTGCATTATATTCTTGTATATAAATACATTTTTTTAAATAAAAAATATAAGTTTTACTGCGTAAAAATTAAAAGAAAGTGGAACGCCATTTGTTGAAAAGTGGTAAAAATTGAGTATTTCAACGTTCGAAGAAACATGAAAAGACTCTAAAACTGAAAATTTTTATTGTGATAATATTGTTCCCTGATGTCTAAACTATATGTAGAAATATTGCTTTGTAGAAGTTAAAAGTAGTGTACACTCTTTAAAAATAAAGTTTTATTAGGAACGGCATTTCGGTGTTTTTGCCAGTCTGGACCTCGGCGCGTGGAACGCCATTTGGAACTCCCTGCCAGTGAAGTGGTAAATAATTAATTAATTATTAACTCATTTTTAATTTATTAATTTATTATTATTTTTTCCGGCCTTTGTTATTTAATTCACAATTTTTAATTTTCAAATTTTTTACTACTTGTTTATTTTCCGATCGTGCAACCTCCCCGCGGTGTACATCGGGTAACGCCAATGCCGACGGTACAATTATTTAAGAAAATAATGTTAATTAAATAAAAGGAACTTAAGATTTGTAATCAGCAATACCAAAAACGCCTATAAGAATTTTTGTTTTTTTACATCAGTGTTGTAATGTAATGTATGACACAAGAGGTTAAAATCTGGCTCCCTTTTCAAAATTTGTTTACAATATTGAAACCATCATATTGTATTTTAAAATGTGACTCCAAATTCGAATTTGGCGACCTAAAAAACCCCTAAATAACAAGTTTCAAGCGAATATAACGATTTAAAATTTTTTTTCGTCGACATTTTAGATCCGCCATTTTGAACTTTGAAAATCTGAGTTCAGATTAGTGATCAGCGACCCCAAAAACCCCCGAGTAAAAAGTTTCATTAAAATTCAAGGATTTTTAAAAATATCGTCTGCCATATTGGATCCGCCATTTTGAATTTTTTAATTCTGATGTAAGATTTGATAGATTTGTAAACCTTGATGGCAAATACATAAAAAAGTTATATTTGGAAGTAATTTAAGGGCTTATAAGACTTTTATTGACAATTTTGTTGGATAATTTTTTATTTTTGTGTATTATATGCGTCATATAGAGCCGCCATTTTGAAATTTTTGAAAAGGCCACATTGGATTCGAAAGTGCTTGGCTGTACGAACATTTTGATACCAAGAACATATAATTCTGTTGCGCTGAATTTTGGGTCTGCGAGTGATCAGGTTGACATGGAATGGCCCATATATATATATATATATATATATATATATATATATATATATATATATATATATATATATTGTGACGTATTTTTCAAACTAATCTTATTTTAGTATAAAAATTCTGTTTACGTCAGGCAAAATCTGACGCTTTCAACAAAAATATAATATTTGAAATTTAAATAGATAAATCTCGCCGTCAGGCGCCAATTAATTTTGAAGCTCAATTAATAAACTTTAATTTAACTCGACCAACAATTTTAACTCGACACCTCTGAGTTTCTCTTTCACTCGGAGGAAATTCTGCTCAAACAATTGGCAAACAGAAAATGCCAACGACGAGACACGACTGGCTTATTACTGGCAGCGACTTACCCACGGTGATCCTTCCTCTGACCTCCCTAGGGACTGTTGATCCTCCTGATCTCTTGGCCGACAACTCCTCGTAGATGTTACTCGGGTCGAAAACGGGATTGTTTAGGGAAGGAAAACTACACACACTTCAAAACAATTAATTTCTATTTTATTTGCACAATATTCCTGGTTTCGATATACAGTTCTTGGCTAACAGTTTTTCAAATTCACTTGCCATAAGTTGTCTTCTATTCCCTTCTCCTCGGCGGTTTCCTGTTCCTTGACCTCCTGCCCCTCTTTTGGGTCCGCTTCCTGCTGTGGTGGGTCTACAGTCACGACAACTTCCTCGCTGTTTCCTTCTCCCTGTTCTTCTATCACTGGCCTTTCCTCCTCTCCTTTTTCCTCTTTCTCTGGCCTTTCCTCCTCCTTCTTCTCCACTCTCTCTGGCCTCCCCATGTAGCGTGCATACGCCTTGGCACACCTGGGACAAACTTCTACTCTGGTGTAACGTCGGCCACAGTTCCAACAATAATCATGCCTCTTTGATTGACGACAGTTTTCGGCGTTATGTCCCCCTCGCCAGCAGTTAAAACAACTGTAGGGCGGGGGATCGATCGACCTATCTGTCGGAATTAGCTTCAAGCCACCAAAGACTATTCCCCTAGTCTTCGGTTTCAGTACTGGCTCCTCCGGTCTCTCCTTCGGTCTGGCTCCTAGCGTCTGGCTTGATGTGGTCGGGGGTCCTGGATGGGGACTATTTGACCTCTTCATCCGTGGCATGGGCTCTTGACTTTTCAGGTCGTCTACCGTCCACTGCCTTTCGCTTCTCTCTCTTAGCGCTGTTCTCTGTTTGGCCCGGGCTTTCTCCAGGGCTACTGTTACCATTGGTTCCTTCGATTTAAGGAACATCTCGAGCTCATATTCGGCCAATCTGCTCTCATATGCCTCAAGACTCTCTTCTGGGCCCTGATTTGCCGGCCAACGATAAGGTACAACCACCTCTGCCCCGTCTGGCCGAATCGTCCTTTTCTTCTCCTTCTCTCCCCTCTCCTCCAGCACACTCAACTCCGCCCAGTCCTCTGGCCGTGTCACGAACATGACCTGCCCTCCAGCTGCCCCCTCCTCTTCCTCTGGCCTCTGTCCTCTCTTCGTTGTTGGACGATCGCCTCCTCTCCTTCTTTCAGTACCCTTCCTGCTCACTAACGGCTCCTCTGCTGTCGTTTCCGTGATTGGGAAGGATAAGAGAGACGGTCTACTTAGTTGAACGTCTCCATGATGGAACTCCGATTCGGGGCGGTGACCACTTCGACGTTTTCCCTGCCGAGTGATTCGTAGTGGGGATGGGGATGTTTCCCATTTGAGTCCCACGAAATCGGACGACACTCGATGACGGCTCGGTGACCTCTGGCTTCGGGTGTTCTTTTGTCTAGGCATGGCTTCTCTCTTTCTCTTCCTCGACTCCTCTCTCTGGCCTTGACTCCTCGCTCGCTCTAAAACAAATTTCTTTGTTCACAACAGGGACATGGCAGTTTACGAATTTGGGACAGGTAAGTATGGTTTCAGGTCGGTAATATGGACTTTGGGGACTCTTCGGCTTTGTTCATCTCGCAAAATGAATACTGTTGGCGATCGGACTTCGACGATCTCAAAGGGACCCTCATATTTCGGTGCTAGTTTCGTCGCGAACTTTTGTGTCCCACTGGACAACTTATGGCTTTTCCGCAATACTAAATTGCCTACTTTAAAAGTCACTTCTCTCCTACCTTTGTCATAATACTTTGTTTGTCTCGCTCGCTCTTTGTCAATGTGTCTGGCCACCATATCTCTTAACGCGTCTAGCCTTTTTATCCTATCTACCCACTCTTCTGGCTCTATCCTAACTACTCTTCTCTTGTTCTCTATTTCTCTTCGCAGACTCTTCACTGGCTTCGGATGTCTTCCATAGTTCAGAAACGCTGGAGATGTTTTCGTTGCCGCTTGGGTTGCTGTGTTCACGGCGTGGCGGAACTCGTGAACATGCATGTCCCAATTCCTATGATCAGCACCAATGAAAGTGGAGATCATCGTTTTGAGAGTCCTGTTACTTCTTTCGACTGGGTTGGCTTGTGGATGATAAGGTGGTGTCGTGATGTGTTTGACTCCATATTCCTCAAGTACTGACTTGAGAAATTTGTTGTCAAATTCCTTACCGTTGTCAGTCAATAAGTACTCGGGCGTTTCCCATCTGAATAGGACCAACTCCTCGAATGCTCTGGCTACCGACTTCCCATCAGCTGACCTCAGTGGCTTCACCTCAATCCACCTCGAGAACAAGTCCTGGAACACCACCAGGTACTTGCACTGGCTCTTACTCGGTGGGAACTCCATCGTATCGGCAGCTACTACGGCCCACGGTCTCTCGACGATTCTCTGGCCCATCAGTCCGACTGGTCCGGTTTGGGACACCTTATGTAGTTGGCACTGGAGACAATGTGTCACATAGTGGTGTACGTCATTCCATATGCCTGGCCAATAGTACTCTCGTGCTATCCGATCGTAGGTTTTCTCAACCCCCAAGTGTCCGGCCGATGCTTGGGCATGTCCATCTTCCATAACCCTCGCTCGGTACTCTTCTGGCACAACTAACTTCCAACCGTCCTCATTTCCGTTTATCGGCAGTAAGAGTGGGTCACTCCGATGGCGATATAGGTTTTCGTTCTCAACGATCCACCCTGGAAACCTCTGAGGATGCTGGCTCACCAACTCTCGGCGTTTGAGGTACCACTGGTCCTCAATGGATTCAAACGCGGCTACTGACTCTTCCTCTTCTTCTTGCAGTCTGGATAATGCATCAGGGACATGATGTTGTGCACCTCGTCTGTGAACTATGTCGAAGTCCCACTGCTGCATTTCTAAGGCCCATCTGGCTAATCGGCCTGTAGGATCTTTCAAGTTCCTGAGCCATTTTAGGGCACTGTGATCCGTGATCACATGAAATTTGTACCCCTCGATGTACGGCCTGAACTTTTTGATCGACCACAGTAATGACAGGCACTCCTTTTCTGTCACACTGTAGTTTCTCTCTGGCTCCGTCAAGACTCGGCTGATGTAGACTATTGGGTGCTCTCCGTCTTCGAACTCTTGTGTCAGTACGGCTCCAATGGCATAGTTGCTGGCGTCACATTGAATGGTAAACTTCTTCGTGAAGTCAGGTCGGGCTAAGACTGGCGCAGATGTCAGCTTCTGTTTAAGCTGTTCAAACGCTTCTTGTTGCTCGTCCTCCCACTCCCACGTCCGGCCTTTGTGTAGCAACTTCAACAATGGTATTTTGATTTCACTGTCATTTGGAATAAAACGGGAATACCACCCGACCATGCCCAAGAAACGTCTAAGTTGTCTCACGTTCTTCGGCTCTGGATAGTTTCTCACCGGCTCTGTCTTATTCGGGTCTGGCCTCAAACCTTCTCTGTCCAATAAGTAACCCAGATAAGTCACTTCGGAACACCCGAACTCACACTTATCTGGATTCACTATCAACTTTGCCTTGTTCAACTCCTTGAGGACAAACTCCAACCACTTAGCATGTTCTTCGAAAGTGTCTGTGACTACTATTATGTCGTCCAGATAACCGAAGACATGCGGCTCTACTTTCGGCCCCAGTAATGCGTCGATTAGACGTTGAAACGTCATCGGCGCGTTCATAAATCCAAAGGGCATCCGGCGAAACTGCCACAGTCCTGACCCAGGTATGGCAAAAGCGGTATATTTCTTACTCTCTTCGGCCATTGGTATTTGGTGATATGCCAGTTTGAGATCTACCTTCGACAAATATATGGCTTTTCGGAGCTTATCCAAAATATAATCAATGGATGGCAGTGGATACCCATCTTTGATTGTAACTTTGTTGACATCTCTGTAGTCGTTACACTGTCGAAAATCGTTCTCTCCTCTTCTCGTTATTACTGGCGCACTTCTCCAACGGCTGGCTGATGGCTCAATGATCCCAAGCTTGTACAACTTTGCGGCATTACCTTGGGCCCAAGTCAGCATGGCTGGCGACATCCGTCTTATTCCATGTTGTACTGGCGTTTCGTCCGTAACACGTATATGATGTTCCGTCAGGTCTGTCATTCCGTGTTCTTCCGATTCTGGCAACACCCACTTGTCTACAATGGCCTGAATGATGCTCTTTTGCTCATCGTCGAGCGCAGAAATACCGGCACATTCGGCGAATATTAGTTGTTCGTCCTCTTCTTTTTCTCTTGGCCCAAACTCATGCCATTTTCCTTGGAAAACTCTCCACAATCCTTCTTTCAGCTTCACTTCCATGCCCCAGGCCTTACAGAAGTCGATGCCCAAGATGATGTCCTGTGTCAAAGTCTTCATGACTTTTACTGCAAATTTCTGAGCAAATCCATCGACCACAATGTTAAGGTCCAAAAGTCCGGCTGTTTCGGTGATACCTTCTGTTGCACTCCTCACAACTGTACCACACGGCTGAATTCGGCTTTTGAAGGGCTCTGCGACTCTGGTGGTAATTACTGAAATCATAGCACCAGGATCGAAAAGTGCCTCGTAATGATGGTCGCCGATAGACATGTCGAAGAAATATCTGTTCTCCGTCCTAGATCCGTCGATGTCCCCCTCATTACTTAAGTTCGGGTCAGCTGTGACTCTCACAGCCTCTCCCCTCCCCTGGACTATAGGTACCGGGATCACATCCGTACCTTTTGTCCCACACTCGTCGGCCATTTTCTCTACTTCGCCTCGGTAGAGTGAGTTCTCCTCACTCGACCGCTCTTGTTTATTTTCTGGCACAAATTTGAACGCGTTGTCCTCTGTCAAGTCGTCCCTACCTATGACTGGCTCTAAACTTTCCTTAGATTCTTCTCTTCTCTCTAGTTCCAATTCTCGCTCAGTTTTTACCCAACTACAACTAGGCGTAAATTGGTCTCTACACTCACTATTTCTCTCTACTCTACCTAACTTAAAAATCTCGGTTCTCGTCTCTACTATACTTGGCTCATCAATTTCGACTCTACACCCCTCAACAGTATGATTTACTGGCCTGTTGGGTTTGAGGGGGGTACAGGGCTGCTCTGTGCCCCCCACACACCGTTTCCCAAGGCGGCTCTGACTGACACACAATTTGGGCAATTTAGAAAATTGCTTCCTGGCCTATTACATACCAAACACGCTTCTGTTTGGGCTGGCTTTAGAGGGCATTGATTTGCATAATGCCCCTGTTGCTGGCAAGAAAAACAGGTTCTCTGAGGACAATCTCTGGCTCGATGTCCTGTAGTCTGGCAATGAAAACATGCCCCAACGAATTCTTTCGGGGTATATTGGGTTTGTGTACCATTTTGCCCCGGTTTGGGTCCTTTCGGACCATTTGGCCTGGGGTAATTTGGTTTCATTCCAGGCGGAAACATCCCTGGGTAAACCATTGGATAGGCAAATTGCATTGGCATTTGCACTGTTTGTGGTGGCGCAGTATTGGCAACTTGGCCTTGGGCCATTGCTGGCTTCTGGCTTGGTGTCGCTTGACTAATGGCCTCGACGCTCTTCTCTTCTGGCTTACTCGTTTCTTTCTTGGCCTTCTTATTCTTCTTCTTCTTTTTCTTCGGTTTTTCGGTCTTTGTAGAGTGATCGCTCTCACTCGACTCCGACTCCTTCTCAAGTGCTGCTACCTTTTCACTCTTGTTGTTCTTCTGGCCACTCTTCTTCTCTTTCATGGCTGCTGCGGGGAAACGCATCTTCTCTTTGGGTAGTGGTGGGGCGTATCTTTCATCCAAGTCCTTGGCTTTCTCGAAATTTCTCAGAATTTTCTCCATCTGGCTCAACGATTCAAAATGGAGTCGTTCTAGTTGACGACGGTAGGCTGGTGTCAGGCCTTTATAGGCCAACCTGACCTGTTGTTTCTGGCTCAATGGTCGTCTCATGTGACCCAAAATCAACCGGAAGCTGGTTAAATATGGAGAAATTTTCTCCCCTTTTCCTTGTGTTCTGGCCCGAAGTTCGTCTATAACGTCATCGTCGTCCACTGTCACTAAATACTCATTTTTGAATGGCCTCTTAAATGACCTCCAAGAATTTAATTCGCGGCGTAACGACCTAAACCAACAACTGGCGGTTTTCTGGAGGATGATTGGCAGTGCTTGTAAGATTTCTCGGCCTGAGAAATCTGAGTTGTCCTTACAGTCCTCCAAACGTTCCAGAAATTCTTCGGCATTGTCCTCATCTCCAAAGAATTTTAGGTCCCAGTCTTTCAGTATTTTTATTACTTTGGATCTACGGCCTGGCCTACATTCTCGGTTCTCCCCACTGCTGCTCAACCTCTGACTTAGGTCGCTCTCGATTTCGGACTCACTTGAAGAGTCATCTAAGAACGATCTCTGGCTCTCCCCCACTCTTCTTCCTGCTATACGTTCTTTATCTGCCTTTCTTCGATTTTTCCTGTCCGGTTGGTCATTGTCCTTGCTACTACAACTACATCTACTATTTACACGGCCCTCCTCACTACCACTATACTCAATCTGTCTCTCTAACTTGTCTCTTTTACCCCTACTTCGGCTCTTATTGTTTTCGGGATTCAAGACTGGCTCTCCATTTTCTGGCACTCTACGATGATTTATGCTAGAGTCACTCATGCTATTTCGGCTTGACTGACTTCTCGGGGCGGGCGTGGGCCTCACTCTATCCTCAGTTTGGTGATTGTGTGAGGTCTCGGCTAACAGGGAATTTCTTTGAGGGGACACTAGTCTCGATTGCTGGTGGTGAATTAGATGGTGCCCCTCGGCAACCTCGGCCCTACACTGACTTTGTCTTAGCTCCCACCCCCCTCCCGAATACTGGCGGTCCATTTTCTCGGCATACGCCATAATCTTCTTTATTTCGGGTGACAAACCTAAACGCGCGACTGAATCACGGAGGCTCTGTACAACTGGGGCCATCGTGGCCGACTGAATAGTGTGGGGTGCTGTCATGGTCGTGCTCGTTGTCATACTCAACTGAGCATTCGATGTGGTGAGGGAAAACGTCGTCATGCTGGCTGTTGTCATGACTGGGGTTGGGGGTGTAAAATTTGGGGTGGATGTAACGCTGGTCGGACTAAGTCTACTGTACGATGTTCCATCTTTGGTTTTATTTCCCCCACTCCCTGGAGTTTTCCTGGCCCTAATACGTTCAATGACCTGACTTGCCCCACTATCTGATTCTTCGTCATCTGCCGATGACATCTGGCCACCTCGACGATAATTTACAAATGGGAATTTGTCGAATTCTGGCTCTGGGAAAGCTTCCATTAAGAAAATTTGGTCAGAACTTCCTAAATCATAAATGTCGCTAAATGGTACATCTAAATAATCGATTTGAGCTAATCTCAATTCCGCTCGCAATAATCTCTCCTTCAACACTTGTGACGAACCACTGATACACAATTGGTGTCTCAATAAATTCGTCACTACCTGGCCAACTTGCATGATTTTAATTTTTTCCTATGCTCGGCTTACACATGGTACTCCAATTAATTCGCTCATGCGTCTCTTATAATCCTGCATCTCATCAATTGCCTTTGCCATTTCAAAAAAAATTATTTTAAAAAAAAAATTTTCTAAGTCTGAAAAATTTTTAATTTCTAGGGGGTGCGCAATTTGTATATACGGCACTGTGCTGTCTTGAAGCAAGGACGTGACTACTCAAGGAGGGCCCTCTTCTAAAAATTTTAAATTTCTGGCGGACTGGTGACTCGACTTTCCTTCTGTCTCTTCTTCTCGTTCTCTCTCTCTCTCTGTGTGTAGCCGCTATTATTACTACTACTAGGCCACTCTTTCCTGGCGCGTTCAACTTTCTCTCGGCTGTCGAAAATTTAAATATCCCGGCGCGTCGTTTCTCTCGACCGTCCGGCGCACTATTTACAGTCTCGTGATTAATTCGAATTTTATTTCCAGTCTAACATGTGCTCGGCATAAATTTTTGGAAAAATTTTAGATTTTTGCACAAGTTGTGGGGAATTTTTCTCGGATTTTTCTCACAAACTGGCTTTCGACAAAAAAAAATTTTTAATTGTTGACTTTTTTAAATTTTATCACGACAGGAAATTTTTACAGTCTCAAAAAAAAAGAAAATTTCAATTTTACAATTTTAAATGGCAAAGGCACTCTACACTTTTATTTTACGCAAATTCTGGCCGTAATTTACTCATAATTTATGAATAAATAGATTTTTGGCATTGGCAAAATAAACAACAAACAATCTGGCAACTACAATTTAAATTTTGAATTTTCTGGCAATCTGACAATAGAAAATATGAAAAATTCAAAATTCTGGCAAACAATACAAATTTCTGGCACTGGCAAGCGATAAAATTTGAATCTTCTGGCTATTTGCAAAATAATATTTGTCTCTGGCTAAATTAAAGATTCAAATTTCTGGCACACTTGCACTAAAATATGGCTCACAATTAATTTTCAGTCGTGTCTCGGTTCGAGCCTGGCCCCACGTTGGGCGCCAAAATTTTGTGACGTATTTTTCAAACTAATCTTATTTTAGTATAAAAATTCTGTTTACGTCAGGCAAAATCTGACGCTTTCAACAAAAATATAATATTTGAAATTTAAATAGATAAATCTCGCCGTCAGGCGCCAATTAATTTTGAAGCTCAATTAATAAACTTTAATTTAACTCGACCAACAATTTCAACTCGACACCTCTGAGTTTCTCTTTCACTCGGAGGAAATTCTGCTCAAACAATTGGCAAACAGAAAATGCCAACGACGAGACACGACTGGCTTATTACTGGCAGCGACTTACCCACGGTGATCCTTCCTCTGACCTCCCTAGGGACTGTTGATCCTCCTGATCTCTTGGCCGACAACTCCTCGTAGATGTTACTCGGGTCGAAAACGGGATTGTTTAGGGAAGGAAAACTACACACACTTCAAAACAATTAATTTCTATTTTATTTGCACAATATTCCTGGTTTCGATATACAGTTCTTGGCTAACAGTTTTTCAAATTCACTTGCAACTTCACTCAAGAAAAACGAAAATTCAGTCACGGCGACGGGTTGTAGTACCGGCGCGGCAATATCAAAATTCGTTATGGCGGCTAATATATGGAACACCTGTGGCGTCCAATTTTTCTCCACATGGCCCGTCTTCTTCTTCTCGTTCTCAATTTTTAATACTGGCCCTGCCACCTGTCACTTTCTCTTCCTACTAACTAGCCGCGCGACCCACTTTCACGACTTTTACTGGGTCAGCCGGCCGCATTTAGTTTCCCTCATTACCATAATTTTTAGAACCCTACGGTTCAATGACTTTTGACAGGTGGCACCACAATTTAGATTTTTGGGGTTTTAGGAGAGTGACTATTTACATCGTCACAATATATATATATATATATATGGGCGATTCCACGTGAGATTTCAGTCGACCTCTTAAAATCGGCCAAAAATATTTTTTTTCTATTCTGTATTGAAAAAAAACAGATACGTATTTTTTTATTATTTTTTTTGAGGCCAAATTTTTGAGTTATGAATTTTCAAAATTTTCGCTTTTTAAATGTAGGTATATTTTTAATGTCAGATAACTAAAAAAATATTGCTTCTTTTCATTTTTTGACAAGAGAAAAAAAATTTTGTTTTTCTCTCTACTTTTGAATAATCATAACAAAAAAAATTTTTTTTCATTTTTTATTAAAAAAATAAAAAAATTTTATAAACAAATTAATTTTTTTTAACTTTGGGTATGATAAATTTTTAATTTTCTTTTTTTAAAACATACCTGGAAATGATAAGAAGGTTTTGCAAAAAGTTTCAGAGTGGGCCTGACAAGTTTGATGGGTCCAAAAAAATAATTAAGCTGTCCGTGCAGGTCGCACGCACGTGGCACAATGGGATTTTTTTACAATTTATTATTAAAAATTGTGGATATACTTCCGAATAAGGGGGACCTCCGATTTCAATGAAAATTGGTATACCAACGTATTTTGATGCGCTGATTACGAAAATGATAATGAAATTTGGCGCAAATTTCATCTTTATGGTGAAAACCATAAAAAAAACCATAAAATTGTGGTTTTTTTGCGTATAATTCGTAAAAAACGAAAAATTTTGAAAAACTTTTTAAACAAAAGTTATAGATTTCACCAAAAAACACATTTTATGTTCTTATCATTATTTGCTTAAATCCATTATTTTCCGAGAAAAATGTAAAAAAACCATAAAATACCATAAAAACGGGTTAAAATATACTTTTGCTCAAAAGAACAGCTAATTTTAACAAAATACAGTTTCTTTACGTATTTAGATGCGCTGATCACAAAAATGATAATGAAATTTGGCGCAACTTTCATCTTTATGGTGAAAACCATAAAAAAACCATAAAAATGTGGTTTTTTTGCGTATAATTCGTAAAAAACGAAAAATTTTGAACAACTTTTTAAACAAAAGTTGGTTGTGTACCTTCTAGTACCAACTAGGAAGTAAATTTGACTCCCTTTCTGTATGCACAGAGCAAGGGCACACGACCTGAGGCGGGCTTCGCCCGCCTCTCAACTGTTCCCCTCTTGGGCCCTGAAAAAAGGTTTTTTGGGGGGGAAACGTTGTAGGGGGCTCGGGTCTGGGTTGTGTACCTTCTAGTACAAACTAGGAAGTAAATTTGACTCCCTTTCTGTATGCACAGAGCAAGGGCACACGACCTGAGGCGGGCTTCGCCCGCCTCTCAACTGTTCCCCTCTTGGGCCCTGAAAAAAGGTTTTTTGGGGGGACACGTTGTAGGGGGCTCGGGTCTGGGTTGTGTACCTTCTAGTACCAACTAGAAAGTAAATTTGACTCCCTTTCTGTATGCACAGAGCAAGGGCACACGACCTGAGGCGGGCTTCGCCCGCCTCTCAGCTGTTCCCCTCTTGGGCCCTGAAAAAAGGTTTTTTGGGGGGGACACGTTGTAGGGGGCTCGGGTCTGGGTTGTGTACCTTCTAGTACCAACTAGAAAGTAAATTTGACTCCCTTTCTGTATGCACAGAGCAAGGGCACACGACCTGAGGCGGGCTTCGCCCGCCTCTCAGCTGTTCCCCTCTTGGGCCCTGAAAAAAGGTTTTTTGGGGGGGACACGTTGTAGGGGGCTCGGGTCTGGGTTATGTACCTTCTAGTACAAACTAGGAAGTAAATTTGACTCCCTTTCTGTATGCACAGAGCAGGTGCACACGACCTGAGGCGGGCTTCGCCCGCCTCTCAACTGTTCCCCTCTTGGGCCCTGAAAAAAGGTTTTTTGGGGGGACACGTTGTAGGGGGCTCGGGTCTGGGTTGTGTACCTTCTAGTACCAACTAGAAAGTAAATTTGACTCCCTTTCTGTATGCACAGAGCAAGGGCACACGACCTGAGGCGGGCTTCGCCCGCCTCTCAGCTGTTCCCCTCTTTGGCCCTGAAAAAAGGTTTTTTGGGGGGGACACGTTGTAGGGGGCTCGGGTCTGGGTTGTGTACCTTCTAGTACCAACTAGGAAGTAAATTTGACTCCCTTTCTGTATGCACAGAGCAAGGGCACACGACCTGAGGCGGGCTTCGCCCGCCTCTCAGCTGTTCCCCCTTAGGCCCTGAAAAAAGGTTTTTTGGGGGGACACGTTGTAGGGGGCTCGGGTCTGGGTTGTGTACCTTCTAGTACCAACTAGGAAGTAAATTTGACTCCCTTTCTATATGCACAAAGCGGGACTTCATGAGCTGTGGCGGGCGAAGTCTTGAATTTCCCGTTTTTATGGTATTTTATGGTTTTCTTACATTTTTCTCGAAAAATATTAGATTTTAGCAAATAATGATGAGAACATAAAATTTGTATTTTGATGAGATCTATAACTTTTGCTTAAAAAGTTTTTCAAAATTTTTCGTTTTTTACGAATTGTACGCAAAAAACCACAATTCTATGGTTATTTTATGGTTTTTACCATAATCATTGAATTTGCACCAATTTTCAGTATGATTTTCGTGATCAGAGTATTAAAATACGGAAAGAAACTGTATTTTGTTAAAATTAGCTGTTCTTTTGACCAAAGTATATTTTAACCCGTTTTTATGGTATTTTATGGTTTTTTACATTTTTCTCGGAAAATAATGGATTTTAGCAAATAATAATAAGAACATAAAATGTGTATTTTGGTGAGATCTATAACTTTTGTTTAAAAAGTTTTTCAAAATTTTTCGTTTTTTACGAATTATACGCAAAAAACCACAATTTTATGGTTTTTTTTATGGTTTCCACCATAAAGATGAAATTTGCGCCAAATTTCATTATCATTTTCGTAATCAGCGCATCAAAATACGTTGGTATACCAATTTTTATTGAAATTGGAGGTCCCCCTTATTCGGAAGTACACCCAAAATTGTCTAGAGCCTACAAATTTTATCGGATTTTGATTATTATTGAATTTTAAGGCTCTAAACAATTTTTAATAATAAATTGTAAAAAAATCCCATTGTGCCACGTGCGTGCGACCTGCACGGAGAGCTTAATTATTTTTTTGGACCCATCAAACTTGTCAGGCCCACTCTGAAACTTTTTGCAAAACCTTCTTATCATTTCCAGGTATGTTTTAAAAAAAGAAAATTAAAAATTTATCATACCCAAAGTTAAAAAAAATTAATTTGTTTATAAAATTTTTTTATTTTTTTAATAAAAAATGAAAAAAAAAAATTTTTGTTATGATTATTCAAAAGTAGAGAGAAAAACAAAACTTTTTTTCTCTTGTCAAAAAATGAAAAGAAGCAATATTTTTTTAGTTATCTGACATTAAAAATATACCTACATTTAAAAAGCGAAAATTTTGAAAATTCATAACTCAAAAATTTGGCCTCAAAAAAAATAATAAAAAAATACGTATCTGTTTTTTTTCAATACAGAATAGAAAAAAAATATTTTTGGCCGATTTTAAGAGGTCGACTGAAATCTCACGTGGAATTGCCCATATATATATATATATATTAGCCTGGCCGCGATTTGGTGAGATATTTTTTAATCTGGTGATATCATTGAGCGCCGGGCAGAAAAAGTTTCCTTTTTACCTAAAGAAACAAATACGAAAATACTTAAGTTAATCTATAAATAATTAATAGACCCGAAAACTAAGTTTTAAATACCTCGGACTATTGTTTATGAATTTTTATGAAGTTTACACATTTTTCAGGTAAAAATGTGTACTTTAAAATAAAAATAATGTTAATAAGAAAATTAGTTGTTAAATAAAAAAAATTTTAAAGAAATTTTTAAAACAATTTTTTAATTATTTACTTCATTTTGAGAAAAATGTTAAGAACATATTTGGAATCCTTATGAATTCACCTTTAATTTAATAAAACAAAATTGATGAAGACTCATCTGGTGCCGGAGATATTGAAGTTTTTGTAAAAAAAACTAGCTGCAGCAACAAGGTGAGCTTCGAATAAAAAGCCAAAAGTTCTTGCCCATCTCATTTTTTAGTATCGTTTTGGTAAAGCCATACAATAATTTTAAGACAAAAAAGAAAAAATCGGTATATGAAATTTTGAATAAACTCAGTTTTTCTATTTTTTCATTTTGGACATTTAAAAAATCTTCATTTGTTAGTGAGTTGGTCAAATTCTACAAAAATTGAGTAGAAATAAGGTAAAAGTACCAATTATGGGACGCTGTTTAAGCTAAACTAAATTTATATGATAAATTTCTTCGAATCGGGAGTGTTAATATGAATAATTAGGGTATAGATTGAAAGATTGATATGTTATGAATAATATTTAGACCCTAAAATGGTTATTTTTCATGAAATAAAAATAATAATAATTAAATTATGAAACTCTGCACTGCACTAATTATGGGACTATGATTTCTGTATGTACGGGTGTCCCATAATAAATGTTCCTATTATGAGACATTTATTTAATTCAATAAGTAATTAGAATTCTATTGACTTATCCTAATAATTTGAATATTAATTATAAAGAATAAAATACAATAAACAAATTCTGGTTTAAAAAATAATTATAAAACTAATTTTTCTGGTAGAAAATTAATGCGAAAAAACTGAAAATATTTGAAGTTATGTTTGCTGTATATTTCCTGTGTGTCTCATAATAGGAATAGCAAATAATAAGTGCACCTAATGTGGGACGGTAGTCTGACGAAAAACTTGGCTTACCTTAATTTAAAAGCTAAAATGCAAATAAACATTTCTTATTAAATTAAATGCTATACACAAATAATTATTCTTTTAACGTGTAAAATTTTTTGAAATAAGTAGAAATTTCTTATGACCAATTTTAATTGCATTTATTTTATTTTTTGTAATATTGTCTCATAATAGGGACAAAATTGTAAATTGTCCCATAATTGGGACCTTTACCTTAGACAAAACTTTGATAATATAGAAGAATTTAACTACAAACATCTAAATTTCAAATGGTTCTGCAGATTTTCGGTATAACTGGAAACGAATTCTATGTTAGATTTACAAAATTCAAAATAGCGGATCGTATATGGCAGACGATTTGGTAAATCTGACATCGTATTCGTATTCAGTTGTACCAAAAATACTCAGAAGAATTTGAAATTTATATCCTGGTTTTTAGTAATATTCTTCTTTATTATCGAAGTTTTGTCTGTTTTTACTCAGTTTTCAAAGGATTTGCCAAACTCAGTAAACAGAATGAACGATTACTCAGAGGAAAATAAAAATATTTTAAATTTTCAAAATGTATTTTAAAGAAGAAAAGTAGCGTTTTCAGATGCAATGTTGAACTTTTGGCAAAACAATTATATTTTGATGTTAAAAAACTGGTCTTTTGCACTTTCAAGTCAAAATACCTCGAAAACCCGACGTGCAGGGTCTATTATGAAGCTCAGGATTCGGAATTATCACGTTAAAAACCTTTGGAAAAGTATTGTTTAATTCTTGTTTAGTAAATACTGTCAGCCTGTGGTACAAACAATTCCTAAATTTTTGAAAAATTGATGATAAACGCTAATTTCTTCATCAATTTTGGAAATTTTTAAGGCTCTACAGTAATTTTCTATGCTTTTTACCATAGAAAATCTTTATCGATGCTAAAAAAAATTCGAATCCTCCGGCTGCTACTCTCGAAAAAATTGTTTTTCCATAGAATTTCTTTAAATTTTAAGAAAATATCTCTTCGGGTGCCCTTTAAATGTGGTAAAAATTTCAAAACCCTTTGCGATGCTAAAGTTTTTTAGCAGATCGCATAAAGATATTCAAGTTCAAACTTTAACTTTTACATGCGATTATGTTAAAAATAAAAAATGTCAACCACAATATACATCTTCTTTTTTGACATGGCAAAGAGTTTTAAAACATTTACCACATTTAAATGTTTACAAAGAAACATTTTCTCAAAATTTGAAGAAAATCTATTGAAAATCAATTTTTCAAGAGTAGCAGCCGGAGATATACCTAAAAATTTTTATTTAAAAATTAATTTTTTTTATTAACTTTATTTTTATTTCAAATTACTAATTTTTACCTAAAAAATGTGAAAATTTTATAAAAATCCACAAATAATATTCCGAGGTATTCAAAATTTTATATAATTAATATTAAAATTCAAAATGGCGTATAGTCTTCAACAATTTATAAATTTTAAAAAAAAATTTAGGGAAAGAAGTCTCTTATACATATACATTAGGGTGTCCGTTATTTCCCAAGTTAGCTATTTTCATTTGGGTATCGTCAAAATCGTTTCTTTCTGACCTAAAAACAATTCTAGAAACTAGCAAAAATACTTTTCCCATTTAATTAACATGGGATTTTTGCACTTTTTAAAAAATAATTTTTATTTCGTTTATAATACTCTTTGATTAACCAACAATGCTGATTTTGCTTCTATTATGATTCATTTAGATAGAGAAATTTTCATATTATCGCGAAAAATTTATTACACAAGTTTTCAAAAGGTCAAATTCATTTTTATTGATTTTTCTGAGTATTTTGCTAAATCTACTTATTAATTAATTTTTATTCGGTATTTCAATCCAGTTTGAAATTTGAAAAAATATTAAAAATGATAAAAATTAGGGATAATTTTCTGAAAATAAATAAGATCAATTTTCTCAAAAACACCACCTTTTTTGTTATCAAATATTTACTACAAATTCTTAAAATAATTATGAAAACTTCCTATAAATTTCAAGCGGGCTAAACCATTCTAGAAATCAGGAGAATTTTTTTTAAATTTATTTTTACAAATTTTCAAATTGTTAACGTTCACGTCAACAATGTTATAACAATTTATTTGTTTTTAAAAATGCAAATTAACAATTTAAAAATTTGCAAAAATAAATATTTAAAAAAAAATTCTCTTGATTGACAGAATGGTTTAGCCCGCTTAAAATTCATAGGAAATATTCATAATTATTTTAAGAATTTGTAGTAAAAATTTGATAACAAAAAAGTGTGAATAATCAAGATATAAAATTTTTATAGTAATTAAAATAAAATTCAACAGTCTGTAATGAACTGTTAAATTATTTTGACTTCATTTAAATACATTTTTGGACCTTTTTCCAAAAGAGTTAAAGTTAAGTAATAAATGCTGTGATTGTTGGTAAAATATTTTCTAAATTCCTAAAAAATAAAAGTAAATATGCAAAACCTATCCTCACTTCATGTGAACAATAAGGAAGAAGAGAATAAACAATTACAATGTAAAAATATGGGGGTCGGATTGGGACCACCCCTTGGGGTCGGTTTCGGACCACCCCCACTATTTTTACAAAATGTTTTGCCAATCACTTATATCAATGGAATCAATTTAATTTGAATGTTGTGCGTTGAAGTTAAGGTCATACACAATCAAAATTAATTTCGTAAAAATTTTCCTGTATTAAAAAAACACTGTTAGCTCGAATTCCGTATAGGTCAAAAATTAATTTAAACAATGCTAAAATCTAATATTGCTTGGATCTTCAAAATGAAATCAAATGCATTGATAAAACCTGTGGCCCAGTTGTTGGTGTTGTGAAAGTGTTCGACTGATGGTACTGACGAATTTTTTAGTGGTACCATCTTCAAGAAACATAAGGGGGTCGGTATGGTACGAGGGGTCGGTATGGAACCACCCTCCCCTATTCAATTTAAATTAAACTTGATCCATCGGGGTTTTTAGTGTTTCTGGACACAAATCTAGTATTAGATATTATAAATTCAAAATGATATTACATGTTCTACAAAAAATTTTATATCAAGTTTGACTTAAATTTTGAGGGAACAGTAGGTCAGAGGGAATTTTCTTTTCAATTTTTGACGTGTAAGTAAAAACTGCCCTTAAAATTGACCTAAATTTTGAGAGAATATCAGATCAGGGGGAGATTTCTTGTCAATTTTTAACTTGTAGGAAAAACTGCCATTAAAATTAACCTACATTTTGAGGACAGAAAATTAATTTTAATGGAATTTTTAAAAATAGATGTCAATTTATAGCATCTTTAATTGATTGAAACTTAATATTAAAATTTAGGTGAAACTTCTTTTAATTTATATAGGTCGAATTTATATTATATTTTAGGGATTTTATATTATAGGGATATATATATAACTATACTAACCTGGTTGCGTCTGCAGATGCGAAATCTCCATCATCAAATCGAATATCGAAATTAAAAGGTTACAGAAATAGAGAGCAATCCCACAAAAAGATTGTAAATTTGGATTTTGTACACCGGACTTAAGAATAATTAATAGAATTTTATATTATCTTTAAATTTAGAATATTTTGCAATCGGTTAATGTAGAATCGGATATTTGTAGAATGGGAAAAGTACAATCGGTCATTGTAGAATCGGAAAAGGTTGAATTGCGTCCTAGACAAATTTCCATTTTTTGCAACATAACCTCCAAAAATCATATTTATTCAAACAGTGAAAGAAAGTTAGCAATATGCGTTTTCAGAAAAATTTTATAAAAAAATATATTGAAGAGTAATAAAAATATTTTTTTGGAGTATGTTACAACATCTTTATTATATTGCAGTCAAAATGATTGTTACAAAATTTCTTTGTTCATATGAATTTTTTTCTTCACTTTTTCTCCAGTTTTCTTTGCGATGTTAAAAACGTTCTTTTATTTTTCTCATATGAATTTTTTATTTTATTTTTTATTATTATAATAAGATTTTTCACAACACTGATATAATAAAATATACTTTTAATTAATTTTTTATATAATTTTATATATTTCGAACATTTTTTTAGTTACAGAAAATGTTTCGTATTAGTTAACAATATATGCTTTAATGCTAATATTGATACTACATTTCGCATTTAAATTGAAAATTTAATTAAAGTTTCTCTATCAGAATAAATTTAATGGTAATATGTAGAATGGTTTATATTTTCATAAATACAAACATGAAAATATAAATTATTAACAGTATTCGAAAATATGTTTTTCAAATCAAAATATCACGTTATATTTCGTTTCTCACACTACTGATGATAAAACGAAACTTTTTTAAATAAATAAAAAGTAATCATTTGTCATTTAGTAACAAATAAATAAACAATAATTCATGTTTTAAATTCAGAAAAGTGAAAATCGAAAAGGAAATATTGAAAAACTGAAATGTTAATGATGTTTCAAGATAATATTTTATTACCAACAATAGGCAAAGAGATGACTTAACTTTCTAATGATGGATAAACTTTTGTTACCTAAACACTATATCGAATGATTGCTGGTAAAAATGATCTCTTTATTTTCTCCTTCAACTGAACTAAGCTTTCAAGATTGAATGAAAGCCACCAATTTCTGTCGATATAACTGTAATCTGTAACATGACAATAAAGATGAACGAATAATTAATCACTTTTTAAAGGTATTTCTAGCTGTTCTAGCATTTTCCAAAGCTTTCAAGACTTCTTAACATTTAATGAATACATCCAGATTTTACTTTAAAGAAATGTTCCAATTGCTGGTTACCCAGAAGATAAGTTCAGTTAAGGGAGAAAATGAAGGGAACATTTTTACTACAAATATTTCGATATCGTGTGTAGATAGCAACAAATTTACTAACAGATAAATTAAAGTTATCCTTTTATCTTCCTTTTGTTGATAATTAACTATTATTTCTAAGCAATAATACCATTTGAGTTTTTCAATATTTTTATAGCATTATTGGGTCAAATCATTTTATTTCGCCCAATATATTTTTGACCTTTATAAAAAATTGCAATACTTTGGGAAAATATTCTTACATGTTTTGGGATGACGAAATGCATGATGATTTGCAAAAAATAATTACATTTAATATAAAAAAGGTGTTTTAAATTGAGAGTACATGAAAAAAGGTTACATTGACAGATATTACAAAATATTTAAGAGAGAAATTTTTTTAAAAAATATAAAAAAACCGATTAATATTTAGTTTTAAAGGATAAATTTAATTTATGTTCTTAATAAAAGAATAAAATAATATGTAATAAACTGTAAAATACGACATTTAAGTTTCGTTATGAAATGTCAAAAATCGATCATATTTAACAATTCCTTTTAGCAAAGTAATTTAAGAGTTTATACCACTTTACACGCTTGAAAATGAAGCTATTTTCTAGAATTTTTTCGATTCTTTTGAATTATATTGATCTGCATCTTTTTTAGTTTAATAAATACACTCTTTAACTTTATAAAAAACCCTATTTTATTAAAAAAATATTATTTGTTTATTTAAAATTTAACAATACTTTTAGACCTGCTGAAAGTACCGATTCCAGCTGCCCGAGTCTAACTTTCAAACCTGCTTACCTCCTGGTAAGTATAATTTAACCCTTGGTGTTCTTTTTCGTAAGTTCTATTTAACCCTGACAACTCCTTTTTAAGTATTAATTAAACCTTCAACCCTGTATTGCTTCTACTACCTTACAATAGCAAATGTTACGCGCGGAACGAGATATTCAACTTATTATTGTTATGCAAATCCCACAATTTTTTATTTTGAAGATTTCACGAAAGAATTCAATTATTTTCTAAAATTTTAATGCAATTTAAATAAAATTAAACGAAAAAATTTAATTATTTTTAAAAATTTCCATAAAATTCAATTTCAACAATAATTTTAAATTCTCTAAAAATAATCCAATTATTCTAAAAATATTTTTAAAAAATTCTTTATAAAAATTAAATTATTCTCAATGCAATTTTTAAATATACATATTCGTCAAAAGAATTGAAAAAATTCAATTATTTTCAAAAAGTAATAAAATTCTCATGATGAATTCAATTATTATAAACTAGCACAAATAACGCGCGCTAAAGCGCGCGTGAAGTTTCTTGTTTCACTTTTATCATATCAAGTATTTTACGTGAAATGTCCTAAGTTGAAATTTCAACTTCTTGGAAAAAATTTAAACTCAAGGAATTTGTTGTTCTATCAAGTAGAAATGTGCCCTAAAAAAACATTTTTGATTTTTTCGAAAATTTGGAGGGGGTAAAGAGGGGTCAATTTGACCAATTTTGCTAACACAGGCTACTTTGTGAATTTTTTCTGAACATACTTTTAATGGGAAAAATTTGGTAGAATAAGTTTCTGAAAGGTTTTTTCGTCCTCTTTCCAATGGTGAATTTTATTTTTTAATATTTTAAAAATTGACCCAAATTTTTGATAATTAATATTTAATTTTTAATTTCCCAAAAATCGGTCCGTTTTATTTGAAAATAAATTATTGCAAACGAAAGCTGAGGTTTTTTCCTATCGGCATGTAATTTTGCAGAATGCCCTTTTTTGTTTTTGAGTTATTAAATTTTAAAGAATAAATTGCCGCGCGCTGCGTCGCGGTTGCACTGAGCCATTTTGGGGCACATTTCTACTTGATAGAGCAACAAATTCCCTGAGTTTAAATTTTTTCCAAGCAGTTGAAATTTCAACTTAGGACATTTCACGTAAAATGCCTCATATATAACAATAATGTAATTTTTACATTACATGTCACATGAAAATTAATAAAAGCGTGAATGCCAATGAGACGATAATGGAAGAGATGTTCATTACATTATTTTTGACTTATTAATTATCAAAAATAAATTACATTTAATTACAATTAATAACTTATTTGTTATTTTGTTTCTAATAGTTTTCTAGTCACAATTAATTAATATTATTTTCATGTCATTAACATTCAAAAATTCAATTATTCAGAAGAATTCTACACAAAATCACTATTTTTATAAATTTATTCAGGGAAATCAGGAAAAAGTCAGGGAATTTTGTCAAAAGTGCTGGAATAATATTCAATTTCAAGAATTCATAAGAAAATTCTGAATGTTATTCTTCATGATTAATAAGATTTTATTTATTTCAAACTCATAAAGCAGATTCTTCGGAGTCTGTTTGAATATTGCAGATGTAAGAAGTTGGAAGTAAATAAAAATTGTGATTTTTAAAAAGGAAAAAAGAAAATGTGAAAGTAATACGAAGATAGTTTTCAAATATGGTGAGTCTGAAATTGAACAAGTTAAGAGTTACACTTACTTGGGTTTGATATTTAATCAAAATGCGTTATTTTTGGAATCAATGAAATCGTTTTCTGCGAAAGTATGTTTAGCAACTAATTCTACCCTGTCGTTGATACACAAATTAAAATCTACTTCCTGGAAATCAAATGTTCAATTGTATCAGAGAATGGTTACGAGTGTGTTTTTGTATTTTGTATAAGTGTGGGGTTTAAGATATTTGAATGAAATTGAAAAAATCCAATGTCAATGTGCTATTTTTAAAAAATTAATGTTATTACCAAAATGTACTTCAAGTTCTGCAATCAGGATTGAAACGGGTCTTTCTAGATTATCGGTACGAATAATTGAGTATCTGCTTAACTCGACAGAGAAAATTTTAAAGATGAGTAATGAAAGATATCTAAAAATATGGTTTAATAGGTTGAAGGAAATTAGCAAGAACAAAGATAGTAAATTGAGATATAACTGGTGGTTGCAGGTTGAAAAAATATTCCAGAGTATAGGGGAAAAGGAGAGCTGGAATTCACTAGATCTGCAGTTAATTCAAAAAAAGTAAATTGTTATCGTTGAAAAAATTTAAAAATAAATCATGTGATGAAGATCTGGAGAGATCCCGCTCCTCTTCCTCCCTGTGTATGTATCCTTATATAAATGTAAATAAAGGGCCTCAGAAATATTTAGAAATGAAAATTCGCTACAAATTTGTGACTGTCATTATGCAACTTTGACTATCGAACAAATACTAACCCAGAATTTTAATACAAAAAAATATATCAGTTTAAAGCAAAAATATATTGTTATTTTTGTCAAAAAGATATAAGAGAGACTGAGTTTGTTTTGCATTTCTTGATTGAATGTACAACTTTTAACCAAGAGAGAAGAATGCTCATAGATGCTTCTACTGCTCTAGATGTTTTGGAAAAAAGATGGTTTCAAATTTTATGTAATCCAGACGTCGCGTCGATTCAATTAAAAATGTTTTTTATTTTGTTAATGGGTCAAATTTTCTCAAAAAAATCAAAGTTGGTAATGAATCTTTCAATTTTTGTGAAACTTTTACAAGGGATTAAATATTTAAGCACATTTTTTTGAGAAACGAATAACTTTTATCCATTTAGTTAGATTTTGTTTATATTTTAAGTAATAATAGTTGATTATATTTGGATTCGTTATCTTCTCCAGAATTTTTTGCAAAAAAAATCCCTGGAGACTTTAAAACTAACCAAAATATTGAATTTTTTTTCTCGAGGTGCACAGATATCGATCTCGCGTAAACACGCCTGAGATGTGCACCAAACGTTTTTAAGCGTGAATTTTCGCATTCTAATATTTTTTTTAATTTTTAGTAAAAAAGGAAGGTTTAAAAATCAAGTTTTGCAATTATAAATTTGTTTTTAAACAATTTTGAATCTCAAAATGTGTATGTAATATATAAGGGGCAAATTTTCTCAAGTGTACCAATGTCAGAATTGCAAGTTGTTAGATCGGGCTAATATTTTCACAGTATTTAGAACTATGAATAAGTACTTAAAACCACCAAGTAATTATGAAATTTTATAAAAAAAATTTTTTCTGCTCTTTCAAATAGTGAGTATTTTCTTAAACAAAATTAAAAATTTAACCCTTTTAGAAATTAAAAAATTTTTTGAAATTTTTTTTTAACTTAACTTCCTGGCCAAATATTTTTTGATATTTTCTAAAGAACATTTTTTCAATTTTTATATTTTTGATGTAAGAAGAGATGATTTTTTTATCTGCATAATTTTTTATTATTTTAATATCAATATCAAGCGTGATACACGCATAAGGTGTTGAATATTTTATTTAAACAATTGTTGCAAATAACTGAAATATATTTTTTTAAAGTAGAATTATATAAGCATTTGTTTTAAAAAAACTAACACTTTATCTTTATTTTTATAAATATTTATTTGTAAAACGTCAATTTAATCAAAATACTTCATATTGTAAAATAAATCAATTTTTATTAATAATTTAATAATTCAAAAACAAAAAAGTCATTTTTTCTTACATCAAAAATGTAAAAGTTGAAAAAATGTACTTTAGAAAATGTCAAAAAATATTTGGCCGGGAAGTTTAGTTAAAAAAAAAAATTTCAAAAAAATCTTTAATTTTTAAAAGAAAGGTTAAATTTTGAAATTTTTGAAAAAATACTCACCATTTGAAATAGCAGAAAAAACCTACCAAAAACATATAGGTCACAATTTTTTTTCTTTATTATATAAAAGCTACGATTTTTTATAAAACCCATTGTTTATACTTCTCCAAAATCTTTAACCCCCTCCCCCTACAATTTTTTATAAAATTTTATAATTACTTGGTGGTTTAAAGTACTCATTTATAGTTCTAAATACTGTGAAAATATTAGCCCGATCTAACAACTTGCAATTTTGACATTAGTACACTTGAGAAAATTTACCCCTTATATATTATATACACATTTTGAGATTCAAAATTGTTTAAAAACAAATTCATAATTGCAAAACTTGATTTTCAAACCTTCCTTTTTTACTAAAAATTTAAAAAAATATTAGAATGCGAAAATTCACGCTTAAAAACGTTTGGTGCACATCTCAGGCGTGTTTACGCGAGATCGATATATGTGCACCTCGAGACAAAAAATTCGATATTTCGGTTAGTTTTAAAGTCTCCAGGGATTTTTTTGCAAAAACTTCTGGAGAAGATAACGAATCCAAATATTACAGTTACAAAAAAATCAAAGGGGTGCTTATGCCCGAAAAAATAATATCAAAATTTTTTTTTATTTTTTTTTGGGCAAATTTTGGATTTTTTTCTTTAATATTGCACTTTAAATTGTTAGATAATCAACTATTATTACCTAAAATATAAACAAAATCTAACTAAATGGATAAAAGTTATTCGTTTTTCAAAAAAATGTGCTTTAATGTTTAATGCCCGGTAAAATCCACAATTATGAAAATTTTTAAAAATCTTTTTTTCCTAAAATCTTCTGTTATAAAACACTACCTTTATACCAAGTTTCACAAAAATTGAAAGACCTATGACCAACTTTGATTTTTTTGAGAAAATTTGACCCATATCTAATATGGTAAACAATAATAAGTAGAGGAAGAAAATTTTCAAAATTAGTTCCTCTACTTATTATTGTTTACAATATTAGTTATACGATACTTTAATTTCTTTTAGTTATTTTTTTATCAATTAATTTTAATATATTTTTTTAATTGTTTATTTTAATTCTACCAATTACCGATAAATGTTGCAAGTATTGTTTTAATATTTGGGTACGGAACCCGCCATTGCAGTGCGAGTTGAACTCGCACTTGTCCAATTTATTTTTTAATTTTATTTTTAAATTTTTGTAAAAATTTTTTTAAAAATCTAAAAAAAAAATTTTTTTCATTTTTTTTTAAAGATTTTTTAATATATTTTTTGTAATCAGACTGACAACGCTATGGGCATCACTCACCTCCAATCACATTCTCTATATTTTTCCTGTAATCTACGTGTGAAAATACGTATCTGTACCAAATTTGAGCTTTCTAGGTTAAATAGTTTAGCCGCTAGGGGGGGACACGATTTAACTACGGACACAAGAGTCTCACCAATAGGGTTCCGCCGATACACCGTAGGTGTACGGAACTGAATGAAGTTATTGATGTTTTCAAATAATTTTCGTTTTAGAAACCTGCAAAAATTCCGTTTTTTAACCAGGAAACCTGGACCTGGACTGATGTTGGAGATTATGGTAAGTCCTACTGTACAAAGTTAAAATCTAGTGACCACATTTCCCGTGAGATCGGGTTTTGTTTAAATTGTAAGTGAACTTCGACCCTATGGAAAAAGCAGTTAATAGGTTTTTACTTTGGACAGCAAAGTTGTAAAAAAATTTGTATTTATTATTTTGTTTTAATTATAAATTATCTTATTTTTAAGGATCTTTGTCAGATTCCAGCGTCATTGAAGCTACTGGCTTTTATCAAGAATTAGAAAGTGGTCGTTATCCTCTTCCGAAAGAAAAATGTTTACTAGGAACGAATAAGGTTATCCCGTATTTTGCTTCCTCATGAGGAAGCTTTGCATTGGTGACGATTTTCAATTTTTCGAAAGAAGGTTATATGGAATCATTTTCATCTAAAACATATGTATATTCAATTATGAGCAAATGTCCAGATGTATGTGTGTGTGTATGTGTGTGTATGTCACAAAAATTGTATACAAATTATCTCAGACAAAATTTGATGGATTGTCCTGAAATTCTGCAGGTTTATTGCAGTCATTAATACCTAAAATCTGACGCAAGGATTTTCAAAAATATCTACAAAATTTTTTTTATACAATTTTTTTAAAATTCAGAAAAAATTTTTTTTTGTATTTTTTGAAATAATTTTTTTATTTGTTAATATTTTTATTAATTATTCTCAAAATTACATTCCTGACAAGAAAACGAATCGATTGACGTATACAAAGTATATATATAATGAAAATTTATAAAATTAATAAATATTTTTCTTTTTCAAAAAAAAATTCAAATTTTGTATTTTTTTCTTAATTTATTTAATATTAATATTAATATTTTAAAATGATTATTCTATCATAAAAAAAGCAATTGTCAAATGAAAGTGTAAATTTAACCAAATATTTATATAACAACTTATAAATTATTTATATAATTTTATTTTTAACAAATCTTCTGGACGAACCCTTTTGTACATAGTTTTTCAAAAGTTTGCAAAACCGCAATTTTTATATATTGAGGAAGCTAAATGGTCATGAAATGAACAACTTGTTATCATTAGCGATGCTGGTTTTGCTCTGACAAAATATTTGATGCGTCCTTATTCACAAAAATTTTTGAAGACTGATCGAGAAGAAAATTTTAACTTTTGGTGGGTTTCTTAATATAAATTACATTTAAGGATACTCTAACACTGAGATAATGCAGGTTATACTTGAGGAGTTGTAAAGATATCGATTTATTTGCGGTGATTTAGATATCCATAGATATCCCAACCGCCGAAAGCAAATTAATATCCTCTAGTAGTCTCAAGGATATTCTAAAAATCCAAGTGTTATGAGGAAAAGTTCTCCAGATAATATCAGAAAAAATAAACAAAAAAATATCTTTCCAAAATATTAATTTATAAATATCTTTAATAATTATAACATTACATAGAAATATCAATATTTTATCATTTTATTATTATTATAGCTTATCAAGTGCGCGTATCCCCATTAAAATTACTTTTGGAATAATGACAAGCCGTTGGAGAGTACTACTTGCAATGTTGTATATGAAATTAGAGACATCAATAAACATTGTTAAGTGCATTATATGTTTACACAACTTTCTTCTTAACCAATCAATAATGTCTAAGGTAAAAATAAGAGAAGAACTTGCAACATATTTTAAAATAAAATAAAGCAGCAATTACAGAGAATTTTCTTTGATTTTAGTGTTAAAGTCAGACCAGAAGTTAATGCTTATTTGAATTTCGTCTTCCAAGAGAAACATTTTCAGACCTTTTGTTTAATAATGAAGAATACGTATAATATAAAGCTTTTTTTATTTAATAAACTTTAATTAAACAATATGAACAAGAAGTTTGCTTGTAAATTAACATTTGAATCTCTTTATAATATATTTGTATTGCTAATTCAATACGGTCACAAAAATATCTTTTTTGTATACCATAAATGACAATGTCAATAACAAAAAATAAACATGTAATGATATCACAATTATCTTAAACACTATCGTTATTATATTACACAAGGCATTTAAATATTTCGTATTTTTCAACCAACATCTGCTCAGCCTTGTAAATCACATGTCAACAATTTCAAATATAGAATATATATTTATCACTTTTCTCATTAAGAGAAACAGGCATTATAATAATATAAAATCAAAAATTGAAAGAAAATATTTTTAAAAAAAACTAGAAAATGTTCATTCCGGCCTCGACCTCCACTCGTGTCACAAAAATCACCGTAAACAAATGGCTGCCTTTATACCCTTGTTGCTTACTATACTATTCCATAATTTATTCTTGACAATTCATGTAAAAACAATAAAAACATGAAGGCCCAAAATAAATATTATAATTAGAGACCCGTACTTTATGCAAGTCGCATAATCGCATAATGTTCTCAAACTGAGCATAACTTCGGTATTTTGTGAAATATTAAGAATGCATGCAAATAAATGTGATTTGTGATCGCATCCAATCGCATAATTATACTTTCAGTGCATAATTTTTTTTCATTGCATATTTTAACACTATCTGCATAATCATCGCATAATTGTGAATTTTTTGTCTAAAAATACTATAAAGAATCATTTTTAATGATTTTAATAAATTTTTAAACGTTGTTACTTACTTCCCGGTCAATTCAGAGACTATGCTAAGTTTATATTTTTGAGACAATTTAAACCAATGATAGACTCATCTCGTTACTTTACTTGTTTCTATAAAGAAATGTAACGAAGTAAATCGTTACTTGTATAGGCAAATTTTCGTTCTGAGTCCAGTGCTATAGTTAGTGACTTTGTCTCCGTCTTTTCTATCGTTCCGTCGCATTTTTCCCAATTTTGGTATAGTCCGTTGGTCAGCGTCTTGTGTCTATCTCACCTAGCGCCCCTTCCCTGAATGATTTCTCGTCTGTTTGATAAGAAGGAGATGTCACATGGCTTTTAGCGACCCTTTCCCTTCTTTCTAATAGGTATCGTTGATATTCGACAAGGAAGGATTCATAGGAAAAATCATGAGGTGTGATAAGGAAGGAGTTTTCCCAAATTCGCTGCTGGTTTCCTGAAAAGCCGCGGATCGGAGGAACACTCGTCGCCCAGATATTAATCGAGCTGGTTGAGTTTTGAAATTGTAATTGGTCTGAATTTGTAATTTCGTTTGTGCAAAAATCAAAGATATTTAAAGTTTAATTATTGCCATTATTTTAATATTTTAATTTCTTAATAAATTATCAGTATTGTTTTTTAATTAATTTATGTTATTTTATTTGGTGTTTTAACCTTTGAATTATTTTCTTTGTTAATTGTGTTCGAATTGACCGTTGGAGTTTGGAGACGCCGTTGGTTGTTGGCGAGTTCATTCAACGAAGGTTTGAATTTATTTATCACTGGAGATCGATGCATCGCGATTTTAATTCTCAGCAGTTCCCCCCTTTAATGAGATTTTGTTGAATTTTGTGTCCTTTGTAAATTAGAGTTTTGAGATGATAGTGACTGTTTTTCGGGTTATCGATTCAATAGTTTAAATTGAGTAATTATTAATAAACTATTAATTTCCCCGTTACAGAAACTTTTACATTTTAAAAAGATTAAAAGTTTTTAATATAAGAATTAGGGACCGATACGAAAGTTTAGTTTCGTTTTAGTTTCTGAGTTGACACAAAACAAAATTAAGAAACTGAGTTTTGCTTCATGTCAACTTGGAACTAAATTAATAAATTAAATTTAGTTTCGTGACGCGAAACTAAACTAAAAAAAATAAATTTCAAATTAAGGGGTTACATCTGGTTGGAGGCCTAAAAAATAGGCTTTTTTCAAATTTTTTTTCTGAGCAGGTTTTCAAATGAACATAAACAAATACTATACAGACCAACTAAGGAACTCTTCAGGTATATGAAAAAAATTGTTTATTGCCATAACTAAACAAAATGGCGGCTTTCGGTTGATAAATATAACATGATATTTAAAAATGTCTCCGCTGCACGCAGTAGATGTCCCTTGGACCATAATCTGCAAGAATAAAAAATTTTTTTTCATAAACTATACGAGTTTATCTAAAGAAGTACACAGGATTATAATTTTATAAAATTTTTTCGAAAAATGGCGAGACTTTGAAAAAAAATCGATTTTTTGACTAAAAAATCGCTATTCAAATATCTTTTTAAAAAAAATTTTTTATCCACTGTAAAAATCGTGTGTACTTCTTTAGATAATCTAATTAAGAAGTTACAGTTAAAATTTCAAGTCAATCGGATGAAAACTCTTTGAGTTCTACTGCGTGCAGATTTCAAAGATGTGGTTTCGAGAAAAACGCGTTTGAAATTGAAATTGTCTATTTTCACACTTCGGAATTGCTCCAGAAAAATTAATTTTAAAAAGATTTCCAATTTGTTTTCCATGCAAGTACGTTATTGATTATCAATCTAGGGATCTTATAGTGTACTTCAAGCCAATAAAAAAAATATTGTTTCAAAAAAAATGCCTTTGAATTTAAAATTTTCTTTGTTTACACTTCGGATTTGCACCAGAAAAAATAATTTTAAGAACACTTCCAAGTTACTTTCACGCAAGGACGTTATTGATTATTAATCTAGGAATGTTTTGACGTAATTTGAGCCAATAAAAAAAATTGCAAAAAAAATATTCCAACCAGATGTAACCCCTTAAAAAAATTAAATTTATTTCAGTGCAGATTGAAAACAAGTGTCTGAGAAACTCAATTATTTAGTTTCAATTAAAAAATCACAGCAAAAAACAAAATATTTAATGAAATAATTTTATTATAACCTTAATAATAGATATGAAGTAGTATAAAGAGACTTTAATAAAAAATAAAGTGGAAAAAGTATTTTTATGTATATTAATAATTTATTAAAATATTTAGTTTTTTTAGTAATTTTTTTACTGACACTAAATATTTAAATTTTTTGGACTTAGTTTCGAATCAACGCGAAACTAAACTAAATTGAACGTATATTTTTAATTTAGTTTCGTTTCAGAATCGGTCCCTGATAATAATAATATAAAATGCGTTTGAAAAGAGTGTTACATTTTACTTAATTGTAAAAATAACTTTATGCACGGAAAGAAAATTTTACTTGGAGCAACTACAATTTTCATTATATTATATTTTAATATATATATATAATAATTTAAAAATTTTCATTGACACAAAATCGTGTCTCTAATTATAATGCAATTTTTCAGGTAATTTTTGTTAACGGTTTGTAATTTACTTTGGACAAAAAAATTTTTTAAAAATTGGATAATCAAACTTGTAAATATTATTAAATAATGGAGGTGGCCCACAATTCCCCAATTTCCCCTACATATGTGACCTGGGGTGCTATTCTGTAAATTCACTTCACATTCACTTCACTTTCACTCCACATTAACTTCACATTCCCTTCACATTTATATTCACATCACTTTCACTCCACATTAACTTCACATTCCCCTTACATTCACTTACACTTCACATTCACTTCACAGTCACTCCCCATTCACTTCACATTCACTTCACATTAACTTGACTTTCACTTCACATTCACTTCACTTTTACTTCACATTCACTCCCCATTTTCACTTCAGATTAACTTCACAGTCACTTCACTTTCACTCCACACTGACTTCACTTCACTGCACATTAACTTCACATTCACTTCACTTTCACTTCACATTAACTTTACTTTCACTTCACATTAACTTTACTTTCACTTCACATTCACTTCACATTCACTTCACATTCACTTCACTTTTACTTCACAGTCACTCCCCATTTTCAAATCACATTAACTTCACAGTCACTTCACTTTCACTCCACATTGACTTCACTTCACTGCACATAAACTTCATTCACTTCACATTCACTTCAATTTCACTCCACAGTGAATGTGAAGTTAATGTAGACTGAAAGTGAAGTGAATGTCAAGTGAATGTAAGTGAATGTGAAGTTAATGGGGAGTGACTGTGAAGTGAATGTGAAGTGAAAGTGAAGTGAATGTGAAGTGAATGTGATGTGAAAGTGAAGTGAAGTGAATTTAAAGTGAATGTGAAGTGAATGTTAAATGAATGTGAAGTGAATGTGAAGTGAAGTTACAGAATAGCACCCCAGGTCTATAAAAAGGGACCTTACGTGTCAAAAAATCATTTTTTACTTTTTTGTTGATTCGGATAGTGTGAAACGCTCTTTAAGATGGTGAAAATCAAAAAGTCATAAGTTGATTAGAAGTGTTTTAAAAAATTTTTTAAAGTCAAAAGAAACAAGAGTCAAAATACGAAAAAACTTATTTTTTTGTTATTATACAAATTAAAATAACGAAGACGATAATTTTTTATTATTTTGAAAAGTTGACAGTTTCTTTGACAACTGTCAACAGTTAAAATTAAAATTTGATATCATATTCGTAATCAACGACCTCAAAAACCTTATTATTGTCATTTTTATAAAAACGATCACTTTTTAGAGAAGTTGAAAGCTGTCAACTGTCAAATTGTCAATTTAACATCATATTCGTAATCAGTGGCCTCGAAAACCTTTACAAACATGTGTCACTTATTTATACTTATAGTTGCTATTTAGAAAACTTGGATTATTTTTCTTATGTTTGGGGAGTTTGTTATTAATTAAATAAACAACTAACAAAGCTACGCGCGCTAAAGTGCGCGCAATATTTTGCCTTTATCTTATGATACTTAAGACCTTATTTCATTGTGTGTATATAAAAATGTGACTAAAACTTTAAGATGTTTTTTTCTTCTTCGGAAATATTAGAAAAACATTACAAATTTTTTTTGAAGAATATTAAAAAACATAAAACAAAAAAACCAAAAATTAAATTTAACATACTGAGCAGTTTCACGATATAAATATAATAATATTTTTTTATTTTTATAATTATTTCCTTAAATTTTCAGATTGCTGGAAAACTATATTATTTCAAGAATTCGTTATAAGCGAAGAAAATTTGAAAGTCGGTTACAAAACATACTTTTTTAAACTCGTATAAACTATGCAATATTCCCAGTGTGCAAAGTTACAGAATAATTCTATAACTATTCCAGAACAAAAAGAACAAGTTCTGTATCTGGTGAGGAACAGGCAGGTCAAAATGTCGTCCCCCTGGAGGCACAAAATAGGAACCACAGCCTGTAACAATTCTAGAACAAAACTAGAACATTGTTTTAGAACAAATATATAACAATTCTATAACAAAAACGATTTATCATAAATAATACCCAAGCAGAAATTTAATAGTTGCATAGAACAAATAAATGTTTATAAGTATGAATAAAAATATAAATAATTAATAGAATATCTTTTTTGCAATAAGTTTTTAAAAAATATTTTTCTTATTTTCTTTAATAATTTAAACAGACTATCTTATTTATTTAAATTAATGACTAAATTATTATTATCATTGTTAATAATTATTTAAACTTATACTTTATGTAACAATATTCAGAATTATACACAGAACACTTAAAACTAAGAATGAAAAATTTCGCACGCACGGGGGATCGAAACCTAATAATTGATAATAAATTAATTAAATATTTGATGTTATTGTTGGTAAATAATGTTTTTAAAAGTCTTGAAAATTTATGCAAGCTGACAGTGAAAAATTATTTAATTTTTCACGAATCATCGATACGAGTCTTTTTAAGTATCTAAATTCAAAAGATTTTTTGTTATTCATGCAAAAACGCGGCTGCACTCTACACGGAAAGAAAGTTATTATATTAGTTGTTATATTAGAAGTATTAAACTTTTATAAAAATTATACTATATTTAGTAAAGTTATATCAAATATCGAAAACTTTTAACAAATTTTAATATAACTTTACTAAATTTTATATAGGTACGTTTTGTTAAAGTTTCACAGTAAAAAGAAAGTCTTATTTTAAAGCAGGAAAGCAGCCTTAAATTAACATACAACATTTTTGTATGCTTTATTATTATAGCAGACAGTGCTGAATTTAAGACCGATCTTATATTAAGATTTACTGTGTTAGTTTTGTTGATAGCAAAATTTTTCTTTGTCGCATTTTGTCCTACACTTGTAAAATATTTTAATAAAATTTAATAATATCTTTCCTTGTAGTGAAAATAAACACGAGTTTATAGTGAAAAAACAGTTATATAAAATTTTTGTAACAGTGTTCTAGAACACTGTAGGAACAATGTTACTTCAAAATTCTATAACTAATTTAGAACAAATGTTACATGTCTGTTATAGAACAGATACAGAACAACTGTTCCAGAACAAATTTAGAACAAAGCTCTAGAACTGTTCTATAATAAAATTGTAACACTTATTCTAGAACACTGTTCTTTTTTGGTCCAGAACAGTTATAGTACGTGCACACTGGGTTGTACACGGTGGTACAATCGTAGCTGATATGATTCTTTTTTAGAAAAAAAAACATAATATATATATGGGCAATTCTACGTGAGATTTTAGTCAACCTCTTAAAATCGTCAAAAAATATTTTTTTGTATCCTGTATCGAAAAAACAGATATGTATTTTTTATTTTTGATTAATTGTCAAAATTTTCGAGTTATGAATTTTCGAAATTTTGGTCTTGTAATTGTAACCTATATTTAGTAGTTTATAAGTCCGAAAATATTGAGTTTAGGGAAAAGTTGTCAAAGAATGGAAGTTTCTGTTTCGATTAGTTTAGTTAAGCGATAGAAAAACTTTATATAAATTCATTACACATAAGAAGAAATATTTTATTGAAGTATTCTTCCTTCTTTGTCAAAAGATTGACACCGAGATTTATTGATAGTCATGATATAAGCTGTGGTATAAGCTTAGGGGCTGTCCATAAACCACGAGGACAATTTTTACCAATCTTTGACCACCCCCCATCCAATAAAATTTTTTACTTTATGCATTTGACCTTCATTTTGTCACTTGGTGGTTTCTAGGGTCGCTGATTATGAATTTGATGTAAGTTTTCATAAATTTAAAATGGCGGAATTTTCTTTTTAATTTATGCAATTGACCTTAATTTTGTTCGAAAATATTTTAAAACTCATTTAAAATATTAGGCCCATTTCGGGACTTTTTGGAAAATCTTCTCTATATTATAAGGTATAAATAAATTTTAAAAAAATAAAAAAAAATCCGGCCTAAAACTTTTATTCTTTGACAACTTTTTCCTAAACTCAATATTTTCGGACTTGTGAGCTACTGAATATAGGTCTACAATTTAAAGTCAAAAATTTCGAAAATTCATAACTCGAAAATTTGGACAATTAAATAAAAATAAAAAAATACGTATCTGTTTTTTTTCGATACAGAATAGAAAAAAAATATTTTTGGCCTATTTTAAGAGGTCGACTAAAATCTCACGTGGAATTGCCCATATATATAAATTTTTTTATTACAAATAATAATATTGTTGATATTTTTTAATCGATTATCGGAAGAGTAATAAATGAAACACTATTTCATTAGTTGTGCAACGTTTCGGCGTCTTGGTTTGACACCATCATCAGGCCACTTTATTAAACAATGAAAATTTTTTATAAACAATTGATTTACACATAAAATAAAATAAAGATTTTTAACACAAATTAAACAAAATAATATCTACCTGGTCATTTAAAAAGAAAAAATATTATATAAATTATTTAAAAAACTAATTTGTTACATTTGTAACGCGTCTAGAAAAAATGTCCGAAATTAAAACAAATAAATTAGGACAGAACACTAACATCTCGTACGGATGACAAAACAAGACTAAAATCTAAAGGAGACAATTTTGCACTTTATATAAACAGCACGTGTGGAGTCTATGAACTCAAATCAAAACAATCGAGATAAAATCATTCTTTCAGTTTTCTTAATAGAGGAAAATAAGTATTGCTTAGAAACTGTATATCCTCCTTCTTGTTGATCGTATGATCGTTAAATTTAATGAATAACATTTCTGAAATTAATCGTTTTTTATAATTTGATTCTATGTCTACAATTTTGACTTCATTAAAATTGAAAGAATGATTAAGCGTAGTTTGATGCTCATTCACCACAGATTCAATTTTTTTGTTTTTATGTTCTTTAATTCTTTTTTCTAAACTACGCTTAGATTCATCGATGTAAGTGGCTGAACAATCATTACAATCAAATTTGTAAACTATACCAGTTTGATTCAACTTGTTAGTAACATCCTTTCCCAGTTTCACAACGGAAGTTAAAGACTTATTAACCATTGGAATTGACAATAAATTATAATCTTTGAAAATCCTTGACCAATTGTCTCTCTTGTAAACAGTCCAACACATTTTCTAGCCAGAACTGTATACGACGAATTAAAGTCTGCAATACATATACCTAAATCTCACATTAACAATAGCTTCGAATTAAAAGAAAAATTAAAAAACATTTCGTTGCCAGGTAATTTTGTTCTACTTTCACTTGATATGAGTTCACTTTTCACGAACGTTTCATACGAATTGGTTCTCCAAAGCTTAGATAGAAGAGTCACAAATATTCAAAATTTTTGTAAAATTCCATTTGTTGATTTAACGAATTGTGTTAAATTTCTTTTCGATAATACCATCTTTATTTTTAATGGAAAAACATATAAACAAATTTATGGCACCCCTATGGGGTCTCCCATATCTCCACTATTTTCAGATATTGTCATGGATGACCCTGAAAGTAATTGTTTAAAAATTTTAAAAAATAAATTTAATTGTATTCCTGGTTTCTTTTTCCGATATGTGGACGATATATTATTAAGCGTTCACACTGATCATGTCGATTTAGTCGTAAATGTTTTCAATTCTTATAACAAAAATTTAAAATTCACTTACGAATTAGAAACTAACAATAAGATCAATTTTCTCGACATGACGTTAATTAAAAATAACAATAAACTTATTACTAATTGGTTCCAAAAACCGACTTCTTCTAATAGAGTGATCAATTACTTTTCAGGACATCCAATTCAACAAAAAAGAAATATTGTTTATAATTTATTGGACAGAGCTATCTTGCTGTCACATGACTCTTTTCATAAATGTAATACTGAAAAAGTGGTTCAAATTCTACTTATGAATGATTATCCATTGGAATTTGTCAATAAACATATTAAAATTAGATTGTTTAAACAAAAATCCACACTTGACAAAAATAATGGAAAATCGGCTATTTATAGTCGTATTCTAAAAATTTGCATTCCTTTTAATGACAATTATTCACAATTGTCAAGGATTTTCAAAGATTATAATTTATTGTCAATTCCAATGGTTAATAAGTCTTTAACTTCCGTTGTGAAACTGGGAAAGGATGTTACTAACAAGTGGAATCAAACTGGTATAGTTTACAAATTTGATTGTAATGATTGTTCAGCCACTTACATCTGTGAATCTAAGCGTAGTTTAGAAAAAAGAATTAAAGAACATAAAAACAAAAAAATTGAATCTGTGGTGAATGAGCATCAAACTACGCTTAATCATTCTTTCAATTTTAATGAAGTCAAAATTGTAGACATAGAATCAAATTATAAAAAACGATTAATTTTAGAAATGTTATTCATTAAATTTAACGATCATACGATCAACAAGAAGGAGGATATACAGTTTCTAAGCAATACTTATTTTCCTCTATTAAGAAAACTGAAAGAATGATTTTATCTCGATTGTTTTGATTTGAGTTCATAGACTCCACACGTGCTGTTTATATGAAGTGCAAAATTGCCTCCTTTAGATTTTAGTCTTGTTTTGTCATCCGTACAAGATGTTAGTGTTCTGTCCTAATTTATTTGTTTTAATTTCGGACATTTTTTCTAGACGCGTTACAAATGTAACAAATTAGTTTTTTAAATAATTTATATAATATTTTTTCTTTTTAAATGACCAGGTAGATATTATTTTGTTTAATTTGTGTTAAAAATCTTTATTTTATTTTATGTGTAAATCAATTGTTTATAAAAAATTTTCATTGTTTAATAAAGTGGCCTGATGATGGTGTCAAACCAAGACGCCGAAACGTTGCACAACTAATGAAATAGTGTTTCATTTATTACTCTTCCAATAATAGATTTAAAAATAACAACAAAATTCAACAACGGAAGAAAAAATCAACTATATACAAATAATAATATATAATTATGCTACAAATAATAACAAATTTTAATTAATTAGTTAATAATAATAATTTATTATTGTATTTTTATGATATACATATATTAATTTATAATTGATAATAAATTAATTAAATATTTGATGTTATTGTTGGTAAATAATGTTTTTAAAAGTCTTGAAAATTTATGCAAGCTGACAGTGAAAAATTATTTAATTTTTCACGAATCATCGATACGAGTCTTTCTAAGTATCTAAATTCAAAAGATTTTTTGTTATTCATGCAAAAACGCGGCTGCACTCTACACGGAAAGAAAGTTATTATATTAGTTGTTATATTAGAAGTATTGAACTTCAATAAAAATTATACTATATTTAGTAAAGTTATATCAAATATTGAAAACTTTTAACAAATTTTAATATAACTTTACTAAATTTTATATAGATACGTTTTGTTAAAGTTTTACAGTAAAAAGAAAGTCTTATTTTAAAGCAGGAAAGCAGCCTTAAATTAAGATACAACATTTTTGTATCATTTAACATTATAGCAGACAGTGCTGCATTTAAGACCGATCTTAAATTAAGATTTACTGTGTTAATTTTGTTGATAGCAAAATTTTCCTTTGTTGCATTTTGTCCTACACTTGTAAAATACTTTTATAAAATTTAATAATAACATCTTTCCGTGTAGTGAAAATAAACACGAGTTTATAGTGAAAGAACAGTTATATTAAATTTTTGTAACAGTGTTCTAGAACACTGTAGGAACAATGTTACTTCAAAATTCTATAACTAATTTAGAACAAATGTTACATGTCTGTTATAGAACAGATACAGAACAACTGTTCCAGAACAAATTTAGAACAAAGCTCTAGAACTGTTCTATAATGAAATTGTAACACTTATTCTAGAACACTGTTCTTTTTTTGGTCCAGAACAGTTATAGTACGTGCACACTGGGTATAGCGGTCATACACATTGGTGGCACGAATTATTTTTGCTTCTATAGACGTCATACACTGGGAAAGGGTTAAAGCGTAAAAAAATTATCAAACTTAAAAAAATAATTTTTTTTGTGTTTTTGAAATTATAACCGCTATATTTAATTTATGGGTTAAACGAAATTCTTTTTTTCACACTGGAATCGAAAAGAGCACACTTAATAAAATAAAATTTGATAAGAATTTTCTTTTTTCAGGCGTTAATGAGTTAATCTATGAGTTTAAAACTAGAAACAAATCATTCAAAAATTGTTTTCGAATCATTTTTGAAGACATAATTCAATTTTTGAAATATATCTATTATAAAAATCTTTTTGAATTGTTAAAATTTTGTAAAATTTTATTAAAAAATAATTAATTTATTTTAAGTATTTTGTTACAATTTTTGAAAATTGTTTAAATTAAATTAAAAAATATTAATGAAAATTGGCATTAATATTGTTACGTCCGTAACCTATTACTCTATAAATTATATTACTAATGTATGTGTGTTGTATTTACCTTATATATTTTTAACTCTTATAATCTATATTTTAATTATTGCATTATATTCAGTATATTTGTCTATTAAAATATTGTAATTATCATTTATACAATTTCTATATTAGTATTATATTTAATACATTTTTCTATTTTAATATTGTATTCTATTGTCATATATTATTTGCATATTGATTACTATACAAATGTACACTATGTATTTTGAAACTGTAACAATCCAAGAAAGGAAAGTAATACTATTACTCATGTAAAAAAGAATAACGATGAAGCGACAATTCGACAACCTTCTAAAAACGTAGGCCGGACGAAAGAAAGTAAAAGCAGTAAACCCCGAGAAGTTTAGGTGAACAACAAACGCCGAGAAACTTAACGAAAGGGCGATACGTACAATCTCCTGGAGGAAATATCAACAACGCATAGAGAAATTCTTTCGCTATTAACTAGCACAAGGAGAAACAAATTTTAGCACGTGTACAATTTTTCGGCATCATTACAGTTATGAAAATCTAATATAAAAAGGGCAAGCAGTTTCATTCAGACAGAGAGTAATAATTTGAAAGCCAACCTTATAACATCTTCAGTACAGAGAGTAATAATTTGAAACCCAACCTCATAACATCTTCAGTACAGAGAGTAATATTTTGAAAGCCAACCTCATAACATCTTCAGTACAGAGAGTAATTTTTTAGGAATCAACCTGTACACATCGTAAACTATCGCTCTAGTATAAAGAGTATATCATCAACAAGTAAATTACATCTTCAATTTTTATTTTTAAAACGAAGTTCGAATCAGTGATTTGAAGTACAACTTAATAATTTCCAAAAATATATTAAATTGAAAATAAACCCAAGTATCAACGAAAGTATAATATTGAAACGCAGTTCCAAGTTTCAACAAATCTTTTATTGACAAATTTCGAAGCATCGAAATTTGTTCAAGAGGCGACAACTGTCTGGAAGAAAGCAGATATTTTCAAAATACAATACACTATCTCATTAGTGTAAACAAGAGGATCAACACTCAACCATTAAGGACAACTATCACAGCCCCCATTGCGTCTAGCCCTCAACAACCATTAGAGATCGGACAACCAGATACAACCACCATTTTAAACAACACCAGTAATCTTTATTCTTTAAAAGAAAGATTTTCTAAACTCAATTATACTCATTATATTTTGTCAATTCTTTTCTTTCTTGTTGGTTTTTAAATAAATTATTCTCTCAGTACATTTAGTAGGCTCATTGACTTATTCTCATCCCAAATTAGATTTATTTATGAAACTAATTTAAAACGAGGAACGTTAGGAATATTTAAAAAGGTTTCTTGTTTATTTGACGTAACAGAAGCCCTTTTAAATTTTGGTGCATCGGCCCGGGAAAATTATTAAGTCAATCAGCCATTATTTTGTCAAATTTTTAATAAAATTTGAAAATTTTAATGAATATAATTTTTAAATTAATAAAATAATTAAATAAAATAAATCAATAAGTATACCAATTGTTAAAAAAAAGGAAAAATTTTTTTAGTAATAAATAATAATAACAAATAATATCAACATACATTAAAAAAAATAATCAGTAACATTTAATAAAAAAATAGATTTTTTTTATTTAATTTAGTACATTTTATGCTAATTGATAATATAATACAAGATTTAAGTCGCAAGGTGCATTCATAAATATACATCATATATTGGTATTGATGAATAGAGGTTCGAGTCCACTTAACTTTTTCAAGTCGCACGGTGCATTTGTTAGTTTAATTCTATATTAATATTAATAAATAGAGGTTCGAGTTCTCTTAACTTATAATTATTAAAGTTGCAAGGTGCATTCATCAAATTAAATCATGTGTTATATTACTGAATAGAGGTTCAAGTCCTCTAGACTTATGGAATTTTTTGTCTTGTATTTGAATCATTTTTGATATTTAATTGTGCTAAAACGAAATTTATTTTGTTCATTTAATTGTGATTTGTTATTATTATTAAATGTTTGAATATATTTTATTATACTAAAGCAATATAAAAATATTAACCACAAAAGAGAAGTGTATTTTATATTGAAGAGAAAGGATTGACAATTTTACAATTATTACGTATATTATAAATTTTGATAATATGACATTTTTTAATGTCTTCTTCGAATAAAAATACTACCGATTCCTCACATTTAACTCGTTTTCAAATAAAAAATAATCCAGATTTAGAATTGAATTCGGGAATTCCTAATTATAAAACAAAACCATCAACAAGTACACCCAGATATTCTAAAGAAAACCCTAATCCCTTAGAATTAACCTTAGTTTAACCTTAGTTATTAGTTATTAGTTATTAGTTATTAGTTATTAACCTTAGTTGAACAAAATTCAAACAAAACTTTAACTGACGATATTGAGACAAACGATAACTCTGAAAATAATTCCCTCGATAACACTAGAGATAGTAATAACTTTTAAGAAAACATGGCTCTTCCAAATAATCATCAAGTGTCATTACGCGACGCTGTAGAAACAATACCAATGTTTGACGGAAAAAACATACCACTATCTGTATTTATTGAAAGTTGTTTAGAAGCTAAATCTATGCTTCCTGATAATGCACAAGTACAAACAAATTTAGTAAAATTAATTAGGAGTCGAATTTCGGGTGAAGCAAGAAGAATTATAATAGGAAATAATTTTAATACAGTAGAACAGTTAACAGAAAGGTTAAAACAAATTTACGCGCCAGCAAAATCTGTATATCAGTTACAAGGAGAACTAGGATCAATATATATGTGGGAACACGAAAATGTAATTTCTTATGGGTCAAGAATCGCAAAAGCAGCAGAAAGAATATTAGACGCGCACAGAATAAGCAATGAAAATAGAGTAGATGAACCATTTAAAGCAAGTTTAAATAAAACAAGTGTTGATTGTTTTTCGCGAGGACTTAGACCAGAAATTGAAATACGAATTGGAACAGCAGATACATTTCAAAAGATAGTTAATAAAGCAGTAGAAATAGAAAGAAGATTGTTATCACACCGCGAACTAAGAAAAAGTGAGCATAATACTGAATATAATTCTCATCTTAAAAATAATAAAGACTTTGCTAAAACAACAAAAATTAATATCGCTCAAGATAATATAATAACTTGTTTAGTTTGTAGAAAGAAAGGTTATTTTGCCGTAAACTGTTTTCAACTTAATAAATTGATAGGACCAAGACGAGAAAACTCTTCTTACCCAGGACCACGACAAAATTTTTCAAACCAAAATCAGAATCGATTTAACAATCAAAATCCAATGTTTAATAGATTTCTAAGTCAAAACTTTTACAAAAATCCTCAACAAAATCAGTTTCAAAATCAATTTAGAAACACATCACAAAATCAGTTTAGAAATATACCACAAAATCAATTTCGAACTCCTTACCAAAATCAAAGACAAAATCAACAACAAAATTTTTTCCAAAATTAACAACGAAATTTTTTTCAAGAACCAAGAACTACCAATACAACAAACTTCGCAAGTAGAAATCAAAGTATAATGTGTAATTATTGCAAAAAGTTAGGACACATTTCCACTAATTGTAGGAAAAAGATGTGGGATGATAACAATAAACAACAACAAACAAATTCACAAATACAAAATCAGGGAAACTCCAAAATTCCTCTTCAGTAGGGTGCTCTGAGGAAGAATTAAGAAGAAATTACTATGCATCCAGAAACATCAATTTAGCAAAAACTAATACAATTCCATATATTCGAATTGACACTAAAGAGTTAAAAGTTCCAATAACAATGATGATTGACACAGGAGCAGGACCAAATCTGTTAAAAATTCGCGCATTAAATTCTGATATAAAAATTGATGAAAATAAATGTCTTAAATTAACAGGAATTAACGATCACGCAGTTTATACTTTAGGACAAGTAGAGATTAATATTTTCGGAATTCCAACAACTTTTAACCTTTTATCTAATGAAGTTTCAATTGAACATGACGGTATATTAGGAACAGAATTTTTTGTCAAAAATAAAGTAAAAATTAATTACGAAGAAGGACATCTAGAAATCAATAAACAAAAATTTAATTTTGATTCAAAAAATTATTTTTCAATACCAGCAAGATCAATCTATAATATTCATGTACAAATTTTAAATAAAGATAAAAAAGAAGGTTATATACCAAGACTAAAAGTAAAAGATGGTGTCTATTTAGGTGATGCAGTAGTTTCAAACATAGAAGTCTAAGCTTATTTAAAAGCAATTAACACCCTAAATGAATCAATACACATCCCAATTTTTGAAGTAAATTTGGAAGATTTTGATGAAATAAAACAAGAAACTCAAATAAACAAATCTGATATTAAAAGTGAAGACTCATCAATTCAAAAAATCATTGATGTATTTTCAAAAAATGTTAAATCAGAAAATGTTTTTTACATTACAGGCAACGATAGAGTTGAAGAAATAAAAAAATTACTTCGTCTAGACCATTTAAATAAAGAAGAATTACAACACATGATGAATTTAGTAAAAAATTATTCAGATAGATTCCATATACCTGGAGAATATTTAGAAGGGACTGACCTAATAAAGCACAGAATTACAACTACCGACGATACTCCGATCGTAACTAAACAATATAGATTTCCGCCTGTCCATAAAGAAGAAATGACACGTCAAGTGAACGAATTATTGAAACAGAAAATTATTAAACACTCCGACTCACCATAAAATACACCTATATGGATAGTACCCAAAAAAAAAGATTCACAGGGAAATAAAAAATGGAGATTAGTTTTGGATTTTAGGAAACTCAACGAACGAACGGTAGGTCAATTTTACCCACTCCCTAATATTACGGACCTACTTGACCAACTAGGAAATGCCCAATATTTTTCAGTCTTTGACTTGGCGTCAGGTTTCTATCAAATAAAAATGGATCCTAGAGATTCTTATAAGACAGCTTTTTCAACGCCATTTAGACACTATGAATTTGATAGAATGCCTTTTGGATTTAAAAATTCACCAAGCACATTCCAAAAACTTATTGACCAAGTATTGTTGGGTTTACAAGGATCAGAACTATTTGTTTATTTAGACGACATTGTGATTTATGCAGACACCTTAGAAGAACATGAAGAAAAATTCTCGAAACTTATGGAACGACTACGTTTTGCTAATTTAAAACTCCAGCCAGATAAATGTGAATTTTTGAGGTTAGAAGTAGGATACTTAGGACACATAATTGATAAAAATGGGGTACGACCTGACCTGAAAAAAGTAGAAGCTGTTAAAAAATTTCCACTACCCAAAAATGTAAAAAATATAAAACAATTTTTAGGACTAGCAGGATATTATTGTAAATTTATAGACGGTTTTTCAAAAATAGCAAATCCTTTGAATCAACTTTTAAGAAAAGATGTACCCTTTTTCTGGACTGATAAACAACAAATAGCTTTCGATACGCTAAAGAATAAACTCTGTGAGGAACCGCTATTAAAAAGACCAGACTTCTCACAACCATTTATACTTACAACGGATGCTTCAGGTTTTGCAATAGGAGGTATATTAACACAAGGTATAATCGGCAAGGATCAACCAGTCGCTTATACATCACGAACATTAAGCAAATGTGAAAGAAAATATGACACCTATGAAAAGGAAGCATTAGCAATCATTTACAGTGTGCAACATTTTCGACCATATCTTTATGGAAGAAAATTTACTTTAGTTACGGATCACAAACCATTAGTTTGGTTTCAAAATTCAAAAGATCCTTGCTCAAGAGTAACAAGATGGAAGCTGAAACTAGCTGAGTACGATTTTCATGTTGTCTACAAAGCAGGCAAAACCAATGTTAATGCTGATGCCTTATCCAGAAACCCAGTCGAAGATATTATTGAAGAAAAAATCCAAGGAATAAAAGAAGAAAAAATTGAAAAAACCCAGGAAAATCAGGAAAACATAATGAAATGTGTGCAAGAAAAAATTAAAGAATATATACATTGTGTAGCAAACGAAAATAAAAACTATATGAATTCGGAGATAATAGAAAATCTCCATGATATTGAAAGAATATTTGAAGATAATAAATCCCATGAAAATTCGGAGATATTAAGAACTTTTCGATCTATTAAAAAAATATTTGAGGACAATGAATCCTACATGAATTTTGAGATAAAGAAAAGTCTCCAATCTATTGAAAGAATATTTAAGGACAATGTATCCTATTTGAAATTGGAGATAAGAAAAAGTCTCCCATATATGGAAAAAATAATTATTGACAATGAATTCTACATGAATTCGGAGATAATAAAAATTCTCCAAAGTATTAAAAGAAATTATTGTACAAGTGACGAAACTTGTAACGTTATAACCAGAAATCAAAGAAAAATACAAGAAAATGATAATCAAGAAAACAAAAATGAAGAAATCCAAGAAATTGAAAATGAAATAATAAATGCACATAAAACAAAGAAACGAGGTAGACCGAAGAAACAAAGCACACGTTTGAATACCTCCTTTTCCAAGAAGAGAAGGGGAAGACCAAAAAAGGTATGTAATACAAAGGATAAGAAATTTTATAATGAAGTTATTCCTGACGAAATTGAATCAGATCCTGAGTTTATTAAACAAAAATCAAAATTGAAGAAACACGAAGAAATTGATCAAGGCTACGAAAATTCCAATTCTGAAGTATCATCTGAAGAAGAAGATAATTTAGTAGAGAACGAAGATTGTGAAAATTTAAATGTAAAACAAGAAAGATATATTATCGACTGTAGAGACCAATTACCAATGCGTAGAGACAACCTAACCTACTTTCTTTCAGTCAATGGAGATCCTCGAGATAATGGCTCCAGATCACTTGCCAAACGTGAGAAATTGCCAAATTTTGGTAAACTTCAATTAGGTATAGCAGAAAAAATAAAGAGAGGTATATATTACCATATCGCTCTCCCTATAGAAAATGAAATAAAAGAAAATTTATCTGATACAATAAAAAGAATTAAAACTACAATTATTTCAATGAAAAATTTATGCGAAGAATTAAAATTGATAAGCATAAGTATTGCAAAGACAGCCCAAATAAATAATATAACTTGGGACGAAATCCTGTCAATGATAAAGTCAATTTTTGAAAATTCATTTGTAAAAGTTGTTGTATGCAGTGGACATACAAAATATCCCACGAAAGAAGAATATATGCAGTTAATTGAGGAAGCTCATTCAAGCTCAATTGGAGGACATAAAGGTGTAACCAAAACTTATGGAAGAATACGACAAAATTATTTTTGGGAAAATATGAAAAATAATATTCAAAAATATATACAAAGTTGCCTCCAATGTCAATTAAAAAAAATTGGTTAGAGTAAAAACAAAGGACCCAATGATTATAACAGAAACACCAGGTACAGCATTCGAGAAAATAGCAATGGACATCGTTGGACCATTACCAAAAACTAAAAATGGAAGTGAATATATATTAACAATACAAGATAATTTAACTAAATATTCATTAGCAATTGCACTTCCAAATCATTAAGCAAGCACAATAGCTGATGCATTTATTAAAAAATTTATTTGTATTATTGGATCACCCAAAGGAGTATTAACAGATCAGGGGACAGATTTTTTAAGTAATTTAATGAGAAGATTAGCAAAAAGATTTAGAATACGACAATTTAAAACAACCGCTTTTCATCCCCAGTCTAACGGATCAATCGAAAGATCTCATCACATTTTAGGAGAATATTTAAAACAATTTATCAATAAAAATGAAGAATGGGATGATTGGTTAGAATTAGCCATGTTCTCATATAATACAAGCATTCATGAAGGCACCAAGTGCACACCGTACGAGTTAATTTTTGGAAAATTAGCGCGATTGCCATCAAGCGATCCACCACTTGAACATGAAAAATTGGAGACTTACGATCAATATTTAACAGACTTAATAACGAGACTTCATGAAATAAGAAACATTGCTAGAGAAAACTTGATTCTAGCAAAAGAAAAGTCAAAATTTTATTACGATAGAAATTGTAATCCACAAAATCTTAAACTTGGTAATGAAGTATTTCTACTACACGGAGGAAAAATTCATAAATTTGCAAATCAATATACAGGACCACATAAAATATTAGAAATTTTAAATAAATTAAACGTTAAAATACAAGTTAAAAATAAACAAAAAATAGTACATACAAACAGACTTAAACTATCACGAATTAAACAAGAGTAATAAAACTGGATTATTTTTTTTTATAAAAATAACTATTTGTATAAAATTATTTCCAGTTTTATGTTTCAGAAAAGGACTAAAAAATTGAGTTATTTTTATTGAATTTAATTTTTATAACTAATAAACAAAATTTTTAATTATCTTTTTCCACTATAATAATAATCTAATTGAAAAAAATACTTCTCTAAAAAAAATTCGCAAATTTAAATTCAATTTTTATAAAATTTTGACAATTTTTTTAATTTGTAATGATTTTATCTTAGATCTTAAGCACAATTCTGCATACTTATTTTGCACTAAAAGAAATTGAAACTTAATTTTTTCACACAGTAAATTAAACTTTGTTACTTATTTTATAACAATTTATTGAAGAAGAAACTAAAAATGTCATTATTCAAAATTCTATTATCAAAATAAAATTATTTAAAATTCGTTCTCAACACATATTAAATTATGTCCAAATGTAGCATGAGAACAAAAGAAAACTGCATAAATGTAACAACTAAAAGCAACAAAATATAAGACATAAAGACACATTTTAAAAATTGTTATATCTGAAATGTAAAATGCGTCTTAAATATAAAAATTTAATATTTTCTATCTGTAAAATTAAAAGTACAAAATTTTGTTTCAGAAATGCAAAAGAAAAATATTGTATTAAAAAAGAAAATATTAAAATCGACAACGATTTTTAATTATAAACAAGTTTCAAATTTTAGAACAAAAGATTTTTGATGTAATTTAAAAGAAGCACAAGACTCATATTTGTAAAACAATTTGTATAAACAAATTTTTATTCTTTTTAATTGTACGTAATTTCAAAATAAGATAAAGAACTAAACATGTGAAATTTTTATAAATTTTTGTTTATGGTTAATTTAAATGATAATTGAAAATCATACATTAAAAGAATAATTATTGTAATGAAAAATATCGAGAGATATAAGATAAATTTAACTGAAAATTATTTTTCTAAATATTGTTTGTAAAGAATAAAAAAGAATAGATTGAATGCATGCATAAACGGTCATGACATTTCCTCTACAATATACGTTTTTGAATTGTTTGAGCATGTTTCGTTTCTCTCACATGCTCAATCTGAGAGGGGAGGTGTTACGTCCGTAACCTATTACTCTATAAATTATATTACTAATGTATGTGTGTTGTATTTACCTTATATATTTTTAACTCTTATAATCTATATTTTAATTATTGCATTATATTCAGTATATTTGTCTATTAAAATATTGTAATTATCATTTATACAATTTCTATATTAGTATTATATTTAATACATTTTTCTATTTTAATATTGTATTCTATTGTCATATATTATTTGCATATTGATTACTATACAAATGTACACTATGTATTTTGAAACTGTAACAATCCAAGAAAGGAAAGTAATACTATTACTCATGTAAAAAAGAATAACGATGAAGCGACAATTCGACAACCTTCTAAAAACGTAGGCCGGACGAAAGAAAGTAAAAGCAGTAAACCCCGAGAAGTTTAGGTGAACAACAAACGCCGAGAAACTTAACGAAAGGGCGATACGTACAATCTCCCGGAGGAAATATCAACAACGCATAGAGAAATTCTTTCACTATTAACTAGAACAAGGAGAAACAAATTTTAGCACGTGTACAATTTTTTGGCATCATTACAGTTATGAAAATCTAATATAAAAAGGGCAAGCAGTTTCATTCAGACAGAGAGTAATAATTTGAAAGCCAACCTTATAACATCTTCAGTACAGAGAGTAATAATTTGAAACCCAACCTCATAACATCTTCAGTACAGAGAGTAATATTTTGAAAGCCAACCTCATAACATCTTCAGTACAGAGAGTAATTTTTTAGGAATCAACCTGTACACATCGTAAACTATCGCTCTAGTATAAAGAGTATATCATCAACAAGTAAATTACATCTTCAATTTTTATTTTTAAAACGAAGTTCGAATCAGTGATTTAAAGTACAACTTAATAATTTCCAAAAATATATTAAATTGAAAATAAACCCAAGTATCAACGAAAGTATAATATTGAAACGCAGTTCCAAGTTTCAACAAATCTTTTATTGACAAATTTCGAAGCATCGAAATTTGTTCAAGAGGCGACAACTGTCTGGAAGAAAGCAGATATTTTCAAAATACAATACACTATCTCATTAGTGTAAACAAGAGGATCAACACTCAACCATTAAGGACAACTATCACAGCCCCCATTGCGTCTAGCCCTCAACAACCATTAGAGATCGGACAACCAGATACAACCACTATTTTAAACAACACCAGTAATCTTTATTCTTTAAAAGTAAGATTTTCTAAACTCAATTATACTCATTATATTTTGTCAATTTTTTTCTTTCTTGTTGGTTTTTAAATAAATTATTCTCTCAGTACATTTAGTAGGCTCATTGACTTATTCTCATCCCAAATTAGATTTATTTATGAAACTAATTTAAAACGAGGAACGTTAGGAATATTTAAAATGGTTTCTTGTTTATTTGACGTAACAATATACATACAAGAATAATATTTCAGAATTATTTTTTACATTTTGAAAAAAACAATTATAATAAAGATTTTTAATTGAAATTCATCAAAAAATTAATGAGTTTTTTAAATTATACAAAAACTCTTCTAAATAATTTAATTATTTTCGAAGAATAACATTAAAATATTTTAAAAAATTAATTAGTATAATTGTTTTATAATGATTATTTAGGATTCAATTATCTTTAAAAACAATTAAAATTTGTAAAAATCTTTTAAAAATAATAGAATTAGTAAAAAATATTAATAAAAATGATCAAATTTTTTGAGAATTTTAATTATTAACAGGACTATAATTTGTCAAAAATTTCAATAAGTCCAAAAAGTAAATATTCAAAAGTTTTTATTTACATTGTTCGAAGATAAATAAATCTTAAATAATCATTATAAAACAATTATACGAATTAGTTTTTTTTAAATTTTACAGGCCTGGGATCGACTTTAACAAACAGTCGCTTTAGTCGATTAAAAATAGAAAAAAAGTCGAAAAAGTTGTTTATTTAATTTTGTGTTGTCACAAATAATTTATTTTTTATTTCCCTGATTCTTCACTGATTTCTAAATTCAATTAATCAAAACTTCTATAATTTTGCTGAATAAAATATTTTAATAATTCTTATTTATTTTTTCACCAGGAAATAAAATTTAAAAACTATAACCTTTACAAGAATTAAATTATTTTCTACAATTTTTAACTAAACTTCATTAATTTTTCTTTTTAAAGACATTAAGGTAGAATATATTCAAAAATTTCAATAAATAAATTCGTAAAATTAAATTTTTAAAAATATTTCTAAATAATTTTTGAAAGACGTGTTACATCCTGTATATTTTTCACTTTTATTTTTTAAATTATATTTTTCAAATAACTTAAAATGGACCCTATAAGAGTAACATTGAACAGACTAGACAAACATTTCAAAATTATCTTTTTTTAAGAAAATTCGTTCAAAAAACATTTTTATCGCTCACAGATTGTACCGTGAAAAAGGCAGTTCAAATTTCATCCTTCGTAACAGTTAAATTTAACCTTCTAGAAAAAATACTTTTTCCGAACAAAAGTCAAAGTGTTTCCAAATGTTAAAGAAAACCATAAATTTTAATATAACCTATGACCAGATGTCTAAAGAACGACCTTTTTTTAAGGGTACGGTCGAGAGTGCATACATATACACATTCTAAAATGTGTTTAAATAATAGAAACGTTAATTTTCATTTGCAAATGAATAATAAATAAAGCAATAAATAAAAATGATAAATAATTAATATTTTAATATTATCAATAATGTGTGTAAATAAATATTTATTGTTTATAAAATAATTAATAACAAATAAATATACACAAAGAATAATTATAAACAATAAACCAATAATAATTCACAAATTATTAATTACAATTTATAAAAAATAAATAATCATAAAATCGAAATAAATAATTAAATAATGCGACAATTAAATTAAAAACTACGATAAAATTAAAATTCAAAAACCTACATATATTTAAAAATTATAAACAATTAAACTACGCTATAAGAAATATTGTAAAGTTATTATTAATTAGTTTATAACAATATTTTGTAAAATCTCAAAAACGTAAAATAATATCCCTACTATTTTAGAAAGACACTGACCTAGGGTACGTCCCTTTAAGACACAACCTACATAAGTGGGATGGGTCTCGAAGACCCAATCCTGAAACGACAAAATTAAATCATAAATCATAAATAAATAATAAATAATAAATAAATAAATAAATAATAATAAATAATCATAAATAAATCATAAATCGATATATCGATATATTCAAATCGATCAATCGATATTAATAATCGATATTACACAAAATTCAAAATTATATCACGTTCTGAAAGAATCGACAAATTTTATAACTATAAATAAAAAGTGAGTACAAATTCAAAATATTGTTATTTAAATTCATCTTTTCTAAACTTCGAAATATAACAATTATACTTTAGAGGAATTGTTATATTTCAAAATCTATTTCCCAATTCTAAAGAATATTATTTCTTTTATTTGAACAATCCAATATGTTTATAACCTATGAAGCCTAAGGTGATTAATGATTTATATTTCTGTTACTAATCAACCTTTTACTCCTTTTAAAATCAAAAATCCGTATAAAAGAAAATTTTAGCATTGTTTAAGCTCGAAGTGTCCCGAACTATTAAGCGAGAGCTTAGGTTCAAATCACACACATAATTCCATTTTTTAAATATGAATTTATTTAATAAATTGAATTTAAAATAATTATGTTTAGTCCATAGGACGTAACAGACGCAATAGTTTCACAATTACATAAGAATTAAATTTTTTTTAAAAAATTGAAATTGGGTAAAATCTTTTTAAAAAATAATTTAAATTTAGTAAAATCTTTGAAAAAATTGAATTTTATAAAGAGTTTTATTCAAATTCATGAAAATAATTAAATTTTTTAATAAATTTTTAAAAAAATCCTTAAAATTAAATTTATATACAAATTTTTATTAAAATTTCTAAAAATAATTGAATTTTGCAATAAATTTTTTAAAAATTCCTAAAAATTGGATTTAGACAAAAATGTTATTAAAATTTATGAAAGTAATTGAATTATGCAACGAATTTTAAAAAATTTCCTAAAATAATAAAATTTTGCAAAAAAATTTATTTAACAAATAAATAATTGATTTTTTTTAAAAATATTAAAAACATAATCAAATTTTTAATGAATTTTAATTATAAATAATTTTTAAAAAAATTATAAAATAGTACATTATTTAAAATTTTAAATTACTTTGTCAGAGAATTACTTTTTTCAAAACTATTTTAATATTTTCATTTTTTATCGAATTTACAGTTGAAGATTATTTATAAAAATTTTTAGAAATTTAATTATTTCTAAAATTTTCAATAAAAATTTTATAATAGTTAATTTTTGAAAATTATAATACAATACTTAAAAAAAAGGATTTACCTTAAATTAATTTTACTAAATTTCAATTGTTCAAAATCTTTTTAATTGCCCGTGTGGAAAAGTGGAGTTGGCCCACGCCGGGGGCCCGCATGGATCGCCCACATCTATGAGGAGCCACGTGGGTGATCCAGGCGAGGCCCCTCATGGAAACGACATGCTGATCGATGAGGGCGCCCGCATGGGCGATCCACGCGGGCGCCCTCGTTGGCCCCCTGCGTGGCCCTCGCGTTTGCCCTCATCTTTGCCCTCGACTTACCCTCGACTTTATTTTTTAAAATTAAGTTAATAAATTTATTATTTATTAATAACAATCAAGTTTAATTATTAATAAATAACATTGTTATTTAAAGATCTTTACTTTTTTTAATTAAATCGTGACAAAAAAAAATTTGACGCACTCGGGAATAGAACCTACGACCTACGGACTATCAGACAAACGCTTTACCACTGTGCTAAGGGACCTAGTTGAAAATTATTGCTTTATTGTAGGTGAATTGCTGACTTGCTTTTGATGATTCAATAAAACATTGTTGACACTCATACACCATAACAAAAAACGTGTTTTTCATTGTTTAAAATCATTATAATCATTAATTTTTGTTATGTAAAAAAAGATTTTTTGTTTGGACTTAGAAATTTTTGCAAGTCAATGATGTGGGCGATCCATGCGGGCCCCTCGTGTGGGCTCTCAAGTGAGTTCAATATTTTCAAAAAAATGTCAAAACATTTCTGTTAAAATCGCGTTTTTTATTGTTTAAAATCGTTATAAACATTAATTTTTTGTTGTAAAAAATATTTTTTGTTTGGACTTAGAAATTTTAGCAAGTCAATGATGTGGGCGATCTATGCGCGCCCCTCTCGTGGGCCCTCAAGGATTTGCCCTCATGTGAGTTCAATATTTTCAAAAAAGTAGCATTAAATATTTGTTAAAAACGTGTTTTACATTGTTTAAAATGATTGTAAACATTAATTTTTTGTTGTGAAAAAATATTCATTGTTTAGACTTAGAAATTTTTGCTAGTGAATCACGTGGTCGATCCATGAGGGCCCCTCGCGTGGGCCCTCAAGGATTTGCCCCTTTGTGAGTTCAATATTTTCTAAAAAACGTATATAATTTGATGTTAAATATGTGTTTTTCATTGTTTATAACACAGTCACACAAAAAAATAAAAAAGTCAAAACCCAGAGGTCACACCTCCCTATCCCCATGTTTTTGGGGTCGCTAAAACCGAATATGACCATTAAAAATTTTTTTCATCGGACATTTTCTCGCTACCACCCCCTTACACCTGCTCCCGGGGGTTGGAATTTCAGTTTAAAAAAAAGTGGAGTAGGGTGTCTATTCCTATGTTTTTTGGGTCGCTAAAACCAAAAAAGACTACCAAAAACAAATTCTTCCCTCCCTTAACCCCCTACAACCCCCTTAACAACCCCGCGGTGAGGGGTCGAAATTCGAATTTTCACGAAAAGTCGATTACGGTGTCTAAACCTACGTTTTTTGGGTCGCTGAAACCAAAAAAGACTACCAAAATCAAATCCTTTCCACCCTCGACCCCCTACAACCCCCTGCAATATTTTTTTCAAATAAAACAAACCGATTTTTGGGAAATTGAAAATTAAATATTAATTATCAAAAATTATTGTAGGGGGTTGTAGGTGGTTGAGGGTGGAAAGGATTTGATTTTGGTAGTCTTTTTTGGTTTCAGCGACCCAAAAAACGTAGGTTTAGACACCGTAATCGACTTTTCGTGAAAATTCGAATTTCGACCCCTCACCCCGGGTTGTTAAGGGGGTTGTAGGGGGTTAAGGGAGGGAAGAATTTGTTTTTGGTAGTCTTTTTTGGTTTTAGCGACCCAAAAAACATAGGAATAGACACCCTACTCCACTTTTTTTTAAACGGAAATTCCAACCCCCGGGAGCAGGTGTAAGGGGGTGGTAGCGAGAAAATAGCCGATGAAAAAAATTTTTAATGGTCATATTCGGTTTCAGCGAACCCAAAAACATGGGGATAGGGGGGTGTGACCTCTGGGTTTTGACTTTTTTATTTTTTTGTGTGCCTGTGTAATCATTATAAACATTAATTTTAACCCTTTAACGCCCAGTGGTACATACGCTGTACCACAAATGCATTAAAGTCATCATAACTTTGAAACTAATACACACTGAGAAAATTTTGGGGACAATGCTGCTCCAGGAGGTGACACTACTGCGTTAAATCAAGAGCTGGAGCGCAACTTTACCTACGATTCGCAGCCGCCCGGAAAAAAAGTAAGAAACTGTTCTCATGGACTTTACTCCGTGCTCATGGAACTGATCCTTACCTTTCCAAAGTCAGAATCAGCCCCGTGAGGAGTACATGCTGCCTTTTGCGGAGCGGCTGCGAATCGTGGACAGAGAGTGCCAGCGACTCTTATGAAATTCCGCAGCGTCCCCAAAATTTTCTCAGTGCATATTACTAAAAATTTTTAATTCTTAGCTCTAGTAAACCTCTTTCAGCAGATAATTAAAAAAAATCAAAAGTAAAAAAATAATAATAAATAAAAAAAAGTGTCAAGATACATTTTCTCCTATAATGGGATTTATATGAAACTTGTCACTCGGAGGTTCTTGGGGTCGCTGATTACGAATATGAAGTTAAAATTGCAAAATTCAAAATGGCGAATCCAATATGGCGGACGAAAAAATAAAAAATAATGGAATTTATATAAAACTTGTCACTTGGGGGTTTATGGGGTCGCTGATTACGAATATGAAGTCAAAATTGCAAAATTCAAAATGGTGGATACAGTATGAAAGATAAAAAAATAACAAATTAATGGGAATAACATTAAATTTGATGCTTTGGGTTTTTAGGGTTTCTGAGGTAAAAATGTTAAGAATCATAACGGTGGATTTAATAGGGCAAATTATGTTTAATAAAAGTAAGAAATTTAATCCATTTGTGAAAGGAAACCTGGAACGCTTGACTCGAACGAAAAAGAACAAATGAAAATCAGCTGGCCAATCAATAAAACAATTGACAACCCTGGAGCGCATGACTTGAATGAAAAAGAACAAATGATAGTCAGCTGAAAACAATATTCAAGTAAATCCTATTTAATTTTTAATTCTCGTCCGCCATTTTGAATCCGCCATTTTGAATTTTGCAATTTTGACTTCATATTCGTAATCAGCGACCCCAAAAACCCCCGAGTGACAAGTTTTATATAAATCCCATTATTTTTTATTTTTTCGTCCGCCATATTGGATCCGCCATTTTGAATTTTGCAATTTTGACTTCAGATTCGTAATCAGCGACCCGAAAAACTATTATATACCAAATGTGGTTTAAATCGAAATGGTGGAAATAATTCGGGCTTTGAAGAGTTAAAGTAATAAAAAATTATTTGAAGTTTGGACTTCGAAATTTTTGCAAGTTAATGATGTGGGCAATCTATGCGGGCCCCCTGTGTGGCCCTCATGGATTTGCCCACATGGATCAGCCCTCGTTGGCCCCCGACGGGGGCCCTCACGTCGTGTGGGCTTGATAGGGGCTTTTTCCACACGGGTGTATATTTCAAAAATTTAATAAGAAAAAATTTTCGAAAGATTTATCTACAGCTATTCTTTATACTGCGCGTGAAAATCGAAAACAGTTGCAATATTTTATACTAAAAATATGACATTTTGTCGCAAAATTTAGAAGAAAAGTAGAAAAAGTCGCATTGTTTGAAAATAGTCAAAAAAATCATATCCTATGCCTGATTTTAATATTTTTATTTCATGAATAAGTTGATTAACTGATAGAATTTTGCTATAATTAAGTCAAGTGAATACGCAGGGAAAATTTCATATTTTGATCATTATTACACATAATATATATGTATATGAATGCTAAGATATTTGTCTGCAAAGAAAGAATATGTTCACTTTTAAATAAAAACAACCTTTTTGGTCGTTTGGTTTTTTTAATTGTGTAGTACATAATTACTTACATTAGTGCATTTTCAAATTCTTCGGTAGCTTTATATTGCTTTATAAAAAAAATTTTTTCTGCTTCTTTATTTTCTTTTGCATTATCCACTGGATCAGTTTGTGCTGATGTTAAAGAATTCTCTAATTTTGATTCACATCCTTGAAACTCATTAGTTAACATTTCCACAGTACCGTTTTTGTCATTATGACTACAGTAGGACCTCGATTATCCGAACCTCTGTTAGCCGAACCGAAAATCATTTCATCCGAACTTCTATTATCCGAACTTTTTTTGGCCTCCCGAATCTTTCAAAGGAAAATAACGAAAATTCTGTCAGAAAAATCTTTAAAAATTCTATATTCTATATTTTATTAATATATTATTATAAATTAATATATTTACGTATATATACTTATGTATATTTAAAAAATTGATTAAATGAAATATATATAATTCAACTGTCGATTTTTTTACTTTAATTATATAAAAAAAATTAAAATCTCTATTATCCGAACTTTCGATTATCCGAACCCGGCCTTGCCTAGGTTAGTTCGGATAAACGAGGTTCTACTGTATTTAAATTTATGATTTTATTTGACAAATTGAAAATTTCAATTTCTCATTTCTGTCGATATGTATATGGGCCATTCTATGTCAACCAGATCACTCGCCAACCCAAAATTCAGCGCAACAGAATTACATGTTCTTGGTATCAAAACGTTCGTACAGCCAAGCACTTTCGAATCCAATGTGGCCTTTTTAAAAATTTGAAAATGGCGGCTCTATATGACGCATATAATACACAAAAATAAAAAATCATCCAACAAAATTGTCAATAAAAGTTTTATAAACTCTTAAATTACTTCCAAATATAATTTTTTTATGTATTTGCCATCATAGTTTACAAATCTATCAAATCTTACATCAGAATTAAAAAATTTAAAATGGCGGATCCAATATGGCGGACGATATTTTTAAAAATCGTTGAATTTAAATAAAACTTTTTACTCGGGGGTTTTTGGGGTCGCTGATCACTAATCTGAACTCAGATTTTCAAAATTTAAAATGGCAGATCCAAAATGGCGACGAAAAAAATTTGTAAATCGTTATATTTGCTTGAAACTTGTTATTTAGGGGTTTTTCAGGTCGCCAAATTCGAATTTGGAGTCACATTTTAAAATACAATATGATGGTTTCAATATTGTGAACACATTTTGAAAAAGGTGCCAGATTTAAAAAAAAATTCGTTACTTAAAGGTTTTTAGGATAGCTAATTACGAATGTAATATCTGATTTTTATAATTTTGATTTATAATCTCTGATTTTTATAATTATAAATAAAATTTTTTTAAACTATGCTAATTTCATTGTTATGTTGGAAATGATGTAAATTTTCAATAATTAAATATTTAAACAAATGCAAAATTTATAGTAACTTTGATGATTTCCAGAAATGGTTTTTTGCCTATACTTTCCTATTATGATAGAATATTTATGCGTTCAAAAAAATTAATTAAAAGACAATAATTGTTTATTAATTAACTACTTCACCGGCAGGGCGTTCCAAATGGCGTTCCACGCGCCGAGGCCCAGACTGGCAAAAACACCGAAATGGCGTTCCTAATAAAACTTTATTTTTTAAGAGTGTACACTACTTTTAACTTCTACAAAGCAATGTTTCTATAGTTTAGACATTAGGGAACAAGATTATCACAATAAAAGTTTCAGTTTTTCAGATTTTTAATGTTTTTTCGAACGTTGAAATAGTCAATTTTTACCACTTTTCAACAAATAGCGTTCCACTTTTTTTCAATTTTTACGCAGTAAAACTCATATTTTTTATTAAAAAAAATGTATTTATATACAATATTATATTCTAATAATAATAATGTAAGAAATAAAAAATAAATATAAATAATTGATAAATAAAATAATAATTATTAATAATAACAATTACTATTATTGTTATAATTATTATTATAATTATTGCAATATATTCTTGTATATAAATACATTTTTTTAAATAAAAAAAATGAGTTTTACTGCGTAAAAATTGAAAGAAAGTGAAACGCCATTTGTTGAAAAGTGTGTTACGTCAAAACGAGAAACCTTTTTAAATATACCTAACGTTCCTCGTTTTAAATTGGTTTCATAAATGAATCCAATTTGGGATGAGGATAAGTCAATGAGCCTACTAAATGTAAGAGAATAATTTATTTAAAAACCAACAAGAAAGAAAAGAGTTGACAAAATTACAATGAGTACAAAAATTATGAATCTTACTTAAAGAATAACGATTACTGGTGGTGTGATGATAATCTGTTGTCCGATCTCAATGGTGATGAGCGGTAGACGAAAAGGGGCCTTTTGTTTGTTGTCCTTAGTGGTTGGGTATTAGACCTCTTGTTTACACTAATGAGATAGTGTATTGTATTGTTAAAATATCTGCTTCCTTCCAGACGGTTGTCGCCTCTTGAGCAAATTTCGATAGTTCGAAATTTGGAATGTGTTGTTTCAATATTAGGTCTTCGTTGATAGTTTGAGATTATTTCCAATTTAATATTTTTGGAAATTGTTTAAAATTTACACTTTGCAAATGTATTATAAGAGGTTGTTTGAAGTTTACTTCTTATTTAATACTTGGGGAAATAGTTCACTTTTAATGATGTACGTTCAAAATAATACTTGGGGTTATACGTTTCACTTTCAAAGATGTACTTTGAATTCACTTGTAAACTATGCGATGTTTACTTGTAGACAATTTGATAATGCCTGAGCGATGTGTACAGGTTGATTCCCAAAAAATTACTCTCTGATATCTGCAGAATTTGTATCCCTTTTATATAAAACTGTCTTCATTAATGTAATGCTTTGAAATCATTCAAGTGTGAATTTTAAGTGGGGGTCTCGGCGACGGCAATGCTGCTGCAATTCGGGGCGACTGTTGACTCTTCTACACGTGTCGATTTTGGGTAGATTTTAAGTGGGGGTCTCGGCGACGGGAATGCTGCTGCAATTCGGGGCGACTGTTGACTCTTCTACACGTGTCGATTTCGGGTAGATTTTAAGTGGGGGTGTCGGGCGACGGCAATGCTGCTGCAATTCGGGGCGACTGTTGACTCTTCTACACGTGTCGATTTTGGTTAGATTTTAAGTGGGGGTCTCGGTGACTGCAATGCTTGTTTGTTTTCCTGCCTGTGGCGAAGATTTTTTGAAGGTCGTTTAACTGATGCACTATCGTTATTCTTTTTACATGATTTAAAATATTACTCATCTTTCTTGAATTCATTATACTTGCAAATTGTTTAGATACATGTAAGATATATAAAATATGCTAATTATAATGCAATAATATGAAATACATAGAATAATAATACAACGTAAAAGTAAAATACAATATCAAAAAAATAGGAAATACATTCTTAAGTATCGAAGTTAAATTAGGTATATTAACAAGAAGTTACGGACGTAACAAGTGGTAAAAATTGAGTATTTGAACGTTTGAAGAAACATGAAAAAACTCTAAAACTGAAAATTTTTACTGTGATAATATTGTTCCCTGATGTTTAAAATATATGTAGAAATATTGCTTTGTAGAAGTTAAAAGTAGTGTACACTCTTTAAAAATAAAGTTTTATTAGGAACGCTATTTCGGTGTTTTTGCCAGTCTGGGCCTCGGCGTGTGGAACGCCATTTGGAACGCTCTGCCAGTGAAGTGGTTAATAATTAATTAATTATTAACCCATTTTTAATTCATTAATTTATTATTATTTTTACAGGCATTGTTATTTTATTCACAATTTTTAATTTTCAATTTTTTTACTACTTGTTTATTTTCCGATCGTGCAACCTCCCCGCGGTGTACATCGGGTAACGCCAATGCCGACGGTACAATTATTTAAGAAAATAATGTTAATTAAATAAAAGAAACTTAAGATTTGTAATCAGCAATACCAAAAACGCCTATAAGAATTTTTGTTTTTTTACATCAGTGTTGTAATGTAATGTATGACACAAGAGGTTAAAATCTGGCACCCTTTTCAAAATTTGTTCACAATATTGAAACCATCATATTGTATTTTAAAATGTGACTCCAAATTCGAATTTGGCGACCTGAAAAACCCCTAAATAACAAGTTTCAAGCGAATATAACGATTTAAAAATTTTTTTTCGTCAACATTTTAGATCCGACATTTTGAATTTTGAAAATCTGAGTTCAGATTAGTGATCAGCGACACCAAAAACCCTTGAGTAAAAAGTTTCATTAAAATTCAAGGATTTTTAAAAATATCGTCTGCCATATTGGATCCGCCATTTTAAATTTTTTAATTCTGATGTAAGATTTGATAGGTTTGTAAAATATGATGGCAAATACATAAAAAAGTTATATTTGGAAGTAATTTAAGGGCTTATAAGACTTTTATTGACAATTTTGTTGGATGATTTTTTATTTTTGTGTATTATGTGCGTCATATAGAGCTGCCATTTTGAAATTTTTGAAAAGGCTACATTGGATTCGAAAGTGCTTGGCTGTACGAACATTTTGATACCAAGAACATATAATTCTGTTGCGCTTTGTTTAATTTTCAATTTTTTCTACTATGAAATAGCAGAAAAATAATTCCAAATGTTAAAAGTAACGTGACATAGATATATAACCTAGAAGATACGACTATAGAGAAAATTAAAAATTAAAATGGCGGCTCAAAAATGGAGTTTGAAGTTCAATTTTTTTTTAAATTTGATTCGAAAGTACGAAATTGTTAAAAGTGTTTAGATCAGCTTGAAATTTGTTACTCTAGGGTTTTAGGGGTCACTGATCACGAATCTAAAGTCTAATTTTAAAAATTTCGTAGAATATAAATTGCAAATTTGTCGATTCTATTCATTCATTTGTTTTATTAATTAACCACACTTTTGAAAAATATAGAACCTCTTGATTGTAGGGAATTTAAGATAATTAATTATTTATTATTAATTGTTATAATGTTACAAATTTTAACCGTGTTATTGTTACTTATTTCATTTCTATGTACCATCCTTCTTGTTTTACAATAAATAAGAGATAAATGTTTTTTAAAAATGTGGTTAAGGAGGTTCTCCGGCTGCTACTCTTGAAAAAATCGATTTTCTTTCAATTTTATTTAAATTTTGAGGAAATGTTTCTTCGAGTGCGCTCTAAATGTGGTAGAAATTTCAGAACCCTTTGCCATGTCAAAAAACAAGATATCGTAGTTGGCATTTTTCATTCTCAAAATAATCGCATGTAGAAGTTGAAGTTTCAACTTGAATATTTCAAAATTTAGCATGACAAAGGGTTCTGAAATTTCTACCACATTTAGAGCGCACTCGAAGAAACATTTCCTCAGAATTTAAATAAAATTGGAAGAAAATCGATTTTTTCAAGAGTAGCAGCCGGAGAACCTCCTTAATTGGTAAAACAAGTGAACGGAAAAGGCAAATTTGCAATTTATATACTTTGAAAAATTTAGAGCAAGAGAAGTTATTTTTACAGAATTTGAAAAAAATACTTAATATTTGTGAATGATTTTGGTCTAAAATTAAAAATGGAATTTATACTTCATATTGCACAACTGTCAAAGCTTAACAAAATTATTTATATAATTGGCGTTCGCTTAAACTCAAGGTTTCAAAATCGCTATTTTCACAAAGAAATCTCTAACTCTAATTCATTATATTTTAAATTTTACATAATTAAATTGGTTATATCTTAGCTCATTTCACTCATAATTTATTAAACTTTAAAATGATCTTAGTTTGATAGCTTTTACACCCATTTTTACTGAAATATTTGAATTTGAAGTGAAGCGAGCATTCAAATGTAATCAGTCCAAATGTACTGAAACTTTGTGCCCCCAGTGTACTATAAATATATTAATACTGATCAAATGTTATTTAAATAATAAAAAAATAAACATTTAAAATTCTATTACTTTTTCTTAATATTTTACCTTTTATATACAATATTGTATAAACCTTTATATTTTATGTACGGGAATTTTGTAAAAAATGTGGGAAATGTACGTGAAATGTACGGGAATTCTATTTCATATTTTCAGCGTACACCCTGATTTTGGATCCGCCATTTTGAATTTTGAAAATTTGACTTCAGATTCGTCATCAGCGACCTAAAAAACCCCCGAGTAACGAGTTTCAATCAAATCCGAGAAATTAAACAAAGTATGTCTGCCATATTGGATCCGCCATTTTGAATTTTTAAAATCTGAGTTTAGATTCGTTATCAGCGACTTTGAAAACCCCCGAGTAACAAGTTTTAATCGAATCCGATGAATTCAAAAAATATGTCCGCCATTTTGGATCCGCCATTTTGAATTTCGAAAATCTAACTTCATATTCGGAATCAGCGACCTTGAAAACCCCCAAGTAACAAGTTTCAAGCGAATTCAATGAATTAAAAAAAATTAGTCTGTCATCGAAATTCGAATCCAAATCTCAATCCAAATCCAAAATGGCGGATCCAAATCCGCCATTTTGAATTTCGAAAACCTAACTTCATATTCGTAACCAGCGACGTCGAAAACATTTTGATATAATTGTGTGAGATATTATTTTGATATGATAATGTATGCTGCCTGAGATTTAATATAATAAAAGTATTATTTAAAAAAGTCTACTTTTGAGCAGCCATATTGGATTTTGGTTTTCGAATTTTCGAAATTTGACTTCAGATTCGGATTCAGCGTCGAAAATACCATAAGTAACGTATGTGTGACGTTAATTTACTTGTTTTTTTTGCCTTTTATCAATTTTTTTTGTATGTACGTCTATAGACGTACCTCAGACTGAAAGCCGACTTTCAAATGTACGTTTATAGACGTACCCTCACAGTCAAGGGGTAAAAAGTGTTTATTGTCCCGAATGAACTATTAATTTTATTTATCTGTATAATAAATAATTTTTTTTTTGAATTTGTGAGCAATAATTTCTTATTTGCTTTATGAAGTTCTCTCTCATTCATTTCATACAGATACATAGTATATACGAAAACGTATCAATGTAGTGTTATGATTACCAACGTGAGGACAGAGCATGCGGCAAAGAAGTTGAATGAATTTAATTTACTATCTTATTAAAATGTGTAATTAAATTTGAATGAAGTGATATGTGTATGTCATAGTATTTGATGTAGCAATAACGTAAGTATGATCTCTTCTTCTTCAAAGGTTTAATGACTTGTAGCACGTGCAGAATACCCTTGCAGCTTTTGTTTGTTTGATGAGGCAAAGCATTCTTACCCTAAGAATGCACTGGGGTTGAAATCTTCATTAGATATCGAAATCATGGATAGTGGACGTTTTCTCTGCAGAGACCTGGGATTACGAGGACTTCATTGCAGGTGAAGGTTGAATTCCTCATAGATGTTAGAAAAATTAGTGCGACTTCTTGAACAAAGTGATGATTTTTAAGTTTTGTTTTAAATCATACACAGATATGGGATCAGGTCCACACTTTGTATAAAAGGTTTCTTCTCCATGGTATTAGAAAATTGTGATGTAGTCGCTGATCTTGATGTAGGAGTAGTCCAGGTTGTCATAGATGCAGCGCAAGTCCATCTTCTGGTTCAGGGTCTTGACTTTAACATTGCCTTTTGATGTCCATTTGCCATAGTTTGAAGAAATTCTCGTGGATGAGCGTAAGGAGCTTCCCAATACTGCCCCTTATTGTTTTTAACTGGTTCCATTACAATTAAACGTGTAATCCAGGAGTATAATTGTCAATGTTTTAATGTTACATATGTTGTGTGTATGTGTATTTGTTGATGTAATTTTTATTTTTTTTTATTCTTTATTATTTGACTCCTTACTTTTTGCTCCATCCTTTTTACATTACCGTCAACCGGGGCTATTTTGTGCACCAAATAGCTTTTTTTTATTCAAAGATTTGTTTAAATTCAGAATTAAGAGAATAAAGAAAATCAATCAATAAATTATTTAAAAGTTATAACATCAAAGTGGTTTTTCATTACAATAGGGATCCGTTTGGTTGCTTCTCAAAGAATAAGGACATCACTCCAGCTGGGCTTAAAAATCAGGTGGTTTATAAGATTCCTTGTGAATGTGGCAAAGTTTATATTGGACAAACTGTTAATTATTTTAAAAATAGAATAAATGATCACAAACGAGACTGTAAAAATGATAAAAGATCATCTTCGCTGGTTGCCCATTCTCATGAAAATAATCATATTTTCGATTTTGATAATGCTAAAATTATTTGTAGTGAATCAAATTATAGAAAAAGATTATTTAAGGAAATGTACTATATCGCTAAATTCGAGAATTCGGTTAATACCAGGACAGATATTGACAACTTAAGTGAGTTATATTTTAATTTAATTTAAAAAACCGACGTTTAGAATTGTATTGTGGATTATTATTGTTGTTATTATTATTTTTGTTATTAATTTTTTAGAGAGATTGTTTTTTGTGATATATTTTTAGGAAACTTTCTCCTGGAGAATTCTTGAATTACTTTGTTATTGTAGAATGGCAGTGTGGTGATGTTCCCTCGCTTCATCTCTTGACTGTGTATGATACCTTAAGTTATAATCTAAACTGACATATTGAGGTTAGGTTGTTCTCACAATTATGTTTTGACAATTTAAAGGGAACATGTCGAAAAACAACTAATATATTTCTTATGCTGTTTCTGAAATCATATTTAAACTAAATGTAAAAATGTGCAATTCGACGTGCAATATTATGACGTGCAACTTAAATTTTAATTTAGTTGCTAATATTGACTATTTAGTCAAAAAATATGACTGTTGAAACAGGTAGTGTTTTTTAGGTTATCTTAGATGAGAAAAGAAAGGATCTGTATTTTTTTCATTATTTAATTTTCCGAATATTATTTTTAATAGCATTTATAATTTATTATTTATTATTTTTTAGATTTTATTGATTGTAAAAAATTCATACTGAGGAGGTCTTTCTTTGAAGGACGAAAGCTTTGTTATTGACATAGACGTTGTTCTCATGTCATTTTTTTAAAAAACAAATATATAATTTTAGACCAGCAAGAGAAAAAACACATTTATTACACCAAAAAACTAACTTATTTTATTCTGGTCAACACCAATTTACATCTTCTTAAAGTTTTTCTATAATGTTGCGTAAACAATTTTTTTAATCCTTTCTGCTTCATGAAATCTTTTGTGTATATATTTGAGAGTAAATTAAAAAAAGAATGACCTAGTAAAATTTTTTTGTAGATATATTATACAAAAAATGTAAAATAAAGCACTAAAATTTTGCTAAAATCTGGATTTACTAAAAATTAACAATCTTTCTTTAAATTGTATATTACGCAGATAGTAAATAAAATTTTTTTCTTTTTTAATATATATTTTATAATAATATACTTATATAATTATAAAATGATCGTTTAAACACTTATAAATAACTTTAAAACATCATTTCAATTTTAATGGTTTAATCATTTCAATTTTTAATGGTCTTTTTTAATGGTTTTGAATGATATTTTTAAAAAACTTGAAATAAATATTTTTAAGGTTAAATAGATAACAATTTAATATCTAATATGATTTTCAAGTTATTTTAAGAGAAACGAGAAAATAGTTTTAAAACTAATTTTAAAAACTTATAAATATTAATTAACCCCTTCAGTGTGTAGCTAAAATATAATAAAATGGTCCCAAAATGTGTAAGACCTTCTTGTCAATAAATTTTCATGACACTAGGTACAAAGGGGTTTTTGGGGTCGCTGAATACGATTCCAGTGACAGTTTTCAAAAATTCAAAATGGCGGATCCAATATGTCGGACACGATTTTGAAAAATTCATTTGATTTGCTTAAAATTCGTTACTCAGGGGTTTTTGTGGTCACTGAATACGAATCTGACATTAGTTTTTTAAAATTAAAAATTCAGAATCGTGATCAGCGACCCCAAAAACCTCCGAGTAAGAATTTTTAAAAGAATTTATCCACTTTTGAAATTTTTCAAAATTTCTGGCGGCCATTTTGGATGAAAAATTATGTATTTTAAAAATATGACTTCAGAATCGTGATCAGAAACTCCAAAAACCCCCGAGTAAGAATTTTTAAAAGAATTTATCCACTTTTAAAATTTTTCAAAATTTATGGCGGCCATTTTGGATGAAAAATTATGTATTTTGAAAATATGACTTCAGAATTGTAATCAGCGACCCAAAAAACCCCCGAGTAAGAATTGTTAAAAGCATTTATCCACTTTTAAAATTTTTCAAAATTTTTGGCGGCCATTTTGGATGAAAAATTATTTATTTTAAAAATCTGACTTCAGAATCGTGATCAGCAACCCCAAAAACCCCCGAGTGAAAGTTTTTGCGAATACACGTTAAGATGTTTTCTTGTTTGGGCCATGACGTGTATATATGTCATCCACTGTTTGGGCCAGTTTTTTTCATGACGTGTATACACGTTGTAACGTTGATTTTAAATAATCACGTTATAAAAACCGAATTTAGTTTTCGCCGAAACTTATTCAGTTAATTCTTGATTAATTATTATAAATTAAATGCGGTAGCCAGAATCGAACTCAACATTTTACTTTATTATTATCTTGTTGAATTGTATAGAATCAATATAATACAAAAATGTTGAGTTGTATAAAAATCATATTGTTTATCTCAAGAGAATTCCACACGTTTTGGTTGATTAGAAAACACAATGTTATTTATTGTTATTTAATTATCAACCGACCGAAAATGTGTCAACAATTAATATTAATCGGCATAAATCTACTGTCAACTGGCAACCACCTGTCATAGATGTTGGACCTGTTATCATGCTGCTGGGGCGAACCCAAGGTGCGCATGACATATATACGGGACCGAAGCAGGATGTCAATTAACCTAATTTCGACAGTTCGTGCCTGGCTGCCGATTAAATTATACGGTTTCACCGCGGTTGACCATTTTCACTGTCCAAATATTAAAAGATGGATTTCCGTACTCGGTTGGACCGAATCAAAGGTTAGTGTCCAGTGTCCATCTTCCTCGTTATCTTGGGAATATCACCAGTGCACGGTGTGACCGAGAAATAATATCGAGAAGGAAGACCTCATGCAAGCCGATAGGACGCCGCCATTTTCGGTCGACCGTCGCAATCACTGGCGTGTGGAAGTTCTCAGTTCTCTTCACAAAGTTCAAAGTTTAAAATAAAAAGAAGAGTGATTTAAAAGAAAATAATCTGCTTGTGTGTTCTTATAATTTTCTTTATTTATTTGTTTTATTTGTGTGTTAAATTCAACTTGTCTCTCTCCTCTGTGTGCGGTACTCGCGCCCTATTATTTCAATATAAAACGTAACTTCATAAATAAAATATTGAGCTCGGTAAGAGCTAGTCCGGGAAAGTTCTTTGTTTTGTTACAGCATCGTGATCCGGGTAGTTTACCTACCTGGCGCCGGGGAAGTTCCCTAAAACGGGTCATCGATATTATAAGTTCGAAGTGTGGAATTTATAATTCGGCAATTTGGAATCAGTAAATTGCCATTTTTGTAACGATTCGCGGGTAAGATCCGCAAGTAAACGTAAAGATCGTTACAACAGTGGCACCCAACTTAAGGGCCGTGACAGACGAGAGAGATTATATAAGGATTTTCAGTGTATTAGTGAAGTGAGAGAACGAAATGAGAACCTTCACTGCTGGTGAGTAATTGAATTTTCTTTTCTTTTCAAATTTATTTTTCTTTTTCGATCTGACAGGTACTATTTATTTTTGCTTCTGGGGAAAAATTTAAAAATTAATTTTTATAATAATTTTGTAGAAAAATGATGCTTTGAAAATTGTTTTTTTTGTATATTTTTTCAGCATGAAAGAAGATTTTTTTTGTACCTGCAGTGTCCCCTATTACCTTCGAGAAAAGTAGAAAAAGTTTCTTTTTAGTAAAAAAAAATTTGGTAAATAGTAAATAGAAAAATTACCAAAAATATTTTTTGAATTTAATTAAGAAGTTTATTGGATTTCTCGAAGACCGAGATGAAGGAATAAATTTTGAAAATAGAATAATTGTGTAGAAAAGAATTTTCTCTATTGTTAATCGAGAAATAAACAGTCACGAACTCAAGTAAAAGTCCCTTTATTTTCATTTTAAATATATAATTTGTAGTAGGCTGAAATATTATATTATTTGATTAGAAAATTTATTGAAATAAAAATTAATGGTAATTTACCTAACCAGGTAAATAATAATTTTTAAAAATAATTTTCCCTTTTTCCACATTGGATATAAAAGAGAAAAATACCAGACATTTTGGAAATTTAAGTAAACGTAATCAAATTTCCGAAATAATTAGAAAAAAATAAAATTAAGCAATTACAGGTAATTTCGATCTCCGATAAAATTTTTTAAGTAAATAGAGAATTTTTTTATTCGGAAAAATTACCCCGTAATATTGGGAATTTATGAAATTTTGGAAATATTCCCAATTAAGTTAAAAATTTAGTGAATTAAAAGAGAAAATATTTCTCAACCGACAGTAACTAAATTTAGAATAGGAAAGTTACCCCAAGAAGGAAGAAATTTACCGGTAACTTATGTAATTTTGTAATATTTCGTGTAAAGTTAAAAAATTAATTTATTGATAGAGGAAATATATTTTTCGACGGACCCTAATTAATTTTTTCAAGTAGGTAATTTACCAGAAACTTTGGGAAATTTATCGGTAATTTATGAAATTTAGGAAATTAACCGATAATTAATTCCCAAAAATAGCAAAATTTACAGTAAAACAGAAAACGATCGGAAACCAAGCAGTAAATAGTAGTAGTTTCCGAGAATTTTAGGAAATTTATCGGTAATTTAAGGAATTTAAGAAATTAACCGATAACTAATTCCCAAAAAGAGAAATTTTTTTAGAAGTTATAGAAAATAATCGGAAACCGAATAGTGAATAGCAGTAATTTCCGAGAATTTTAGGAAATTTATCAGTAATTTAAGAAATTTATTAAATAAACCGATAATTAACTCTGAAAAATAGTGAGATTTGTAGTAAAGTTGGAAATCATTCGGAAGCAGAGTAAGGAAAAGCGGTAATTTCCAGAAATTTTGGGAAATTTTCGGAAATATTGAAATTTTTTGAAATTTTTTTTGCGGAAGTTAGAAATTTTTGATTTTTTTGCTAGCGAAAATATTTGACAGAAAAATTGAATTTTGATAATTTTCAATAAATTTAAATATTTATTCTATTAATTTTAGGAAAATTTTGGAAGGTTTTGGAAATTTTTGAATTTTTTACGAATTCTAAGAGAAAATAATAGAAAGAGAAATTAAATTTTGATAATTTTCAATAAATTTAAGTAATTTTTTTTCTCTCCATTTGTGGAAAATTTTTTTTTCTCGTAAAATAACAGTTGACTTTGAAAATTTTTCAATAAAGATTGAAATTTAATTTATTTTGATTACCAGTCTTTCTTTTGTATAAGTAAGAATTAATTTTTGAAAAATGTCAGACAAACAGAAAGACCCTAATGACAGTACGAGTACGGAATCTGACGAGATAATAACTGCTGAGCAGACAGACAGTATTGAAACGATAGTACAGGTACATCAGTCCGAAAACCATGAGTCCAATGAAACTAGGGACCAATCGAATCAAGGCCCAAGTCTCGCAGAGCAGCTAGGAGGGGGTGTACGCGCTTTTGAGGAAATGAAACGCCAATTAGAATTAAACGGTTGTAGTAGTTCCGGTAGTTTTGCGACAGTTCAATCGAGAATAGAAAGACTAATTGCAAGAACGCAAGGCAATACAGCAGTACCGTGGTACGACACTGACGAGGCGCTTCCGAAATTCGGTAAAGAAGTACAAACGTCTACCCCCAACACACCAGGCTCGGCCAGAAATTTTGAATTACCCGAAAGTCCGGTTATTAATCCAGGAGAAATGAATCTCTTAAATAAAAATCCTAATGACATTAATAGAATTTACAGACCAGAAAATTATCAAACCAGCTTTCCCTTACCCAACCCAGCGTACATACACGTTAACACAAATCCGAGAAACAGGGTGACAATAGATCCCCGATTTGAATTTTCCGACAGATCTGAAACTCAAAAATTGCGTGAGTCAATTTTGCTTATGCAAAAGCAAATTGAAGCACTGACGACACTGGTACAGAAACAGACAGAGAAACCTGTGGCGTGGTGCCAATCGTCAAACAGCAGACCAACTGACACGTACGGTATACTGAACCCGATTACAGGAAACATTTATCCCAATATTCATACAAACGTATCAGTGCCCCACACAATTCAGACAGCAATTCCAGACAATAGAAACTTTCAATTTCAGGGTCTAAGTTGGAGTAGAAATGAAGGTCGAGTACCCCCTCTACGTCCAACAGATATTGATTCAAGATACACGTGCGACCAAACAGATTTTAGGGATCGACAAGGGGCTTGGGGCTACCAACCGACAGTAGACCGGTATCCTCAAGGGTCGTACGGACACCCGACAATAGAGTCCAACCGACCACCACCCCAGAGCCAGTACTACCCTACAAATAGTATATTTTCTTACGCGAACCCGACTTTAGCCGCGGAGGAAAAACCGACAGTAGGCAGATACACCCAACAGAGTAGGTCGACACAATACGGGGAAAGAAACGACACAGAATACCGTAACGCGTTTCAAGATCCATATTTCAGCAACAGACAAACGGGATACATCCCAGACCCAACTCGACAATGGGAACCAGCCCCTAGATTTTCCAAATGTCGAGCACTCAATTCAGACCACCGAGAGATGTCGCGAGAATCGTTCGGAGTTGGAACATTAGTTTCGACGGACAGAAAAACGCTAGTGTAGACAATTTCTTATGGCGAGTTGAGGAAGGTAGGGCCGCGTCTTTTCTATCAGACGAAGAACTACTTGTAGCAATACCATTTCTTTTGACAGACATAGCAGCCCACTGGTATCGTCAAAACCGACCATTCCTGGGAAAATTGTAAAAGACAGTTTAGAAACCGTTTCGGTGACGCTAGGTTCCAAGATAGGCTAGAAGAACAAATTATTTCGCGAAGACAAGGTCCTGGGGAACCAGCGATTGATTTTCTGACCTGCATGTATGGTTTATATCAACTATCAAGGCGACCGATAGACATGACAGCTCAAATGGATCGAGTTTACGCGAATTTAAGAGCAGATTATCTGAAAGCCGTAAGACGACACGAATCTTTCGATTATAACGGTTTAACCGAGTTAACAAACCAATACGAGAGAGCAATAATGACGAATCCCGACGACGTACTCCCACCCGCTCCGGAAAAATCGCTAATTCCGGAATACGCGTTTAAAGGAGCGGAGAAAAGTACTATCGACTCGAACAAAATTGCCGCTATCGATTCAAAACCGGATCAAATCGGAAAATCGTGCGGAACGGACGAACCGAAAACAGTCGGTGAAAATACGAGCGAAGTTTGGTCAAAGACAATGGACGCGTTAGTAGCAGCGTTGGTAGGTAGTAAAATGCAATCCCTATCAAACAATCAGAATAACGCAAATAAACAAAATGGCAAAGGTTCTAAGTGGAACAAGAAAAAGAACTATTCGCCACCGAAAAACCCGGATAATAAAAATGACACAGCCCCACCTACGTCGAGCTCACAAACCGATACGAAAAACAGTTCTAAACCGAGTGAAATAGTTTGCTGGAATTGTAAGAAAACAGGACATTTTCAAACCGGTTGCGCCGAACAAAAACGAAAGGACTATTGTAGGCGTTGTAGTAAAGATGGAGTAACGACACAAACATGCGAAGGTTGTCCGGGAAACTTGAAGAAGGAGGAGAAGTAAAGGTCAACTCCCCCTCCTTAGAAAAAGAACAGACCTCAACAACAGTAATAGAAAAAACCGCGGAAGAATACGAACCCGTACTCATAGAAAACCGGAAATCCGTGGGAACCGTTAACAAGAAGTCGAAAAACCGGAAGGCCACCAGTAAATTCGAGGCCAACCAAACTGTCTTGCTAAACGATCGCGTTGAGGGAATAAATGGTGCATGTCCTTGGGAGAAAAACCAGGCGATTATGTCACTTTTGAAATCGGACATCGAACCGAAGTTAGTACCAGAACAAAAACCGCTGCGATTAGAAATTAGGGAACCGCCAGCGGAAGACAAAGGTTTTAGTTTAAGGGTATTCACGAATATACGGATAGGTAATACCCATAACGTACAAGCCTTGATAGATAATGGTGCATCGCGCACAGTATTGGGAGATATCGGTTTAGCAATTGCCGACAAGTACAAGGCGGAATTGCAACCGGCAACCGAAAAAGCAGTCGTGACAGCCGACGGAACGGTTCGTCCAGTAAAAGCAGTCTGCTATCTCTTAATAGAGGTCGATCGGGTATCTCGCATGATGAAGGTGTTGATCGTCCCAGGAATGGGTGAACAGGTATTCCTGGGAGTGGACTTTATTCACACCTTTGGCGTGGTACTCGATGGTAGTCAAAGAAAATGGTACATGGCCGACTACCCAGACACGGTACACCATTATACAGAAGAGGGTATAGAAGCAATTAAAGTCACAGAAGAAAACACCCCACAGGAAGTAGATCAAGTAAGCGGGTTAAAAGTAATCTCTGCCGAAGAGAGAAACGACTTAGAACAATTTATTTCTTCTATACTTAGATTAGTACCAGATAACTTACCCGCGACAGACCGTGCAGAACACGTAATTGACGTACAGAATCACCCAGCTATCAAACAACGGTATTATTGGGTATCGCCGAAAGTACTGAAAGCGATGCACGACGACGCGTTAAGAATGTTAGCCGAAGGAATTATAGAACCGTCTAAAAGTGGTTGGTCGAGTCCGGTAGTTATGGTCCGAAAAGCGAACGGAACTTACCGATTATGTATAGATTTCCGAAAGCTTAATAAAATAGCCAAAACCGACGCGTGTCCGTTACCGAAAATGGACATGATACTGGAAAAGCTCAGAAAAGCCAAGTATATTACGACCTTAGATTTGAAATGGGGTTACCATCAGATCCCCCTTTCGGAAAAAAGTAAAGAATATACTGCTTTTACAGTTCCAGGTCTTGGACTTTTTCAGTTCACTCGTATGCCATTTGGGTTGTCAGGTGCCCCATCGACATTTCAGAGAATGATCGATTCTCTGATCGGACCAGAAATGGAACCATACGTATACGCGTATCTAGATGACATAGTAATAGTGACAGAGACTCTAGAAGAACATAAAGAATGGCTCAAACTAGTAATAGATCGTTTACAAGCGGCAGGTCTTACAATTAATCCTAAGAAAAGTAAGTTTGGAGTCACATCCACAAGGTATTTACGATTCATTGTAAACCACAAGGGTTTACAAGTAGACCCAGAGAAAGTAGAACCCATCCGCACGTATCCCGAGCCAAAAACGGTTAAACAACTAAGACGATTTTTAGGAATGGCGTAATGGTATAGACATTTCATTCCCCAATTAGCCACATTAGCAGAGCCCTTAAACAAATTGTTGAGGACAAACGTTTCCTGGGAATGGGATGAGAGCCAACAAATCGCGTTCGACAGTATTAAGGAACAACTCGTGACAGCTCCAACTCTGACATACCCCGACTTTACGTTACCGTTTGAACTACACACCGACGCGAGCGATTTCAGTATTGGTGTAGTTCTTACCCAAGTACAAGAAGGGCAAAATCGAGCAATAGCTTACGCTAGCAGAACGTTAACAGTAGCCGAACGGAAATACTCGGTCACCGAAAAAGAATGCCTCGCGGTAATTTGGGCGGTAAAGAAGTTCCGCCATTACCTCGAAGGGTTTCATTTCACGGTCATTACCGATCACAGTTCATTACGCTGGCTTCACAACTTGCATAATCCGACTGGACGGTTGGCTCGGTGGGCGTTAGATCTCCTAGAATACGATTTCGACGTAGTGTATCGTAAAGGTTCAGAACACTTGGTTTCTGATGCACTATCGAGAATGTATGAAGAGGAGATGGCGCTACCGATAGCCGCTATGGAACCGGTGGAAGATGCATGGTATTGCCAACGTGTGAAGGAAGTGAATGAAACTCCGAGAAAATTCCACGGATGGAAGATAACCGACGGTAAACTTTATCGTTATCGCCCAAACCCGCTAATTAATTCAGTAATCGACGACCTCGACGCGTGGAAATTAGTAATTCCTAAAGAACAAAGAAGAAAAGAAGTGTTTAACGAGACACATTGCGAACCCCAAGCAGGTCACCTTGGGATAGAAAAAACGTACAGACGAGTATCTGTACAGTATTACTGGCCAGGTATGTACCGCGATATCAAAGAATGGGTAGGAACATGCGACACTTGTCAGAAGATCAAACCCGATCAAAGACCCGCGGCAGGACTCATGGGAAAAAGGGTAATACAAACACCATGGTCAGTAGTTGCGACAGATGTTATGGGCCCATGGCCAAAAAGTTCGCTAGGATTTCAATATTTAGTAATTTTCGAAGACTTATACACTCGTTGGATAGAATTAGCCCCGATGCGCAAAGCAAACGCGGAAACAATAATTAAAGCTTTCGAGGACTTAATTCTCAACCGATGGGGAGCCCCCCAAGTATTAGTTTCGGATAATGGTACGGAATATGTAAATCAAGCGTTCGAAGGGTTAACCGAAGCGTACGGAATTAAACACGCGTTTACTCCAGTATACCACCCACAATCCGATCCGGTAGAACGGGTAAACCGAGTAATTAAAACAATGATTTCAGCGTACGTTTCCAAAAATCACACCAAATGGGACGTATACCTAAAAGACCTTAGATTTGCGTACAATACAGCAGTGCACAGTAGTACTGGTGTAAGCCCGGCATTTCTAAATACGGGAAGGGAACCTAGGCCGTACAATAATTTACGGTATAGAACGGAAGAACCGACAGAATTCGAGACGACAAACGAAGACGAATGGTTAGAGCGAATAGAGAAACTAAAAGAGTTACAAGATCTCGCCTCGCTACAAATGGACAGTGCTTTTGACAGACAGAAAATTCACTATGACAAAAGACGTCGAAACGTAGTATTCCAAGTAGGAGATAAAGTCATGTGCAAGAAACAAGTAACTTCATCCGCTAGCAAGAAAATCACACGAGCGTTCGGTGGTAAAAACCAGGGACCGTTTACAGTAATACGAATTTTAGGACCTTCCGTATACGAAATCGCGACAAATGAAGGTAGATCACTAGGTAGGTTCCCTATAAAACTCTTGGTCCCCTACAGAGAACCTAGGGATGGGGGAGAAAGAGATAGCCCATAAGAGGAATCTCTTGAAAATAGAACTCGTCAATGTAAATAAGAAAACTAGAATAGGCATGTTAGTTTTGTTTTAATGGAAAAACATTAACCATTCCAGAAAAGAGCAACAACGTCAACTTTTTCGAAGGAGATACTAATCCTTTGGTTTGTTGTTGTTTATATTTCAAATAATTACGTTTAGTTTTTTTTCTCTTCTTAAAAGTTTTCAATTGAATAATTAAAAATTTGAATTTTGTTGTTGTGAACCATTCTTGACCTATCGACTCATCTTTGTCATCAAGAAACACACTAAATATTTGTTTAAAAAAAGAATCCGAGGACAACGATACCTAACGGTTCAAATGAAAAACAAAAGGTAGGTAGAAAGGACATTGTACGTAATAAGGTAATAGATTTGATGTAATACTAATTTCCAAAGCATCACGTACCATGTCAGATCGATAAAGGTTTAAGGGTTATTAAGGGTTTCTAAATCAAAGATAACAAAAATAGATAACGAGTAAGAGGTGTTCTGGTCATAAACCCGATGAAGTTCAGGGATATGTTTCGGCTAGGCCAAGGGGAGTTGTAACGTTGATTTTAAATAATCACGTTATAAAAACCGAATTTAGTTTTCGCCGAAACTTATTCAGTTAATTCTTGATTAATTATTATAAATTAAATGCGGTAGCCAGAATCGAACTCAACATTTTACTTTATTATTATCTTGTTGAATTGTATAGAATCAATATAATACAAAAATGTTGAGTTGTATAAAAATCATATTGTTTATCTCAAGAGAATTCCACACGTTTTGGTTGATTAGAAAACACAATGTTATTTATTGTTATTTAATTATCAACCGAGCGAAAATGTATCAACAATTAATATTAATCGGCATAAATCTACTGTCAACTGGCAACCACCTGTCATAGATGTTGGACCTGTTATCATGCTGCTGGGGCGAACCCAAGGTGCGCATGACATATATACGGGACCGAAGCAGGATGTCAATTAACCTAATTTCGACAGTTCGTGCCTGGCTGCCGATTAAATTATACGGTTTCACCGCGGTTGACCATTTTCACTGTCCAAATATTAAAAGATGGATTTCCGTACTCGGTTGGACCGAATCAAAGGTTAGTGTCCAGTGTCCATCTTCCTCGTTATCTTGGGAATATCACCAGTGCACGGTGTGACCGAGAAATAATATCGAGAAGGAAGACCTCATGGCAAGCCGATAGGACGCCGCCATTTTCGGTCGACCGTCGCAATCACTGGCGTGTGGAAGTTCTCAGTTCTCTTCACAAAGTTCAAAGTTTAAAATAAAAAGAAGAGTGATTTAAAAGAAAATAATCTGCTTGTGTGTTCTTATAATTTTCTTTATTTATTTGTTTTATTTGTGTGTTAAATTCAACTTGTCTCTCTCCTCTGTGTGCGGTACTCGCGCCCTATTATTTCAATATAAAACGTAACTTCATAAATAAAATATTGAGCTCGGTAAGAGCTAGTCCGGGAAAGTTCTTTGTTTTGTTACAGCATCGTGATCCGGGTAGTTTACCTACCTGGCGCCGGGGAAGTTCCCTAAAACGGGTCATCGATGGTGTATTATAAGTTCGAAGTGTGGAATTTATAATTCGGCAATTTGGAATCAGTAAATTGACATTTTTGTAACGATTCGCGGGTAAGATCCGCAAGTAAACGTAAAGATCGTTACAACGTCATCCACAGTCAAGGGGTTAATGTTCATTTTTTGAGGTTACGTTGTGCACCGGTAGAGCTTTTAATCGTTTTCATGATTTTAATTAACGTATTTACAGTTTTTTGACAGAAAAGTAAGACAAAAATGTATAAAAATGATAAACAGAATCTTCTTTACTTACTAAATAAAATATTTATAAGAAATATTTGATTTTTTTAAGTGCACAAAATAGCCCCATGGAATCCTGGTTTTTCAGTTTTTTCCACTTTTCTCTTAAAATAATGAATAAAAAGTTAGCGCATTACGTATGTATCATCACAACACAATTGAAAACAAATATCTAACACAGTTTATGAGACACATTAAAACTCTAGAAGATCTGGTATAATTTTTCCGAACTTTCAAAATTTTTTAAACAAATTTTCCGTTTTTAGGAATTTTTTTCTCCTAATTGCCAAAGAATTAAATAATAACATTTAGTGCTGTATATTGTCATGTAATCAAACTTTCATTTTACAAAATAGCAGATTAAAATAATTCATAATTTTAATTGTCTTTAGGAATAATTTTATAAAAATAATTATTTAGTGCTTTACTATATTTATTGGTGTATACAATTTAATATATATATATATTGTTGTTGTTTTTTTTATTTATTTTATTTTATTTAAAAAAAAATTTTTTGTTTTGTTTTGTTTTGCATTTCTATAAAATTATAAATAATTATTTTTATAATTAATTACATGTATACACACACATATATATACACACTACCGTCCAAAAGTATCAGGACGATTACATTCGACTCTATGAAAAAACATGCCATCACTTTTTCAATCATATCTCGGAAATAAAAGGAGGTACAAAAAAATTAAATACAGTTAGAAAGCTGATTAAATTCTGCGTAAAATAAGCCGTCTTTGAAGTCATTTCGTTAATTATTTTTTAAGTTGTAGAGTGAGAAAGAAATAAAAAAAATATCATATTTTCTCATTTTTGTCTCTTGACTTCAACTTTTTCAAAAATCTAGAAAAATTTAGATAAAATTTTTCTGAAAACACACAAATCTTTGTTAGAATTTTAGCTTTAAAATAAGCCTTCGAAAATTAAAAAAGGTTAATCCGTCTTTGATGTATAATTAAAAATGTAAAGCCGTGTTTCGACCGATTGGTGCATTGAAATTCAACAGTGACGACTCGATTGTGGCTTCGCGCGGCAGCGAATGAGAGAGAAAGCAGGGACGAATTGATGTGGGAGAACGATGAAATTTTGAGTTTCTTTATATTACTCGTGAAACATAATTATTTATTATTCTCCAGCAAAAATTCGTCCCTGTTTTCTCTCTCATTCGCTGCCGCGCGAAGCCAGAATCGAGTCGTCACCGTTTAATTTCAATGCACAAAATCGGTCGAAACACGGCTTCACATTTTTAATGATATATCGAAGACGGATTAACCTTTTTCAATTTTCGAAGGCCTATTTTAAAGCTGAAATTCTAACAAAGATTTCTGTGTTTTTAGAAAAATTTTATCTAAATTTTTCTACATTTTTGAAAAAGTTGAAGTCAAGAGACAAAAATGAGAAAATTTGATAATTTTTTTTATTTCTTTCTCACTCTACAACTCAAAAAATAATTAACAAAATGACTTCAAAGACGGCTTATTTTACGCAGAATTTAACCAGCTTTCTACACTGAAAAGAAATTCGGTAGAATGTGCTTTCACTCAGACAATTTTTGCCTAAGAACAAAAGCAATACACGTAAAGCAATTGTTTCTTTTAAAAAAGGCAATTTTTCCCTTTAAAAAAGGTAAAAATTGCCTTAGTTAAAATTTTTGCCTTTTTTAAAAGCAAAAATTGCCTTTTTTTAAAAGAAACAATTGCTTTACGTGTATTGCTTTTGTTCTTAGGCAAAAATTGCCTAAGTAAAAAGCACATTCTGCCGAATTTTTTTTTCAGTGTAACCGTATTTAAGTTTTTTTATCTTCTTTTATTTCCGAGATATGATTGAAAAAGTGATGGCATGTTTTTTCATAGAGTCGAATGTAATCGTCCTGATACTTTTGGATATATATATGTGTGTAAGTGCTTACATTTAGATATATATATACAGTGCCGCCCAACAGGATTTGCCCACCCTATCACAGTTGAAGGTGTTACAAAAAGTTTTATATTTTGATTTCTAATAAAGATATCAAGGTTTGTAAGGTCTCATTTTAAAGCTTATAATATCATCTACTTTAACAATATTTAAAGAATAAATTTAAAAAAAAAATTTATTGTTTAATTACTGTTTAAAAAAAACAAACTTTTCAATTTTTTTTGCTAATTTCAAACAAATGTAGTTTTTTAACAAGTAATCGTAAATTAATTATGTATAACGCATTTTAAAGATGATTTTATCACCTATAAAATGCTTTTTTAAAAATTGTCGTACCATTTTTTTTAAGAAAGTTATTATCATTTGTTTAAAAAAACATCCCTTTTTTTAAATAATTCGTATTTTGAAAACGGTTCATTTTTTTGGAAAAAGTTTAAGACAAAAAATGTTCATTTATTTATGTAGATTTAAGAAAAAAATATAAAAAATTTTTTTGAACAAATTTTTTTTTTTACCACATTTTTACCTTGTACTTGTAAAAATATTGTACAAGGTAAAAATGTGGTAAAAAAGAAATTTGTTCAAAAAAATTTTTTATATTTTTTTGTTAAATCTACATAAATAAGTGAACATTTTTTGTCTTAAACTTTTTCCAAAAAAATGAACCGTTTTCAAAATACGAATTATTTAAAAAAAGGGCTGTTTTTTTAAACAAATGATAATAACTTTCTTAAAAAAAAATGGTGCGACAATTTTTAAAAATGCATTTTAAAGGTGATAAAATCATCTTTAAAATGCGTTATACATAATTAATTTACGATTACTTGTTAAAAAACTACATTTGTTTGAAATTAGCAAAAAAAATTGAAAAGTTTGTTTTTTTTAAACAGTAATTAACCAATAAATTTTTTTTTTAATTTATTCTTTAAATATTGTTAAAGTAGATGATATTATAAGCTTTAAAATGAGACCTTACAAACCTTGATATCTTTATTAGAAATCAAAATATAAAACTTTTTGTAACACCTTCAACTGTGATAGGGTGGACAAATCCTGTTGGGCGGCACTGTATATGTCAATCAATAAAACTTAAATTTCTTTTCTTTGTGTAGTTTTTTTTTAAACAATAATATGTAATATGTATAAGAGCTTTTAATGTTAACACAGAATATTGGACATTAGGTTACATGCTGTAATCGCAGTCATGTAGTTGTTATCGATGAGCGATGTGTTGATCTTCTTTCTTCTTTATTTGTTTAATGTTGTATTACAAGGAGTGCGAACATAGTTGGTCGATATTATGTGACTTCATCTTGTTATACAAATGGCGTCATATAGAAAGAACAATTTCACGACTTAAAATTGATGGTGATGAGCTTTAGATATATTAAAATTTAATTAATTTTTTTTGTTACATTGTCTTCCCTCCTTAAAAGTTTGCATCGTCCTCGATGTAAATGGAAGGAATAACACGTTGGCTGGGAGGATTTTAATTTCCAATTGGAGAATTTCTTGTTCCTGTATGTCTATTGTAGATAATATATATATATATATATATATATATATATATATATAGAGTGTACGTTGTCACCTCCAAAATAAATATACAGCATACGTTGTCGCCTCATATATAACGTTGTCACCTCCGAAATCGAAGGTGACAACGTTTTGCTGTTTTTTCAATGCAGAATGACTACTAATAGCCTTTGACATCGTTTGCCGAAAAAGTGTTCGGAGGTGACAAGAACCATTCTCTACCTACAATGTTGGTACCCTAGTTCGAGTGTATATCGCTGGCGCTAGAGTCGACAATCTATGTGATATACCCTCGACGTTGTCACCTCTACTGTATATAATAACAAATTTGGATACAGCAGCAACGTTCTCGCCTCTAAAATTTGGCAACACTGTGAAAGAATTAAGTTTACTTGAAAGATATTTTTCACGAAACGAATTTTTGGAAGTGATATAAAGTATGTTTCACCCATTTTCAAATTTTCAGTCTATTATGTTTAAATAAGTAATTTTAATACAACAGTTAGATTTAGCAAACCCACAAAATTTTCATCTGCAAACAAATAAATATTAATACATTTAACATGAAAATCATTGATCTTGCATCATTCAAAACACTAAAAACTTAAATTTTATATTTTGCATAAATTTACAGAATTTAGTTTTTAAATTCTACAAAGTTTATTCATCTAATTTAAAAAGAACCACATGCGTTTATTTAATAAGTATAAAAATAACATTTTTTAGCCTTGCACAATTAAATTGGGAAGCGGTAAACTTCACAAGAAAGTATTTTATAATAAATATTAAATACTGTTTAACGCTCAGTTTCATTTCACATTGTAATAATTGCATATTTTAACAATGTATAATTAAAAAACGCATAGGTAGATAAATTTGAAATTTTATCATTACATAAATTAGTAAATTCAAAAATTCATTAACTAAATGTGTTTATTGAATTCGCGGGGCGGTGTTCTTGAATATTTTTTATTTACAAAGTTGAGCATAAGAAATGAAATTTTTATGTAAAAAACGGTTCTTGAACATCGCCACTATTGTAAAATTCGCAATTTTTTGCTAAATCTAACTTACAGTGAAAATATTTTGAATAACAATTTCAAAAATAAGAATTTAAAAATTCTATTATGAACAACTTTAGAGCAAATGATTGCTCTTAAAATTGTCGAACAAAAAAATCCATTTTTTTATCGATTTTTGATGATTTGATAATACAAGCCTTTCTAATCGCCAATTCTAATAAATTTCCCATAAACTACATTGCAGCCAAATAAATTGGGTACAACTATTCTGAGCAACACTACAAACAGAAAACATGAGACTTACGTACTTTATTATCAATAATAGGTGTAAACAAGAAGAAATTGAAATTGATTTTTAAAAAGTTTTTAAACAATATAGTCTCAAAAAATGCTCTTTACAAAGAAAATTTATAAGATTAATATTTATAATATTTATAATTATATTATTATTTTTAAGAAATCTATTTGATAAATGTTTTGATTTTCATAAATTTTACAATAATTTTCTTTTTCTTGAAAGTAGAAAGGTTCTTTGATACTTGCATCTGTCCGTTGTGGCGGACCTTTCGGCACATTTAGACTGGCGAGACTTTTCCTAATTGCTTTTTAATTTTGCTGTAATGGCTTTTTCGTAGCCTCAACATCTAAGGAGATGCAAAGACTGCTTATGGTCATTACTAAATGGTCATTCTGTCGCGATCCGGGCTTGAAGTAACAAACAAACGTTTAGTGTCAAGTATATGTATAAAAAGTGCCAAGAAAAAATTATTCAAAACAATATGAATTTGTGAAAAAATTTCATGCTATTATGTGTGCATTATGTAACGAGAAATCGTATTTGTGAAGTGCCAAGGATCTTTATTTATTGTGATAAATATTTTCGGGAAAACATTAGACTACTATGCTTCGATTCATGTGAGAAATACTACGAAGAATTACAGTATTTTGCTGCCACAATGACTTCTCGGGCGCAAAAAATGCTGAACATGTGTAAAGTAAGTAAAATTTTTTAATATTTGCATTCAGAAAGAAATGAAATCACCTGTATGGAACTTCTTTTATTTTGTCGCAAGTTTTTCTATCACTTAAGTGTCAATCTTTATCAACTTAAAAACAAAATCTTTTAGACTGCATTAACTTTTTTTAATTCTATATTAAAAAGAAGAAATTACACATTTTTAGGGTTCCGTTCATGTAGTGAACCGCGACTGTTCCCTTATGGAATCACTTTTGGTATTTTGGCCCCCTAGCCAAACTCAGCCTTTCCAACCTAAAAAGCCTAAAATTGATACTAATACGTATTTTCACGTGTACATTCAACCTAAATCACAGAAAAAACTCAATTTTTGTTAAAAAATGTGTCTCCCCCCCCCCCTTTGAAAGCATTCGCATATGATATCAGGCTGTAGACGGTACGGAGGGGGTCTTCCCAAAAAATAAATTTATGTTCTTTTTCCACATAAAATATCATAATATGGCGTTGCAAAAGGGGGTACGGGTACGAAATCTTGAAAAAATGTGTGATATCATGTCTTAACACTTCCTTTAACTTTTACAGTTTTTAACCTAAAGAGCTTAATTAGTGTACATACGTATTTTCATAAATAGATTTCACGATAAATATCGCGAACCGATTAGGAATAGATTTAAACCTTGTATTTTAAGAAAACTTCTTTTTTTTTAAAAACGCAGTTTTCCCACCAACTTTTACAATTTTAAAGTGCACGAATTGCAATTTGCTATACAAACGTATTTTTGCAAGTACACTACACGCAAAATTTAGCGGAACTAATTGGAATTACTCTTAATATCGTTTTTCAGACAAAACAGATTTGTCTAATAAAATGCGTTTTTTCCCTTTAACTTTTATAATTTTCAATATAAAGGGTTGTAATTTAGTACCTATACGTAATTCTATTAGTGCATTGCAGGCAAAATACAACGGATCCGATTAGAATTAATCTAAATATTGTTTCTTTAAAAAAAATAATTTCTTTTATAAAAAGCTCTTTTGATTATTAATTTTTACAATTTAAGAGCTAAAAGTTGCAGTTTTATATACACACCTATTCTTAAAAGTACATTATGTAAAAAGTATAGCGGACGCAATTAAAATTAAACTAAATATCTTTTTTTTCAAATATTTTTTTTAAAGAATCGAGTCTTTTTTCATAATTTTATTAATTTTAAAGCTAAAGATTGGCAAGTTTCTATACATATGTATTTTTTGTGTGTTTTTTTTATTTTTATATTTTTTTTAAACTTATAATTGTGAGTTATTTATTTATTTAGAATTTATTAAGAAAGCGTTTAAATTTTCTCGATTTTAATACAAATTTCTTTTTGCTAGAAAATAAAAGACCCTTTTCTGCTTGCATCTACCTGATGTGATGGGCCATTCAGCTCATCCAAATTAAAGACACTATTTACTAATTGCTTTTTAATTCTTTTGTAACAGTGATTAACACACTTTCAAATACTTGCTTTTGAATAAAACTTACAATATGTATTTTAAGAAACAGAATTTTTGAAAAATCATTATTTTTGTTTTCGGGATATAAATAGACTAACAATAAACAAACAAATAAATGTACGGTAATTATAGAATTCTCATTTTAAAGCTTATCAAATTCCTCATCCAACGAGTTCAAGATGAGGCATTTTAGATTAATAGATATTTAATAAATAATTAAGTAATTGATTTTTATTTATAATTATAAGATTATAATATATTAATCTAAAATAATTCATACTAGGTTCGTTGGATTCGAAATTGGATAAACGTTTAGTTAGAAGTTTCGAATTACTTTTACTTATTTGTTTCAAAAGTATTTTATTTATTATCAATAATTATTTATAATAAATAAAAATATTTTAAAACAGTAATAATTGTAATCATGTACACTAGCTAGAAAATTTGAAATTAATTCATAAGTATCAAATACCCGTCGTACTCCAGTTAATAGAAAATACTTATATTTCTATTTTTCGTATAAGCCTTAAAAAATTTGTTTTAATTGAAAAAAAATTGAATAAAAAATTTACTAAAAATTCCTTGAAAGTAAAAATATAAATATTACAAAATTATTTTATGGCAAGAATCTTGTGACTTAAATAAATTGTTATAGGTGTGTATATAAAATTGCAACTTTTAGCTCTAAAATTGTAAAAATTAATAAGCAAAATAGTTATTATAACTAATTCAACTTAACAATTGATCCGTTTGCCAGAAAAACGCCGTAAGTCGACTTAATCCTTTTTTCAAAATATACTTACAATCAGATTATGTAATAAATATTTAGCAATATCCTAGCCAAACCTTGAAAACAGTTCCGAAAGTGTTACGAAATTGTTTTATAATAATGTCATCCCATACGTGTAACATCCGCTGTCACACGTTTAGAATGACATTATTATGGAACTAATATGTAACAGTTACAGAACTGTTTTCAAGTGTTTACTGGGAACATTTGATTAAAATTGTTTATTAAGAAAACAGTTTGAAGTAAATAATAATTTATTAAATGACTTACAATTATCAAATAAAACTTAAATATGAGTTTCCACAAAGAGCCTCAAAAACACTTTAGTCGTTTTGTCTTTAAAACGGTTCGATTATTTTTTATTATACTAATTTTATTTTATAATTTCACTTTCTTTAAGGTAGAGGAAGAAAAGAAAATCGATAAAGATAATTGTAAGGACCAAAGTTGGAAGATGATAGATGTTAAAGTAAG